>CM055974.1:3417500-4017500 GCA_029531755.1 Holothuria leucospilota | reverse complement strand
TGCATGTCAACAAATCAATTACATCCCATAAGTATTGTGGTCAGAAATAAACTTCCCAAAAGTTTAGGGGACTGAACTCGTCAAAGAACCTTTTCGGTGGAGGAATAATTTTGATATGGTGGTGGGCCGTCTGCATCAGCCAGAGCTCATGTTTGAAGAGGTTCTGTCATGTATCCATTTTCGGGGCTTCTAGTTGTAAACGAAAGCTGCGAAAATATCTAGGGACTATAGAAATATGGAGTCCATTGCCTAACGAAATTTCTCTCTCACATGCCACACTAGAGGATTTGCCGGTAAGAAAGTGATATCAAACTATAGTGTTGTACTGGTACAATTATGCCGTGGAAAGTCACGTAAATATTGCCGGGTACGTAAGTGACTTCAGACTTTGGGCTATATGCCATTAAATGTCAGGTAACCTTTGCCAGGTAAGAAGTGACTTCAAACTAATACCATATGCCATGAAATGTTTAGTAAACTGCCTGTTAAGTGAGTATGATAACTTCAAACTAGTTCTATTAAGCCATGAAATGTCATGTAAACATTGCCGGGTACGTAGGTGACTTCAGACTAGAGCTAAATATGCATAAAATGAAATGTAAATATGCCATGAAATGTCGATTCCGAGTAAGTAGTGACATGAACGAGTACTATTTGCCATGAAATGTCTTGTAAACTTTGAATTTAAGAAAAGAAAGAGAAACAATCACTTGAGGAAGTCGGAATCTGCCGTTATCTTCTCAATCCAACAAATACAGTCTTTTCTGACGCTCCCCTGTAGTAAAAAGCTAACTTTTAGAGGAGTCGCATTTTGTCTTGTAAATCAGACAGGGCCCACCAGGATGAAGTTTAAACTTAACAAGAAGGAAAGGGTCAATGACGTACTCTCTTTCATACCCATACTCCTTCTTATATCTAGATGTTCCCTCTACAGAGGAGGTTTTGAAGTGCTTTTGGGTGAGGGCCTCACTGGAAACACTGATTTTTTTGCAAGTGCGAACCGACGGGCCCCAGTCCCTACCTGTTATCGGCTAAAAAAAAAATAACAGTAACAAAAAATATAACAGAAGAGGAGAGGGGAGAAATGGGGTTTTGTAGAATCTTTAACTGCTTGGCCAAAATGTTCTTCGTTTGCTACACGCCAGCCTAAATGGTGATACTCCGGTTGGACACCGTCTCAATGGTTCCTTTTGGAGAAAGTCCCTGGGCCCCTACCTGCAAAACAAAGCTGGATCCAGTGACTTTTTCTGCTAATATCACTTGTTTCATTAAAACTTTGACGCGTCGTTGGTGGTGAAATCAGGAACGATTTAAAAATTGTATACATGCACATTTTGTATCGGAATTGTGTCTTTGCTTACTTCGTTAAGCCTGCAACCGTCGAAACTTCGGCATGCGCATCATTTACGACCGAGATTGTATTCCATTCTTATGTCCTTTATAACTAAGGCAACAGTCCTGTTATCTCGTTTTCTGCATTCATGTACGGATGTATCAGATGGGCAGATTTCAGCATTTTAAGGTTCACTTGATATCTGTGGCTTAACCGTACTGATCAACTACTATTAAACTATTGGCATTTTTGGCCTGTTCTTCGGCCTACAGTCTGTAGAATGTGTTTAACTTGTGAAACTATCTAATGATTGTTACCCCCGGACCACCTCATGGTTAAAGGTAGATGGGGCATTATCGCTGAGTGAGCAAGACCCCACGGGCCCCATATGAAAGGGAAATATTCCGTTTAAAATGCACCAATACACGGCATACAAAGAATTCCGTCTCACCAATAAACTCCAGGAATATCTTTATCTCCTCAAAATATTGTGCATTAGAAGGGTCACGAAAATGCATCATTTGAATTTGTGAAATTTTGGCCCAACAGATTGTTCTTGAGAAACAAATAACAATTTCTTTCTGCGAGAACCTTATTTCTTGAAAAGAACACTACCGTACTGCCTTATTTTGAATTATCTATCATTCTGTATCGATAAGGTGGTTTTAAAAATACGAAAATATTCAGTAAAACAAACGCAATATTTCCCTTTAAGTGTGGAAAGAGACAGGCAATTTTCTTGGGCAAGTTGGAGATTGCCTTGGCCTTTTTTTTCAAAACAGGCGGGACACCAAGGTAGTTTTTAATATTTAAATAGGGAAAAGTAACGGAGTGATTTACCGTACTTGTCAAATATTTCTCTAGTGCCAGCAACGTGGTACTTCGTTCGATATCACTGTAAAAGCTGTTGTAAAGTTAATCTTTTGGAGCAGGAGGGCACTGACGGCTGTTTAAAAAACGGGCAATGGTACAGGCTTACGAGGCAGGGACTGCTACCTACAACCCCGTCCCCTATTACGACAATATATTTGCTATTTTCGGGAAAAGTTGTGAAAGGTATGTGTTTTAATTTCTAGCGAGAGTGTGCTCAGTCCCCCCCCCCCCTACCAAATTTAAATGTAGTCGCGTATTCCAGTGGACAGGGCACTTAATGCGTCGGTGGTGTTGATTTTAAGGGGAAACGCGACAGTAGTACGGGCATGAACGGCAATCACAATAGCTATACAGGCACCAACGATGGATGCTTCTGAAAATTTGATGGTTGCTTCTACAAATCTGAGCAGTTGGAAACAGGCACACTTAAAATGGGCAAACGACCTTTTTTCGATTTTCTGCAGTAGAAAAATTCCTAAATGCTTGGACGTCACATGGCTCTTTACTCCAGTGTAATAGGGAACCAATGGCAAGGGTGGATCTAGCACCACCCTCTTCAGATTCCCTATATCTTTGCTGCACAGACCATAACTAACACTGATACATACCGGTATTTCATTATGTAGCCACAGTGTCCTTTGGGACCCTTGCGAGTCACCCTTAATCCGTCAATCAGCAAATTTTACATTTTGGCCTCCCGGCACAGTTTTGACAAGGGGTGGGCCTCATAAGACCATAACAGTTTGTCAGGATCAATGTAGGTCAAACAAGGCCTATTCCAAAGAAAAGTTGCGTGGCTAGTTACTTGGAAGCAACCATGTCAGTCCATTCCGGTAAAGGAGGCCTGCGCATGCGCCTATCACATTCGAAAGGTTATTCCCAATCCCACTCAAGAATATGAGTTATAACGATTCATACATTTTTTGTCACCTGGTCAGCTATGCAAGATGGCTATACACTAGCCATATCATAGGAGAGATGGGAAGTTCTTGATTAGACGGCAAGTCGACACCAAAATCAAGTAAAATGCAAAAACTATTGAATTCCAAAAGAGCAAACGTACGTGGCTGAATGCTGTTGTGACGATAATTCGATAATGATGACAACTGGTTTGATCGCGATAACTCTGGTGATTGGCAACTGTTACGTTGGTCGAAACACAGTAAGTGAAGGGAATAGTTGTGAAAAACATTAACCCGTTCAGCGTTCCATAGAAAACAAGTCGAAATGGTGAGGAGGGGGTTACATGTGTTTAGACATAATTCCGGAAGTGTAGGTTCACTTACATTTTTTCCTCAAAATACATGTCAGCACCCAATTAAGTTAAAGGTGTTAAGCCAAAGGTCTACGAATATGTTTACACTATGTCTGCGAGAACATCACAGGCGTTAAAATACCATTGTTCTTACTAAACTATACTTCAATATTTATTGTTCCATGCGAACTTATTTCGAAGTAGCAATTGAAAAGCATGCTACCTCGGTGATTCGCTTAACCTTCGACTCCTGGATATTTTCACGTACCTAGTTCCTGTCACCAGAATCGTGGCATGATTCGGAATAATCGTTTTACGAAACCTATCGTGAGATTTATGTCATCGACAAATTACTTCGTGAAAGGCCGTCGGCATCCCAGCAGAAAAAAACCTGAATGCTTCGAAGATATTTCTTTTTAAAGGATACTTTGCGTTGGTGTTGTCAGTTCATCGATTGACACGAAGATCACTAAATGTTCGTGACAATTGTGGAGTTACAACTGTTCATCTCATGCAGTCACTTCTCAAATGCTATAACTCCGATCCAGTTTCTGAATTTGTCATTCTTAGAATATCTCATCTGTGAAAGGAATGGAGTTAAAATGAAATCAGCGAACGGTTGCAAGGTTTTGACCGAGAGCGCATTACAAACTATTTTCTTATTACAGGGGCACAAATTTCGGAAACAAGTCAGCGAGACGGAAACTCAGCAGCGTACTGCTCGGGCCTTATATAAAACTGCGATCAAAGTAGTAGTAATCCCTTCCTTCTGTCTTATATCTAATTAGTATTTGATTAAACCAGGTTGTTGTATATTCAGAGAGAAACTTGAGGGGGGGGGGGGCGACAGCAACTGCTATTTGTAAGTATTTGCCACCTTGGCAACGAGTGCAGCCTCGGTAGTACTTCTGTGAACAGGCTAGAGTCTCCGTCCGATTTTCACGACCCCAGTAAGTTACCTCACTCGATGAAGGGGATCTGAATAAGTTATCAAGAATTAGGATTGAACTATTTGATGCCTAAGACTGGGGATTCAAGGATCCTATTTCTCGCTCAAGTAAATTGTGAAGTTTTAGAACCAAAAATGATAAGATTTACAATTAGACGATTGCTCTTGGATTACAAAATCGTCCCCTACCGTAACTTGTAAATTGTCCGAGCACTTTTAAAGATGTTGGAGATAAAAAGGGCTAGACTGTAGTAAAATTTAGACGTAAGAAAAAAAAAAGAAAAATTCTAAGCCTCTTGTTACAAAGAACATCTTTATACATTGTGTGGTGGTAGAGAAATCGTTATATTTATGTCTTACTTGGGCGGCTTGTGAGCTGCCATTTTCCAAAATACCGTATCTGACAAGTGACATGTTTGTTACAACGTCATGGGCTTACTTAATGATTTTACCAACTATAGTTTATTCTTTATATTCTATTTCCATATGTTTTGAGTACACAACTTCATTCTGGAATGCATACGTTGAGACCGATATTTGATATTCGATACTGACAAGGGCATGGTCTGTTCAGGAAGCTTCCACGACGCTACCTAATCTGTTTGTATAGAGAGTAAAAGTGGAAACAAACGCACGCACAAAATGCAGCCTTGAAGTAAGCATTTGCCAGTATAAACTTGAACCAATTCGATTTTGTGTGGGAAAAGCAGCTCTCTTGTGATTCATAAAAATGCAGAAAATTCACATGTACAAGATTTGATGATGTTTTCACTCCCGATTTTGAAGTAACACATCTTTGGAAGTATCTCCCACCATATAAAAGTCACGGATTTATGTTATTCTATCTTGCATATTAAGCGCTCTTGTGTGACCGAAGAACATCCGTGTCTATGGAAATGATAAACCACTAAGGTTTGGCAGAACAGCCCCGGGACCTGGGACCAGTATAGGGAGGTCTGCAGAAATTTCAGTATTTCCTTATACATCACTTACTGATATTTTTACATGTGAAAGACGGGACGAGCATGCATAGTTTCCCGAGACCTGGTGTATTTTTTTTCTGCCCTGTAAGTTGGCACAATGCTTTCCATCGAATACTCTGTGTAAGTAGTACTAGACCCAACTGGTTTGAAGGGAATGACCCACAAAAACCCTTTCGTTCCTACAGATACGAAGTTCAATAAGATTTTGTTTAATATGATATTTAAAACAGTAGCTTATCTCTTCCTTCGCTTCCTTCTTGATGATGGTATCACGTGTAGTTTCTTTCAATAATCTATTTCGTGGTTTCGGCTTCAAGTCGAGTACTACGGGTAAACCGTCACTCTAAATTGTCTATAAACAAACGTACCCCAAACATTTATGACGTTGCAGGTAAGTTCGAAGGTAGAATGCACATCTAAATTCCTATTGACATTTCCGAAAATATGTCCAGTAAGTGCAAGCTATTGCGTCCTTGTGGAAGCAAAATCCATTCCCCTGAATTCGGAAACAACCATTTTTGGCCAAGGTTCCCTAGGCCGGGGTTAATTCCCTCCGAAATCGAGGCCAAGGCCGAGGCCACACCCTTGAGGCCGAGGCGAGCTAAAAGTATATGCGGTACCGATATGATAAGCATTACAATAGACCCACGCACCAAAGTCTACGGTATCACTATCAATTGGGGATGAATACTTCTTTAACACGAAAATAGACAACATTCTGCCCAAGTGGACGCACTGGACCCCAGCCCCCACCTCACCGCCTCCTACGACTATGCGTTAGCCTAACTATTTCAGGTTGTATAATAGCAGGAGCAGCACAGTAGCTTATATAACATAATTCGATGACATACGATAGGCATGGTGAAAAACACATTTGCAACCCGAAATGATGTTTTTACAGAAAATGTATCCTTTTTGCCATGGAATCTTCAGAACATTGTTTAGGTATTCTTTCATAGTCGTCCTCAAAGAGGCTTCGCCTGAAATTCTGAGGTCAGAGGGAATGCGGCCGAGGTGCAGCAATCAGCTCCCAAGGCCGAGACCGACGCCACAAAAGGTCAGTCCAGTGGAGTAGAGGACACTTGTCGGGGCCTACAACACTGGAAACGAACGTTTGTGACCCAACTTTTGTTAATTTGTCTTGGTTTTTAATCGTCTTTAAGTGTTAGATTGTCGTCTTAACTTAAAATTGTAACGGGAAATAGTAGGGTACTCACAGCCTTGATAAGGTATCCCCAGTGAGCATATTAGCCCCTTCATTGGTAACGGCGACATAGGGTACATGATGGCATCCACGGAGGAACATCTCTTTCTCCTCCAAGATTTCCTCTAATCATTCCCCAAACACCGTGCTTTTGGCCTTCAATAATTCATTCTTCCCTCTACCCAACACTCCCACATTTTCGAAACCTGGTACCACCTTCCTACAAACTTTGAACGTTTTTATCAACACTTTCTGGGGACGTAAACATTGTAAAGTTGTACCGTAAAACATGTAAGGCTCTTAACGTGGAGAATTCCAAGTGTTTCAAGGCAACCCTTAGATTTATACCTAAGGCAGGGTCGTAGCCTGGGCGAAATCTCTAGGGGCAGCTCATGACATTAAGCGGAGCACCACGTGGCATGCCTACAGATAGTTAACACCCAGGCGGACCCTTCCTTTTTCACATGTTCCTGGGTACCATCGGGGGTGCTGAGGGGAAGGGTACAGGTAAGGCCTGGCTTAGATTCAAAGTTGCAATACCGTTGGCAGGGTGGCAAATCTTTGAACTGATAATATTTTTTACAAACTGTCATTATGTAGGATATTCTTCCTATTTTGTGGCTGCGCGGAAAGCAAAAGGTGCTGTCTAAGATAAGGAGACGACATCCTATACTCTTTGAGAAATTTTTGTCTATGTGAGGTGGCTTGGATGCAAAACCGTGCTACCGTTCTAAAGCTTCCTAAAGCGTTGAATAATTATATGTTTAGAAATTCTCATTATTCAGCGATTTTCTTCTATCCAAGTTGAGTGTAATTGAAGGGGATATTGCCTAAGGGGAAGGATAACACCTCTATTCTTTGAGAAATTTTTCTTGTTCTAAGATTTCCTGGATCCAAAATGGTGTTATCTTCGGTAAAGCTTTACGCTGATAAAATGATCTAAACTTTTAATTATTTACTGAATTTTTCGGCCGTGGTATGCATGGCATCTCTACAAGGCTGGTACCCGGTGCAGGTTTCCCCTGGCGCTCTGGGAGAGCCACCATCGGTTGGTGCGTAGGTGCAGCGTAGACCTAGCAAGAAAATGGGGGAAAATCACAAATTTTAGACCTTAAAGTTGCTTCTAAGCATTCTTTACTTTGAAATTTCATGCTTTAGAAACAAATTTAGGGGATCACCCCAAGTTGAATAAGTGTACCCGAGCATCCTATTTCATGAATGGTTCTTGAGAATCATGTTACAATATGTTTCTCACTGAGTTGAGAAATTCACGTGTAGACTAATTCCTTGGTTTATCTTGAATATGCAATGTTTATGTTCTAACATATCACGACAGATAGTTGAAGTGAAATGAGGGGATATTTGTGAGATTTAACTGTTGTTTCAGAATAAGTTTGCCGCGACTGCTTCTGCCCTTTAAAATAAAAGTTACGTCATAAGCTCATTGAGTTTAGCTAATAATTAAAGGTAATCACTGGCTATTTTATCTTTACACAGTGTATATGATGGTGTATTCAAGCGGTGTATCTTGTATGAGGAAGATGGTTTATTCGTCAGGCAGAGACACCCACAAAATAACGCGTCCATGGCAGGGTCCGGGGACCTCCCAGGGGTAATCTGGGGAAAAAGAACCCTTAAATGCGATTTTCCAGTTTTTTTTTTTGCGCCTTAAAATCATAATTTGCACAGTGGAATTTTCAGTATGTCAATATTTTTTTCTCAAGTAGGCCAACTTTCGTTTACGGTTTGGAAATCTCAGGGGGCAGTTTCCCCCTGCCCCCTGCAGGCCACGGCACTGTTAGGTATGAACAAGTTTGACAATGATCCTTCCAGAAAAATAATATATGTCCCCTTCCCGACCCCCACCCTTCTCCCACAAGTTTCAAACGATTGGTACATCAATGGCTATAACCTTGCGCTATAAAAGGGGCCTCAATTATGAATAAGTATACGCTTACACGATTTTAGGACTAAATGATCTTAAAATGTTTCTCTGCATTAGTAACAATCAAGAATAACAAACCTCTTGCACTACGAGCATGTGCAGTTGAATCTTGTTTCTTTGTGTGTGTGGGGGGGGGGTCTTTTTTAACCTTTGCCATTTGGGCATTTGGTATTTGCATCTGTTGAAAATTTAAACTTCAATGGGAATGAAGGTGAGTTTCAAGTTGGCCTATGTTTGCAAAATTTTAGCAAGAATTGTTATCATAAGTTTTCCTGCTTTTATTTTCATTCATCTTCGGCGCTACTTCATGTGTTGCATACTTTTGGGGAGGTGTAGGAGGGGAGGTCCAGCAACTTTCAGTAAATTTCATTCTTCCGAAACAAAATATGACAAACCGTTAGGCCCATAATATTTTATTTATTTTGGCTACTACTTTAGAACATGGAAGTACTACCTCGGAGCAGGGAGCTGTTAGGAAGGAGACACAACGTTCTGCAGACACTTTGAAGCAATGTTTGTTTCCGATGGTAATCTTGCTTTTCTCCTCAAAATGCCTATCAAAATTACCAGGATAAACTAGGATTTAAAGACCTATTGTTAAAATGACAATTAATAGATCTACTCCTCACATTGACTTTTCGTTGCCAGTCGTCACACAAACATATGAAATTTTACACTTTTGTCGTTACTGGTTGCAATAACTGTCAATTCTGTTAACTTCATTGAAGACTTTCCACACAGCTTATATTTCTAGTTTGCTTCTTAGTGATGAGAAAATTTGCCAAAACTAGGAAAAACGATTTAGGCTTGAACAATGTTTAAAGCAGACGACGCATTAAATTCTTTTGACACAACTTAGGAAGTACATTATTTAAACTTTCATTAACAGTCGTTTAGTTAAAAATCTTGAATAAAGCTAGGTCCGTAACAAACCTCAACAGTGCAATAATCAAAGCATGTTTTAACAAAGGCAATTGTTTCAGTATAACTTGGGTGCGAAAGGGGAATATCATCATTAGTAAGGGAGGAATCAACAGGGCTAGGAACAGAGAGACCTGTCAATCAAAGTTTGATACCTGAATGGGCATAAATCATTTTCAAGTACTTATTGTCTGACAGATTCGGTTGTTGTGTCTCCTTCCTAACAGCTCCCTGCTCGGAGGTAGAACTTCCTTGTTTAAAGTCAAAATACTACGTCACGTCATAACTACCAAATATGTATCCAACATATTTGCATGATAACAGACAAGCCAAGGAATGTCTGGAAAGGAACTGACAAAAATGACCTAAATGAGTCCAATTTTAACTTTGCTTTCATATTAAAACGACTGATGTCCATAATATACCCCGCCTTATTGCCTGCTGTGTGAGGTATTTCAATGCCACCACGTGCTAGCCAACTCTCACGGAAGAGTATGCTAATCTCCAAAGTCGATCTAGGACCTTGTCTCGTGCGGCGCCTAAGTAAAACTTACACTTCCACGTTATGCCCAATGCCAAGACCTGAGTGAGAGAAAAAAATCTTGTTTCACTTTTTTCAGTTTCGACCGTAGCTCCACCCCCAGCCGTTCGGGCATGTGAAGTATCCGCAGAGTTCACAAATTCGATTGTTCGCGGCAGTCATCCATCGTTGGTATATAAATATTTTGCTTCGTGCTTGCACCGACAATACTTTATCGCTCGGCACTGTTACAACGTCTCACTCTTTGTCCAAGGGTTTCGCGTCTTGAAGGAACTCGAAGCAGGGATAAACTCGAAAGGTGCTTCTTTCTCTTCCAGCCCCGTAGTGGTCGGACAAACCTCCAGGGACTTCTCATTTTCCTGAATTTCTGTGTTTTTTACGGAAACTCTTATTTTTGGTCCCTTACGTTTTTGTAACAACAGACAAGTTCAGTTGGATAATCTACCACGACAGTAAGTTGTCTTTCACGCTTCCATATATCAAATACTTGTAATAGTTAACTCCCTAAGGGTGCCAGTTGGCGATTCATTTCAAAGTTACTACAAAAAAATATTTTAGATTCTCTTAACAATTAGTCTACCACTACCTCAGTTTGGAGGAGAATCTCTGTCTCGTCTTTGAGTTTTAGAAGACAGTTGTGGTTTCACATCACTTGTTTCTCAACAGTTGTGGTTTGCTACTCTTTATTAAATTGTTCATTACTGTAGGACTACCTGTAAGTTAAATATTCCGTTGTAACTCTTACTAGAACGAGGATTCATAGACCACTTCACGTGTTTTTATTATAATCGATTTGTTGATTTAAGACTTAAGAGAAAGTTGCCTTTTGCAGGAATTTGTTAAGAGTATTTGTATCACAAATACTCACCAGAGTACCGCGTGAGTAGCAAGAGCAAAGAGTGCGACTCTAAATATACAGAAGTAGCATATTGCTGATGTGAATATGTGCTGAAAGTGCCAAACCCGAGTTATACTTTGGAAGGTTGGGCAGAGGGTCGTAGCACTACATAAGTACTTTTTTCTTCTGTAGAACATAGCCTCGAAGTCACTAACCTAGGCTACTCAAACAGTGCACATGTATCTAACGTTATTGGCTGATTCAGTTAAAAGATTAAACCGTTGGCCGGAAGCTTTCTCAAGAATCTTTATCCTGCATGATCGCTGTCGCGAATGGATTGACAAGTGCAGACCTCAGCGTAAATATTTATCCTTAACCCTTGTAATTTACTCGAGGGTTACCAAACGATCGTTGAACTAAGGTGATGATTGAACCAGAGTTCATGTGGGATTTGTAAAAGTAGATGTTCGACAATGTCTCACATTCCACACAAAGTGGTTTAGGAACTTATAGCCTATTCAAAACCCTGACCGTACATATGAATGTTCAGAATCACGAATTTAGTTCCAGAAACCCGAATTTCTGCAATATTGAGAATTCTGACCTTACACGAAGTCAAAAGTCCTAAAACTTACGCAATGTTCAGAAGCCTGAACTTATATTCAGAATCATGTAACAACATCATGAATCGTCAACTTGTGCATTGTTCAGCGAGGGGTTCCTTCAATTTTTTCATCATTTTCAAGAGGGTAGTCAACGTTCTCATTCCTCGAACCCCCTCCCAGACATGGGCGGTGATCATGGGGGACAGGGGGGACATGTCCCTCAATATTTGAGAAATCGCCCATTGACTTTGATTTTTCACACAGTATAATTTTTTGGAAAAATGGGGTCATGACCCCCCCCCCCACCCAATATTGAGAACAAATCGCCGCCGTTTTCCTAGAGCGTACTTTGAAAAGTGTGAGAAATAACTATTTTTTGGCAAATTTCATCCTCATTTACTTTTGACAAATTTTGAAAAAGGATATAAGGATACCCCCAACTCCCCCTCTGCGAACGTTCGTTTTGTACGCTTGGGAAAATCACGAATGGAAGGTCCCGAAGGTGCACACATTGAGAGGTTATTTTTCAGAATACAATCGGTTGCATTCATGTACCAATAATTTAGCATAGTTTTAATATTATGTCACTTTATAGATGAGCCATCATCCTTTCGATTCTCCCTCTGTAAGAAAAAGGATGAGTGAAGTTTGCCATTTCACACCTTTCAAATCTATTTTTTTAACGAGGATGACATTGTTGGAAAATAGGGATATTGATAGGGGAAGAGGATAACACAATAAACTCATTGGCGTTGCCTCCATGCCTTTAGGAGGCGATCGCGGTCCCAGTCCTACACCGGCTGACTCACATCACATTTCTGAAGACTGAAAACACAGCTTAAAGACATAATACATTGTGAGTAATTCACAGGGTAAGACTCGATGGGTAAGGGGTTGGACTGGGATCCGAACAGAATTAGTCTATTCATAAAACTGGACTGCAGGATTTGACCTATGCGGACCATTTTCTCATACACCCACAACACAATACCGATGAGACCGTAGAAAACTATAGGAGTCTTCCCTATTATGACCTGATTACCGGCATTACACCAACATGAAGAGTCTGTCCTAACCGTATGTCTCCCACTCTGGTTGCAGATGATGAAAATTCATTCCCAGCATGGCGTTCTTGTCAAAATTTTTTTGACAAATTAAGAAGAGAAAAATAGTTGAATAGGACAATAAAAGGGAGCATTACATGGCAAATGTAGTCACCCTAATGTGAAGTAGTATTTAGGCCTATATCATATCGGGGTGCCTTAAATCATGAAATGCTCTTTTTTAATCATGTGATAATATTTTGAGTGCAACTCGGTTGTTAATTTACGCAAAACTCAACTCCTTTCTCCTTTCAGCATGCAATATTTATGTTCTGACGCATTTATTGAACATGCTTGTTAGAAGGACAAAAGGAGATTTGTCAAATATATCTAATATTTTAAAATAACTTTGGGCGTCTGTTAATTCCCTTCAGGAGTTCAAGTAATCACCTTTTCTCCTCTTCATTTCATATTTTCACCATTTTACCTGGAGCAGAACTGACTTTCAAATGTATTCTTTTCAATTTGTAAATTATTTCACCCAAATTAATTGAATGTGATGTTTCTACATACCTTACATCTCATGACTTGACCTTTTCCAAAAGGTCACCATGACCTCATCAAAACAGGGAGTTGCTAAAGAGCAACTCCCTGATCAAAACAAGGGTAATAAATCTCTCAGATATTTAATCTCATTTAGATTTTCTTTTTCAGTTCTTAACGAAATCAATCTTTGCCCTCTCATGTTTCTCGTGACGTCAGAGAGCTAATTGCAGCACATAGTTGAGCGATCTTCCGTGCTTCACGTGGGCATATACGGTTACATCTGTACTGGCCTATGTTAACTCAAGTCAAATTCAGGATAATCAACTCACGTTGATCCTTCTAAGATGAGAGAAAAACTTCAATAAAATACAAACATATCTTTCATTCCAGTGATAAGGCTTTGCCTAACTTATCTGCCTGCTAATGTTTGGATGTAAGCTGTGGTACGCTTACGGTTTTGTTGCCATCTGACATCTGCCGGTATAGTGTGTTTAGGTATTGAAAGTTTTATTTAAGCAGTTTAAGGTCTTCGACGATGTGCTAAAGATTTCTGCGCGTGTGAACGGGTTTCACTCTTAGGTTTATGTTAGGAGATTTTTAGTGATAGCCCAACATTTTTATCGAAATATATTAGACGCAAGAAAGTTGTTACTTTATTGGGACAAACGGACGTAGTATATAATATGTTTCAATACCGTTTAGACCGTTGGTAGCCTAAAGATGAACTTTCACTGACCAATTAAATGATGGCGTTGTGCATTGCCGATGGTTACAAGAACTTTTTTGCACCTATACGCCTGTGAAATAAAAGAGGGAATAAAGCGATGATTCCTTTGTTTTTCTTGGTTGAAAATAAGAGACTCGGGGCATGGGACTTGTGTGTCTACATTTAAATGTTTACTGAACTACGTTTTGCCATATTATGAACTAGGCTATAGGTAAGCTAAAAGAGAAGTGTGCCACCTAATTGCTATCCATTTTTATCCTAAAGTGTCCCAGTCATATAGTAGTTCTATGCATGAAATATTCGATCAACATTCAAACTTTCACAATAGGCCTAATTGCCCCATTATCTGACTTAAAGGGAGAATGCAGTCACCCCAATAAAGAATTGTATAGTAGACTATCCTATTTCCTGAATGGATCTTGAGAATCATGTGACAGTATTTTTCTCACTCAATTGTAAACTTTACAAGGAGCAACTGCTTGGTTTACCTTGAATATGCAATATTTATGTCCTACTGAAAGACACTTGGAAGAGAAATAAGAAGAAATTTGTGACATTAAGCTATTGTTTCAAAATAAGTTTGAGGCGACTGCTTTTGACCTTTAATAATTAACTGATTTAACAAATGGAGCCGATTAAACTGAAAATACTCAGCGATGAATGTACAGAATTGCTGCTATTCATTAACTGATGAAGACTGCGAATTTACTTATGAGTAGTAATTAGAACGTAACATATGTTGAACTTGTGACGTAATCATGACGTGGTAACAATCACAACAAATGTATCAAAGAAAACAAGTCATGATGACCTACTTTATCTGAACATGAACCATTTATCTCTGATATCCAAATCGTCGAGGTGGTAAATTGTTTTGAAACGTTCTTATAGATACTTGTGGTTTCTAGATCGAGAGAGATCGATGGTTCCAAACTTTGAGGCACTTTTATGCCTTTGGCTATTTTGGCGAACGATGTTACAGGTGAAATATTCATACTGTAGGTTCTCCGTGGGAGGTTGAAATTCATGTCACTTTTGGAAGACTTATGAAAGTGAGACTTGCTTGAAACTGTTAGAAATTACATGAAAAACAGTTACAACAAAGGGTTGTGGAAGTTTTATGGAAAAGATATAGATGCAGAAAGGGACAATTTATTTTTTAATACGTTTGTTGTAATGTGGGATTCAGTAAATCATGACTAATTACTGTATTGACTTTGTTACTTGGTTTGGCTTTGAAATGACCTGTATCCCCGAAACATGTTACACTGATGATCTCTGCCACCATAAAGAACTTTGTCCTGGGATACATATTTGTCCACAATAGGGAGAAAATCCAAGTGTGTGATTTTGGGGAAAGGTGTCGACGCAGGCAGTGAATACACTGCCTGCGTCATTTCCCGCATGAACTCCTTTCTATAGACCCCCTGGTAATCCGGGTCTTATGAAACACGTTTATGCACGCCAACGTTACATGCACGTGGCAACGGGGGGGGGTATGAAGGGAAACTTGCCCCACCCCTAAAAGAACTTTTCAATGAATAATTAGTTACATAAAAAATCAGAAAACTGAAAAAGGAAAAAGATGTAAAATATTCATTGTATCATTTGACATCTTAGAACCTAAAATAATTAAAATTCTCACAGTGACCCCTTCCTAAGACAACGATCCTCTTGTGTGGATGTGCCCCCTAAAAACATGGCCCCTCTGGCCAGGGACCTGCTGCGTAAACTAATCTGCTACCCGAAAACCCGTCACTTGAACAGAAGAACACCCTTCTCCAAACGACGGTCCGTGATCGACGTAGCAGTTCAAAGCGTACCTGCATGTTAGATATTCTGTAGAAACCTGAACCAAGGAGGTGCTCCTTCCAATAACAAGTCCCTGCCTGAACGTGCCTCTAAAGGTGCGCTCATTCCGACTTATAAATACTAATATTACCGCTAGGGTATGGGAATACATTTACCCGATAACACATCTGCCCTCACTCTAGCTCTTAACATTTCTACAATATCCTCAAGATCTCGCATATACACAGCGAGATCGCAGTAAAATGTTTCCTGAACACCTCCTAAGAAGGCGTTGGTATTTGTTGTAATATAAATGAAATGCAGTCGATTGTTTATTTTAATTTTCCTCCTTTTGATTATATATCACGTAGGTAGGCTATCTACAGAAATTCATTCGGAGATGAGTCGAGTCCACTTGTTCGCTGCTTTTTTACGTTGACATGTCACTACAGTGATGATTAGCGTGAATGGCATAATGCGACTGCTTGCATTAAACTAGTGGCAGTAAAATGGTCCTTCAGAAGTTTCATCACTTTTCTACCTAAGTTGCATTACTGAAACCTAACCATTCTCGAAGCCCCACTCCATAAATGCCAAATAGAATGCTAAAGCAAGTTCAACTTTACTGCAACTTACTTAATAACATAGCGTATGTATTATGCTGTTTTTCCCAACCTCTCACTACTTTCTAAAAAGGCATACGCAAAATTGAATTCACATATCAGGGTTTATTAAATCATTTGCAGTTCGCTTTATAATCTCGTTGGCTGTTTTTGTTCATGAATTGTTCACTTCATCATTTTCAATCACCTTACTACCCTGATAACCTAGCTAACGTGCTCTTCATCAGATAACGAGCACGTTATAAGACCACGATCAAATTCTCCATGTGAATAAACGTGTCATCAAGAGACACGGACACCATTCGTTATGAAACCACCCTCAATGAATCCCAGGCTGCATCTGGATGGTCGCGTAACCTTGATAACTCGAAGTTGTTTACGGCACGGAGAACACATACAACATCTAACATGTGGTTACTTTTGTAAACAAATACCGGCAGTTGTTTCCGAATAGTTTGATAACGCGCCCGTCATCTTGATCATTTGTTTGTCGTTCCATGTGAATGCAGCTGTGATCTTGGTAGAGAAAAACCGGTAACTCATACTGTGGTTTATCCTAGTCAAGATGACGCGTTAGTATCCCATGTGAACACAATTTTTGTATTTCTAATCATCATGAAAGATGCTTGTGAGTGAAGATTTGCAACATCAAAAAAGCAGTTAACTTGTGGTTGAAATCTTTCTGAGAAAGGACTAGGGACACAGCTTATCCCGTTCCACGATCTCTGTCACAAACAAGAATGCACTTCTCTGCGAGCGCCCTCTATTTCACCTGTCTATATGATAACGCTGTACAACATTGTCACTTGGTGTGTTCAAATTTGTTGAGTGGGGGGGGGGGGGCTCTCGCAGGAATTTTCATTGAGAAAAATTGGGAATCTGAGTTTAGTAGTACTCTCCATGACATATAAACATTACAACTGTCCATATAAAAACAATTATGAACTGCTTACCTTAAAGGGCAAATTCAGTCATCTCAATTGAAATTGGTATACCCTGGTATCCTGTTTTTTGTGTGGCTCTTTTTAATCATGTGACAGTATTTTTTCTGAGCCATAACATTACTACAGAATAACTCTTTTGTTAACCTTAGTATGCAATATTTTTATGTACTCCAACATCGTAAAAGATAATAAGAGGGGACAAAGCTGATGCTTCAAAATAAGGTTGGGTCAATCGCGGCCCTTTAAAGGGCAAGAGCAGTCGTCCCAAACTTATTTTGAAGCAACAGCTAAATCTCACAATTTTCTTCTTATTTCTCTGCAAAGTATCTTTCACAATATTTTAGGACTTCAGTATTGCATATTCAAGGTAAACCAATCAGTTACTTCTAGTAAATTTCACATTTGAGGAGAAAAAATATTGTCACATGACTCTCAAGAGCCAATCATGAAACAGGACAGTCTACTACACTACTTCAAGTTGGGATGACTGCATATCCCCTTTAAAGTAATGTGAGCACTTGCTACAATTTACGACGTCTTATCTTGCCAACGTTATGAATGTGTCGGTGGCAACCTATCAGTCATGCAGCTCAGAAATCGTCTGCGTATGATCCTCTCAATGCATTGTAGTCTATGAGTGGAGTAGTATAGTGTGCTCAATACGCAGACATCGGCGTGTGAGTAGTTTCGGCAAATTGCATCATATATAGGTCTGGTGCGTACGAATACAAAAGCTTACACTTGCACAATGACAACTGAAGTCATTGTGTAAGTGGGCTTGGGCACTGCATGTATTGTGCAGACTCACAATATGTACTACTATGGGTTCTAGTTGAGTGTATGAATCCCAGAACAGATCATTCGTTTCGTTGCGAGTACAAAATATTAATGCAAGTTCTTATCATTTTTTTTTTGACTCCATTAAGAAAGAAACGCAAAGACCAACTTATTGGTACTTAAGCTGGAAAGTCATTTCTGTTTCCTTCAAATTCACTTCAGGTGCAACTCAGTGTAAAAACTTTTTTTTTTCTAAACCCCAAATTTGTTCAAAGTTGAAGGCAACCATGGACTTCTTATAATATGGACAGAACGTCATCCTGCACCAACGGCTTAATTTAAGCGTAGAGTGGTTCCACCGTACTTACACGTTTTAGGCTTACCAATATGGCTGCGTCCTGTCTTCTGTGTAAAGTTTGGACTTGCTCAAATGGTTCAGTATGATCGAAAGATTATGCGAGAAACTTTGGGCATTTTCAAATAAAATACAAGGCTTGGTTAAAATCAACGAACAGTGAGAAACATTTTGATGTTTTTCCCTAATCATGTTTGCATTTTGTCTGAAATGTGAGATTCATTTTCAAATTACTCATACAACAGTAGCACGGCGGCCATCTTGTTAAGCCTAAAATTGTTCGAGAGGGTTGGTGACACTTTTGGTCAAGTGACCCTCTGTCTATAGTACATATGTAGGATCACTGGCGTAGCAAGCGGGTGGACTGGGTGGACAATGCCCACGGGCCCCAACCATATGCACAAAAAGTCTCAAAAATCGTAACTCTACCCAACGTCTAACCACCCAGTACAGACCCGAAAGGAACCACAAAGCTATCAACAACTGCAGAACTGCTTTTGAAGGAAAATACATTTATGCGTTTATAATACCATTGGTTTGGGGTCCCTCGCTTTCTCTTGTCCATGGGCCGCCGAGGGTCTTGCTACGCCGCTGTATAGGATATGTGTGATGCAACTTACGTCGGAATTCTTACATTGGGTAGTTTTTACATACAAGTAGTCCTTACATACTCCCACTAGCAATTTTCCCCCCAAAATTTTCCCCAATCTTAGAGTGATCCGATGCAGTAACAAGTTATGACTCCATTAAGTACTTCTATCTTCCAAAGTTACCCGACGTGAGTAATTCTAAATAACTTTTTTTGCCCCATTGAAACAAGAAAGTGACTCGCCTCAATGCCTCAGGTCGAGGCTCTAAAACAGTTATGACTGACTTGACCACATAGTAAAGTAACTTGTTATACATGTGTGATGTTATCATTGCACTAGACACATAACCATGAAACAGCTGACGGGCCTTTCGTGCATAGGGACCTAAGCCACGGTACCTACCGACTACTTTTGCGAACTTTCTTCTACGCGAAGTTTATCACGTCCATAACTTAATTGAAATTAAATGAAATGTTCACAAATCTAATCAAAATTTCTTTTCATAAGTCTTAAAGTGTAGTTATTACATCAAACAGGCGAAGAAAAACTGGGTTTTGGCAAAATGCCCCAGGCTGATTGCCAAAAATGTTAAGTGTGGAGTGCTTAAGTGGATACATGTGTCTCGGAAGTACTTTGCTGGTAACTCTGAATTAACGTTGGCCATATTTAGTGGTAACGCCGGCTGTCGTTAGCATGCCGTTGCTGTAGTATTGCCGTTAAGTGTAAATTATGTATGAACATTTCTGTTTCATTCGTATAGCATGTAGGATTGCCTCCTCAGCCGTTCTGACTTCTCAGACCGCCAGTCTGGTTTTTAAGTAAAAGCTTACAGCAGAGCACGTACCCGTGCTTTGGATATATTATATATTATAAGTCCAGCGTAGTACTCAAACTTTGGACGACAGAATCTATAATACCCTAGTACGATCCCTGACGAAGGACGCTTTGCCTTCAAAAGGTTGTATTACACGTACTTGACTAACACACTGGGCTTCCTTCAGTGGCGCGGCCAGGGTTTGGTGATTGGGAGGCACTACAGATGGCGTTGTAATGCCACCTCAGTTAAACCCCCAAAGTCTAAAGTGTACCTTTTTTATGTGTCCCTGCGATTGTATACAGCAGTGGGGATCCTTCCTTTGTCACTACATGAAGGTTCCGTCCTGGGGGGTCTAAGGGGAGGGCCCCTCCCCTTTGAGAAACTTTTATTACTTTAAGTTAATAGCTTAGATGCAAAATGGTGTTTGGGGGATATTTTTTGAACCGATCATATATGGCTGGAAAATATCCATAATTTAGTGAATTCTAATTTTTGGTTAGGTAAAAGAGGAGAGTATGTTGCCTAAGAGAAGGGTATATTGTCAACAAATCTCCTAAAGCCCCCCTTTTTTGGCTACTTTACTGCCTCCTGTTCGGGGAAAGTACGGTTTTTACGCAAAAATACGTGCGCAGAGTTCGCAGAAACATTCTTGACTGGCAGACACCGGTATATGGCCTCCTGGAAGCTCTGCATTAATTATATCTAAATGGGGCACTGACATGACGCTTATTACCTGGCATCCAAATGATACTATAGAGTATGATGCCGAGTACTTTACAACTATCGTATTTTTACTAAGTCTGAACGAAAATCCAGACGAACAGCCATGACGTGGAGTGCAAACCGTGGCGAATGCGCGCGAAGCGCGCCGAAATTTTTCTTTAGATAAGATTTTCATGACAATACCTGCATTCATGATCTGCATAAAGACAATCTCAACTGCCCCAACAAACCTATATTACAATCACAAAGCCAGTCTTTTACCCGAGAATTCGTGAACAGCTTTCCACTTTTGCTGCTGTGCTTTTCCGTGAGTTACTACCGAAAGATATTGATGAGTAAAACAACATCAGGAAAAGTTTGAAGGAGCGCGAGAAAAATTTTGATGGTTTCCGAATTTTTTCCGATTTGCGATAATTATCCGTCACTCGATCGAAAACACCTCACCCGACCTACTTCCTACAGAAACTTCTACAACTTACAACGCCTTTTTGGGATCATTTGACATCCTCTGTGATATTTAGAGCCCCATTTACGTTTGTGTTGTTAATTGTATCATTCCTACTACGAGCCCACATCTAATCTTTGTCTACAGCATCCCAATATTGTTGTTGTACAAGGTTTACCGGAAACCGTAAAGCATCAACTGCATCTACCAGTATTAAGTATTTTTGCAACTTATTCTTCAAACTAATTTTTGCCCTTCAAATTGACCTTTAGCTAATATGCATTGTAGAAATTGTTCACATTTTTTGGGAAAATTGTTAGGAATGTAAAAACTGGACGAAATTCAGAAAAAATATTTCAAAACACCTACGCTATCAGCTGTATCCAAGTAAGCTATACCTCCAGGATGGCTAACCGCAAATTACTGGCAAAAGGTGTTTTTAGAAAAATTAAAGGCTTGAATGTGTTGGGTGAGTGTTTCGTCTCAAAATGTCTGTCAAAATTAAGTATGGTGTCAATTGTCCAGTGAGAATCAACTGGTTTTCTTGAGAGAAGAAAGAGGATATAGGTCTGTGCACTTCCGGCGATTGTGCGGGGATATTTCAATTTTCAATCTAATGTGTTATTATTTTGAAATCAATTTGGATGGGTTCAGGATTAATATTTTCCATCCTCGTCCTCTTCCCTTTACCAGGTGTTTGTAAGATTCAACTAGTGCTATGAAGATGGCTTTCCTACGATCATTGCCAGTGTTATTATCCATCGTTTCCATGACAACAGCTATGTACGGTAAGATGATTTTTACGCCTGCAACAAACGTGATGTTTGTGTCTTCCAGTCCTCTGGTCCGATACGTATAAGGTTCCCAATTCGTAGGCCTATATGCAAAGCAAACAGTACACAAAAAACTCATGATGACTCCGTTCTGCATTTTCTGTGCTGCTCGTGCAGGAAACTCTTATTTTTGATTCCTTGCCGAAGGCAGGCAAGGAATCTATGCGATGGTGATGGCGTGTGTGTGTGTGCGTATGTGTGTATGTGTGTGTATGTGACGCCTTGCTTGTAAACACGATATCTCCAGTTAGCAATGACCGACACTTTTCATATTTAGTATATAGATTTGTCATGTTGAGAGGAAGAACCCTATTGTTTTTGGTAGAGGCCAAAGGTCATCTAAGGTCACCAGAGGTCAAAAAGCGAAAACCTTGTAAACACGATATCTTGAGTTAGCAATGACCGACACTTTTCATATTTGGTATACAGATTTGTCATGTCAAGAGGAAGAAGCCTATTGTTTTTGGTAGAGGTCAAAGGTCATTTGAGGTCACCGGAAGTAAAAGACTGAAAACCTTGTAATCACAATTTCTCAAGATAGGAGTGAAGGACACTTTTCATATTTGGTATACAGACTTGTCATGTCAAGAGGAAGAAGCCTATTGTTTTTGGTAGAGGTCAAAGGTCATCTGAGGTCACCAGAGGTTAAACTGCGAAAACCTCATAAACGGCTTGTAAACACGGTATCTCAAGATGGCAGTGACCGACACTTTTCATATTTAGTATATAGATTTATCATGTTGAGAGGAAGGACCCTATTGTTTTTGGTAGAGGTCAAAGGTCATCTGAGGTCACCGGAGGTCAAAAAACAATTTCCCAAGAATTCCCAATATCGTCATATGGGGTCACCAGAGGTCAAAAAGCAAAATTTCCCAAGAATTGCCAAGATTATCATATGGGGTCACCAGAGGTCAAAAAGCAGAATTTCCCAAGAATTCCCAAGATCGTCATCTGGGGTCACCAGCTTTCAAAAAGCAAAATTTCTCAACAATTCCCAAGATTGTCATTGGGGTCAGACGTGAAAAAGCAAGAATTCCCAAGAGTGTCATCTGGGGTCACAAAAGGTCAGAAAGCAAAATTTCTCAAGAATTCCCAAGATCATAATCTGGGGTCACTAGAGGTCAAAAAGCAAAATTTCTCAAGAATTTTCAAGATCCAAGATCTATTGGAGGTCAGAGGTCATCAGAGGTCAAAGACCAAATGCATTTAAAAACATGATATTTCAAGACAGGGATCTTGAATACTTGTGATACTTGTAAATTTGAGGGATAAACCTCAGTGCAACAAAGCATCCCCATTCGGCAAGGAATCACTAAGCCTTTGGGCTTTCTGGTTAAAACATACTGAAATTGCATCATTTGGTCAGCGAGGCTGATATACAACTTTCTAATATAGATAGAACACTTAGAGAATGGTAACATAGCAAGACGCTTGGACTCTCTCTCTCCCTAACAACTCCCTGGCAAAAGGTAAATACCACTCTGGTTTTACCTTTTGTAGACTAAAATAAGTTTAAGATTAACATTGATAAAAATACTTAAGCAGTTACATTGTGTAGGTTCGTACATCCAACGTTTCTCAAAGCAAGTGTTTTCATCTTCCTTCTAGATAGAAAATTATATTTTCTACAAGTTCATGAATAATTAGATATCAAATGACATTTAAACGTCTATGAACAAGTTAATTAATGTCATACCTGCCTGTTTCAAGTATAAAAGAATAAAAAACTTTAGAAATAGCGACAATTTGCAACAAAATCCACCAAATTGGCCTGAACCATATGATAAGGTAATTAGTGTTTTTTTATATTATGAATAAACATGAGCTGCATGTGGGTATTTGTGACGTAGAAAGAGGAACTCATGAAATATGTGTTATGCATCATTTGTTTGGTTTACCTTAATTCATGCCAAGGACATTTGTTATCTAAGTATGCCCATGAGGCATTTACGTTTGAAATAGCTGTTGACTTCCTCGAGAAATATTCACATTAAACACCGGCATACTAGATACTAGCGGGTAAGTAATTCACAGACAATATACAAAGGATTAACAATGGAATACAAACACCACCCTCCATAACATAATTTTGCATAGCTAATGTGAAATCTCAGAAACTGTAAGCTTTAAAAAGAGGTTCATCTTGAGAACGGTGAGAAATATCAAATAGTTTCAACATAGTTTTCATCAGGGGATTTTAATTATTAGTAAAATCTTTGTATTGGATTCATGTCTCCATACCTTTCACAGGAGTCGATTCAGTCAGTTGTCAATGGCAGCTCCCTGGTCGATTGTCCAACGTCTGTGGTGCAGGATCTCGTGGATCGAGATGGGTTCATAACGTCCCCCCTGTATAGGTGGACCAGTGTAACATATCTGAGTTATAATCCTATTGAGAGTGTTAAGTGTGACGTTTCTTCTGGTAGCTAATCGAAACTGGGATGACAACAAAACTCATGGTGTCTGCTTTGGCTACTAACTATTGCAATAAGCTGTACATGCACGCACTGCACTTCGTTAAGAGACATGGATCATTTGCAAGAGCAGGGAGTTGTAACAACTCCCTGCATGGTAAGGGAGCAAATTGCATGTTTATTATTCCAGTGGAGAGTTGTTCACATTAGCTGACGTTAAAATTAAAAGACTAAAGAGAAAAGGTGATTTTTTTGAAGAAAAAGAACGTAACTATGGCACAACTTTTACGATTAACGCGTAATTACCATGTAAGGACTCGGCGTGCCACATTATTCAGTATAGGCCTAAGTCTTCCATCCTTTATATCATTAACCTTTGTTCTCGGAAGCGTACACATGAACAAGTTTTATAAATGTTTATTTATGAAATCCTGCTAAGGTCGCCGTGTGTATCCATTATCTTCTCAGTCACTATCGAATGTAGCTAAACATACGGTATATGAAACGCTTCATCACCATGGTAATTAACAAAATAGTAAAAGTACTGATGACATTACCTGCCACGAGATATCAAACCGCGATTGCCTAGCTAACAGGGATCTTAAAATAAACAATTAAAACCTAACAGTCGGTGGTAAGAGCGTTAACGTCTTGTCCATTTTTAGAATTTCGGAATAGTTATTTTGAAGAAACGTATGATGATCCTGTTTGTAAAATGTGCTGCAATAGACTGTCCGAAAATTTATTTCAACATTTTTTTTGTATATGCCATTTTGAAATGGTTCCACTCCTTAAAATTATCTGCATTGTATCCACATCTAGTATGCCCCCTCCACCCCTTCCATGTCAACAGAATCCACTTGCCCTAGTGGCTAGTTTGGGAAATTGGTAGTATAACACCCTTACCATCTGCTTAACCGCCGACCCTGGCGCATGTTGGAAGACAATGAATGTATAGACCTAATGCATGCTACGGTTGGGTACGGGTCTACCTCATCCGAGGGCGCACTTCGATTTCTGTGGTCCTTTGACGTCATATGCATACGGTATATAATGTCTGGCCATGTGCGTTTAATTGGAATCAATACATTTACAAGAAAACAATTCACATTCCACATTTAGTTTTATTTTATCATACTTACATACGTATACGTGCTTTCAAATGTCGATTTTTCTAACTTCAGTAGTCTCGCTTTGAAGTAACCTTTCGAAAGAAATGTTTCCACGTGTCGATAACATTACATCTATAAATACCACGTATAGCGAAAGTTCCGAGTTCAAAGGTTCAGGTAAGCGAGAGGAATGAGCTCAAGACGGAAGAATGTTGTTGATTGTAGGATGAATTTATTGTGTATAATTATTAAGTTGAAGTTCTGTTCGCGTGCTCCTTATGTGTTTCATGTGCAGAAACATTTTGTCAATATTTATATAAACTGTGAGCATAACAAACAGCCATGATAAATTTTCTTATCGATCCAAATTCCAGAACACAGCAAATGGCTGACTGGGGATCTCAGTTTTGGGTATGCCCAAATATGGTGTAGGGTATCAACACACATCAGTCCGAGAGGTTCTCCCATATCGGAGAAAAACAAATTTTCCCATTTTCCCAAATGAGGGAAATTTGTGCAACACAGGATATTGGCTTGCTAGCCGAACATAGAAAGGTTTAGCAAGAATGAAGGTCATTCAAGAACTTGCGTTTTTCTCAAAAAACGGCGTGGTTAACCACCGATTAGGACGTAGCTTTTCAGTAACTGTTACAATACACCTACCGATTACACATTCAGTTTCATTACATTAGACCGATTAACTTTGCAAGGATGCTCCATGCTACCATTCGCCAATGAACATTTACACAAGAAAAGCGTGGAATTTGGGGTAAAATAGGCAAAATGGTGGTGTCCATGACCGATTTTCTCCCGATCGAGGAAAAACGAGATTCTCCCAAAAGGGGCAATCTCCAGAACTGCTTGTTTGCATCTCACTTGAAGTACCCGACTTCACCAATTACGAGGTCGGGTTTCCATGAAGAAACTACTTGTTTTATGGCGTCTTGCCTTTCAATGAGACAAGTTTCCATAACCATGGTTATGAGTAACTTTACTAACGACTTCTTTATGGTAATATACTCTGTGATAAAATACTATTCCCGTTTTTTCCCAATTCATCTAATATCGCATTATGTATAACCTGGTGTAACTACAGTGTTTTTACAATTTGCTCCCTTCTGTCTCTGTCCATTACTGTATGAGAACTGAGTGATATGTGTACAAAGAAAGTTCGAACGTTCGATACTTGATTTGTCGCTGGAAAGATATATAACGTCGTAATGTATTGCCAGAAATCTAACATCTTTACTGAGTCTCCAAAAACCGAGTAAAATAGGATCTTTGAGTATCACGTACTCAGTTGATGTTCAAGAAAGCATGACCTTGACAGCTTTATAGACCCATAGGATTTTCCTAAAACTTACTTGCTGAAAAATGGGAAGCTGGTTTAAGGTAGGCTACATGGTGAACTGGTTAAATATCATGTTTTAGTCCTAACCCAGTTACACTTTATACCTACATCGTCATCATATTCCAACGTGAGACTTCATTTCATAATTTTGTCTGCTTATGTTCATATCTGAGGCTGTCTGGAAGACTTTACCCCAAGCAAACACATAAATCATTGAAACTGAATTAGAAATGACACATTTTTATTGGACTGTATTAGCCCCGTGTGGCAAGCAGGGCTGACATAAGTGTTAATTCAACAACCTGTGCGATGTTACGATACGATGATAGTAGAAAAACATTTACGATAAATCTCAACTGTTAGTCAAAATTCCATAATATTCATATCCTGCACACACTGCCTCTTGCGGGTTAAAATACACAATGCTTACTTTTCAGTTTTAAAGAAGGGGCGGTAATTGTTTTTACCCCTGGGGAGAATTTTAAATTAACATGAAATCTCTCCACACAATTTGTTGTGAGTTTTTGTGTTACCTACACGAAGTTGAAGATTGTTCAGTACTGGATGCATTTATGGCTTTAAGCAGTATAATTTCCGGAATATATTCGCCATTACAATGAAAACATGTGTGAATCGTGTATCAGAGTCTGCGATACAGATTCTTAGATTCTTTTCAATGTGACGTCATAACACATTCTGCTCTTTTTCACTGGCAAATCATCACATGTCCACGGGCTCGTGCAACCGTGTCACATAAAAAATCAAAACACGACATATATAAATTCTGTAAACTTACTGAGTAACCCCACATTGCTCGAAGAATGTGTGACTTGAACTCATGGAGACGAATGGACCACCCACACATGGAAAACGTGTATCCAGACAATACGAATGTTTGAAAATTGTCACAGAAATCGTCCCTTCCACAATTCAGTAATCAAATAATGTCGAAGAGAGTTTCTCAAGGGATGAAAATTTAACGTATAATTGAATAATGACTTTTGTTTCACTGTGCTTACACATGATTGACAGCTTACAAATGCGGATCATTAAATATGGAAAAGGGACCACATCTTGTTTGACTTTGTCATTAATTGTGATAGTCCATCATTTATTGGTGTGCTAGCTTTTACCTTCTAAGGTTGTCACTGCCCTTACTCAAAATCCATATATGGCTTTATATCTGGATATATCTGGTTAAATAAGGTCTTTATCTGGCCATATCAAGCTAGATATAACTTGATAAAGACCAATGCCAGATATGCAAATCAAGCTTTATATGGCCATATCAAGCCAGATATAACTTGATAAAAACCCATGCCAGATATGCAAGTCAAGTTTCATATGGCCATATCAGGCCCAGTAGAGTGTTCAAAGGTGGGGGGGGGGGCAACAAGCCCCTCACCTCCGCAGTCAGTAGGGGGAAATCCCTTAGTCGGGGGATTTAAGGGTTAGGGGAAGAGAAAAATATTGAAGAGACACACTGAGCACTCAACAGAAATGGCGCCAGGAGGGGGAAGGGGCCCCTTCGGGGAGTCTTAATCGATACGATAGAGTATGCAGTGCCCGATGGCGCCCGAGAGAGGACAATTTCTCTAATAAGAACCCAAAATTTTCGGCGAGCTTCGCGCGCTGTAAAGTCACTCCAGGATATTCAACACTTCCATTCCACATTGCCTGATAGCACAGGTCCCGCCAACCTTACCACGAAACATGTAGGCAGAGCACACTGTTTATGTGGAGGTCGAAAATTCCATCCCATGTCGCTAAGCCTAGTTGCTGTTCTCTTGTGTGTGTCGTGCGGTACGGCCAGTTTGTGAGCGACTCACGGACCAAAGTTTTTCTATTTCATAGGGTAGCCCAGGTGTTTCGATAAAAAATATGTTATACCCGATATGGTCTAGAACCCCTTCAGTTTTTCTTTTTTTCTTTGTGTTCTTAATAATCACATATCTCTTTTGTGTAAGCCTATACCAAATATTTTCGCGCGCTTTGCAAATTCAAGTTTCAGATTCGAAAGAACACTATATAAAGTGTGCAACTCGACTCACGAAGTATTAAGTGCTATTATGCAAAATATGCCCTGGAACGACATGGGATAGTAAGTCATATTCCCTTTTCACCACCCCTTCGACAGAGGGGCTGTCGAAGCTTGAGGTCGCTGGCATGGCCTAGCCCTCTGTCGGAAAAATTCTGTCACCACCCATCATGGGTTTACTGATTTTGGCTTTCAAAGGGTCATTTCTGCAATGAAACCCAATATTTTCGGTTTTTTGCTCACTCTTCCTCAGTTCTCTTGCTTATAGCTAAATATAGAACAAACCATTTCCACCTTTTCAAGTAACTGCAGAAGTAGAATACATGAACTTATGTAAATATTGGGAATTTCACCTCATTTCACCTCATTTAGTCAATGTTCTCTTGGGTATGTCGTGCGGTACGGCTATAGTGACACGAGGAGACAAGTGCAATGTAAGTTATGCCCGATAGGGACCAACTTCCCGGACAATTAACCTTTATTAGCTTTTAGTAAGTACCGATTCTTTTTAGTGTAGGATAATCCCAAAAATTTTCGCGCGCTTCGAGCGCTTTGCAATTTCACACTTTAGATTCTGGGAAAAACATTACGTCAGCTCCGTTCCTCTAGTTTATACACATTTTATGAAATATATGCCCCGCAATGGTATGGTTTAGTACACAGGTTTTCTTCACATCCCTCCTCACCATCCCCTTGACGGCATCGGGGCTGTCGGGGCTTCGGGTCGCCGCCTCCGTCCGTCTGGCCACCCGTCGGGCAAATCCTGGCGCCATCCCTAGTACTCAAAACTTGGAAGTAGCCTATGAGATCAAGAGAGGATTTTTCATTATCTGGTCGTTTTCCTTTGGATACCTTTGGATAGAGCTCTTCCAGTCACCCTTCAGTGAATAATCAGACAGGATGCTATCAATATCAGTATCTGGCCCATGGTGCAGGTAGGCCTACTATCATTAAGTTTCCTTCGCGTTTCGCGCTAGTTACTTTAACCATTTGCAATGGTGAAACTATATAGGTTTAAGAATAAAACAGTGCTATTAACTTTTGCCATCATCTCAAGCAGACTTCTTGACTGGCCTCGTGATCTTAATCCTGTCAATGTATAAGACACACACTGTAGCACACTGCTGCTTACAACGCATAGAGGATAACCTGAACTCTCCGTCATTGGCATCGAACTTCACAAAACCTGACACAAACGAATCCTGATCAATAAGGCCTCTAGAACCAATTTACAGCGGTCTTATTACCTTATATTGCAGGAGCTTCCGGGGGCTTCGCCCCTGGACCCCCACAGGGGCTCTGCCCCTGGACCCCACGCGTGCAAACTCGCACTTTGCGCTCGTGGTGCACCCTCGGTGGACTTGTGACACTCCTCCATGTCAGTCGGGGGAATCACAGGTTGTGCCCCTCCACCTCCGAAATCCTGCACACGCCACTGATCAAGCCTGATATAACTTGATAAGGACTAACGCCAAATATGCAAATCAAGTTTTATATGGCCATATCAACCAGATATAAATTGATAGAAATTCATGCTAGATATGCAAATGAGTGTTTTGTTAGTTTTTGTTTAGATTTGATGCAGTTGAATTATACTTGTTCCACATTAAGACATGTATTGGATACAGCTGCACCTACCTAGACATTGCAGTCATTTAGTGGGTGCACTTTTCCTAACACTGCAGTATACTAAGCAAACTTATGCAAATGATTTGCACATTTGGGCGGAGCCAGTATCTAAAACTTCATTTTTCATGAGTTAGGAAGTTAAAAGTAAAATGTTCACCAAGCAGTGGACAACATATATAGTCAAATACATAACAAAGTGTAAATAAGAAGCACATAACACTGAAAATGGGAAACTAAAAGCATTTTTCCGTTCACTAAGATGAAGGATGTCTACTTTCTATACTTAAGTCAATTCAATCTGATATTTTAAGTAAATTCTAGTGGAGCTATTAGATACAGTTGTTGCTGATGTTTAATGTTTCCATTGTCTGTGGTATCTGTTCTATTCAGCCAGTCTAGAACGGGACCACGCATGGTCAGTTAAGTTGTCCTTTAGATAGAGGACGTATTGTGTCCTTCTGGGACGTGGCTCCTCAGGGGAGCAGAACTCCCTCGGGGGTAATGTTTGGTTTCGCCCCTTGGCTCTTCGCTAGAGAGTTGAGGGGACTTTGAAAAAGTATTATTTAATGTCTCCATGAGGAATGTGGGCTAAAATTCCATTTACGATTCATAACTGAAGGCCATAGGCGTAGGAGGCTGGGGGCTACAGCCCCCAACCAAGTATTTTTGTAAAAATTCGGCATTATGCAGAGGATTTTTTGGGCACCTACTGAAAGAAACATAATGCAATGATGTTGCTAAAAGTAATCAACAGTTTAAAAAACTTCCTTGGTAATTAAAGTTGTGATTTGGATGCACCAGCACCTATATATTCGGTATTAATTCACCAGTGTGTTTTTAATAGATTATGATTGCCAGTGATGTATTTAGGAGGGTCATTGGGCCATGCCCCCTCACTGAAGCCGATTTGTTTCTTTTAGTACCTAAAATACGTAAATTGGGCCATGCCCAATGTTTTGTTAACACAAATTTTACTTCAGGTAGCATATGTGGCACCAGATTGTATGTAAGGACACCTAATTTTTCAAAAATTTTCAAAGGGGGGGGGGGAAACACCCCTCCCCCAGGCCCGAAATCACAGAACATAATGCATGCCCCCACCACCATGAGAAAAATCCTGGATACGCCACTGATTATTATCATTATTATTGCAACGACTTCCAAAAAATTATAATCAATATGAAAGGGTAGTAACACGGCAAAACGATTGTATGTAATTGGCATGCGGTGTGAGAACCGATGCATGCCTATATGATATGTACATTAACATGTTGGTTGAATGCATGTGGAGCACGCGGAAATTTTGGGTTATATTTTTCGGGCAAGTAGTTTCAGCCCCCCCCCCCCCCATCAACTTGGGCTCCTACGCCCATGAATATGGTCCAGACATAGACCATGTCTGACCCAGATAAGTCTGAGCCCTGCTGTATTTTATAGTGACCGAATCTGGTCCAGATAGAATTTTATCTGTGCCAGATAAAATCTGAGCCATGTAACATTTTATAAGGACTACATCTGGTCCAGATAAAGCCTGAGTCAGATAAAACTTTTTCCTGGCCCATATATGGTGCATATGGAGTTCTGGCTTATACCTGCCCAGATATAAATTCCACATCTGTTCCAGATATGGGCCAGATATGGAAATGATATTCTGCCCATATAAGGACCATATCTAGTCCAGATAAAGTTTGAGCCAGATAAAATTTTATCTGGTCCTTATATGGCATATATAAAGTTCTGCTCATATCTGGCTTATATCTGCCCAATTTTTTATCTGGCCAGATATAAATTCCAGATCTGGTGCAGATATGGGCCAGATATAAAATCAATATCTGACCCATATATGGAGTTTTATATCTGACCCATATATGGATTTTGAGTAAGGGATGTATGACGTCTGGAGGTGGAGTGATACTGTGTATACTACAAGCAACACCAGAAACCCAACTCCTGTCACTCTCAAATTAATCTCTGCACCTAAAAAGTAGGCTAAGGGAAAGTAAGCAAGCTCTTGTGAACGAGTGAGAAACTTATGAAAAAATACCCTAGTGAGTAGGTTTGGACTGAAAGAAATTAGACATACCACCTCACGCTTTGTGGAGTTATCAAAATCAAATGACGATCTACAAAAAAGTCTGAATTTAGAGTAATTAAGGAGGCGACTGTAATTGTTGCAAGTTCTTTCAAGTCTAGCTCCCTTAGTTCAGTACTTCTGGGGTAATCGTGCACCGGCTCAATTGTTACCCTACACTGGTGGTAATCACCCAGTCCCCCAAACTCTTCCCATACGAACCAGCGTGTACATGTACAGATGTCAAGAGTGTCAAAAGGTACCCAGAATCGCCTGACCCTTTCGTTAGATTACCAACATTGGGTCGATCGATATTTAATTTTGTTGAAAATCTTTTTAATGTAAGCTCAGCTTAGTAGTGTTAGCTTTCATATCCATATCTGAAAACCATAGCAGGGATGCATACAGATTGGTTTCAGGGGCCGACCATCAAAGAATTACAAATCAGAATTCTTTAAAAGATTCCAATGTCATGTCAGCAAGAAGGGAGAATGCTGGCGTATGAATGTCATCAGCAACTTGAATGGTTAGTTATCTAACAGTATTAGATTTCTCGTGTCTTACACGACTCGACTAGAACTCTCTTTTCCTTTTCACTCTGAAAGGGACCTTATGCACTGACGTCATTCGACGTCATTTTGACGGGTAAACAAACGTAGACTTCGCACGCGCATAATAGACTTACGTGCGTATCCAACCGGTACACAAATCAACTGTCTTTATTTGTTGGCAATGATACACGCTTGCTTCCATTGGAGGGCGCATGCACTTCCTGTTCTGTGACGTCATATACATAAGGTCTATAAAGTTCGTCTTCCAGACTTCTAAATTTCATATTGAGCAATTCTTTCATGCTTCGGATGGCATTTCATTCCAAACTGCCTCCTGCTTTAGATTAATACTATATATTACAAGCTGCATGTCATTTATAAAGTGCAGTTTGTGTATAAGTTCTTTTAAAATGAGACTGATTACTTTTGTTTTCCCACGGTATTTGTGATACATATTTTATTCAAATGTAATAAGCCTGATATGATAAGTGCGAAATGCTCACAACTTAAAATCTTGTTGGTCTTTAACCGACTTCCATAACCAAGTTACAACTTCCATAAAGGTATAATTTTAGTCACTGCTGATTTATCTTTCAAATCGGTAAATGGAAAAGAAATTTCGATTTATAAATGTGTAAATTTGGTGGATGTAAAGACCTTATTATGGCTTTCATTGAGATATGACCTCAGAAATTTCTATATTTACCGCGCTGAAAGTTTCAAGTTTCACTGTATATTTCTTAGAAGTGTTTATTCAATGCTAAACGATCCGCCAAATTATAGGCCAGTGAACTTCAGTGATAATTATGTCAGAAATAAGGTCTCAATAGGTTCGATTGAGCACTAGGTATTTCCATATAATTAAACGTCTGTACTCTTAAGTAGGAGGCAGTGTTCAGGTGTTTTCATAGTTCCTTGCAATAAGAGCTTTTAACTTGTAGTCTAACGTTGATAAATAAATTTACCATCTCATATTAATGATGGACTATGAATATGTCATTAGAACCTACCTTAGTTAGTTAGATGAGGTTTAACGTCCCAGTTTCCAACCAATTGGTTCAAGTCGAGACGACCACGGCCTTTTTTTCCAGTTGTGGCTCACTGGCTTGTTTGCCGTACTCCATTGCTTATGCTGAGCAGCAATCACAAAGGCAGTAGGTTCCAGTTTTAAGTCTTTGGTATGACCCGGCCAGGATTCGAACCCTAGACCTTCCGGCTGCAAGTCGGATGCTATAACCACTTGACCACTCATTAGAACCTTAAGCATGAAGTAAATTAATCAGCATTTCTTCTAAATCTCCCTCCGGAAGTCTTCTAGTAGGTCGGTCGACTCATCGATACGATCGTCTTGTAGGCAGGTGCCTCGTTTGATAGATCTCATAATCTCATTTGCCTCTTGGAGTATTTCTTTTCAACCGAAGAGATTCATCATTTTTTTGGAAGGACCTTTGACCGATTCTACCTGAGGAAGTAGACAAAGTGGGACAAGACGTGTAGGAGGAGAAGTTCAAAGAGGCGTGATCTAGAACATGGGTCCTTGACGGACCTCCCTTGGACCCATTTTCTGATTACTCAATTGCGCAGTGTAAGCAATAACGGATGATGTAAGGCAATACCGTCGGAAACTCGTTCAGGCCTCCTCTGTTTCGTCCAACTATCGTATCGAATTATTCAAATTCGCAATTAGATCAAGTACCTGAGATTGTCTCTCGGCAGGGGAGAGACTTACCACAGGGAGACCAAACAGAAGCTGCAGAGTATTCAACACACACCCGTCATGTTTCGACGACAGGATGAAGAGGAGAAAGCAGTTCACTAGCCTGAATTTGATGAAATTGATATTGCAGCCAATTTCAAAGCATGGCAGAGACTAACTTGTGCCTCAGTGTGGACGGTCCTCGATTTCATATCTTATCAAACTGTTTCCGACCTGCATCATCTTGATATGCGTTTACAATAGAAGTCATGGCATCATGATTAACTTGTTTCCTTTTCAGAAAAAGAAGTTGCACCAAACGTTACAATTTGGAAGGCGAGACATTGTTTTAAAATTATCTATGCAAAATTATCGATTAGAAGAGGTGTCTGGTCCCTCTGATACCCACAAGAGGAACAGCTGGTCGGTGAAGACACATTAGTTTTGCCTGCCAAAGTGCATGTTGAGGTTGTGAAAAATTATGGTTTGAAAAGCGGAATTTCAAAATTAATGACTGTGGTTAAAACTGAAACATGAATTTGAATTGAATGGCAAAGAGCTTCACTGAAGTGAAAAGCAACAAAGAGAACAGGGCCAAATTTATTTCAAATTGTACATTGAACTGAAATTTACTCCACATACCATATCAGGTCGATTCACAGGATAGTACTTATCTATATACCTATCTCTATTCGAACCCTGCGTGGATATAGGCAAGGAGGACAAACTCAAACTTCGAAACAAGATTCCCTAGATCACAAGTCCAAAACCTAATCACTTGCGCTGTAGATAGCGGTCTGATGGATTTACTAGCTTTATAAGTTACAATGCAAGTTAATGACAATGGTTGGTCCACGGTGGCTTACTCAGCTGTGTGTGTACAAGAAATCGTAGTCAGTTACACATGTTTGCTGAGACAAGTCAGGCCAATTGGAGGGAAACCAGATTATTCGGAGATAAACCAAGTTAGGTCGAAGCCCTGAAAGATGTAGATGCTTTTGTAGACCTGAAGATACAAGGTTCGACATCGATTGAAACCACTTTACTTCCAGATAACCATTAGTATTTATCATGTTTGTCTGGGTACTATGTTAATGTTGGACCAGTTGTCACGTAACAACAGGTCTAGTAAATATAAGCAGTATTTTTGCAAACATAGATTCTCAGAACTCTCTTTTCTTTTATGTTACGTGTCGCCTACCTTATGTCCTTGACAAAATAAGTTCAAAATGTGAAATTACAATTTTTCACGAGTTTAATGAATGTAGCATAACACATGCCGGGCGTGCCAATGTTACAAGTACATGTAAACCTCGCCAGGGGTCAAATTTTTGAATTTTGGGTGAAAATGTTCTTGCAAAAATCAAAAGTCTTTTTCATCCAGCCACGTTTCGAAAATTCGAACGATCCTGTATCAGCATGACAACCGTGTCAGTGTCACCTAGTGAACTTGTCTATGTCTGCTTTCTTCAAGCATTTTATTTCGAGTCCTTGCGCACAGGTCAGCCCAACTGGAGTCGTGTTGTTTGTAGTTCTGCCTCAATTTTACCTGTCAAGATTGATCGGTACCCCGTGGTTCGACGGCCAAACGGGCTGCACAAACCAGCTATCGGAGACAGTGGTTCTTGAGCAAGTTTTCTGTAGGCACCAATTGATGGTTTAGCATAAGGTGTGTGATGTTTGGCGGCAAAATCTTTCACACGGTTATTCAAGCCTCATTTATTAGCAGACTACAAAATAATCAACCAATCGGAGTGGATAATATATGCACGTGAGGATTGCATGCTTCAAGATATCTGTGGTCATCTTGATGGGTGGTTACGACATCAGGATGTGATCACTGGCAAAATCATTATAACGTATTGGTGTAAGTCAAGCGACCAAAAGGTTGCATGAATTCGCAGCTGCCATGGTCAACGACTTACGTACGACTCCATACTAATTGCGTTTGTATTCTTTAACTGTACTGACTTTCCCAAATTCACATTTGACAACTAGCCTACTGCTTATGTGTTTGTTTCCAAGTATGAGAGTCATTTTGTTTATGTGTTTTGTACAAAAAAAGTAAACAGAAAGTTGAACTACCTGCCTTCAGTACCAGGATAAACTATCTAATCATGAATTTTATGACATTTGCGAAGGGAGTCAGTGACGCCAAGACCAATACGAAATAGTCAAATGTTTTTAGAATGTTAGTAATATTCGTACGATTTGACTGAGATAACTTTACAACTTCACCCACCATCACCCTGCGGCAAAAAGCGTTAAGGTCAAGTTTTCATAGAACAGGTAAAAATAACCTTTATACTGCGATGATAAAGGACACAACTTACGTCATCAATTGCAGGTCGGAACTAAAATTATTTCTCAACGACAAAACGTATATGAAAATTTCACTTCTCTCTGATTTGTCTGTATGTGGATGACACTAAACATTTATAAATAAATATTCCCGTCAAAAGTCTACCATGACACATTACAGAGCACAAAGCGATTATGAACATACCTCATACAAATACAAGAAAATCCATTGAACATAAATGTTCCAAACTTTCGAATCAATTAGCGAGTCTCTTTGTTTTAACAGCTCCCGTATTCCCTATCGTGATCACAGAGACCTCTGGCACCATTCTTGAAATCGAAAAGAAGCCAAGAAGTAGCTTTTGACCCGACACGAATGACATTTTTAACCCCGGTTGATTACATTATATCGAAAGATTTAAACATACAGTCCAGTTCATGTGAGGTGTTTTAAAGTTACTCTGTCGATTGAGGCGCTAAACGTTTGCTTGTTTATTTGACGAAGGCAAAGCTCATTTGGCAACGCCACTTTGGCAACAATAGTACAGATTCATGAAGGGTGATTTCGCATAACGGCCATTTAATTTCAATCGTTGTTGAAAACGATTTGTAAAAGAAGTAAAGAATAGAAAAAATAAGCTTTCCCTTTTCGTAGACTGATGGAGTTGAACAAACACCTAATTGTAAGCAATAAATATACAACCATAGAGATATGATAATGTAGGGAAGTGCATCAAGGTATTGCATAGATTTACTGAAATTTACGTGAAAGATCAGGAGCCTGTTGAAATTAATACTCGGTCACTCTTTCTTGTCTCCCATATAGCATCGTTTGAGACATTCACCATTTACATAGATTTTATATTGCAACTTAACTTATATGCCCACCTACGAAAAGATGTTTTACAACGATATCATAATTTGCTTCAGTTAAGACTCCAGAGGAAATGCTACTTAATTCTCTCGTTTTCACATGGTATACAGTATGCATTTTCCCCCCAAAACTCCCACTTTGGCTACAGCAAAAACTTTATGCCTAGCAGCAGAAATATCTTACCTTAAGAGGCAAGAGTCGAAGTTCTCCGAATGGAGTAAAATAACAAATACCAAATACATATTATTCAATTATGTTTTATTTTTTACTACATTTGATCTGCAGCACACGCGGATTGTTTTCGAAGCCTATACGTTACTATTCTTTGTTTTATAAATTCATCAAGGACAGGCTATCACGACTTAAAAGTGCATCAAGATCGTCTCTTAGGAATAAGGATAACTGGATATTTGAGGAAGTTAGTGGCTTTAAACGTTTAAGTCTTTCTCCACTTTGTCCATTGAAGGGATTATGTAACTTACAAGAATGAAAACACAACGCTGTATTTCGTTTGAACTCCGTCAAACGTATTTCCGGTGAAAGTTGCTGGATGTGAAATTTCAGTACCGATATTTTCCTTAAAAGGTGTGGATTACTTGAAAGTCTCAACACGACATGATAGTTTCGATAGGTGTCGAAACTTTTCTGTGAATCTGAGAATATGTAAGTTTTCTTCTGAACAAAAAAGCTTTATAGAGTATGGTATGGTTAGATATGGCCGGCTTGGAGATGAAATGTGTGCTATCTATAGGAATGCCATTACAATCGCTTTAGAAGTGTTTGGACCATGTTGATACTTACTCTGCGTTATGTTGAGGTTATTTGCAATGTCTTGATTTAATTTACTGATTTTGCAGTTCTGTAGGGTTTGGTAAGTTTGATACTCTAATGGTGGCAGGACCGTTACATTCTCCCCGTTTGAATCCTTCACATTGATGAATGCTATTGGTTGGATCTTTATTCTGACTCTAGAGTTTGTTGAATGCCCAGCGGGGTTAGAGTGCTTGAGGCACCACGAGAAGACTTTTAGCGTATAAAGATATCTCCGTCTGAAAAAATGGTAAAATCTTCGCTTTGAGACCCCCTGACAACACAGCTATAGAGAGGCTTTGCGTCATCGGAAGAAGAACAAAAGAATTTGATAGCTTTTGAAAATAGGAGAGTAAACACCTGTCTAAAAAGCGTCAGGGTTGTCTTCAACAGGTTGCTTTACAAAATCTTGAACGTGACATAAAGGTATATGCCTACAGCTACAGAACTTTATTAGAAGTACACCCACAGCCAACGTTTAGCTGGCTGTACGATGTCTCCCAAATTGGTAGGATTAGTTAGTAAGCCGGATTGTGCAGTGAGCAAACTGATGACATCTGTTCCGTTTGTATACCCTTTACTTCTCCATCCCTTAAATTTGTAAAGAGCAGGGAGAACCTCCTGGGATGATTCAAATTAAACATATAGAAATGATCGCGATGTCAGTATTATACGATAATCGGGATATGAGAGTTATGCAAGCAAATTGGAGAACAAGCACGAGTTGAGCCAGTGCTATGATAATAACCATATCGCCAGGCCTGCGGCCAGAAATTCTGACATGAGGGGTCATTGGCACTGCAGGGGGTGGCACACCATAATTATTTATTATCTGGCCTAAATCATTTTGGCGGTCCATTTGCCAAGCTAGAAAGTGCAGTAATCTGCACGGGGAACACACTCACAGGTGTATACCAGCTGGTAGGGGCTGGGGAAAGATACATGCTTTTCAGGCAAAATGCATTAAAATATCCGGCAAAATTGATCACCCAACAACTTGATTGAAATAGTACCGCTTAAAACGCTTGTAACCCTCTCCCTGTGTGGCTATGGCCCTACATATTGACACTGCCAGCTACTTGTTGCGTTACCTTGTCAATGGACAAATAATAGCGCTTTTAAAGGGAAAATGCAGTCACCTAATTTAGATAAGTGTACCCGGGTACCCTATTTCATGAATGGCTCTTGAGAACCATGTGACAAGAATATTTTCTCACCGAATTGTGAAGTTCACTTAGGCTAGTAACTCGTTGGTTTACCTTGAATATGCAATACTTATTTTCTGAAATATCAAGAGAGATACTTGGAAGGGAAATGAGAGGATATTTGTGAGATTCAGCTACTGTTTCAAAACTTTAAGTTGGGGAGACTGGTTATGCCCTTTAAGCACTCCATGCAACTTGTACGAGTAAACAAATCGGAGTCTTGGCCAAACTTTATAGGTATCAATAAGATATTATCTTCAGCAAATGTACAGGCCTACGGTGAAGTCCTAACTAATAGCAACAATAATGATCTACCTACTAATAGGGATTTTTACCATGTGAGGAGGAAGGGAATTCCCTAAAAATGGTTGCATATAGCCCCGTCTCACTGCCATTTCTTTCAAAGCTTACGAAGGCTACGGGCCTTACAAATTATGTACAAATATTTATATGGACCTTACTAGTGTTGCCCACTGCTTTCTACCTTTAATTTTCAATGGAATCTCTCTGTATACAATAGCTACATTCAAAGTGGCCGTCTACCCCGATAGAAATTACCACCAGTTATCACAAAATCATTGGATCTCACAATGACCATTTTCAATGTTAATACTGATTTTGAAAAATTTTCCTTCTTCTGATTTTCTAATTCTATTTCTACTCTTTAAAAAACTGACTAAACAGAACATGCAACCACGTTGGATAATACTAGCCGACAGAAGACACGGTTAACCTTGGACCCAATCGGTGCCAGAGTGTACTTTCACTATGTACTCACTCATGAAAAATTGAAAGCGGCAATTTCACCTTCGTGCCCAGGTCCCATATGGACCACAAAGTTATTAGTAGACGAAGACTTGGGTGGCTTTCAAATCTAGTTCAAGGGCAACAAAGTGGAACGCGTCTGCATTCTTCCGTCTCATGGCATAATTTAAACCAAGCAGAGGGGAATAAAAGAAATACTTGTCCCACTTTAATTCTATTGTTTTACATGTCTCCTTTGAGATTCTGCCTGACGCCTGTAGACGTTAAATGTACCAGAGGCCAAATTACAAGTGGTAAACTCCAATTATTTGTGAGATATTCTGGGTGAAGCCCAAAACAAGTTTCAAGTTTAGGGTTAATTTAAGTTTAGGTTTGCTAAGGTCTCAGAAATACATGATTGAGTCAAGATTGTGACAGTACGAGCTGAAAGATGGCGTTAGCAGCATATCCCGCCAGTATTACACAGGCTCCGTTTCGTCTGATCTTCAATGCTGTTTTTTTTTTTATTTGACGTTACACTTCTGTCTTCACTTACTAAAGGTATAGCATTACTGTAGCACTACTTTTGTTTTAGTCTAGATTCACTACAAGAATTTCCTTCAAATTTAAAAAAATAGCGCCAACTTTAATTGAAGAAAAACTCAGGCACTCTAATTCTAGTAAGGGTGACCGTGACATGAGTGACCTTGCTTTCCCTTGGTCTTTCCACTTGCCCCTCTTAACTCTAAAAAAGTTGGTTAACAGGGTTGGGTAAAATTCAAAGTGCCCAACCTGGGCAGTTTGGTAAACAACACAGTGGTAAAACAGATTAACCAAGTGGATTGGTTAACCTTCAGGTTGGGTAAAGTCCATCTCCCTCGCAATATTACCCAGGTTGGTTAAAGTGAACTGGTTAAACACTCGTTAAACGTACCGCCAATTAATTCTTTTAATAACACCCATTTCTAAATTTTTGCTTTACAGTTAACATTTTGGAAAACGATTACTTACACTGTGGGAGTTTTTGCTACGACAATTTGAGAAAAGGGCATGTTTACCTATCCTTTGAATGGAGCATTCCGAATTTTTCAAAGGAAATTTGTGTTTATCCTTTATTGCAGGTCTAATTGAAATAAATTGAAGCTGGTAATGGTGAATTCTTGCAGAATATTGATTCTCAGTTGTACAATACAACAGAAAGAAGGAGAAATTGAAATATCGTGAAGAAAATTGTATTATTAATCGTTCATAATAACAAACAAGTCTTACTGAATATATTATAGCCAAACCAGCACCATCATTTAGAAAATGAATTTCTAATTAAAATACTAACCTGGCGCAGGAGCCTCCTTGGGTCGTCGAGTGGCAGAGTGGTCTATTCCAGCTGCTGTGTACTTACCTGGCGCAGGAGTATCCGTGATCACGACGGCGGAGCTCCCAGATGGGACTTGTTCTATTCAGCCAGTCTAGAACGGGACCACTGTCAGGTGGTGTCAGTTAAGTCAAAGTTTGTCCCTTGGGGACGTTGTTACTCCTTCGGGAGTATTGTTTGGTTTTCGCCCCTGGCTCTTCGCCAGAGAGTCAGGGGACTTTTGGAAAAAAAGCCTCCTTGATCACGGGGTAGGACTTTAAACTGCATCCGGTTGTGGAGCTTGTTTTAAGTGTGGGGATAATGAGGTTACCCTTTACCACAACTGCCTCCGGGGCACCCTTAGGCAAGGTGCACCCGTATTTGCCCTGTGCTTTTTACGTGTTGTTGCCTTCGGACGAGAAGTTGCCTTCAGGCGTGTTGCTGCCTTCGGGCGTAAAGTTGCCTTCGGGCGTTGTTGCCTTCGGGCGTGGGGTCGCCTTCGGGCGTGGTCTTGCCTTCGGGCGTTGTTGCTTTCGGACGTTTGTGGTTGCCTTCGGGTGTGATGTGTTGCTGCCTTCTGGCCTGTGTTGTTTTCCTGTTTGTAAATAGTCTTGTGTGGTGGGTGATTTGGGGGTGTCGTATATGTTGGCCACAGAAATTTTGTTTTGCTAGCTTAGTGTAAGGTAACTTTGTAAATGATTGTAAGTAGTTCATGGTTGTGTTCTTGCGGGTCCGGATTTGGTTCTTCCTGTTTGATAGTGTCCGTTTCTATGCACCTAAAAAGCGCCTCCGTGATCACGACGGCGGAGCTCCCAGGTGGGACCTGTTCTATTCAGCCAGTCTAGAACGGGACCACTGTCGGGTGGTGTCAGTTAAGTCAAAGTTTGTCCCTTGGGGACGTTGTTACTCCTTCAGGGAGCAGAACTGCTTCGGGAGTATTGTTTGGTTTTCGCCCCTGGCTCTTCGCCAGAGAGTCCGGGGACTTTTGGAAAAAAAGGCTAGCAATAGCAATGCCGGTAGCTTTTAAAACTTGTAGAAGGTAACTTCTCTGAGATATTCCAACCCCCGTTGGGTAACTTATTTTACCTAGCCGTTGGTTCCGTATGCCTTCTAACCGGAGTTGGGTAATAAATTTAAATGTTTTCTCTAAAAGTTGGGCAAAATACTTGCTAAATTAGTTGGGTAAAATGGTTGGGCAATTTTTGCCCAACTAATGAGTAAAACCCTTACCCAACTAAGTTGGGCAATATTTTACCCAATTCCGGTTAGGAGGCATACGGAACCAACGGCGGGGTAAATTTTTACTCAGGTTGGCCAATCATTTTTTAGAGTCTTCTACTACTGATATCACCATTCTTTGGTTTTTCTGTATATGTCTTAAAACGTGTGCATCTTGATCCAAAATTTTATCATTTTACAATTCTTGTAGATTGACTTGACTTACAATCCGTCTCCGAACAACATGTTACGTAAGAAAAGAGTATTTTTTCCAAGATCATCTGCACTTTTTTATTTCAAAAGAAAACAAAAGCTGGCAATGTGAGTTGTACAAGGACATCACGAACCATTGCTTCATTGAGTAGGCCTATTTTAAGTTAAGTGAATGAGTTACAACATTTTATATCTAATTAGACCAGGGAGGTGATAAGACGTGGAAATTGAAGTAAGGGAGAACGCTGAGACAACACATCACTCCGTGCTTAGCCATTGAAATCACAAAATTAGTAACGGCTCTTCTGCTGTACGGCAAAAACAGAGGTGATTCGTGCATTCAACTTAGGACATTACATGTCAGTTCATCCATTTTTCGAAACAGGAGAAATTTTCACAACAGAGGTAAATCATGGTGCTTAAATTTTTATTTTCCGTTATATACTCCTGACTTTGAAAAGTTGTAGTTTCTCCTCTTATAACTGGGACAGAAGCAACGACATAATGTTTGTGCATTCTTGCCTTACAGACAGCTGGATTAGTGGCTTCAGTCCAGATCGAAGAATATCGTTCTCACTTACTTTCAATAACCCTTCTCGTAATTTGGACTGCGCATGCCCACATCCTGAAAACACAGCTGACGTACTTAAAACACATGCCAAGAAACTGCGTTTACTTTAAGATATACAAACCATTCCCCCTTAGGATCAGATCGGAGTGTAAGAAGGGCTCTTACTGTGGATTTGTGTCTTAAACAGCATGAACATCATCTTCTTGTCCCTAAAAATTGTCTTATAATCTGTCCCAAATGTTGTGTTTCTCGTATACTACCGTACTTGTGTGCTGAGCGAGGTTTGTTATATTCTGTACATCCCACATTTCATCGAAGCAATCGTAATTGCGAAAAGGCTTATTTCTATTGAATTAGATCAATGAGATTAATTGCCCATTCTCTGCAGCATCTACTCGTTGTTTTAACTTTTCCTACATTCTAAAGCAAGAAGACGCTGTTTGAGGATATCATGCTGATTGTCAACACATAATAACCTTGGATATTCTTCAAGGTTAAATATTGTGATATAGTAGACGAAATGCGTCAAACATTTTTGCTCGTCTTTAAAATTGACCTGTTTAACCTTGAAATTTGATACCATATTAGAATACCTGAACAGTATGATATTCTGCAAATAGACTGATGTTCAAGTTTAATAACTTGGTAATTAAGAACATACGTAGTTGTAGGTTCTTTATTCCATACAAATGAACATAAAAGTAAAGTATAGGAAGTAAATCTACTTACGCACATCTGAAAAATGGGAACAGTAGCATCTTTAAAAAAATCAGTACCTTGCATTCGCAACAGGCTATTGGGAAATACTTGCATGACGCTGGGGGTCGGGGAGTCGGTAGTCGTCCCCTGCCAAACAATTGTCTTTCCAGGGCAAAATTTATGTCACGATTGCATGCCAGTTAGGGGGAAATTAAAGGTAAACACATTTCGCTCACTTCTGCAATACTCCTTATTCAACTATGTATTTAGATGAGGTTTTTTTTGCATAAGAAAGATTCTTGCATATTTTTTTTATGAAACTGCCACCTTCTGTTGACAGAAAGAAGTTAATTTCCATTTAGGGCTTTTTCAGGTGTTAAACGCTACTTTTTGTGTATGGTCCATGATCACTGGATTGCGCATGGGTTTTATTATGCAAGCAAGAACAGCTGCATGACCAGATCTGAAAAAAATCATGTGAAAATTTTATAAGGTTTTTATGAAGGCTTTATAAAGTTTCATAGCATTGCTTCATAAGAGTTGCAAAACCGTATGAACGCAGTGGTAATTGGTACACCTGCCCACCAATAGTAACTAATTGGTTTCTAAAGAGAAAGTGTTGTGTTACATCTTAATCAGGAGTCAATGTTAGCCTCTTGAGGCTCAGTCACTTGCTCTTCAAAGGGAATAAGAAGCCAATTGAACGTTGCTCAGAAACATAAGCCAAATTTTACAAATATACTCTTCTTTTTCGCAGAAGTATCTTTCATAATGTCTTAGAACATGCATGTCGTACAGTGAAGATTCACTAAGGAATTATAGTCTCACCAAGAAATTAGTCTGCAAGAATTTAACAAATCAGTAATTGTAATTGTCACGTGATTTAAAAAAGAGCCACACATTTATTAGGATGCCCCAGTATAGATTACTTATTCAAACTGGGGTGAACTGCATAAGTTTGCCCAGATGCCAAAAGTTTGCTTCAGCGAGGCACTAGGCTTGATAAGAAGTTTATCCGATTACACGAAGATGATTTCGAGTATTCCCACTTTTTATACCACATGCAGGGGTCTTGGCAATAAGACCCTCTCGATCAGAGCATATGTCAAAGGTAGTCAGCATCTGACCGATTTGAAGTTGATGAGATAGATGTCTAGAATTCTACCTCATCCATTTTTAGCCTATTTTATATCATCGGTGCATGAGCTTCTAGCAAGATGCAAAAATCACCAGAGAGATGCACATGAGGCTCTGTCAAAAGTATGTTACCCGACAACCAACTGGGGTCCGTCTCCTCGGTTGACATGGTAACTGGAAGTACAATGGCACCTATGACTGACTTTATTATACCAATCATGGAGACTAGCCTATATCTGTAGCCTGCACAGCCTACTCTTTTATTCATTATACGTAGAAAATCGTCAAGCAGACTTCTGAATTTTCTCTCAAGAATCTTTTTGCTTTGTAACAGGCACAGTGAAAAGTCAAGTGTGTATATATATATATATATATATATATATATATATATATATATATATATATATATATATATATATATATATATAATATATATATATATATATATATATACAGGGGCTATGCCATATGGCATAGCCCCTATCAGTGGTGGCTCCAGGGGGTATCAGGGAATTTCATTCCTACTGGGTAAGTATGTCGTCTCTCTCCGCGCCCCCCCCCCCCCCAAAAAAAAAAAACTGGAACGACAGACATGCATTTCCCGTGACCTTTCAATGATTTTCTGCTCCAATCCTTAACTTAGATCCACACTTTCAAACCGTAGGTCCGCCCTAGAAGATGAAGTGATCAATCAGATGGAGCTAAAGCTACACAAAACAGTCCTGCGGAGTCTAATTAAGCTGTCACAACGGCATTGTCACTAAAGGTGTACATGGACGGTCCAAAGCCGAGACCAAACTGAAACCGCCCGAAACCGAAGTCGATTTTGGGTGGTGATCTTTGTGATTTCGGACTGACGGTTGGTCTGACCTGTCATGAAACCGGCATCATTTCGGTTTCGGTTTCAGGTGGTTTGTCTGTTTTGACCCAACAGGAAAAAAAACCCCAGAGAAACCGACGATACAATTGGTGAAAATTGAATGCTCTTTGTCTAAGGCATAGCTGCCATTCCCCACTGGACAAAAAATGCCAAAACCGTGTAGGTTATTTGTCTCTGTGTATCGGAGTGATCGCTACTTCATGTCCCTGTAAATTCCCCGATTATTTGTCAGTATATTTCGTACTATTTTTTTTAATTTGCGCACCATGAAGAAGATCTTATCAACTATAGGCCCTATAGCTTTTTCCATGAAAGCTTGCTTCGGGTTTTTCGGATCACAAGTTGGTCCCGGTGGTCTGGGAGCTTCGTCGGTTTGGGTAGTTTGGCTAACCCCCAAATCGATGCCGGTTTGGTCTTGGGTGGACTGATGTGACGATGCTTCGTCGGTTTCGGGTGGTCCTGGTTGTCCAAACCGACGATTGGGCAGTTTTGGGCATCAAAACCCAGACGAACACAACTAATCGTCACATATTTACCACCGGGAATCTTCACGACATTCAAGTTCAACGTATCTACAGTATAGAAATATATTAGCCTGACGACGTCGTAGATGCCGTCCTGGGCTTTTGGCAAAGCTGATAACTTGAATCATGGTAACATAGTAGATTGATCTGGTTGCTCCTAATAGGTACAGATGAAAACTGCTATTCTGTAAACTGTTTGTGGTAAAATTTTTCATTAAAGGCATTGTCTGGTGGCATTTTGTAGGGGTCTTATATGAAAGATAAAAATTTTTCATTACATGTCATCCAAACCCTATATCAAAACTCCATTCATAACTCATGATATCTCTACCTAAAGATTGGTTACTTTTAATAAGAAATACCTCCAAGTTTCCTCAAGGTCACAAAATGTGATCCAAAGTTGTCAAATTGCCTCAGATTCCTTTTGTTATTCTTTAAAATTGGCTACCTGGTTTGTCCTTGAAATTTGATACCGTTGGAATGTTTACATGTTTGTCCATGTAGATATAGTGAAAAACTGTTCCATACTTATGGTACAGCAAATAAAGTTACGGAATATTTAATATTAGTGATATCAACATTATAAAGAAATACAAAAACAACATCAAATCCATTTGACCAGATGACATCACAGATTTCCCATCATGCACTAGGGAAACTGAAAATGTAGCATTTCTTCAAAAATTTGTATCTTCTGAATGCAAGATGCTGTTGAGATTGGGTTTTCACTGCCTAACACAGAAAATTTTTCTGCTTTTTTTGAAAGCATCAAATTTGGTCACCAGACCATGCTTTTAAAGGTGTCTGCAATGACGCTGAGTTGACAGTTATGGTATCGTAGACTGATACCAGTGGTCGTCCGGGTCAACAGGCGGACCTTACTTTGTCCGCATCAGCAGTACGTAGGTCGACCGCGGATCGATTTCGAAACATCCATTTAGACCACCATGGGTATGCACCGAGGGTTTACTGGGACGTGTTTTGGACGTTTCATCTAGTAAATGACGAAATAAGTTAACCCTTTCCCAAACAAAAAATACGTAGGCCTACCTCTTTCGGAATAAGATTGTTCCGTAGATAAATCCTTAACATTTTCCTTACTTAAGCCCGTCCACCACGACCCACGACCCACCCACCCAACAGTGGCGAAGCCAGCAGGGGGAGGGGGAAGAGTGCCCCTACAGAAATTTTGGGCACGCCATGGGCGATGCTGAAAAATGAAGGAGAGCAAAAAAAGGCGAGAAGAGGGAGGGATGGGAAGTTGGTGGAGCGGAGTGGGGGTGCATGGGGGCCTAGGGGGAGGGTAGTTGGGCAATATTAGCTTCACAAGTGTGATCTTTTTATGATATTGAAAACTAAGACGAAACAACTAAGACGAAACAGATTAACAGAACAATCGAAACAAATTGTTCGGGAAGGTGTAAAATTATCGTTGATTCTAGGTTTCGATTGACCATACATTCGCCTTTTGATTATACGCAGTCGAAAAAACAAGAGTATACGGATCGGGGATGAGTAATGACGATGGAATCCGCAGCAGAACGGACGGCATATTTATTTTATGCAGGACGCATTGGCAATGGGCCTCCGAGCAGTCAATCAAAACCTTTATTAATGATGTCATAGCTTCTGGAACTTGTATGTTCTGGATCTTTTCTCCTTTTTTCAACAGATTATGCCTTGGCGACTGAATCCTAGCTTTTTTTCGAACCCTAATCCTGATTTTGAAACAAAATCAGGCGCTGATCCAAGGAGGGGGCGGCTTTCCAGGCCTCAACCCCCACCCCCTTTCGCAACAACAACAATAACAAATACGCGAAAATTAGCCCAATGTTAATCTAGGAGAATATTCAAGGGGGCTTTCAGCCCCCCCCCCTTTTTCTCCTGAAAATAAATATACCTCGAAAAAGTATTGGTTGTCAATGCCTGCTAAGGCTATTGCCAAAGTGTCCTACAATAAATAAATAGGCCCACATGTGAACAGACGCTAGGTCTAGGGCTGCCGTTTGCGTATATGACCTATCTACAACACTGGATGCTCAATTGAACCGCCCCTCTGTGGAGAACACTGGGATCTAGTACAAAAACAAGCAAAATATCGCACCATTTTGCATCTAAGCCCTTCGAGACAGCAAGAAAATTTCAAAAGGGAACGGGAACCCCCTCCCTTTATATCCTTCCCCCAGGATGGCGGTCAGGAATGGGGACGATGAGTCGACTTTGCCCCCCGTGACCACCCCCACCACCACCACCAAAAGCCTGACTACGCCCCTGTCACTCAAGGCAGTTCCTACTCTCCAATACTTTCAGTTTTTGGCAAATTGGGTAGGACCGACGTACTCTCGAGTCCATCGTCAGTCCCATCAGGGAATTGGGAGAAACTCAAGGAAGATCAGCCCGCCGCGGTGATATAGCAAGATGCATGGTTACAGTGAGTAGAAGAGATGTACAATTACAGTGGTCCTACCAAAAGTCCAGGTTGATCAAGAACCAAGTTTCCAGACGACACTGGAGCGACTGGACAACTGTACTATCTGTAGTCCATTCAGTCAAATAACTGTCGTCACGTTTCATTTGCCCATACTTTTTGTAAGACTTTCATTCTAACCTACTGGAGTACGCATGAATAATAAGTACCTTGAAATATCTGGGTTTTACTGCAAGTGCAAAGGTTCGAAACACCACCTTCAGATTTTCTCGTTCTCGCGCAACTGGTCGCATATGCTGAACACCGTGGGCAGGTTGCTTGCAGGAGATCCCACATCATGCTGCAATGTATGATAGTGGGTTAGTATTAACGTTAGGACAAGTTGAGTTTAGGTACCATAACTTCTTTGAGAAAAACATCAAGAAGGATAAGGTAACGTCCGCACTACTGCAAGAAAGTTAACGGATCCATAGCCTACACTAAATCGAAGTTCAGGCATGTAGCCTATGGTGCAATTTGGGACTGCTGAATGGGCACACATTTAGCAGCTTTATAACACATACTCATAGGCTACTCATAATTTAGCCCTTATGCATCACAAAAGCTGAATTTTATGTACAAAGCCTGCCATTAAAATTCTAGTAAGCACAGTGTTATGCAATTGCCAATTGAGTGATGCACCCTACTACCCCTTTACTGTACATGGTCAGTCATTGACCACAACAGTCATCAACAAAGATGTACAATGACATATAGGCCTACCCCTCAGTTCCTTCTGTCTCTGACAACTTAATTAGGCCTAGTGTATAATGACATGCCTCTCAGTCACAAAACTGGTGCACAATTTGTTTTTTTAATGGACACATGTGGGTCATCAAATTGACTAATGAAATGAGAACAATGATAGTTGCCATATTGGAAAGTTCATTTTTTCGCCGACGAAGATTTACGCCAAAGGAAAGGCAAGATAAAAATTAAGCCAATATCTGCTGCAGGCTAGGTGCAACAAATAGAAATCAGGCTGACAAAATCAGCCAGAAATTTGGCATGACCGCTTGAGTGCCACGCCAAAAGATCTTCATCGTAACCTAGGCCCTACATGTTTTTCAGACTGGGATGTTTGGTATCTCAGTACAAGGTGTAGGCCTAACAATTGACAATGACAAGTAACTTTATGATGAACCCCTATGTCACTATAGTGACTGGCAGTTACAGTAATGTAAGCCCTGACTCCTGTCTCAGTCAGTCTGATGGCCAAAAGTGTTGGTCAATGATTGACATGTGCATCACACTGTTGTTGGTAAGTGACCAACATTTGACTGATCATGCCAAGGAGTAACGTTAGTTAGGTGCGTTTTTCAGTTGATAAGTGCATTAGCCTAAATTTAACCTATTGCAAGCAATCCAGTGTCATTGTGATAGCTTAGCACATTCCTGCATTTTGAACATCCTTTGTTTTCATGTGCTGCACACCCAGAACTGTATATAGATGCAGTAACTGCACAAAATACCACTCTACATCCCTTTACAATAGGGGAAGTAGCCTACGCCTATACTTTTATAGTGGAGGCACCAGCTAGCAAGGCCACCTTCAAATTTTGTGACTCCCACAAATTTAGTGTATGTGTTGGTTAGGCCAACTTACAGTATGACTGCAGACAGCAACACTGGTTGTTCATGGGTACCAAGGTCGTACAGTATGCTTATCTGCAATGTGTAGGTGGTCTTATGAGGTGCCCTGCCATGATTTAGCTTGGGCTAGAGTTTAGAGGAAGTTATTGTAATACTGTAGCTTACAAGAGAATTTCAAGTAACAAAAAGAATACCCTGCAACATATATATAAACCAAGGATGATAAAATCAACAAAATTGTTTAAGAGAAGTGTTTTATTGTTACCATGGTAGAATCTAATTTTGCTTGGCTTTGTTGTGTTGGTTTGGTTTGTGTTTTGTTTTGGGTTTGTGGACTGCCGGGCATCTTAACTTGTAATGTTATGTTAAATCAGGGAGCTGTTAGGAAAGAGACCCAGCATTCTACAGACACTTCTAAGCAATGTTGTTTTTATCGAAAGTATTTTAATTTTAAGTATTTATTGTCTGACAGATTTGGTTGTTGTTTGTCCTTACTTACACGTCCCTGGTTTAATGCAATTCCTTCAAAGAGTCACATTCATGGTAAGTTTTCACAGACCTAGTGCCAGAGTTTATCCACCAGGTGGGATGCACCCAGAATTTTCTGAGTGCCAGGCACATTGGTTCACTGAACAACCTGAGGGAAGATTCTCGGGGAGGGAATAAACCAGAGGTTGGAAGCATTGTCAGGGCTGAAATTTAACACCCTTCCATCATCAGAGATGAGTTAAAATTGCATCAGACAACCATTTTCTCTCTGGACACAGTCAAATTTTATGTGTAATTGAATAGTTCACTACTTCAGCAAGAAAGTATGCTATAAAAATTTTCTTTAAGAAGTCGTATTAAGACAATGGTATGGACAATCTTCACCGTTGAAACATAAAAGTAAAAAGTTCTCTGGAAAGCATACAGAATTTAATGTAAAGGTTTGCTTACAATGGCAGCAACATCAATGCAATTGTTTATTAGGGTGGCCATTTGTCAGGCTTTTTACCAGACAGTCCAGCTTTCGAGCACCCTGTCCTCCATTGGGGTTCACAGGGCGCCGGACGTTGAATATTCTTCCATTCTGAAAATTCTACCATAAATCTGCCTCATGCACAAATTTTCAGAGATAATTTCATTTTCAGACACAACATAACAATTCCACAGCTCTAATTATGCAGTTTAGAACACTGGAAAGGGCCATTTCAGGCCATCTCTGGGGTTTGTGAAGCCAGAACTTTTCTGGTATGCTATGCGCCAACTCATGGTAACGCCCTGCTTAGGTAGTAGTTAAGGTTGTCCTCCTTTTCTGTCATTGGGAAGTGGTCACCCTATTGTTCATCCTTTGTTATTTTCATTTGGACAACCAAAAATGTTTTGGACAACCAAAATTTGATTTCAAGAATGTCCAATAGACAACTGAAGTGTATTTTTTAAAAATCAGGTCTGATGGTAGTGGATGTGCTTCACAATTTATAGTGCACTGGGGAGAAACTTTTTATGTGGGGCAGAGCTGCCAGTTGCCACCTGGTGTTGGGACATCCCTGTATCGTGATACCATACAGTACATTAAATTTGTGCCATACCAAGTTTTGATTGTCATCTTTGAGGAAAGGAAAGCCCTACTGTGACAATTTTGCAATTGTATCTTCAACTGTGTGGTTGTGAGCAAGTAATAACAGAAGACATCACTGATACATGGTCAACAAAATTCAGTCCCTAGTCCCTAAGAGCAGATGCAGTTTTTTATGGTAGTAAAAGGCAACCACAAATGTTGGAGGAATCCCAGGTTAATGAATTGCAACTTCATGTTAGACCACTTTCAATTTGAGATTCTCAAGTTTTTTTTTTCAATCTCCAGGATCAATCATCACACATGGGAAAATGTGGGCAATTTAGATCTCTGGATGAAAAGGCCAGGTCTAATCACTATGACTTTGCCGAGGATCAAAGAGGGCCCACATAAACCTCCTGAAATTCTCATGGAGAATTTGTTCTCGTACTGCAGACAGCCAGTGGACAAACTCCAGTAAAAATCTTGGACTGTTTTCATTTTTATAAGTGCTTTGAGGACATTAGCCCATAATGTCCCATTGTGTGTACACATAGAGCTTGTCCCAACTCTTTGCTGCCTGACCAGCCACTATGTCCATTCTTGCAATGGTCCTGTACCCATAATTCCAAAAACACTAAAAAAATCAGAAACTTTAAACACATGTGTAAAGATTATTTGATTCAAAATCTTACTGATTGTCCTTTCTTCTCCATATTCTTTCAGAGCTGGATGTTTTTGAGACGGTGAGACTTTTAGAAGGACCTAACGAACGTTATAATGGAGTGTCTTTCATTGAAGAGGAAAGTACATCAGGGGGGACAGGGCCAGCATACCACTTCAATGGGGAAGAGGTTACAACAATTTTTAAAGCAAGAGAATCTAATGCTATACGAATTATGGCAAAGGAACTCAAGAAGAAGGATGACTTTTTCATAACAATGCGACTTAATTTGTTTCATGGCCATTCAGGAGTCTTATTTGGTATCTATGCAGTTGAACCAGAGGAGAGGATTTACTTTGAACTTACTTATGATGGCTCAACTTCAGTTGACAGATGTAAGTATCATAAAAGGTGCATTTGCAATGACAGCACATCTCTGTGTCAAAATATTGGTCCTCAAAAATGATGTTTTACATGGGTAAAAATTTGGCATTCTCAGAAGGGGGTCAGGACAGTTTTATAATACCATATGAGCCATATCGACTCTCAAACAGGTGGAATTTGACCTACAATTTACTGTGTGTTCTGTCCCTATGAGAAGGCATGCTGAGAAGATTTCGTAACAAAATGTGAGTCAGTGCCTGACTGGCCCATTCACTGAATTTGGAGAGAATGACTCAATGTTAAGTTTTCATGTCGTGAATTTGTACAAAAACTGGTTTGAGTGACATGTTTGTATTCACTGCTGTGGCTAACAATATCTCAAGTGGAATCCAGCTAGTATTTATACAGCTTGCTTGCCTATTTTTGAAAAAAAAAAATGTGTCAACAAGACATTTCCTTTGTGCTTCAGTAATAGTGATTCAAGTTTACTGACTGGTACATAAATTGTGGTCATTGTAGTGTGTTTTAATCAGTTATGGGATATTCAATCCATATTCATTCATCAAATGGCATTCCAGATCACTTAGATTCACACATATAATGGGAAAACTTCTGGCTCAGTGTATGAATTGAGATTCAAAATTTGTTTTCTGGTTTAAAATGTAAACAGAAGTAAAAAATATGGTGGTGTACAAAAATACTGAAAATGAGAAAAAGTCAGAAAGGCTTTTGCAAAAAAATAAAATATATGCTACCTTTGAAGACCTCCTTTCCTTGAAAACATAAAGCAATTATGAAGAAAAGAATTACACAGCATACTTAAATGGTAACACTTTATATATAGCACACTCTCTTAATAGATGTGTAGAAAGTTTTACTGTACACCTACAGTACTATTTTTTGGTCTTCCAGATAATGTATCATGCAAGAGTAGTAAAAACAGTTTTGACTTTAAAAAATCTTTTGGAAATTTTTGGTCCTGACACCTTCCTTTCAACTTTTATGGAGAAATGTTCCTTTCTCCAGAGAGGTGTGCATATGTGGGTCAGTTAGGGTGTCTTGGAAAGTCTTGAAGTTGTACAGTTGTTAGGTATGGCATAAGGCTGAATGTGTCATTGGCTGCATTAATTTGGTATCAAAAACCCATCTCATGGTGGCTGCAGATTTTGAGGGGTACATACAACCTTCCATCCTACCTGTGATATGCAACTTCTCTATATTTTTCTGTTCAATACTGTGGCTCTAATTATTGACATTTCACTTGGTTTCTTGCAGTAATTGTCAGGTATACCATCAATGATATTAGACAATACAAGGTCTTCACAGTTCCTTTTGTGGATGGGGAGTGGCACTCTTTTCTCTTACATTTTGCTGGCCTGAGAAAGAAGAACACCATCGCCACATTGTATATTGATTGCGAAGAAATAGACGAAGTGGACCTGAATGAGAAGTTAAGCCGAATCTTTACTAAGAAGAACATACCACAAGCAGAATTGAGGTTTGGAGCTTCTGGAGAACTTGGTTTGGAACAGTTGCACCTAAAGGTACAGTACTATTACTGCTCAACTTGTTGTAAACTCTAAGTACTTGTATGGAGTATTATGACAAGACAACCTGCCAAAGGACAGTTGCAGTTGCAGGTCTTGGACAACTATCCCAGGGTTCCAGCCAGGTTGTCTAAAGTGGATACTGCACCTGGCTTGGACATCACATTTTCACTCTGAATCTGTGTGAAAGTTTTACACCCACCTTTAAGATACTTGTTCCAAAGTAATAAAGGACCACTATGAAGAACAAAACCATCAACCCCAATAGCTATGGTGATTGGGGTACTGCTGATGGCATTCAACCCATTTGTTGCCAGGTTGGATGCATTCTTATCCTTAAGGATTATTATCCTTAAGGATCATTATCCTTGGACAATACCCATCCAGATCCTAACCATAAGGACATTGGGCATCTCCCACTGGGACAATTACCAACCATGAAAATTGTCGTTGTCAAAATTATCCTTTTACATGAAAGTATGCCTAACTAAATAGACTGAATTAATGATAGATTTATGTTATAAAAAAATGCAGATCTTAACAGGCTAAGTCAATAAATGTAGTATTGAAGGAAGGTGTATCATTGTTATTTTCTGTTTGTTATGCAGGGTGCTGTTCAAAACCCTAAAATGATTTTTGGAGGTACCATGAATGATGTACAAGATTGTTATAACTTTCTCTCTGAAGAGCCCATGTCAGAAGTCACTTGTGAGTGAAGTTATTTGCTGAATTATCATTTGCATTTTTCAAAATGTGTATAAAAAAACATCTATTTTCAGGAATCTCATGCAAACCCTATTTGATTTGTAGAGGTACACTGAATAATGTGCAAGACTGTATACTGAATTGCCTCTGAACAGCCCATCTTAGAAGTCACATGTGCATGAATTTGTTTGTCATTAAAATTTTGGGTTTTCCCAAAGGGTGAATGTAAATTATGTCCAGTTTTAGGAATCAGGTGTGGATCTTCTTACTGTATGTTTGTGTTTATATCAACTTAGATATGGCAAGTTTGTTATGGTAAAGATTCTTGTTTACCCTAAAGTTGAGTGTGGCAGTGTGACTCACAGTCAATGCTATTCATGAATGAATCTGCTGTAAACTCAATACCATTGGAGACTGGTGTAAGGGTGACATATTTTTACCATTAATCTCTCAGATTTGTTTACATATCTGATGCACTTGTAACTTAAAAGGTGATGTTTTATCAGTAATAATCCTCTTTGAATCTTGTTTGGTATGTTCACAAACATTATCACACAACACTTGGCAATTTTTTTTGTGGCTTCAAGTCATTTATGAGACATACATTCATTATTTATGCCCTTTTTTTAATATAAACTATTTGTGATCAAAATTAGCCAAGAGGTATTCTATCCATTGAGAGTAAACTAGATATGCGAAATATTTTGTAATATTTAGCTGACTGATTTTTACAAAAAAATTAAGTTGAAATTTTGATTCTCTTTTTTGTACTATAGTTGCATCACACGCTGCCTTGATTGAGTCGATCTCATCATTAACGGATGCGGTTATTCTTCTGCAACAGCAAATGAAACTACAGGTAATCCTTAAAGGTTGGATGTGGTTTATAGTCCTATGAGTCATAATAGATATATGGACATAAGTCATGATTAGTCTTTGAAAGTCCGATCAATCGTGCTTAAAACCTAAGTTACTATTAGTTGACTGCAAACACTACAGATAATCTGCTGTTGTGGCCTATCAAAAATAAAACCAAAGCAGTTTGTCAGTAAATATTGCCTGGGCACTATGGCAATGGTTTTCTCACAATGCTGCACTCTACGAATGTTATTTATCAATCCTACTTGTGTGAAAACTTGAAACATGGAAAGATTTGTTGTGGCTGTATTTTGGCTATATAAAGAATGACAGGTTTGACCTCTTATTTGTAACTGATTAAATGCTGTAATCGCAAGAAGCACTGCTTGATTGACTACAAAAGAAAGGGTCGACTATCAGCACTGGTACTTAACAAGGGGATGGGTAAGGGGGAAGGCCTAATGGGGTAGGGGTTGCAGATGGCAATTTTGGAGTAGATGTCACTTAGACTTTTACATGGGCATTTATGGTGTGTTTCATTTTTGTCAAAAATGAAAATACATTAAACTAACCTCATTTCTTAAATTTTGGAATGCATTCAGATTTTTGATACTTTGATGGAAGGATTTGTACCTTCCATGAAGGACTTGTACCACAGTTTGATTTTGACACTGTCCAGAAGTTTAAAAGGTTTCCATGTTAATGCTAGTTATTTTCCAATCAGTATGATTCATATTGTAAAACATGGAGGAAAGATATTTCTATGTCCAATGTTTATATTAACTTCAGGGAAACTGGCAAGTGAGCACTGGAGGGAATTTTCTTCTAATTTGTTGCAAAAAAATTTCTTTCAGAATGCAGAGCTTCGACAACTTGGGCAAACTTTAGAAGAATGTGCTTGCACAGGTGAGTCTTATTAAATCTTGTTGCTTTGAAAGTTTGAAAAAAATTTAAATTGTGTCATTCAATTGAATCCAAACAGTTTAGCTGCTGCTTTTGTGAAAATGTTAAAAAGCATGCAATTGTGGTGGAAAAAAGAAGTTTTCATGTTATATATCACATGAAATCCTTTTTCAAAAATAAAAGTATGAAATTTTATGAAGAATTGTTACAGTTTTTAAAATTTATGAAAGAAAGTTACATTGAATCAACTCAGCTTACATCATGTGTTTTAATTCTCTGCTTCTCCATAACTTTAATCTCAGGATATGGAAATTAACTCTTAGTACAGTCCTCCTTAAGGCTTTTTATGACAAATTACATGCATATTTTGACATTTTAAAGGTTTTGTAGAATTTGACCATGTAGACAGGCTGTGATTGGAAGAAGCTAGGTATTATACTGTGCATTATTTGTGAAATTAGGGTCTCTTCCTGAGAAATTGTGGAATTGTAATCTAAGATAAAAGGAACCTCTCAAAGAGTGTGGTTCACTTTTCATTTGTGACCTTCACTTCAAGCACAAAAGTTACAAACTTTGCTCTTAAAATTAGAATGATGTTGTGTTCTCTTTTACAGGAGCCCACCACTGTTTCCTCCAAACTTTTTTTTTTCTACATGTGCATATTGTTATTGGTCCTGTGCTTTAATGTAAAAATATTTGAATTCAATTAAAAAAAATTCCAAATAAAAAGACTTTGATTGTGGCAACTGTTGAGGGTTTGCAAACAGTTCCCTTCGGCTAGGGGTGGAGAACTTCCTGGCCCAATTTATGGTGACAGGCTATACACTTCGTACAGGATAGGCTATGTGTTCATGGCACCTAGGGAAAAGGTTCCCCACCCCTGCCCTAACAGGCGTTTACTCATATTGGGAGGACAAAGCTTGTTTAGAGTGGCACTCACATAAGGGAAGTGATCACTATTAGTTGTGACAAATTTGGGGGCTAGTGTGCCAGAGTGCTGCCAAGCCCCCCTCCTCCTGCCATGTGGCTACAGGCACAAAAGTAGTATTTTTGCAACCCGTAGTAATTTATGTAATATCACTTCCATGGAAAAGAAGGTACTGGTGGTTTTAATCTTAAATAAAATCTTCTCTCCTAAGTACAAACTTTATGCATTTCCTTCATGTGAAGGCAAAACAATATTTCAACTTTACTTTTTTATATTTGTTTTTCAGTTAAACCACAGAATAAAGGACCAATTGTGAAGATCACTTGTGCAGATGAACCCTGCTTTCCTGGAGTGCCTTGTATTGATACTGAGGTTACAAATGGCACAGATATAATTCATGAAGTTGAATGTGGTCCTTGTCCCACTGGTTACCGTGGAAATGGAATTGAGTGTGAAGATATTAATGAGGTATTTATTATTAAATATATGTATTTCTTAGAGCTTCTGTATTAGAAGACAGGATTGCATGTTTTAGAGGAAGTGCATAGGCAAACAAAGCCATCAGATGTGAAATTGAAAGATCATTTAATTAGAGCTAGGCAAGTTTTAAGTGTATGCTGGCCAAATTATGGACCAGTGATATGAGAAAGGGCTTTAAAGGGGAAGGGAGCAATCCCTTCAGTCTGTGAAAAAAACATTACATGCACATGCAGGAGATTAAGTAAGCATTGATTTTTATTGAGCTACTCATGACAACCCACTCACACATTGTGTTTTGTTTTGGCATACTTTTTACCGTGGGGGCCAAATGGTTATGTATGTACAATTTTGGCATCTCTTGCATGCAGGAATTATCCCTTTTGCAGTCCAGATCTGACCTGCAGGTCATATGTTACTGTCTCCTACTTAAAATTCATTCATTAATAGGAGGAATGACAATTTTGATTTCTAGTATATGTGAAATGTCTATTTTAAGGAAATTGTCAAAATCCGTAATGTATTTGTGGAAATTAGAGCATGACTGACTAGCAGAAAGATTGGTGTGACTATATCTCAATTTAAATAGCTTTTGCAAACTTGTTCTTACAGTGCAAAGAGGCTGATCCATGTTTTGTGAATGTAACTTGTGAAAATACCGAACCAGGATTCACCTGTCATCATTGTCCACCTGGATACAGAGGTGTAGCAATTGAAGGGATTGGTCTTGAAGCTGCCAGGAACACCAAGCAGGTACAGCACTGAAAGTGGATATTATCAGTAGCAAAACTCACACTCTAGTGCAGGGCTTTATACTGACTTTTAAAACATGAACTTGCCTAGTTGGGCAAGGAGGTTCCAGAATTCTCTTGAACAGATAATGTTGGACTTGTCCCAAAATGTAGAAATATTGAAAAAAAAAAGACTACAAATTCCTGAGGCTTAAAATTATGGAAGATAGTGTACTATACTGTGTGTTTATTAGTACTGTATATTATGAAAGACATTTTACAGTATTTTATGGAAAACTTTGATTTCAGACTTTTCATGCTTGGTTATACCACTGTTTCATTATTATTAGAATTTTTAGATTACAGCTGTCACTTGAGGAATGGGCAAGTGTTAATGTACAGTCATGTTCAATGTGGTCTTTCTCTGTGTGCGTTCATGTGCTATTGTGAGCTCGTAGTAAGGTTATAAGCCAGTTACCAGCATAATGTATTGCCATCAAATGGAGCAGGTTATTGTGCAACTTCCTGTGTAGTGCAGTGATGACCAAGATAATTAGTTAATTGCTGTGTGTAACCACAACTAGAGTGTACATTATAAAAATAATGCCTCAAGAAACCTTGTAGTCTTTGAATAGTTGATTGTGAAAACAATAATTTTTCGAATCATCGCAAACCTTAACTGAGAAGCCAGGTTAGGTAGTAATCCTTCATGGACAAAATAGTGCATTGTTAACCCTTTCAGTGCTGAATTTATCCCAATGCAACACCAGCAGGGGCTGAATTTTTAAAGCCAAACTTGAGAGCAAGGACACACGACTTTCAAACTGATATTAGGGCCATATAACAGCCATTTCTGCAAAAATTCTGTGCATAAAAAACAAAGACAACATCGTGCTCTTTCAGATGGTATTTGTTTCATGGTACTTTACATACACTAACTGCAGAAAATTGTTGTTTACTAGTAATCTGTTATTTATGCAAATTTTGGTCATTTTTCAGTATTTCTTTTTCAACTGTTAGCTTTGCATAGCATGCTTATTGCCATTACTGCTGAACACAAAAACTGAAGAAAATTCATTTCTCTTTCTAATGGTATATGGTTTGTACACATTTTTTAGTGTAAAACTGAAGTCTAGGCCTATTCCCAACTGCATGGCATGAATACGTGGTCAAGTTTTATTCGCATTCGCAGAACTAGGCCGTGTAACGTTAGTGCTGAAAGCAGCTATGTCTGTATTGGGCCTAGCGTTTGAGCTTACGTTACGGGCCGCATAGTTTTTTTTTCCCAGGACGAGTCAGGCCAAATCTGGCCAATGGACCAATCAGCTTCTTGGAAATAGGCCACACCTCTAATTCCAAAATGACAGCTTTTCGACCCTTTTTTGTAATTCTGACGCCAGATTATGAAAGAGCGGGCCAAATAACCCCTACTTAGGTAACCCTAACCATAAAGTTAACCCTAACCTTCATTTTGAAACAAATTTAAAATTTTTTGAAAACTCGATTTGCCCTCGTTCGTCCTGGGAAAAAAAATAATGCTTACCGGCCACTACTGAACTAATCACTGATTATCGTTATCTCCGACTTGCCTAGCAACGTCTTACGTGTTCGATCCTTCGCAAGTAACAATCTCAGAATCATCCCAAAAATCTCATTATCATGGTCAGCTGTTATTTCATCAAGGGCCTCTTTTATAATGTAAACAACTTCCTACCTCAGGACGTCATTTTCAACCCTAATTTTCTCAAAATTTTTCACTGTAAATGTACCGCGAATTTAGTACCAATGTGTTGCTGAAAGTGTCTTGAATGAAGGAGTACAGAGTTCAATGACGTAATTACGGTGGGTTTACCAATATATTATGATGAACACAGCTTGTCTCCGCGGCGGGATTTCCCGCCCGGAGCACATAGTGCATTTTTTTATTCGGCGGGATTTCCCGCCTGGAGCACTGAAAGGGTTAAGAAATGAAATCAAAATAGCAGTTTGACAGGTTACCAGCATTTAGCTTTTATACTTCAGTATAGTAGCCTGCAAAGTTGGATGTATGGTCTGTCTTGAATCAGTGAGGTCCTTTGTGAATTCAGGAAATTGTAAGCCAATTAAGTATGCAGTTGGTGCTACTGTAATAATTAACTTTTGCAGGTAGGCTGTTATCAGTGAGTGAAGTGCAGGTGTTATCTGATATTACAAATGGCAGGTTCTGTTTCCCTTTTGGAGAGAAAACTTTTTGTCAAGATTGTCTGCTTGCTGACCAATATAAACCTGCAAGTAAGGGATCTCATGTGAACACTGTCCTTTTCTTCACTGATGTCACTAAGGTTTCAAAGCTCTCAGGAGAAAATTCCATTTGATGCCTGTTGAAATGCCAAAAAGGTTAAAACTGGCAATTAAATCACTTACCTGTTGGAGTCAATAAAGTCAGCTGATATCAACAGGTAACTCCTATAAAAAATTTACAGGTTCCTGTTGGATACTGTTTCCAATAACCTATTCTATGTGTTCTAACTCATTTATTAGGTATCAACAAGTAATTCCTAGGAAATTAAAACATTAGTGTTGATGCCATTTAGGTATCTGATGAAACCTGTTGATATTTGTTTTCAATAACCTGTCCTTCATATTCTAACCCCTTCATTAGGTATCAGCAGGATTTTCCTCTGGGTTGCCATCATTTTGCAAAGGTCATCAGGGAGTGACTCATTAGTTTCCTCTTTCAGGGAGTCTCAAACAGCAGTTGATGCCTGCTATATGTAACAATTGATTTCTTTAAGTTCATAGAGGAAAAAATTTCCATGATTTTGTTTTTATTGTTTTCTTTTCATTTACATGTATCCATTGTCCTTTTTATCATCATAGCCCTGCACAGACATCAATGAATGTGAATTCCCAGGCACTTGTACACCGAATTCCCTCTGTTCCAATTATCCAGTAAGTTTCCACTGTTATGTTGTAAAAATTATAACCTGTACCTTTCTTCACATTTTGACTTAGTGTAAATAGATAAAATTGCACTTTATCAAGAGTATTAATAGTTGGAAGTGTGTAGAAAGTATTTACAGTGGCAGTATTTTGAATATGTGTAATCCCAACAGCTACTATTTAATATATAGTGTTTTTGTCAATTAAGTATTAAGGATAAAAACAAGCATAATACAGTTGTGTGATACCATAGACTACTGATGAGTACCACATGCAGTGTTTCCACTTTGAAGCATAATTTAGAATATTTCAACAAAATTGAAAAATTTTTAACAAATGATGAATTCTTATTGACAGTGTTCACTGAAATAGTGCTGGCCTTAAAAATATTGAATATATCAGTGATGGGAAGTTGTCCATAGATTCCAGGATATTTAGTGGTGCATTTCGGGAAAGTCATTTCTCAACAGTGGAAGCACTGACTCCACATTTCTAAGGGCTTTTGTGTCGTAACATATCAACCACTAATCTGGTAGTGAGGAAGAATTCACTGAAGTATAATGTGCAAACATTTTAAGTATTATGTTTTCTAATACAGATTACAAAAACATATTTCCCAGCTTTTTACCCAAAGGATTATACTTATTTGTCACAAGTACTAATTTTTATATCAACATTGTCTGTTTTGTTGCTTCAAAATTCAAAGACAACAACGTAATGCAAAGTAAGTAGACTTCATTACATGTAGCAGAATCTCTCAATTCATTCCTGTGGTGACCATATGTACTTCTGAAGAATGCTAAAGCTTAAACCTGTATAAGTATGTCTGGATGTTTCATCCAACAGGGTTTTTATGAGTGTGGAGAATGTCTTCCAGGATACAGTGGCTCTCAGGAAGAGGGTTGCTACCCAGATCGCATGTGCCCAGATGGGTCTATAAATACATGTCATGAACATGCTGACTGCAATATACTAAGGGGAGGCATCAAAGTTTGTGAGGTTAGTGGAATCTTTTGAGTATTTTGTTTTCCAGGACATGGTTAGCTATTTCAGTTATGACACTTGAGAGAAAGTCAAGTCATAATGATTAATATGAAACTACATTTAAGTTTAATGTCTGAGGGTCAGGAAGCCAAATGGCTCATCAAAGACCCTATAACAGTGTGAACATCACATGACTGTCAGTCAAATCAGTATTGAATTTGGATTCTTTTCCTTTGAAAGCACATTCTAGATTTATTTCACATGCACACCATTTAAAAAACTAGATGTATGCCTGGACACTGATATAACTAAGGAATTGCTTGGTAGGCTGAATTAAATGATGGGGGGAGGGGGTTTATCATTTGCAGTAATGAAGATGAATGGATTATGATGTATCCCTTATGACCTATTCATTTTGAGTGCACAGGTAGTGTCATTCATCGATTGAAATTAATTTCCTTTTTTTCTCCCTTTGAAGTGCAAAGTTGGTTGGGCTGGCAATGGAACAATCTGTGGTCGGGACAAAGATATTGATGGTTTCCCTGACTTTGAGCTGCCTTGTGAAGAAGATTCCTGTAGACAGGTAAATCTTACACTTTGTGATTTCTGTTACATAGTATAGTTACTGTGGGTCATGTCAAGTCATGGCTGGTAGGCTTAGAAAGTATTTAGTTTTCAGGGTCTCCTGACAGGAGGAAAAATGTGAAAACGCTGGCAAAATCAATAAGTTTGTAATGGTCTTGAAAGTCCTTCAGTTGTTGTTGATTAGGGTGGAAAAATATTTCAATTGGTCCACATCTCAATGGGTAAGAATTGAGACCATAGAATTGGCTACCAAAATTTTACTGTGGTTGTCAAAGATTTGGCTAGACAAAGAAAGGAATTAACTACTTTAGATATCACAAACTTTTTGTAAAACTAGATATAACTGTTAAAGAGGGATAATTTCAAGAGATTATTGCAGTATCTTTGAACCCCCTTATCCATGTGTCTCCGGTGTGGTCATTTGGTGAATAGAACTGATTGGTTATCTGTCAAATTCATTTCTTTGCAGGATAACTGCCCAGAGATTCCAAACAGTGGTCAAGAGAATGTTGACGGTGATGCATATGGCGACGTGTGCGATGATGATATTGACAACGATGGAGTTCTCAACTTCCCTGTAAGCATACTTCCCTGGTATTTAAGGTTTAAGATTTCAAAAATACATCACAGATCTTAAAAGAGTATCCATGATTGATTCAACCCCAATCTTCATTGCTATCTCAGGTGCAGATATATAACGCTATCTACACACTACAGGACTGAAAGGTATCCATTTCAACCCGACTGTCGTAACCTAGTTTCCTGTGGTCAGTACAACTTTCAGTAGCAACACTGACGGTGCACACTGTATGGCTGGCATTTTGATGAGGTTGTAGTATTGTATTTGAGAACCCTGTTTTGGCTTCATGCACAAGTGCTTGTACCTGATTGGTCAAATAATGCTTCAACCTAGTATGACTGTCACAGATTCCAGTCAGGAAAAACACACTTAATCATTCTCACTGACTGGGTGAAATTTAATATAAAACTTTCCAAACTGCCCACTCATGATCATAAAGACCCATACAAATTATGCAACTGTTGATAATTAAAAGGATGAGTTGAGTTTATATGTTACACAAATTCATATAGTGTGTACTGCTGGCTTAAAATGACCAAACTTATTCATGACATTTAAACTTGTAGATGGCACAATATTGTGAGATGTGATGTCATGCATTCTTGAAATACTCTCATTGCATGCTTCTGTTTTCTGCTTAAATTGAAATGAATCTTTTCTTGTAAAGTGTTTTGTGAGAACCCAGTTGTTAAAGCTATCTCATCCTACAAAAAGGCAATGATCAAATTCTTTCAGAAGTTGTTGTATCTTAAGGAATACCAAATAAAAGCAATGACATGTTAGTGATTGGTACAAAAGAAAAACCACAAAATGCTGTGAAATCAACGCTTCTTAATTAAGTGAGTTTATGTTCATGCCAATATTTTATATCACAGCACAGAAATATTCTTTGAAGCCAAGGCTTGGAGTTTCTTTCTTAACTTTTTGCAACATACAATTTTAAGATTGTAGACTTTAGGTTTCTATTAATAACCTTATCCATGTGTCTTGTTATAGGTGACAACACGTGTATATTGGGTATCAAAGCTTTATGCAGCAGAGAATAAGTAAAATAATGAAGGTATTTCTTCTCTTAGAAGTATTCTTGCCAGTGATCTTACCAGATATATGAATGAAAATAAAGGCAGAAACAAACTTCAGTTAGTTTAATGCATTATCATAATTCTGTTTTTTTTTTTTCAGGATAATTGCCCATATGTACCAAACCCCTTCCAGAATGGGACAGAATATGATGATTTGGAAGATGATGCAGTGGGGGGAGCATGCGACAATTGTCCAACTACTTTCAACCCTGGCCAGGTAGACACGGATGGAGATGGCATTGGAAACGAGTGTGATGATGACATTGATAATGACAGTAAGTGACCAGCAGAGCTCCTTCTGTGGCTTAAAATGACCATAAAATTCATGGAATTGCAAGCAGAATTGACCATAAAAAGCATTAAATAGGATGAAAAAGCTTTACTGATTAAAAACAGATCAAGTTATAGGTAAAAGTGACATCATGGATAGAAGGTAGCCAAAATCAGCTTGCACTAAATGACAGCTCGTAGGGGCAGGGTGGGCATTCCATCCTCGCATCTCCCCTCCCACTCTCGAACCTGTAGTGATGCAGTTGGGTTACACTGGGGATCTGAAGTAACATGTTCCTAAAAGCATGCACAGTATTATGAGGTGTAACAAAGAATGCAAAAAAGGCAAAACTTTTCCATTTAATATTAAAAGTTAATCATAAAACTTCAGGAAAATATAGTTTAAAATCAGAGATAGAATTTCAGAAGTGGTAATGAGGCCTAGACTAGTGTGCTTAGTGGTTTAAATTTGCACATCTTGGAATAGGTAGGATTTAAACTGTGTCATGAATTTATGTTTTTATGTGCCATTCCAAGTCACAAATTTTAGTGATATTATTTTTTGAAAATTCAAAATAAGTGCATCCTTAAGAAATGTGGCCTGTTCATTGTGAACCATAGTTTTCACTGTAGCCTAGAGGACCAAGTTTGTTTCTTTCCCTTCCCTCCCCTTCCCTCAGACTCCATATTGAACCTTCTAACAAATTGCCATCTTTACCTGTCTTCTTTGTTCCAGATGTCTACAATGAGTTAGATAATTGTGTGTTTGATCCAAATCCTTCACAAGAAGACCAAGATGGTGATGGATTGGGAGATGCTTGTGACAACTGTCCGTTTCATTTCAATCCTGATCAGGTGGGTGCACATTTCTAACATCTAGTTTCAAAGGGCCCTAGAAATATTCACACATAGAAATTTAGAAAATGTCAAGTTTGTCTTCATGTCCAGATCAAATAATTGAAGGTGTAAATGATGTAACTTAAGTGAAATAACCAAATTTTGACTTCAATTTGCTTCTTCCTTTATTCAGGCCGATTCCGATAATGACCTCTTGGGGGATGTCTGTGATACAAACAGAGATAGGTTTGTTTTTTTTTCAAGTTTTTTTAATTTTTAATGTTGTGGCCTCACTTTGCAAAAAACTGTCTACACTATACGTTAGACTGAGGTGACATGAATGATTTAATGGTAACCTGTGAGTGATATTTTTGTGAATGAACTTTGATGTTTGGGTAAAAACCTCAGATTATCATTTGCATTCTGCTGTATCTGGCATTTAAATCCAGGTACTCACATGCCAGCTTTTATTGCTTGCCAATTTTTCTGAACTTGAAGTTTCCTTTTGGCTGAGATTACCTTGTTTAAGGAGGATGAAAATCTGCAACATTTCAACTTCAGCAATTTGCAAGCAAAATGTGGGATTTTCTGTTAGTGAATGAAACGTGGATCCAATACTGCATCTATTTTGCATCATGACCATCAAATTTGTGTAGAGTCCAGGAAAAATTTGAGCCCAGACTAAAGTGAAACTAATTATTTTTTTGACATTTTGTGTTTTTTATTGGGATTGTAGAAAGTAAACCCTCTCCCCCTTCTCAACTTCAAAATTTTGAACTTTTGCAGACATTTGGTAGGAAGTAAAACAGAAAAAGCTTCTATATGCATACCTACTAGACTGTCTTTGTGTAAAAATAGTTGATATCAAACAGACAGCTTGATTTCATGAAAATCAAACGTAAGCCTTAACATTTTAAGAAGCTCACCTGAATTTAAATCATAACTTAAATGAAAGTTACTTTAGAAACAGAACTGGCATATTAAATGATTACTGTAAATCTTGATAATGTTGATTTGTTATTTCACAATTTTTCCTTTTGTTTGTATGATTTTTACTCATTCAGGGATGGAGATGGTGTACAGGATAACTTGGACAACTGCCCTTCAATACCAAATTTCCCCCAACTCGACACGGATAAAGATGGCTTAGGTAAAATTTGCATACTTTACCTTCCCTATGTGGCATTATTGACATTTCATGTTTAAAATATTATTGTATGCTTAAATGTGTCTGTAGCTTAAAGGCAAACTCTGTGTCCCGTATGGTTCAGATTCTCCCAAAAAAGTTCACTCATAGCCCCACCTCTAGTTTTATAGACTGTCTGAGCACCTCCCACAATGTAGTTTTATCACCCAATGACAGTTCTCTCTTGCTTCAGACACTGCAGCAGCTTGCCAACGGTTCAGAGTTTGCTGTGTTTTGTTTCAGTGAGAGTGAGTTTGAACAGTCACAGATTGAGGGATTTACACTGAAAATGTGTTTTTGGACAGTGAGAGCCTGCCTGTAATACTTTTTATCACTTTTGTACTTTACTTCAGTGGGGTGGGTGAAGGTGGGCATGAATTGATCTTAGTCCAACATTACCCTGTTGTCCCCTCCCCCAAAATGTGAACATGACAAGAAAAATATATATTTACTTAACATATTAATGAAGCAAAGTTAGTATCAAAGTTAAACCTTTAAGGATACTCTATAAATTCAGCCTGGGTCAGCACTGGGCATAACTGTTGGGAGCTTATGCCCCCCCATAAGTTTTTTACACCCCCTTTGGAAATTTCCAGAGGAAAATAATTATGCCCTCAGCCATTCAAAGTACAGTGTGAAATACACACCAACTGAACTAAAGCAACACATTTGAAAAGGACAATTCACAAATTGGGTAAATGAAAAAAGTGCAAAATAATCTATATTTTGTTGTATACCTGGCTTCTGTTTATGGAATTCAGCATTGGTCATGTAAAATAAATTTCTTTAACAATTCTGGCTTAGATTCAGCTCTTTTGGACATTAAGTGACCAAGAATGAGGAAAAATCCTGCAGGGGCTCTTAGATTACAACTTCCCATTGGGTGGCATCCAATGCAAAATTTCAACATAAATAATAGCGTTGCACCGAATTCACTAATAACAGATATTAACCCGATCTGATATTTCAGTTCTTAGTATTGACTGATACTGACCCAGTACCATGATTGAACCTACTGAACACAAAACTGTATGCTGCTGAATACTACGGGCAGCTGTAATTTAATTTATATAAGGTTAAACATGGGCAAGATTAATCAGACATTAGAAAATAATGTAACCTTTGTTTGAAGCATAGGCCAAATAATATCAGTTTGGTAGTGTTTGGTAGTATCAGTTTTTAGCTAATCCCCACCCCCCACCCCCACTCCACCCCACCCCACCCCCACTCCACCCCACCCCCACCCCACCCCACCCCCACCCCCAATACAGATGTTGGACAAATATGAGGAGTATTAGCTGATATCAATATTGAATACTGACAATTGGTCCAACAGTAATAAATTTGAAAGTATTTCAATTTTAGAGGTTATCTTAGACAGAGAAAGTGTCTTGATGAAATATCCCACCTTGCTATGACCAGGCCGTTGATAAAAACCCAGTCCTTCCATTGTCCAAGGCTCATTACTTCTTATCCTGGAACCTTAATCCACTCGATCGCAATATTATTTGTTTTCCATCACATTTATGTTAAGCCTTTAGATCTTGCAGCATTTGAATTCTGTGGCATTTTACCCAAATTGGGCAGTGTCAACAGTCATAAAACTAATGCCACTTGATGAAAATCAGTGTAATATTTCCCATTACGTCAGTCCCCTTGGGTCACTGTAAATTTGAGCATATTTTCCTCCTTTCAGACTTCAAATGATGCACATTAAATTGTATTAAATGAGATTTATCCAGTCATAATTCATCAAAAATCTGAAACAACCTTCTACAGAAGTGGGAAATATTTAGCCAGTCTGAAATAACAAAAATATTACATTTTAAAAGTGTATATGGTTGAAATCCTGTCAAGTATGATTTTTGTGTTACATTTTCCATAAGTCAGATCCAATATTATCCATAACAGAAAGATCAAAGTGGGTGAAAAATATCTAAAATTTCTTCAGTAAATTTGAGAAATGGAGCCAGCATGATATGTCAGGCTTTAAATGATATAATGCCCTATAGGAAAGTGGTTTTGTGACCTGCAGGCAAAAAGAATGAAAATTTTATAAAAACTAAGCAAATTTACTGATGTAAAGAGTGTAATTTAGAGTGTAACCAGCCTGCCTGCTGTGCCAGGATCTATTTTAAGTTTTCTGGAGGATAGTAGCATCACTATTGTTTTTACTGTCAATAGTGAAATCTTTAAAAAGATTATTGTCCTAAAAATTTCTTGGTGTTTTCACACAGTCCAACTTTTAGCCATTCACACATAAATTTCATTTCTCTTCAAAGGAGTATATTGTGATTTTCAGTCCTTATTGTGTGAAATGTGTATGGATTAGCATCATTTCTCTTTTGTGTCAATTGTATTTGGATTGGCAACATTTCTTTTCCTTTTGGGTGTCAGGTGATGTTTGTGATGACGATGATGACAACGATGGTATCGCTGACGTGTACGACAATTGTCGCATCATCTACAACCCAGACCAGATTGACAGAGATGGTTAGTGTTATTTTATTTCTCAACAAATGTATAGGAAAACTTTGTTCAGTTGAAAATATGTCTTGCATCAGAGAAGATGGTGGTATTGTCTCTTTTCCTGGAATGATAAAACAAGTAGTGGCAATTAATTCTTTTGTGAATGATCTGTAGATAAGTTTTGGAAATACCAACCACAGTCACTCAGATACAAAAATATACTTATGGAGAGAACACTCACTTTGCTGGTTTATTCAGAAATGTCAGCTGTCTAGCCTCCACAATGAAATCACAAGTTTTCCTGTATGGGGACCAGCCATGGAGGCTTTACTTTTTTGGACTTTTTGGATTTCTTTAAATTATAGGTAATGGCCAGGGAGATGAATGTGAGGATTTTGATAAAGATGGTTACCCTGACAACTTGGATGTCTGTCCGGAGAACCCACACATCCACACCACTGATTTGAGGACTTTCCAGACTGTAGTATTGGATCCAGAGGGTACTGAACAAGTGGACCCTCGTTGGATTGTATTTGATGAGGTAATTATCAAACGACTCAATAAGGTGAAATGTTTTACTTTTATGTTAGATGTAAGATAAACAGTATCATGGAAGTGTGAACAATTTGGGGTAGTTCTCTTGTTATTTTTAATTATCATGCTGACAAGTCTTTTGTATAGTCCCTCCGTAGTCACTCTGGGAACAGGAAAAGTCAGAAATTATTGAAAATGCAGTTTCTACTTTTGAAAAGGTCATGGTGAAATATTTCAGAAATTAACAAAATTCCACACATGGGAAATCCTGGCTTCTTTTATTTTAGTTCATTTCTGCCAACATCAGGAATTTGCAACCACAAGCCAAAATTAAATTCTTGACATTCAATAGGGGGATTTCTTAAGCTGGTAATTAGTGCCAGGAGAAACATTAATTACACACTCAAGTGACCAAGGTGTTGGGTCAGTCAGTTGGGCAATGTGCTGGTGCCGGTGGGGATTCAGAGTCCTGCAGAGGCATACCCCTGTTGGGTTCAGAGCCCTGCAGATGCACTCTCCTGTTCAGTTCAATGCCCTGCAGATGCACACACATTGGGTTCAGAGCCCTGCAGATGCACACCCCTTGTAGATCAATGTAAGTCTCACACTGGGGATTTTTACTATCCTGCCTGACCCATTTCCATCAATTGATCAGGAACAGCCACCCCCTCTCTCTCATTCTCAATTTCTGGTTCTGTCCCTGTATTTTTGCTGAATTACAGATCCTTCAGGTGAAAGTTCACTCCCAGATAGACAACAGAATCTTCACTGTTGGAAGGGTAGAGAGCCTTGGTACTCTTGCTGTAGAAGCTAACCAATAGTGCCAATGCAATACAAAGTATCAAACAGATTCTCATCTCATAATTGACATATAGTGTGTATGTACTCATACTTACACTTTTGCACATATGCCTTTACTTGGTTTGTGAGAATTGATTTGTATTTGTACTCATTGTACTTGTTGTATCCATACTCACAGTATTCTAGAGTTTTAAAGAATTGTTGCTTTTGTGAATTTTGTACTTGTGCCTACTTACACAATGTATTATGAATAAACAGTGGTACTGCACATGTCCTCACACTGATGAAATTGTACCCCCACCCAAACTTCCAGAGTGACATTCTACTTACAGTCATACTACAGTCTGCTTCAAACACCTCAGGGGCATAGCCAGAGGGATCCTATGGGTTTGAACATTCCCCTCTCCTTTCTTTCAAGTCCCCTGAAATTTTGTCAGTGTTAAATTGTTTTGGAATATGCAGTAGGATAACCTGTACATACCTCTAGCTGACTGGGTATCCTCTTGCGGTGATCCAGGGGCATCATAATCATTTATCAAAACCCCTCTCTCTTTCGAAATCCTGCCTATGCCCCTCCACCTTCAGCTACAGCACCTATCATGTCTCTTGTTTCCGATAGTTTTCCATCTGTTTTCAGTGTGGATTTCAATATAGTTCTGTTTACATTTGATTTATTTTGCAGGGGAAGCAAATTATGCAGACTATCAACAGTGATCCTGGTTTGGCCATTTCATACCAGGCCTTCAGTGGAGTTGACTTTGAAGGAACTTTCTTTGTGAATACGCTTACAGATGACGATTATGCAGGTTTCATCTTCAGCTACCAAGATTCTGGAAGCTTCTATGTTTTGATGTGGAAACAAGCTGATCAGACATATTGGAGGGGATCTCCTTTCAGGGCATTTGGTGAAAGTGGATTCCAATTAAAGGTTAGTAGCAGGGCCCATAAGTAGGAGTGAGTATTAAGAGGTAGTCATACTTTGGTATGTTTATTTACTCATGCATATGTAGGAATGGATTTGTACTTGTACCCACAGATTTATGGATTAGCATTGGTGGTCATGATGAAAAATTTAGTCATAATTGTACTCGCAACTAGAGACAATGCACTCACACTGATACTCATGATACTGTACTCACCCTGGACTTGTACTCATGACATACTTACACTACACTTGTACTTGTACTCATGATATTGTACTCACACTACACTTGTACTCATGACATTGTACTCACACTACACTTGTACTTAGGATATTGTACTCACACTACACTTGTACTCATGACATTGTACTCACCTTTCACGTTTACTTGTACTCATGACATTGTACTTACATTACACTTGTACTCAGGATATTGTACTCACACCACACTTGTACTCAGGATATTGTACTCACACCACACTTGTACTCAGGATATTGTACTCACACCACACTTGTACTCAGGATATTGTACTCACACCACACTTGTACTCAGGATATTGTACTCACACCACACTTGTACTCAGGATATTGTACTCACACCACACTTGTACTTAGGATATTTTGCTCACACTACACTTGTACTCATGACATTGTACTCACACTATGCTTTTACTCTTGACATTGTACTCACACTGTGCTTGTACTCATGACATTGTACTCACACTACACTTGTACTTGTACTCAGGATATTGTACTCACACCACACTTGTACTCAGGATATTGTACTCACACCACACTTGTACTTAGGATATTGTGCTCACACCACACTTGTACTCAGGATATTGTACTCACACCACACTTGTACTCAGGATATTGTACTCACACCACACTTGTACTCAGGATATTGTACTCACACCACACTTGTAATCAGGATATTGTACTCACACCACACTTGTACTTAGGATATTTTGCTCACACTAGACTTGTACTCATGACATTGTACTCACACTATGCTTTTACTCTTGACATTGTACTCACACTATGCTTGTACTCATGACATTGTACTCACACTACACTTGTACTTGTACTCAGGATATTGTACTCACACTACACTTGTACTCAGGATATTGTACTCACACCACACTTGTTCTTAGGATATTGTACTCATACTACACTTGTATTCATGACATTGTACTCACACTATGCTTGTACTCATGCCATTGTACTCATAATACACTACACTTGTACTTATACTCACATTACAGTTGTACTCATACTCTTGATATTGCACTCAGGCTACACTTGAACTTGCACTACAGTACACTTGTTCTTATACTCACATCATAGTTGTACTCTTACTCTTGACATTGTACTCACACTGTACTTGTACTGATACTCATGATATTGTACTCACACTATAAATCCTGTAGTACTTAATTCAAAACAAAATTTTTTTCTTACTTTGTGAATTTATTTTACATTTTGTACAAACATAAGATTTCATTGACAATTATTTTGAAATATATGAAAAAAAATTGATATTGTTGCTAAACTTAATAGTAATATTGTCTAAAGGCAGACTGGGCTTGTAGTGCTCAAGTACATACTTGTACTTGAACTTGAGTACTTTTTTCTGTACTTGTGCACACACCTGTGCTCATGACTTTGTACTCATACTCATTTCCACATCAAGGACTCATACGTCTGCTAGGATAGTTGCTAAACTTTGGAGTAATTTTGTCTAAAGGCAGACTTGTAGTATATGAGTACATACTTGTACTGGTACTTGAGAACATTTCTCTGTGCTTGTACACACGTACACCCGTACTCAGGCCTTTGTACTCAGACTGTTAGTTTGTACTCACATTACCATTCTGTCTTAAGGTGAAATGGATCAACCTGCAAGTATGTGCATCATTTGTAAAGCATGCTACATTTAACATTGTTTGTTCACAGTGAAGACACTCAACATTTCACAATGAATGTTTTACTGAAGTCCCAGTTTTGTTATCATTCTTGGACAGGTTGTGAAGTCAAAGTCTGGTCCTGGAGTAATGATGAGGAATGCTTTATGGCACACAGGTACCACTAGGGGACAGGTGAGAACCACTACCAAAATGTTTCCTATTGTCTGTTGTAACAATTATGTCATTGCCTATTGTAACAATGAAATGTAGGGTTTGCAGTTGTGTGGTATGTCTACCTGCCATATTCCCTTTTCTACAAAGGAGAGAAAAGCTATAAAAGAAAAAGAATGGTTTATCATTCCATATGATCCTCTCTACAACCTCCTGGGACCTCCTTCCCTCCCCACCCTGCCCTCAAAAAAGAGCTAGGCATGCTTAATCTTTGTGTACAATTCCTTGTATACAAGATAAAAACTTAAAAATAGGGGAAAAGCCTCCTCCAAGATATGCTTTTTGATTCACTTTCCACAAATGATGGAAATGCCCTAAAAGAGGAAAAAAAAAGTTTGGCAAAATCCTTAATGAGAAAACCCTATAAAGACCTAGCTACTTCATGGAAAGGCCCCCATTTGCAAAATGTGGGTAAAATTTTATTAGATATTTATAGTTTTGTCTTTATTATAGATCAGCTTCAACTGCTAACATTACCATTTCTTTCTCTTAGGTCAAGTTACTTTGGAAAGATCCCAGGAATGTAGGCTGGAAGGACCGTACAGCCTATCGCTGGAAAGTGATGCATAGACCATCAATAGGCCTTATCAGGTAGGAATTTTTGTCTTAAAGCCCATGAAAACACCTCATTTGATGACCTAGTAGCTTTAATAAGTCTGTTGTCATCTTTCCTTTTATTCTAAAATTGTATCAGATTTAAGCCTAGTATAAGGGACACAACCGTTCAGTTCAATTCAATTCAATTGAGTACAATTCAGTTTGGCTCATCTCAGCTCAGTTCAGTTCCATTCAATTCTGTTTAATTCAATTGCACGTATATCTTATATGTACATACCTTACTGACAAACCTCAGTTTAACAAAGACTTAGTTTAAAATACAAATATTAAAGTACTTTGTTGTGCAGTTATTACACAACCATTGCTACTCAAAGTACCAATTTGTTTAACAGTGTTAGATGGTGCATTGCAATGTGATCCTGGAAACAGGTTTTGGTCAACATATACACCACCTTTTGATAAGTTTACTGCTTTTATAAATTCTTCTAGACATGAATGTTTTACTTCGTTTCTGCAATTGTTAACCATGGTGCACTGTTTCTTAATGTACAGGGTTCGTTTATTTGAGGCAGATTCCCTTGTGGCAGACTCAGGTTACCTTATCGACACTACAATGAGAGGAGGTCGTCTTGGCCTCTTCTGTTTCTCACAGGAAAATGTTATATGGGCCAGAATGTCCTACCGATGCAATGGTGAGAACTTTAGCTCAGAGGGCAAATTTTTCAATAATTGGTAGGATACAATTGGTGTGACATTATGAAATAATTCTTCACAATCAGAACAGTTGAGCGTAGCCACTTATGCAAAAGAGTAATATTTTTAGTAGCCGGAACAGGAAAAGATTTTGAAAGATTATTACTAATTTTTCAGTTATGAATATCTATTGAGGTGCTTCAAACAACAAACAACAAACCCCTTTGTCTTTCAAAGCTCTTCTCATTTCCTTCTCTGGTTGCTTGTCAGCCCATACCTTTAGTTAATCCTACCATGCATAAGTACAATAAATACAAAAACATCACATCACAATAGGGTTGTGTTAGAACAGGCCACTTACTGTTGTAGACCTTCCCCATTAAATTTCTTGAAACCTTTCAGTTACTATGTTTCATTGCTTTAAATGCCACAGTCTTTACCTACCATCCCTAGCACTGGCAATTGTGTATATTAATAATAATGAGGTTATGAGGAAATTGTGAGAGATAGAAATATACCCTTTCCCAAATAGCAATTACAAAGGATTGTGGGATAGAATTTTGGTGTGGGTCATTTTAGGGCATAATAAATTGCCATTGACAAAAACTCTATCCCATAATCCTTTGTAATTGCTATTTGGAAAATGGTCTATAGACAAAGGATACATTGTTATGTCATATACTGAGTCAAAGTTGTGTACACTGTGATCTCTTCATGGCACTTTCTGTACTAATAAACATTAACGGAAGTTTAAAATGAAATTTCAAGTGAAAATGCCAAAATCACAAAATCGTTGGATCTCAAAATAGTTAAAATGAGAAGTGTATCTTTATGAAATGTGTGATTATGATTACTTGGTTAATTGATTGATCAATTGATCGATGGATCAATCGATTGATTGATTGATTAATTAGTTACTTGATGTTTAGGTCCATTCAGCACTGCTGAATATGCAACAGATTGTAACAATCAGTATTCAGTAACTGTTTAGAACTCTGCAGATGTGCAAGGTTCACTAATTTATGGGATCCTATGAAAGACTTGGGTTGTTTTAGAGATTCATCAGTGCATTTATGAGTCAATTATGGGCCCGTGGTCCTTTTCTCCTGGAAATTTGCATGACCTCTTTTATGGTCTGTGGTCTTCTTATGAGCTGGGTTCTGGGCAGCATAACCCTGCCAGCAATTACTTGTTTGGATCTGTCCTCTCTCAAAGTGTCAGTCTAAGCTTGCAAAAATGTTTGTTTTGAATGTTGAAAAATGCATCTAATTGGTCCAGCTACCATCTTAAAATTTGTGTGCTGAAATATAAAAGTTTTAAGTTTGTGCACTCAAAGTAGAAGACTCTGCAAGAAATTTGGATGTCATTCTTTTAACTGAAATCACCGTCTTTGTGTTACTTCATTTTTACTAAAGTCACTGCACATTGTTCCAAAGTAGGATTATTGATTTATTGTTATAGGGTAGCATGACAATGCAAGCCCACTCCTCACAACATACTTTGCATAAAAATAGGAATTGTTCTAGGGTCATATAAAGATTTTTATTTCAAAAGGAAACAAAGACAGTCAGTGCTAATTGTTCAAGAAATTGAACATAATTATTGCTTTATTGATAATTTCAGATTAAGTGAATAAATTTCGCAGCAGTTGAATAAGCAATGAGCATGGGAGTGGACCAATAAGATTCATTTTTCAATCTTATTCATGTATGTTCTTGCCATTTTAACTTACAGTACAGCAGTGTAAGTCTTCAGTTTTACCTCTCCAACTATCAATAAGTTAATTGCTTTTCATTTCTCTTTTTTCAGATGAGATACCATCAGATGCCCTTCTTGTGTCCGGGTGAAGATGGTAGTCAACTGACATCAGATGTTCTAGACACCCTTTTCTAATGATGGCTTGATTCAGATCAACCCTTTTTGCTGACTTTTGTCAGCTCCAAGGTTAAAAGTTTAATATTATTCAGTACTGAGGGGTATTGACTGCCAGTTATGTGCAAGTGATTGAATGTTGACAAACACTTGAAATAAACAAACATGAATGATATTTTAAAGGATAGAGCAAAACATATCTTTTTATTAAGGCAACAACAAATTTACAACACTTATTTTCTATTCAAATGTGTATTATTTTTCAAAGAGGTTACAGTTAGGGAGGGTGGGAAACTTGTAAAAAATCCTGGAACCATTACAAAAGTAAATGAATTATGGTATAAAAATTTGTATGTTACTTCGTGTAAAGTTTGTAAATGGAGGGGGTGAGAAGGGGTGTGAGAGGGGGTATGTGTGGAAAAGATTTAAGTAACTTAGCTTGATAATGCTTATGAGAAAAATGTCATGAACCACCAACATCTAAGTGGATACACATTGTTTGTAGAAATTTAAGGGTATATGTAGATAAAATGTGGTAAAAAATGAAATGGGGTGCCAGCAGTTCATTTGAGAGTCAGTCAGGGAATTTGGTCCTCCACCCCCTCCAGACTATATTAAGCTCCACCATTTGCTGTGGTTCAGTATATCCTGAAGTATGTTTTCTTACTTGAGAAATAATGAAACTAATTGTTTAAATGATTAATAAAATGCACATACTTGACTTTTAATAGATACAAGTCTATCTGCCACACTCAACTGTGACATCTCTAATTGGGCATTGGTTGTAAGAACTTTACACTGTGTAAAAATTGAAGTTAAAAAATATTTTCTGAATATCTGTTTGATAAGCTTTGTAATATATAACAATTTTGCTTAATTTGAAACTTTCGATTTCTTACGCCAAATTTGTTTACAAAATTGAAAGATATGTATTAAAATCAATCGTTTTGATTTCTTTTAATTCTGTCAAACTTCCATACCCTCCCTGTCTGCATCATAATGTCTTTTGTAACTTAAAGACCTTTAATTAGCCTTACTTGTAGGTTCATAAGGAAACTTATGGATTCCACTTCAAGAAGTGAGCAAGTACTTAAAATAACATTTGTGCAACACTCGGCCTAATTTCAGAGTGAAATGAGTCTCAAGTACAGAGGACATGTGCATCTGTTCACATTTGATATTCATGGAAAATTTTACCCTCTAAGTCAAGGGTATCGTGGGCAATCTCAATACAGTTCAGAATAGGAGAAAAACACTGACAGATGTGGATAATTTTTCTACATTAAACTTCCATAACTACATCGCCTGTGGTAAGTTTTGGGGAACTGGGTATGTCCTTGTGGCTTCTTCCTCTCCCCTACCCCCAATAGCCCCTCTCCACCCCTCCCCTACCTCCATCCCAAGTCATCCTGAGAGTACAGAGAAAGACATTTTATAAACAAAAGAAATAATAGGAGAGTTCATACATGTGATGTTATAATTGTTTGCTTCCAGTCGTTTCCACTGTTTGTTGCAAAACTTTTCCATTTTAATATCCCAGAATTAACCAAAAAAATAATTTGATCAGATCAAGTTGAGAGAATTTTCTGTACTTGATCATATGCCCCAAAATCATTTAATGAATTTTTTTCAACTGCCCAGAGTTTTATCATTTCTAAAGTTTCACTTGTATTCTTCTATTTAAGGATTTTTATGTATTTCTACTGAAATTTTGGAGGGTTAATATGATTGTAAATAGAATATATCTGTTATTTAACAGTGTGCTATTCTTAATATTATAATTTTATTTAGAGTGTGTAAAAGGTTTTTTAAAGCAAGGAACTAGTCTGTTTGATTTTAACGCTTTATTGTTTGCTCATAAACAAAAGCATTATTTAACAGTAGGTAATTGTGGTAATTAAAAACACATTTATGACAGAAAACAATAGTGCAAAAAAAAAGATGTTTTATGTGCTAGCTTTGTAGAAAGGATCTTGTCTTAGATATTTTTATTTTGACAAACGAACTACAATATTACAAAGCTTAGAGATGTAAATCAAAAGTTTGTTAATTTAAATGGTTCTAATTTTTCATGCAAACATAATTTTGTTGTACATGTGGTCTTTGATAGAATGTCCTTTCAATCAAAGCCATCAGTTTGTGTATTCCTTTGCAAACTAATGGAATCTAGACTGAAAGTGCAAAGCATTGCCCCATCTGGACAATTTCCTCTCTCTCCTACTGTCAGCTGGTCAAAATTTCATTTATCAAACAAAAACTGCTAAAAAAAGGTTTCAATTCAAGACTGGATGGAACTAGTCTATTCTCTTAACCTTATCATAGTCTTCTGAACCTGCACTGCTGAAGTGCCCCCAGTCGAAACAAATAATACTACAGTGCTCACTGTGACAATACTTGTATGTACACTGCCAAAGCTCCTTCAGCTACACCAAATATTGTCACAGTGCTCAGTGAGAGACATAACTGCACGATTCTTTAAAGCTGCTTTAAAACAAAGAAATTGTGCACTATAATTTGTTAATAATACCAGTATGTGTGCAAAAGAACCATTTTAGGTAAAGGAATGTCTATCATGAAGCCTTGGTGGGAGACCAAATTTTGACAGAGATATAACAAAGAAGAGGCTCTCCCCACCCCTCTAAAGTTGGCAAGAAATCGTTTTCATTAGTACATTACATAGGCTTAGACAGTCTACTTTTGCCTTTTAGCCACATTATCTTATGTTAGTAAAGGAATTGCCCCCTCTAAACTGACATCCTTAGTAATATTACTAGGTCATATAAAGTGCAACCATTTCGCTCAAATTAAGTGTCTCCTTCCATTTTTATACTGGGTGCCTAGGTTGTTTATTCTTTGGTGGAGAAAGGGGCTTAAGCTATTGTCAATAAAGGCTTAAGTGGGAATGTTGACCTCCCCTCTGTTGGCATGTGGTCCATGGACCCACCTGACTGAGGCACTGTTATTAGCCTGTCACAGTTCATGATTGCACCAATGTGAATGTATAGCTCATGTGGGCATTTAACACAAACAGTTCTTTTAATTGCATCTTACTTGCAAACGTGGTGAGAATGTCAAAACAGTTTGATGGTACTTTGGGACAAAAAAGAAGGGGAAATTTTGTGTTGTGCCCTATCCCAGGCTAAACGTAAGGAGACAAATTCCCCTTCCCCCATGCAACATCGGTATATTGTGCTCTTGTGTTCTGTTGCATTTTGTAACGTGCAGTGTTTTTACCGAAAAGTGAAACTGGCAAATTGTGAAAACTCCGGAATTTCTTACTACTTTTGGTTTTAGAGCCTACTTCCTTACTCATCGCTTTTTACCAGGAATATATCAATCGAACAGCATTTTCTGTTAACAGTTAGTAAACATGTGGGTGTGAAGAGTGGAAAAACATACAAATGCCAGGCTTAGGGAAAAATCATTTCAAAATTTGGGAAATTAAACCTTAGTAAATGTACAAATATTAACCACATGTAAATGTCACAGAAACCACGATGGAAATGGTAATCCGATGTACTCTTTTGCAACTTTTGAAAAGACTCAGTCTCAACAGGGAGTTGTCTAAATAGCAACTCCCTGGTCTCAATGTGTTTATTTTTTGGCAATCCAATTGAAGCATTATTATGATTAAAATTTACTCATTTTGCAAAGTTCATATTTTAAACGTTTAGACAATTCGAAAACGCATGTACTGCTTCAGGACAAGTAAAGGTTATTCCCGTAATTTGTGATTACAATTGTTTTCAATGCTTTGGTTAAAGATATGTGGAAATCCAAGAAATAGATGGTTTTACATCATGGCTCGTTAATTCTTGAGCAGAAATAATATAGTTGGAATAAGTTGAGAACGATTTGATCGAAGGCGTGAATACAAGCACAAGAATAGCACGAGTGAACAGGGGTTTGACCACGGAAGGTTCGATGTGTTCCAACGAATTTCTTTTGCAAGCAACCCCACTTAAGTTCATTACCTTGGTAAATTTGTTAGAATGCTTGGGCTTGTCATTTGGGGTATTGAATGCATCAGATTGAAAGGTTCGAAGCCTCCAATTAAGAAATCGTGCCTACGCCCCTGGTCATTACCATTGGTTGTTGGTACAAATAACGGTCTTTTGTTAAAATTTCATAAGTGCTTTGTTGACAATGTCGAGCATTAAAAATCTGCAAATTGAAGTCAAATTTGCAGTACATTATTGGCTTGACTTGTAGCGTGTATGTTCTCATACCCACACATTGGCACAGTTATCTGTACCTGTATGCGTAAGAATGGATTTATACTCGTGTTCACCGGTTTTGCAATTAGTAAGTTACGTCATGCTGATGTAAACTTTGTACTCATACTAATGAAAAAGGTATGTACTCAAACTCACAACCAGAGACGCCACTCTTGTACTCGTGGCATTGTACTTACACTATAAGTCGTGTACCAGCTTTGGGTACAGAGTACAGGTGCTATACTTGTGATTATGTGTATGAGTGAAGTGCAAATTTTCCAGTAGCACTAACTCTCAACTTTTCAAACCCGTGAGCACTGATACCAAATGGTGCTCATGAATACGAGTTTCAGCACTTTTGCTATAAGGTAAATAAGACTACCTGCGCAACCACAATCCTGGTAAATGATTACAGACCAAGTGTGTCACATTGCGAGTCTGATTGTCAAATGTTCAGAAACCTCGTTTTTGATGGGCGGAAATACACAGAGGGAAAAGCTTTCAAAAATTACAAAACACCAAAGTTTAATACTAATTTAATGTATAAACTGTCTGACTTTGAGTATGGATTTAGTTCCCTGTTGGCAACTGCTGCTCTAAAGCCTCTTAATCTTGCGAGAATTTCAACAACGTCCTTAACGAGATGGCAAGTTATTCACCTTGCAAAAGGACATCAATGTTTTAAGTTTAACCTTAAAGGGAAGTAACTCTGATTCATCACCGTTTTAAAATATCAAACCGCAAATGTGACATATGCATCTATACAGCAAATGTATGACCCCAAATATCAGGATAGTCGCCTGATGAAGCGGTTTTCCTTTCAAAAATAAGTGTCTTTGGAAATTCTAGAACCAAGGTTACTAAGTTCAACCAAATTTTGCAATCGTTGGTTATTATTTGCATTAACACGTAACTCAAAGCTATAGACAAACAGACGCATTATTTCTTCAAACGTTTTGCCTCAAAGTCAATGTTTCATGTCTCTAGACACAACTTTTTTAGCAAATAAATTTGCAATTTTTCAAGAAGTAAGACTAACTTAAATTTACAAAATAAGATTCATGTGCCTCTAGATTTATTACTATGGTATTTTTTTTTCTCCTGACTTTATTCCTACCGTGATAGGTTTTAAATTAATCGCCCTCTGCTGTAGGTACGTTTGATTAATTTTATTTTCTACTGCGAATTAGTGAACCACAAATTCTGAAATATTGTCTTACCTTATTTTCCAAATTAAAATTACGCGTGGTCTTTTTTCAACTTTCTCAGTTTTTGAAATAAACAACCGTTTCAATTCATATTAATGCAATACATTTTGTAATTACCAGAAAATGGATCTTTTCTGTTCTTTTTTCTCTTCCTTTTACAAATTGTTATTGATATTGCGGGTAGTCTTACCCTCACATTTTGAAACTAAGTTTTCCACGTTTTCTTTTTTATACTGCACGTGTCCCAACCAAACGTGAATTCCTCTACTCAGGGGGTAATATCCCCTACCCAGAGATATATTCAGGATTTGTATATACTGTACATAAGAGCATACTTAACAAACTAGGATGGGGGAAATTTGCTTTCGATAAGTTGCCATGGTGGGTAGGGCAGGGTAAACGGGTCGAAAAATTCGGAAAGCTGTGCCCTGATGTTTTGTAAAACCATAAAGCTGCCCTTAATGTTATCCCAAGGACGTGTGATTTTTAGCAATTCAGCAAGAATACACTGTCCTGTGGTTATTAAGAACCAAAGATGAATTAACGTAGGTTGTTAGTCAAACTCCCACTAATAACATCTCACCTGTGAAATTTGCTCTCGGTCCCGGGGGAGGGGGGTCTGTTCGACGAATATGGTCCAACAAGGTGCTGATGCCCCATTAGGATTCTACAATGGCGTCATAAGGTCTTCCCCGGGGCTTGTGGAAAGCTTGTTTCAACGAGAACTTTTGTTAATGTTTCAACAAGAACACGAATTTGGATAGCATCTTTAAAGGAAATTGGCATATTTAAGACAAACACATGGGTTACGTTGCATGAATTTAGCACGTAAGTACCAAAAATATTGTCACGTGATTAAAAAGAGTACTGAACTAGTTAGTAAAGGTAATTATGTTGGTTAAAACTGGGTTGACTCAGAGGAGTACGGACTATCGAGGTAAGGGCAGCATCCCTTCCCCCTCCCTTCACTGTAGTTAGGGCGAAGCCAATTCTAGGCCAAAGTACTGGCAAAACCAAGGCAATCCCGTCTCAAGAAAAAATCCAACGCAGGTTTTTTCTCGGCCAAAAACGTCGGCAGCCTCACGTCCGTACACTTGGAAAATGTTTCTAACTGCACACAGATCTAATTGTTTTGAAGTTATTCTAGTCATCAGACCTTAAGTGCTTAACTCCTCATTCTAGTTTTTCTACTTATTGAACTGGCAAACTTTCCAACGTTTTTTCAACATTTCCCAAGAATTCCCAAGATCATCATCTGGAGTTATCAGAGGTCAAAAAGCAAAAGCAAAATTTCCCAAGAATTCCCAAGATTGTTATACATGTATGGGGTCACCAGAGGTCAGAAAGCAAAATATCCCAAGAATTCCCAAGATCGTCATCTAGGGTCACCAGAGGTCAAAAAGCAAAATTTTCCAAGAATTTTCAAGATCCAAGATCCATTGGAGTTGAATCCCTTTCAAGACACTTCAGATTTTCTTTTTTGTTATATTTGGTGGGGTTCAAAGGTCATGTGAGGTCAGCAGAGGTCAAATTGTTAAAACATAAAATGATGTAGTCAAGAAAGATAAATTTGAGGGATAAACCTCAGTGCAACAAAGCATCCCCATTCGGCAAGGAATCACTAAGCCTTTGGGCTTTCTGGTTATACAAATTTTGGCGATTCATTTACTTTTCATAAACTGTTTATTCACTTGATTGAAACACGATATCAGTAGATTGAATGGATTGGTAGTGTCAGCAAAAATCAAAATACATGAACGGAAATCGTCCCACAATTCGTGAAATTTTAAAGTATGATTGACAGGTCAACAACTGTAGCCACCTTTAGTTCCACATTTCTTATATTTTCTGTTTTCTTTCAAGCGTAAAAAATACAAGAAAAATGAAAGAAGACATTCAGAGAAATGTTGTAACTACGGGCGTTGGAATGTTTGAAAACCGGTGAGAGGGGCGGAAATATTTCCGTTCAGTTGAAAGGAACACTAATATACTGGAGGTGGAAAATTAGGCCTACGACAACTTTTTTTAACGGTATGCAAAACCTAGCTTTGAGACAAGCCTTTTATCAACTAGAAAGACTTGATATGTGCTTGCGAACTGCGCTAAAAAATCTTGCTATTCAAATAAGTTTATAAGACTAATTGCATTTTAGGACAAGCAGGCCCGTAGTCAAGGGGGGGGGGCTAGAGAGTTTGGATCTTACCATTGACTTAATAATACATTTGTACACATTTGGCCTTCCCTGAGAAAATTTTCGCCCCCTGGAAAAATTGTTGCCCCCCTCCAGTACCTTGTCTGGCTACGGATCTGAGGACAAGATAATTGTAGGCATGTCTAAACAAACCCCCTGATAACAACTTCATATATTGATTTTTCGTACTTATCAAGTTTGAACCTGGGAAAGGGCTGACGTCCCTGTCCTACCAGTTCCCTACGAATAGTTTAAGCCTATACGAGCATATGCACCTACCGTCAGACCAGAGTTGTCCTACCTACGGCCCCCTGGCAGATTCCATACGGCCCATCAAGTATACTCTCTTCACCAACAATCAAATGGGCCAAGAATTCAAAGATTGGTTGTAACGTTAACCATCATGAACTTTTGTCCTGCACATTGAGAAGTTTTAACACAATGGATAACTTTTGCAATGTGAAATGACATAAAGACAGGGACGTACTGCTGGGGGGTCGGGGGCTTTATCTCCCAGCCCAAAATGTGGTGGGAGGAAGTATGTTTCCGCCCCCCTTAATTCAAAGACGAAAACCAGTTATTTGTTCCCTCTGTAAAATATGTCCTCAAAAATTTACAGAAATTTTCCTTAAAATTTGCCCACTATGTTGCACCAAATTGCATCTAAGAACCCTCAAATACTCAAAAATTTTCCAGAGGGGGAGGGGACACCCCTTAGACCCTCCCCCAGGACGACGGCTCGAAACAGAATTCAGCCCCCAGTCTCGAATAGCTTCCCACGATATACTCTTGCAGACCCGTCGTAATAGTTGTCTAATTGTTACATCTTCTAGGACACAGCTTAAGTGGAATCACCATTCCAAAGTCCCATGAACCTCTTTCATCACTACGTATCTTCCTCGGCCACCAGCTTGCATCATCTAATAAAGCTGTTGTTAGTCCAACTATTGGTAACATAAAATGGTCGTTTTGATTTTTGTCGTCCGTTAAAAGAGCGTATCAATGCCATTTGAAAATAGTTAAATGCATAATGGTGATACCCACAACTCTGAAAATCCCCCCAGAGCTTTCGAGGTTTGAGCTAGCAAGCTATTGATTCATTCCGACAGGGCATGGATCAAATTAGGCTTCCCAGATCCAACCCCACCCCTCCTTTGGCCTCTTGTTTCGTTGTTTAGACGGTTCCTTTGCACTCATATAGGTTTCCGGGAGCCTGGAAAACTCATCTGATGGTGTTTCATTTCATAGTTTTCATAGGGAAGAACCCCCAACACCCCGAGTGTATGCCATATGTTGCTTTAAAATGCAAGTAAAACGTGCTTACACTGTGGGTGATTTCAATAACAAAGAATTAGAAGTCGGGGGAAATATTTTCGTTTGTTTGCCTAAACCTAGCCAGTAGCCACACGTAGCATGCTGTGAAATGTGTTCATTGCCGACCTTTCAAGCTAGATGGTTCCAACACAAGTCGGTAAGTAGGATTTTCATGGAATAAGATTGGGACATTGCAGATGGTAGCATTGTATGTTGAAATTTCCATTGAATCAATGTCTTTTTTTTTTTGTAAAGAGTATTAGTTCAAGAGCCACTATGTGGTCTTTTTTTAAGAACATGTTTACTCCCATCTAGCAGTTTCTTTTTATGCAGGCCCCTTCAGAACTTTTTGAAAACTCTGACGCTCCTCACTACACTGTATCTTAGCCACCCTTAGAGATACATGATCATCACTGGCTAGCCTTCCTTCGAAATTGTGGGGAGAGGGCATTAATGATACGGGGATTTCCCCAGAATACACCAATCCCCCATCGTTGGAAGAATGTAATGACTAACTTTATATCCGTATAAACTAGTCGGATATTGATTAAGATTCCAGGGATTTTCCCATAAAGAAAAGACAATTTTAACCTCAAGATGGCGAAATTTGCATGTAATAACTAAGTGTCGGTTTTGAGATCAGGCTCCTAGCCAAGGGGGAGGGGCGGAGGGGACAGCCGCCCCCCCCCCCCCTTGAGCATATTTTTGGCATTTTTTTATGTTTATTTTTACAATGTTGCTAGTGTTTCCCCTATTTATATGCGGTAAATAGGCCTGGGAAGGGACATTTCCAGCGATCTGGGAGGCCTTTTGACCAAACTTTTCTTGCACTTTGCGCCAACTCATGGTGGCGTGAAGCGCTGAGTCTGTCTATGGACTTCTCCCCCTTGAAAAATTCCTGGCTACGCCCCTGTTTGAGATACTTCCGCCAAAGATATATATTCCTCACAAGCAGTTGCGTATGTGGGATTCTGGGGTCCACTCGTCAGGTGGACTAAGGCCCCGTATTCCTGTGAACACAGTACCGACCAGTTTGCACACGTCACTCAGTGAAGACACGTTCAGTAACAGGCGCTGCAACGGCGCGAAGAGACCCCCAATGGGCTTTAGGTCCAGTGGCCCGCCATAGGTGCGTGTAAAAGTGGGTGTAACGGTGTGGGACCCCTCCCCAAGTGAAAATCAAAAGTCCGTCTCTACACGATTAGTCGCTTTACACACGAATCGGTCGTTCTCCAAAGGTTGGGAAAAGGGAAGGAGAAGAGAGAAGGAGAAGAGAGAAAGAAGGAAGCAATTAAAAATAGGCCTACAATGGATACATTTGGACTTAATGTACGGTAAATTATAACTGAAATGTATGTCTTGAAAAATGCTCTCTTTTTTGCTCGAGAAGCCAGCCTCCCCCCCCCCCCTCATGGACAGTTGTTTCATTATTACTATCTGTAGATAGCTTGAGTGGGAGTTATAATGACACAGCTGTCGACGATGGTCCGCTCAAATTAGCTAGCCAAAGATAGCATTTTTTACATATTTTGTATACAGTTTTGCTTCCCTTTAAATAACAAATCTTATCATTCGTATTAAACTTCCCTCCACATTTCCTCTAGTCTGTTTCCTCTCACTTTCCTCCATAAGCGTGATTTTGAACTGACCAGGCCCAGTCAAACCCGTTAGGGAGTACTGTACAGTATTCTGTTTCCGCTACCCCAGGCTCATCCCGGCAGATTACGCTTCTGCACACAAGGCGGACTTGAAGCATAAAGGGGCATAGGCGTAGGAGCCCAAGTTGATTTGGGGGGGGGGGGCTGGACCGACTTCCCCAAAAAATATAACCCCCAATTTCCGCGCGATCTAGGCATGTTTTCGACACGGTAATGTATATATCATATAAGCATGCATCGGTTATCCCTCCCCCCGATGCCAATTACTTACAATAATTTGCCGTGTTACTACCTTCCTTATTGGTTTTAACTTTTCCCGAAGTCGGTGATAGCTGGCCTGGGGGAGGGGTCTAAGGGGAGGGGGTTTCCCCCTCCCCTTTGAAAATTTTTGAAAATAAGGTGTCCTTAGATGCAATCTGGTGACACATATCCTACCTTTGAAATAAAATTTGTGTTAAAACATTTACGTATTTCAGGTACTGTACTAAAAAAAAAATCGGCATTACCTTCTTCTCTTAGAAAATTTTTGAAAATAAGGTGTCCTTAGATGCAATCTGGTGACACATATCCTACCTTTGAAATAAAATTTGTGTTAAAACATTTACGTATTTCAGGTACTGTACTAAAAAAAAATCGGCATTACCTTCTTCTCTTAGAAAATTTTTGAAAAATAAGGTGTCCTTAGATGCAATCTGGTGACACATATCCTACCTTTGAAATAAAATTTGTGTTAAAACATTTACGTATTTCAGGTACTGTACTAAAAAAAAATCGGCATTACCTTCTTCTCTTAGAAAATTTTTGAAAATAAGGTGTCCTTAGATGCAATCTGGTGACACATATCCTACCTTTGAAATAAAATTTGTGTTAAAACATTTACGTATTTCAGGTACTAAAAAAAAATCGGTATTACCTTCTTCTCTTAGAAAATTTTTGAAAAATTAGGTGTCCTTAAATGCAATCTGGTGCCACATATGCTACCTTTGAAGTAAAATTTGTGTTAAAAAATTTACGTATTTGAGATACTAGAAGAAAAAATCGGTTTTACCCCCTTCCCTTTGAAAATTTTTGGAAAATTAGGTGTCCTTACATACAATCTGGTACCACGTATGCTACCTTTGAAGTAAAATTTGTGTTAAAAAATTTACGTATTTTAGGTAGGAAAATATTAGCATCAGTGAGGGTGGGGTAAAGCCCAATAGCCCCTCAATACACCATTGATAATTATAATATAAGTTCAACCATTAAAAAACACACTGATGAATTAATACGGAATATATGTGCTGGTGCAATTCAAGTCAGAACTCTATATTAATTACCAAGGAAGTTTTTAAACTATTAATACCCTTTAGCTACATCACTGCATTATTTTTCTCTCAGTAGGCGCCCGAAAAATTCTCAGCATTTTGCCCGAATTTTCACAAAAATTTTTGACTGGGGGGCTGCAGCCCCCCCCCCCGCCTCCTACGCCTATGTAAAGGGGCAATGCCATCGCGCCACCTTCATGAGCAATACTTTGTTTTTCCTTACTTTTTAGATGTATTGTTTCAACCTTGACTATACATTGACCTTGCATGCTAAACGTGACATAAATTAGTGCTTTTACGAAGAAAAATGATAATTAGAGTCTACCTGATGATGTGAAGTTGTATCGGCAGATGTCCAGAATTCATCTTGAAAACATAGGAGTAAAGATAAGGCATTCTATTTCAAAAGACGTAAAACTATTTTATATCGCATCGTCTTGTATAATGATCGACCATGGTCATTTCATTGTTGCCTTTTAGTTCATGTAACTACAGAGAATCACTGTTTGCAATAGTATTTATATAAACGAATAGATACGGTAGGACAAAATAGCCTAAGCTGTCGTCTGCCACATTACAACATTTCCACACAAATCTGTGAGCCGAACTTTGACAGGATGTTCTCCACTTCCTTTTTGACTTGCAAAAACTCCTGCATCGCTCTTTTAGAATCTCGGGCAAGCCTTTTGTTCTCCTCTTGCTCACGTGACAGTTCCGTAAGCAGACAGTTCATTTCCCAGTGATAAAGTCCTCCTTGACGTAAACGAGCCTGATATAAAAGGAAATGAATATTTCAGTTAAATGACTAAAAACGCCTAAAAACTTCACAATGAACTTCAGTCAACTTAAAAACAAACTAATATTATATCCAAGTGGTAAGCAATCACTAAGTCTTTTGGGTATCTGGTTGACACCTACGGTTTTTGCGGGGCGGCCTGCAACGAGCAAAAATAAGAATAAAAAACAAGTGAGGTAAAATAAAGGATAGCATAGACGGAATTGACCTCACGGAATGAACGGACCGTCATTTCTAATGATAATACGGATGTTAGTGCCCTACCACCCCAACTGCCCCTTCCCTCTGTAGGGGCTTTTGCTAGCCCCCTAGGGGAACCCCCTTTGGGCAAATAGTGGCGTCTGCACTTTCCCCTTTTAACCAATCCCTATGAACCTTTTCTCAATTACATTAAGTACCATCATGATTGTCGGTGTCCTCTTTGAGATCACAAAAGTGAAACTGAAATAATAGCTTTCAAAAATTTGTCAGTCAAATTCTTCACGTTTTTAGATGTAATCACCCTTACGCAAACTCTAGAAAGACATTTGTAGATTATACAGAGAACAAGATTATAACAAAACTGGTATGTTCACGTCCATAACCTTAAAAAGAGGAAATTGAGCCTGGTACCTATCACAGGGCGAAAATTAACTACAGACAGTGATTCACCGTGCGAGATGACACTGATTTAAAAGAAAGTTCATACCGTTTCTCTATGATCATGAGTGCATGGGTTCATGGGATCATGGAATGTTTTGAAATTGAAATAAATAGGTTGTCCGCCAGGCGTACGTGTGTTACGGCGGCATATATCTTGGCTGCATTGAGAATACCAAGAGAATTTGTATGTATGTTACATAAAAGCACAATGTTATGCGTAAGATCACAACTTGGAGGATGATAAACAAGAAGTGTCAGTCGAGATCCCAAATGCAAAAGGTGGCGCCAGGCTGAGAACAGGGACATGCCCCGCGTCGCGGAAGGCTTCCCCCCCCCCTCCTGTCGGGGTAATTTTCCAGTTTCGTCGGGGAGCCTTGATGTGTGCTATTAAGTATTGAGTACTTAATCCCCGGTGGCGACTAGTCTCCCCTACGGTTTACTTGCCTTTGCTCTCAAGGAACAGCTGATTCATCAGAGAAATCCATACTTTCAAATTTCCTTTAGTAAAAGTCTCATATTTTCAAATTTTTCATACTTATGTACAATTTTTAATTTGTCGTAAATAGAAAACCTGCAATTTTTCATTTTCTATTGTAAAAACTCGGAGTTCACTTCCCTCCAAACGGGCCGAAAATTTTGCTGTTTGCCATCCTTCTGGTAACTTGTCGGCTTTTGTCGGGGTTCCATGTTGCTGCCCTTGGTTAGGAAGGTAAGGCCGAACAGTTAAGATCGAAAAACCACTGCCCGGCTAATAAACTGTCACCAGTCCGCTCATCATTATATCCTGATAGGCTATCATCCTTATATCCTGATAGGCTATCATCCTGATATGTGGGCCGCTGTAGGACGAATTTTTCGTTCAGCTTATCGCAGAGGGTTCTACCCAGTGTATTGGAAGCCAAAGAGGTCTTTTATGCAGGCTTTCTGATTTATTGATTCCTTGCCGAAGGCAGGTAAGGAATCTGTGGGTGATGTCGTGTGTGCGTGTATAGTGTGTGTATGTGACACTTAGCTTGTAAACACGATATCCCTGTTTTTGGTAGAGGTCACAAACCGTTTGAGGTCACCAGAGGTGGAAAACTGAAACTGCAAACATGACATTACAAAGGAGGAAGCACTGACAATTGTTTAATTTTTTGTTATTCAATTTTGGGGGGTTCAAAGGTCATGTGAGGTCAGCAGGGGTCAAATTGTTACAACATTGTCAACAATGATATAGCCAACAAGAAAATTTTGATAGATGAAGCTCACTGTAAAAACGCACCCCTTTTTGGCAAGGAATCACTAAGCCTTTGGGCTTTCTGGTCGACCTAGGTCATTCAACTTGATGACATTGTTAAGGCCTGATGAAAACTTACAGAAAGGAGTAATCCTACGTCAGGTTACCATTGTGAAGCAGGTTCTCAAGTGGTGGCCCGCGGGCCATTTACGGTATGAGATCCCAAATTTGTACAGTAATTGAAGTAATTTGTAATTATTTATGATTCAAAGTGCGATGTCCTGCATTTAAAGTTTCTGATGCCAAATTTTCCCGCATACTGGCGACCTGCTCATGGTATTGTTTATAGAGTGAATGCAACTTTCGGTAATCCATATTTTTGAATGCCAAATTTTCTTTCATCTGGTGATCATCATGCATGATAGACGGACTGCAGTGACAATCTAGCGTCTGTAGAATGCCTAAGTTTTAAAGCACAGTGACAACTTTGGTAAATGGGCATCCTTATTTTGGAAGAACCCAGGAAAACACCAGCAATGAACGAACAAGGAAAGAAAACGCATCAAATATGTTTCGATTTCAAAATCTCTCACATGTGGCTTCTATCTGGTTTTTGCTATGCACGTATAATCTAGCATCCCCCTTTATACTGTCTCACCTGATTCAAATGTATATATTATTCTCATCGTGTCTGTTAAGTCAAAATTATAATCATATTTATTACAACGTGTACCGTAGTGTCTGAACTTCGGCACTGAGCTCGCGATGGGCTTGTTTCCAAAAATAGCTTAATGAGTCAGTCACAACAGGAAGTAAACTGAATTTTGAACTATTTTCATTTACACGAGATAACCTCAGGACTTTGGACATTGAGATTTTCATAGATGGGTTAATTACGAACTTATTTATTGTTTTAGTCGCAGGGATATATCCTGCTGTATCAATGAATTGGTGATGTGACCTTGTGCTGCAACGAGGTCAGAATATCGGTGGTTAGTAAAGGAATATTCCAGTGGCACTTTAGGAGGATGTTAAATGAAGAGAATAATTTTTTATCACATGCCCTTCAAACCCCACACCCTTAGCTTGTTGGTAAGTCAAAATATTTCTTTTTGAAGATAGATTATTCTTGTCCAGAACAGACTTTCAGTTGCTTCAAGGTTACAAAATGTTAAGTAATACCGACAGGTTTCTTCCAAATTCTTTTGTTATTGTTTAAATTGAAGTATTTTATTTAGTCTTGAAACTTGACACCAGAGAAACTTTGAAAAGCATTCATTGTAGATTAAACTCAAAATTTTGTGAGAATAAATGGTACAAGTCTAGAAGTGTCTGCATATTTTATTTTCATGAGTAAAAATTATAAAGAAATTGGAAAATGTTAAATTAGTATGCCGGTATGACATCAAAGAACATACTACAATGCACTGCTTTGAAATGGATATTTTCTTTGAAAATTCAATATCTTCCAAATACCAGGGATCAACAACAATAAAAAGAGAAAAAGTTCCTTGATCAAGTTATGAAACTCATGTTTTGTCACCGGAATATCCTTTTGATCCTACCATTTAAAAATTTAAATGATGATATGTATCACTCATAAAGTCAAACTCATAAAATTCCAAGAATTTCGCATTCATGTGCGTAAGTTACAACTACGAAAGCCCTAAGTAATTCATCATGTATTGTAGCTTACAACACTTATTCTTCGTTGCTAAGAGACCACACTGTTGGAGCAGGGAGGTTTAGGCACCTCCCTGGTTGGAGGTGGGAGAAGCCAGCAAAGTTATAAATAACAACTGCATGACAGTAGTCTAATTCATCACTGTCACTCAAATTTGGGCTCCATTTGAGGTAGGCACTCATTACCCAAAGCACATTTTTGTCTTCGCAATTGGCTAACTGCACTTAGACTGACGAAAAAAGGGGTAATTCAAACTATGCCTTCAAATATAAGCTACCCTGATTGGCCAGAGTGCTCACGTTTACAAAGGGATTGAGAATTACACCCAGTAGTGTACCAGGCGGGACGTAGCCTTAAGATACGTTCACACTTGTACGGTAACGGCAACGGCAGCGGTAAAGGTAACGGCCAAACTATTCCCTCACAATACAAAGAGAAAGGCTGTTCAGATTGGCACCCCAACGGTAATGCGGCAATCCGTCAATCCGGTATAAGTGCGTCCGGCAAAAATGCAATCGCGCACAGAGCGACATAGGGCCATTGCCCCGCTATAATTATTGAACGAGTTAATTAAACTGCCATTTGAATTGGCTGACTGACTTGCGGGAGATCACGGGGCAGGGAATTACTGGGACTGCGCCTTGGACAGTGAAGAAATTATTTGCGTAAAAGATGCCTCGGAAGTTAGATTACATAATGTGTAAATAATAAACAAACCACATGCTTATTATGCAGTCTTCAGTGTTAACAACATTAGCAAGGATTGTTTTTAAATTTTGCTTTTCCTACAAATCCCATGCAATACTGTTATTCTGCTTTCTTTCCATTTAACTTTTATCAGTGGTGGCACCAGGTGGGGGCAGGGGGCCATCCCCCGCCATCCCCCGTCGGGGAAGGCTGCCCCCCGCGGGGGAATTTTTACAGTTTCGTCGGGGAATCTTAGTCGATACGGTAGAGTATGTAGTCCCCGACGGCGACTAGTCGCCCCGACGGTTTACCTGTTTTTTGCTTTCAAGAGAACAATTTCCCTTATAAGGACCCAAAATTATCGGCGCGCTACGCGCGCTGTAGAGTCACTCCAGTTTCTTCCGGGTTCCATTCCACATTGCTAGATATCACAAAACCTGTTAAACTTACCAAGTAACATGTAGGCAGAGTACACAGTTTATGTAGAGGTCGTAAATTCCATCCCATATCGCAAAGCCTAGTTGATGTTCTCTTGTGTGTTGTGTGTCATGCGGGACGGTCAGTTGGTGAGCGACTCACGGAGCAAGTTTTGGCTACTTCACAGGGTAGTCCAGGTGTTTTAAATAAAATGCATGTTATCCCCGATATGGTCTACAACCTCTACAGTTTTTCTTTTTTCTTTTTGTTCTTAATGATTACTGTTCGCATATTTGTTGTGTAAGCCTACCTAAAATTTTCGCGCGCTTCGCGGGCTTTACAGTTTCACGTTTAAGATTCAAAAGAACACTATCAGTGGGCAACTCGGCTCCTGAATTATTAGGTGATATTATGTAAAATATGCCCTGCAATGGCTTGGGATAGTTAGGCTCCTTCATACCCCCTTCTCACCATCCCCCAGGCCCGCAGCCAAACAAGGTGATGGGGGGCCAGAATTTTTCCATCCGGGGCGAAAATTTTTTCAGGGGGCCAAATGTGTACATATTTATTAAGTGTCACAGGTACGTCCCGAGTTCCCTTCAAAATTTTGACTTGCGTGAAACAACAAACAAAAAAATGACTAATTCAATCACGAAATTATTTCAACGTTACTTAATTATATTTACAAGGGGTTCCTTGCCCTCTGTCGTTCTCTTCTCCTTATTCTCTCTCCCTTTTGTCTCGGATTTTTCTCTCCTTTTCTTCGTTCAACCGTGATATATACATACAACCTGATCAATGTTCGTCATATAAGCTTCAGTAATACAGACAATTCTTGTCATTAATTCAAAATAGTTCTCACTTCAAAATGAGTTCTCTGAACTTCGCAAAATGTTCACTTTCTCCTATCTCGTTTCGTAGCAAATAACGTTTGCCTTTCTTCCGTTAGGCTTCTAAATTAAATTTATTTTTCCTCCGTTGTAAGATTCAAATTAAAAGTTCAATTTTCTTTGATAATCTGAGCGTTCGACTTTCCCTCTAACTGGTTTCCGTGGCCTACGTCTCCCTTGCCTTTACGGTACCGTTCTACACGGTGGAGTGTACAGGGTTACGGCCCTTCAATACGTAGCCACGGTTAAATGATGTTGAATTCGCCTTAGAGGCCGGACTGTCTCCGTCGTATTAGTTTGACGACCAAAAGCGCAGTGAGCATCCTAAACGAGGCGCAGAGAACTCTCGCTTTCTAAACAATACAATCAAATTCTTAGTTACATAATATTACAAAGAAAATGCAAGGCAAACAATACTGTAACCTCCTGCAGTGTCTAGGATTATACGGTACTACGTGCCACGTCGGCTTACAGGTACTCAACGAATTCCAAGTGCTTTATGACTTTTCTTGGAGTATTTGCAGTATGCAGATAATAAAAGACATTCAATGAAGTAAAGTATTTACAAGCAAGCAAACTTTAACACATAATAAGCTTCCTGCCGTGACATTACCCCCGGTTTGATGAGAAAATGCCACATTTTCTTAGAAAACACATTAATTTACAACACGGCTTAAAAAATCGGCTCCTACATTTTCAGAGCCTTTAATAGCTTCGATTCTTATCTTATAAGGTTGTAATGCTAGTGCCCATCGCATAATACGATTGTTTGTCATACGGGATTTCTGCATAAATGCAAGTGGTTCATGGTCCGTTTGTAGGACAAACTCTTTACCATATAAATATCTCTGAAACTTGATTACACCCCAGACAACACCTAAACATTCTCTTTCCATTACTGAATATGCCCTTTCCCTGGGTAAAAGTTTCCTACTAGCAAATGCTACGGGGAATAATTCATCTTGGAAGTTTTGAAGAAGAACTGCACCAAGACCGATATCTGAGGCATCTGTTCTAAGCGTGAATTGTTTGGATAGGTCTGGGAGGTGAAGAATTGGTTTTCTAGTTAGTTTTTCCTTCAAGGTGGAGAAAGCAATTTCTTGGCTATCTCCCCAAATAATTTGGTTTGGTTCTTTATTTCTCGTTTTGTCTGTGAGTGGGGCTGCTATTGCCGCATAATTGGGAATAAAATTTCGGTAATAGCCCGCTAGACCGAGAAACGAACGAAGCTGCTTTTTGGTTAGAGGGCGGGGGGAATTCTGAATCTTATTTGTATTACAATCCTGGGGGTATACTTTCCCTCTACTAATGATGTGCCCCAGAAATTCAATGTTTTCCATTCCCAGGCCACACTTACTAGGACGAATTGTGAGGTTTGCTTTTCGTAACCTCTTCAAAATTTCCCCTAGAATTTCGATATGTTTTTCCCAAGTGGAGGTGTAAATAAGAATATCATCAATATAACTGTCAACGTGGTCTAGATCAAACAATAAAATACGCATCATACGATTAAATGTTGCCGAAGAATTAACAAGGCCAAAAGGTAAAACCTTGAATTGAAATAACCCTGAAGATGTGGAAAAAGCAGTGAATGGTTTGGCATGTTGCTCAACAGGTATTTGCCAATAACCTTTGCTTAAATCTAATTTCGAAAAGTAATTGGAATTAGCTAAACGTGAAAATATTTCATCTGGGTTAGGCATAGGTTCTGCATCGAAAATTGTCACTCTATTTAAACGTCTATAATCCACACAAAACCTGTTACTTCCATCCTTTTTCTTAACAATTACAACAGGTGAACAGTATGGCGAATTTGACCTTTCAATAACGTCCATTTCCAACATTTTTTCAACTTCTTTTTGTATTACCTCTTGCGTAGCATGGGGGAGAGGGTATTGTTTCACCCTAATAGGTTCGTCTGATGTCAAATTAATTTGGTGGGTAAGTAAGGGAGTATTACCCGGTACATCAGTCAGAATGTCATGAAAATTTGCCAATACTCTTTTAATTTGCCTAATTTGCTCTGATGGGAGGTTGGGATTAATTTCAACATCTGCAATAGTTTCGGTAGGTTCCATATGGGGAAGTGACAGTAAATCCTCATTGTCTTGTCTAAAAGAGCTACCTAAATTCTCATTCATACCGTCTCCTTTTACATAGTCACATTCGATAACTGCTGTAGCCACGATATTCATAATGCCACATGAATGAACTGACTCGGCGGTGTTTTCCTCAATTCTAGGTAAGTACTTTTTGAGAAGATTAGCATGATATGTCTTAATCGAACCATCTACATCAATACGATAATCAAGAGGACTCAGCTTCTGTACAACTTTGTAAGGTCCTCTCCATTGAGTCATTAGCTTGTTATTGTCAGTTGGCAACAACACTAGAACTAGGTCATCTACCTTAAACATTCTTTTCATGCTTTTACGATCATAGTTTCTTTTGTACCTTTGAGCGGACTTCGATAAAGATTCACTTGCCAACTTACATGTTTGTTCAAGTCTGTTGCGTAAGTTAATTACATATTCATATGAAGTCGCTACATCCTGATCTTTGACTTCTCCTGACCATAACTCTTTAAGAATACTCATAGGTCCTCTAACCTTGTGTCCGTAAATTAATTCGAACGGGGAAAATCCCGTACTTTCATTGGGTGTTTCCCTATACGCAAATAACAAAGGATTAACATAACGATCCCAGTCACGAGGTCTTTCTATACACATGCGTTTTAGCATTAGTTTGAGCGTTCCGTTAAATCTTTCTACTAGACCATTGCAGGCTGGGTGATATGGGGTAGTAGTTAACTGTTTGACTGACAAGAGACGCCCTACTTCCTTCATTAGTTCGGAGGTAAATTGTGAACCACGATCCGTTAACACCTCGCGTGGTACACCCACTCTTGTAAAAATTCCCACTAGTGCTTCAGCTACTCTAGTTGTTTCTATGCTTGGGAGGGGGACTGCTTCTGGGAAGCGGGTCGCATAATCTACCACAGTAAGAATATAACGATTACCTGCGTCAGTTTTGGGGTGAATTGGTCCCACAATATCCACTGCAATTCTTTGGAAAGGGGTTTCAATGAGAGGCATTGACCCTAATGGCAATTTCATAACACGCCCTTTTGGAGTTGTCCTTTGACAAATATCGCAACTTTTGCAAAACCTTGATATATCAGATTGACAACCTGGCCAGTAAAAGTCTGATAGTACCTTTTGCTTTGTCTTTCGTGACCCTTGGTGTCCACCTAATATGGAATCATGTGCCAACTTCATCACTTGTACCCTATAAGGTTTTGGTACGACGAGTTGTGAAGAAATTTCACCATCACGACACTTAAACTCTCTGTATAACAAGTCATTACGCAAGATGAATCTACTATGACTTTGCTCGAGCGGTTTTGTGTCCACCGAACTATCTGTTAAATTAAGAATTCTGTGCAGAGTAGGATCATTTCTCTGAGCCTGCTTGATATCTTGCTCATTAATTTGAGGTACACCTTTAACAACCTTTAATTTAGGAAGCGGTTTACCCGCAGCTAGCTTTTGACTCCTCGTTTGGATTACATTGACCTGATCCTTTTCCTTTGTAAGTTTGGAATAAATTTCTAAGTCAGGGTCTTTCGGATCTCGTGCTCCTGTAATATTACCAACAATGAGATCGTAAATTGGATTGCGCATACACAACGCCTCAACAGTACCCGTAAAATATGGTGTTTCTATGTGAACAACAGCTACTGGCACTTTCTTGACCGTACCATCCACCAAAATACAAGACCTATCTTTTCCTGTAAATTGACTATCTTTGACCAGACTTTGTCTAACAACCACTCCACTGCACCCACTGTCTCTTAAAACTTTCACATGTTCACCATTTAAATTACCAATTGTAACAGGCATTTGAAATGTTTTCGAATTATCACAAGCGGCACTCATAATAGGTAAAGTATGACCGCATGTCAATTTAGCAACACCATTTTCCGAACAACATGGTTCTAAGTAACTTTGCGAAGGTATAAATACACATGCTACTGTTTCAGATGAATTAACGAAGTCAGTATTTTTTACGACATTTGAATCCTGTACGTAACATTCATTTGCACTGCTACCTTCATCATGCATTGTTTGAAATTCTGCACTTGCTACTTTTGTTCGTTCTTGATTTGGACGGAACCAACAATCATTAGTTGAATGACCTGGCCTCTTACATATATCACAAAATGGCCGGCGTTCATTACGCACTGAAGTAGATTTGTTGTCTGTATTTGAATTTTGCCCGGTTTGATCCCCCTTTTTACCAAGAATTTGTTTTGTGAATCTCTGATTTTGCTGTTTTTGCCTAGAACTTGCAGAATGAGCAGACAAATCGCCACCGTGAGCATCAAGATACTGCTCTGCTAATTTTGTCACCGAGTCTATGCTGCCTGGTTTCCTTTCTCTAATAAATATAGCAAGTTCTTTCGAGCATGCATTCAGAAATTGTTCACGTATCAGTAGCCCTCTTAATTCTGAGTATGTTGGATTAATTTCGGCCATCTCTACCCATCTTGTCAAGAGATTATCTAATCTAACAGCAAATTGAAAAGGATCCTCACCTATTTCTGGTCTAGCCCATCTGAATTTTTGACGAAACCCTTGTTCTGTAAGGTGGTATTTACGAAACAAGGCTTTTTTGAGTGTATCATAATTGCATGATTCTTTGAGAGGGAGTCTAGAATATACGTCAAGAGCCTTCCCTTTCAGCAAGGCACTTAAATTAATTGCCCATTCCGTGTCCTTATCCCAGTTCTGAGAAGTTGCGTAGCGCTCGAAACGTTGTAAATACGCATCTAAATCATCCACGGAATCATTAAAATATGGTAGTTTGGGAGACTTCCCTTTTCCAATATTGCCATGACTACTTTTCGTATCACCTAAAGATTGTCTTACTTTGTCGAGCTCTAATTGCAATTTCTTAAGTTCTAGCTGATGTGCCCTTTCATCCCTAGCTCTATCATCTTCAAGTTTCTTTGCCGCCAGTACCTTATCTTGCTCCCCTTGAACGAATTTATGCAAGGCATCGCCACTTAATCCAAATGATTTACCAATACCAACTAGCTTTTCTAAATCCATCTCATATGAATTGAGTTGTAAGGCATAAATATGTAAAGTACATAAAAATACATAAAATGCAACAGTAACTTTCATATTACACAACGATATAATAGTTACTCTTTGTTTGTATGGTCTCACGCTCTGAATGAAATTTTCTTGGAAAATATTGGAAGAATTTGGGGAAATATATAAAGCACAAAATTCTGAAGTCGATAGGCCCCCAAATGTCACAGGTACGTCCCGAGTTCCCTTCAAAATTTTGACTTGCGTGAAACAACAAACAAAAAAATGACTAATTCAATCACGAAATTATTTCAACGTTACTTAATTATATTTACAAGGGGTTCCTTGCCCTCTGTCGTTCTCTTCTCCTTATTCTCTCTCCCTTTTGTCTCGGATTTTTCTCTCCTTTTCTTCGTTCAACCGTGATATATACATACAACCTGATCAATGTTCGTCATATAAGCTTCAGTAATACAGACAATTCTTGTCATTAATTCAAAATAGTTCTCACTTCAAAATGAGTTCTCTGAACTTCGCAAAATGTTCACTTTCTCCTATCTCGTTTCGTAGCAAATAACGTTTGCCTTTCTTCCGTTAGGCTTCTAAATTAAATTTATTTTTCCTCCGTTGTAAGATTCAAATTAAAAGTTCAATTTTCTTTGATAATCTGAGCGTTCGACTTTCCCTCTAACTGGTTTCCGTGGCCTACGTCTCCCTTGCCTTTACGGTACCGTTCTACACGGTGGAGTGTACAGGGTTACGGCCCTTCAATACGTAGCCACGGTTAAATGATGTTGAATTCGCCTTAGAGGCCGGACTGTCTCCGTCGTATTAGTTTGACGACCAAAAGCGCAGTGAGCATCCTAAACGAGGCGCAGAGAACTCTCGCTTTCTAAACAATACAATCAAATTCTTAGTTACATAATATTACAAAGAAAATGCAAGGCAAACAATACTGTAACCTCCTGCAGTGTCTAGGATTATACGGTACTACGTGCCACGTCGGCTTACAGGTACTCAACGAATTCCAAGTGCTTTATGACTTTTCTTGGAGTATTTGCAGTATGCAGATAATAAAAGACATTCAATGAAGTAAAGTATTTACAAGCAAGCAAACTTTAACACATAATAAGCTTCCTGCCGTGACATTAAGTCAATGGTAAGATTCAAACTCTCTAGGGAGGGGGCAGAAAAATTTCAGGGGGGCTTCGCCCCCTGGCCCCCTTGACTACGGGCCTGCCATCCCCTCGACTTAGGGGTTGTCGGAACTTCGGGCCACTGCATGATCCGGCCCCCTGTCGGGAAAACGATGTCGCTACCGACCTGGTCGGTTTACTTATTTTGACTTTAAAAATGGTCATTTCTGTGATAAAACCCAAAATTTTCGCTACACTTTCTACAGTTTGCCCACTCTTCCGTTACTAATAGCTAAGTATAGTACAAACCCTTTCCACCTTTTCAAGTAACTTAATGTAAGTAGAATACATGGATTTATGTAAATGTCGGTCATTTCATCTTATTTTGCTAAACCTAGTTAATGTTCGTTCTCTTGTGTCTGTCGCGTGGTACGGCTAGTGACTCGAGGAGGGAAGTACAATGTAAGTTATGCCCGGCATGACCCAACTGCCTTGACAATTGACCTATATATGCTTCAAATAAGTACAGATTCTGTTTAGTGTAGGCCTATCCAAAAATTTTGCGCGCACTTGGCGCACTTTGAAATTTCACAGTTTAGATTCTGGGAAAAACACTAAATCAGCGCGGAAATATGTTCCTCTAGTATATACAAATATTATGAAATATATGCCCAGCAATGGCATAGTCTAGTACACAAGTTTTCTTCAAATCTCTCCTCGACGACATCATGGCTGTCGGGGATTCGGGTCTCTGACCCCTCTCCCGTCGGGGAGTCTGCCCCTCCCCGTCGGGCAAATCCTGGCGCCACCCCTGACTTTTATACTTTTCCCTTCTTCTTTTCCTTGTGTTGGTAGCGGGGCTTGTATATACAGGCCCAATGAGTCACCCAGGGGCGACGCCAGGGTATTTCAATAGGGGGGCAAAGCGTGAGATGAGTGATCGCCGTCCTGGGGGAGGGGTCTAAGGGGAGGGGGTACCCTCTCCCCATTGGGAAACTTTTGTTAATTTAAGGTTGCTCAGATGCAAAATGATGATGTCTTTGGTACATATTTTGAACTGATCATATATGGCTGGAAAGTTTATAATTTAGTAATTTTAATTTTTGTTTTGGGAAAGATGCCTTTCTGGGGAGGGGTGTCCCCTCCCCTTTGAGAAATTTTTTATAAATTTAAGATTGCTAAGATCCAAAGTGGTGATATCTTTGGTATATTTTTGAACTGATTATACATGTAAGGAAGTGTTCATAATTTATTAAATTTTAATTTTTGCTTGGGGGAAAGAAGCTTTTCTGGGGAGGGGTCTAAGGGGAGGGGAGTCCCCTCCCCTTTGAGAAATTTTTATCAATTTAAGATTGCTTAGATGCAAAATAGTGATGTCCTTGGTATTTTTTGAGCTGATCATATATGGCTGAAAAGTGTTAATAATTTTATTGAATTTTAAGTTTTGGTTTAGTGAAAGAGGAGAGTAGCCCTTGTTGTCTAGGAGAAGGGTATGTAGTCAATAAACCTCCTGAAGCCACCCCCCTTTTATGTATGGGTATGTTTTCACTCAAAAATACGTGCGTTGAGTCGACAGAAACACGAACTATCACGAATATTTTCGTTGCTTCCTATATGCATTATACAAGGTATCTAAAGGCTGGCAGACACCGGAATAGGGCCTCCTGGAAGCTCTGGACTAATAATATATTTCTCCTTTTTTCCTGTTCTTTTCCTTCTCTCTTTCCTCTGTTCTTGCAAATGATAGGAGGCGGTTGCCCCCTGCCCCATGTGGCATCGCCCTGTTTTTCTTTGCTCTTTTTCTGATTGACTCAAGATTTCTTCATACAGTAAAGATTGTGTTGTGTACGGACATGCACCTACTATTTAAAATTCGTTTTCTATGGATTACTCAGTCGAGACAACACCAAAATAAAGCACAATAAGGCATAGGCGTAGGTAACTTTTCGAGACTGGGGGCTGAACCTTGTTTCGGATCGCTGTCCTGTGGAGGGGTCTAAGGGGAGGTGTGTCCTTCTCTCCTTTGGAAAATTTTTGGGTATTTGAGGGTCCTCAGATGCAATTTGGTGCAACATTTTGGGCAAATTTTAAGGAAAATTACTGCAAATTTTTTACACTTTTTACTGAAGAGACAAATAAGGGGTTTTTGACCTTGGATATTGGGGGCAGAAGTATGCTTCTGCCCCCAAATTTTTGACTGGGGCATTAACCCCCAGTCCCCCGCTTCCTACGCGTATGCAATAAGGGAGACATATAATATTACTTCAAAGTTTAATTCATTTTATTAAATGTTTTTTTTTCATATTTTTATTGTCAAAATGTTCGTTAAGTGATTGACTCATGATATCCCCAATATATATGTCCACGTTCTAAATTTTAAATAGTCACATGCTGGGAATGGAGAGACAGTAAATGTTTGAGATTCCCAAACATTACATAATCCGGACAGGGGGAATACCCATAGACGAAAGGTTCACTTGGTCGAAGGTTCACTAAAGATCGAAGATTCTCCCGGACGAAAATATATTCCGAGTTACGGGTAGGGTTGGGGTTTTGATTAGACAGAGATTCATGGATCAGGCGTATCCCCTGATGCACAAATTAGCTATCTGTATTTTTTGGTGTAACTTGCAATGATACGCACCTTTTCTCCAAGAGAGGGAAAACTTTTTGCTCTGTGACACCATATGTGTAAGGTCTCACAATAACTTGGCTTTAGGGTATACTAATGTATTGTTTTAGCTTTACTCTCGGTTCCTATGCCCTTTTTGTTTGCGCGTTATGTATAATGGTCTTAGTGTTTATGTAATACTTAACCTGCATTCACGTAAACAATGGAGAAAACAGAAAACGTTATCCGTACGGGGATTGCAAGTTTCAGGTATTTTGTAACGAACAATTTACCTAATATTGTGATAGATGGGTGACACACTGTAACACCTCACCCCACCCCCTACAAAATTATGTATCTTAAAACGTTTTTTAGACGATTTTATTTTTTGGGTTGAAAAACCATGGGGGGGGGCAAATGCCTGCCCTGCCCCCCTGTGGCGCCGCGCCTGGAGTCACCCCTACTCCTCACTAAATGGTTCTTTTCAACTAGGGTATTATGGCCGACGGTGTGGCACTAGTTAGTGGACCTATAATAACTTAATAGCCATTCATATTCTACTTAAGTTACACCATGATTGGAAAGGCAAAATCTGCGATGATTTGTATATTCCAAAATGCAGCAAATGCTAGAAGTTCTACAGGGAACTTTAACAAAAGAATTGTAAACCAAGTAGAAAAATTCAGAAGAAAGGTAGGCTCTTTACTCCACAAGCTTCTACTGTGTTAGAATATCGGAAAGCAAATGATTGTTTTATACTGGTCGTACCAATGAGGGACCGAAATTTTTCGGATGAGTGGGTGGGGCTGAACAATGGATTAGCTCAAAACTTTTCGAATGTCACTTTACGTCATATGATGTCTATTTATGAACTCAGTCCTATATTCTTGTCACTCTCTACGCCATGATTGATTATGGAATAAATCTGTCATCCTTCTTAAACTGCCCGACAATTCTTTTAAAATGTCACCAGGTATTTTTTTTTATCGTATGCGGCATTCATTTTAGCCGTCATATGTGAACAGCTTTACTGGATCGCCGTTGCCGCTACCGTTGCCGTTACCATTATCGTCACCGTTGCCGTTAGATGTGAACGTACCTTTATAAGCACGCTTAATTACTGGCCTTTGTCAGGTGCCAAATCTCGGATAATTTAAAAAGTCCGGGAAGAGAAATTGGCCCTTTAACTTTGATGACCAGTTTAAAATAATGAAGACTGCTTTTGGATGACAAATTTTTCTTTGACACAGCTTGGATTTGAACCCCAGCCTTCATGTTTCCAATCCTCATTACCTCTTACGCTACTGCCACTACCACCCAATCAGCAAATTGCAAGGGAGTCAAAGAAGGGGAAGGAAATAATTGGGGAGGGGGGATCACTGCGGATCATGTTGGTAAGGTGCCATGTGTGCAATTTGTGATGTGAATGTTAACACAAAAGAGGAGTACTCATTATGCAACTTAAAGGAAATTGAAGGCATTTATGACTTTTTTTTCTTTTTCTTTCTTTTTTTTTTAGTTATATGGACCTATTACGGTTAACTGGCACATTTTGCTGTTTAAACTGAAAAAAAAAAGGAAAAATGTTGTTTCCATTGAAAATTTATTTCGACTTTTCATTTTTTGGCAGAATCTGCCCTCCTTAAAACTTTTCAGCGAATTAATTCCATCCTCCTTTTTGTCACTGACTTTACTGTTGTCCTCTAATTTGCGTCTAACCTTGAGTCCATACAGCCCTGATTCCAGTCCGCAGTCAGAGTAAACAATTTGACGGAACACCAACAAGTAGAAATCTTATTACAGAGGGAGTAAAATATAATTTCCTGAACACAGAGACCCGCTAGACGCACAATTGTAGTGGCAAGTTTGTGTTTAAGAAATTTAGAATGCGATTTTCTGCAGTCTTGGGATTTGGAGATAACAGCCTTGTAGGCTACACAGGTTAAAGAATATCACTAGCAAAACTGTAGTGGCCAGTTCGTATTAGTGGATTAGAACGCAGTTTCCTATAAGCTTAGTTTCCTACAATCTGTGGCTACTTACGGATGCCAAATATTCTCTCATACTGGCGACTTACGCATGGTACTAGACAAATTCCAGTAAGTTGTCTTTTGGAGTGGTGTTTATTGCAATCTGGGGCATTTGAAATGCCAACTTTTCTGACCTCAGTGCTAATCTCGGTTGGTTTGATCCCGTACATATAGCCCCCTCTTTTGGAACCACCCTTTTGACCAATTTCTGAACCCGTCATCATTGTAAGGATTATGGGCCGTCCATTCGCCGATAGGAATACATGCAAAATGTGTCTCAGTTGTGTACTGGATGACCAGGGCTATGAGGTGCAAAAAGATTAATTTGTACGTCAACTTCTTCTCCATTGGATGAAAAATTCACTGCGCCTTACCCCTACCCTATAGGTTTTCCTTGTGCAATTAATAAGGTTAATGCTTCCGAAAGAGGCGTTCTGCGAAGATGTGTAACGTGTTGAAAATTACAACTCGCATAAATTTCCCTACCAATTTATATTCACCTATGACAAGAATACCAGCTCTTTAATCTAGCAAAATAAATATATCAAGGAGTGTTCATTTCATGGATATGTTTTCCAAGGTTATTTCTGGCTTCTGCTTAACCTATACTGTCAGTCATTAACATCGAATTTCACAAAATCTGAAACAAAATAAAACCTGATCAATAGAGCACTTGGAACCAATTTTCGGCGGCCTTATTATCTTATATTACAAGAGCTTCCGGAGCTCCGCCCCTGGACCCGGCCAGCGGCCTTAACGAGGTCTCCTGGACCGTACTCTTGCAAACTCGCACTTTGTCCTCGTGGTGGTCATTCGGTGCGTGACCTGTGACACCCGCGCCCGTTACACCACTTCTCCATTTCAATCGGGCGAATCGTAAGTTGTGCCCCCACCTCCGAAATCCTGCACACACCACTGGTAAGGCTCCCTGATGATACCATAAATATTTACCTTTAATGGAGGGCAGCTTACCTTGACGGGTAGAGGGCAAGCCCCCCCCCCACCTCCTTCTGCAGGCCTTGCGGACGCCTGCACCTCCGGCCCTGCAACACCCTGACTCGCTAACATTGAATATGAAAGAAATCTATTATGTCGGGCTAGACCTACTAATATTATACAGTGGTATACAGTGTTCTACTAACCGTCATGTTCGGAGCATCGCATTAAAAATGTACTGCTGTGTTTTCACCACTAGGTAGCATAGTAGCATTGAATTTCACATGTTGAGAATCTTAAATTAATAGTAAATGAATAAATGACACACCCATTTTCTCCAATAATAATGATTCCAAGGAGAATCATGAAACAAGTTAATGCAATGACGTCTACCGGCAAGTGTCCAAACTTTACTCAGTTTCAGCGTTTCCTATGTTTCTACGTTACTCCGACGCATTTCCGGAGTCAAAATGTAAACAGCGACACTACCTTAACGGCGAGTATTTTTTAATGTTCCTGCAGGTGTTGGTCTTACCATGTAACAGGCTGTGTCAGGGATATTGCTGGAGGAGAGCCTTGCTCATAACAGGAACATCCTTGTTTTTATTTTCTCTTAAATGTTTTGGTGTTCATTATAACTTTTTTCACTGAAAATATTAACAAGTTTTCCTTAATTTAGTGTAGCTGTTTCTTGCGGCATGCTTCTCTTGCAGGACGAGGATATGCGCCACATGTTTGTATTGCATACAGGTCCGTACCATACTAGGTACTGAAGGGACGAGGAGGAGGAAAATATGTTTGTGACGCCGTTTTTTAATTTTTTTTGTTTGTTTCAAAATTTGCCTGAGGGTAGAGTTTCATTGATCACTTGTCTGAGCGGTAAGGAAACTTTGAATATTGATTGTGGGGGAGGTGGGAGGGGGCTATGACTAAGTCACGGTAACTTCGTTTGTATCAAGCAGATTGGATTCTCTCTTTGGCCTGTCACTGCTTTCATCACTCTTGTATACAGAAGGGAAGGGATGGTTTTACCTGTCTTACTAACCCGGGCCTTTCCTCTGCCAACTCGATTTGGTAGGCAATTCGCCATGATTGAAACCAGAGAAATCAAATGTTTAGTGATTCCTTGCTAAAAGGGAATGATTTGTTGTGCATACTGACTCGGTTCATCCCGAAAATTTCACACTTCTTGACTTTTTCATTTTTTGCGATGTTTTCACACCTTGACCTCTGCTCGGACCTCATATGAACTTTGAACCCTACCAAAAAGTGAATAACAAGAAATGAAAAAAAAAAGAACATGTCCTAGGAGGGAATCGTACCCGGGACCGTCTGCGTGAGTAACCGAGCTCTAATCCACTATGCAATTAAAGAACTAGTTTAGCATATAGCAGGCTATTTCTAATCATCCTATAGTCAAAGTATCCTTTACACGTTTTCATAATTCAAATAAGAATTATTACTATAATAGTTACGCTTGTGAAAAAACAAAATGTTTTTCTCTTTAATTTTATCTTTGGAATGGTACAAAATTCAACTTTCATATTTCGTTTGTAAGCAGCCCACTGTCTATTTAGTTTACGAGGTTTTCGTAGTTTCACCTCTGATGACCTCAGATGACCTTCGACCTCCAACAAACCCGAAAGGGTTCTGTTTCTTTTAAAGTTACACATCTAGGCTATAAACCAAATATCATCCCTGTCTTGGAATATGGTGGTTTTTCAAGGTGTTCGATTTTTGACCTCTAATGACCGCAGATGACCTCTTATCTCCACCGTAAACATTAGGGTTCTTTCTTTCAATATGATTAAGTTATATACCAAGTATGAAGATTGTCCATATTGCTATCTTGAGATATCGTGTTTACAAGCAGTTTTAAAAAAAATTCGTATTTTCACCTCCGGTGACCTCAGATAAACTTTGACCTTTACCAAAATCGAAAGGATTTGTCTTTTGACTATAACGCATCCACATGCCATGTACAAAAAGCGCATGCTTCCTATTTAGAGATATCGTGCTTACAATGTTTTCGGATTTTGACCTCTGTTGACCTCACATAACGTTTGACCTTAACCAAAAACAAAAGGGATCTTTCTCTTTATATAATAATGCCATATACCGAGTATGCAAATTATCTATCATTGCTATCTTGAGATATCGTCTTTACGAGCAAAGCGTCACAAACACACACATACACACACAATCGCCCCCGTGGTTACAGAGATTCCTTTTTCGTTCTGCAAGGAATCAAAAATGCTGACCATAGCCTGAACGCCGTTCGTAATTAATAGCAAATTTGTGAGAATAGACAACTAAATTGCTAGGTGCACGTGACGAATTCGATTGCTTTTGCGAGCTATTAACAAAAATAACTTCTCTCTCGAAAAGAAGTGATGTGGGTGTTATTTGAATAGTCAGTCCCTATAATGACCCCTTTCTCTCTCGCCCCACTGACAAAGCGTGGGTACTCAGAATGACAGGCTCCCCTATCCCCCTCCCTAATTCCCTCCTCAAAAGTTCACGTTCGAGAGTCTGCCTGAATACTTTCAACATGATGCGCGAATGCCGTATTATGTCAAGCCTTATGAAATATGCTTTAATTTTAAGATTAAAAAAAGACAGCTTCCTGCTCACAACAACTGTTAAACTAGAAAGGGAGTTTGAACTTTAGGTCGGTTAATGTTTCTAGTAAGAACTGCCGAGATCACTTTAATATCTGGAGGATAAACGGTGACCTGTAGTTCACCTAAGATTTCTAACATAGGTCACAATAGGCGTAGGAAGCTGTTTACATAGATTGGGGGGGGGGGGTTAACGTTGTTTCGTTCCACCGTCCCGGAGGGGTATCTCCTTTGAAAACGTTTTGAATATTTGGAGTATGCAATTTGGTGTAACATATTGAGCAAATTTTGAAGAAAATTACTGCAAATTTCTGACATTTTGTACACAGAGGAAACAAATAAGGGTTTTTCGTCCTTGGATTGAAGAGGCGGAAGCATACTTCCCTACTTCATTTTTGACTGGGGCTAACCCCCCCCCCCACACTTTCCTGCGCCTATATCTGTCGATGTCTTTTGCGAGATACACAACAAGAACACCGTTTTGGTGGGCATCCATGGGAGATACTCAGAATTCAGAGGAGGTCATACAAGATTACTTCATTTCCATTTTTCATCCGCAACGAGTTTCCTAATTTTTATAGAAACTTTATGGGTTGAAGAAAACACTGTTGTACCTTTCGTTAATTTGTTATTGTAAAACACTGTCACTTTAATTTCTATAAGCCTGGGCCGTCCGATGAATCTTTAATAGCCCAACTCATCCCTCTCCCATCGTTCAACTTAGCTAAAGATGAACACTGAATTTTAGTGAAGCAATGACTCACCTTGGCAAATATGTCAAGTTCAGGGTACATTGCAGATCCCACATCGTCATCTGTAGCTGCAGTGAGACTGACCACGTCCTCATAGATCGCTGGCCATGGGTCAACATTTCGAACAAGAACGTGTTTCATATCTAACGATGATTCCTCCTTGCGGAAAACAGTGGGTGGTTCACTTGGCACAGACGGTAGCTTCTCTAACAGAGATTCGGAATCAGTTGTTCTTTCAAGTGGCTGGAAATCATGGTTTTCGATGTTTTCCAGAGTTCTTCTAGTATTTAAAGGTTTTTCAGTTTTCAACTTGTCACATTTATTGGTTAGATCATCGGATTTTGCAGGAACATTTTCCTGTGCATTGATTTTATTGTATTGATTTCGATCAATTGACGACTTATCGATATAAACTTTGACAGATGGCTCGTTTTTACGAATATCCCCTCCTTGATGCATGTTTTCTGGTGTATTATTTTCCCTCTCAGGTGGCTTAAAGGGAGAAATTGAAATTAGTAATCTGTCTTCATCTCCGTAAGATTGCTCGTCTGTACCGTAGGGTTGGTTTTTGGCTTTCGGAGTGCAAGAATCTTCTTCATCATTGTGAACTTTGATGGTCCTCTCTTCTGTCTCTCTAAACTCTTCTCTCCCTGACAAATTTAAACTTTTATTGTAGATGTTCTCACTGCTTTGGTAGATGTCAATGAGAAATTCCTTCGGAGGATATGCTTGAAAAGGTTCTGGCGACGTTGCAGGAACTTGACGGCTTTCAACGTAAATATCTTTGTCATTTTTCCGATCAAAACTAAGGGGGGCTTTTGTATTTCCTACATCGCTCTCTGCTGACGAAATGGTCCAGTCGTTTGACGATTCACTTTTAAACTCGATTACGTAATCATCAGACCCCGTGTTCATTATGTCCGCTACCTCATTGTCAACACTTGTGTTAGTACTTTCCGAAACGGCACTCATCGGCGGAGAAGGAGAAATCGCTCCTTGAGTGAAAAAATGTATTAAATCTGGATCTACGCCATCTGAGATTCTAAACATTTCATGCGACGGTTGTTCCCGCACATTTTCACCAAAATGTGTTCCAAGTTTTACATCGTTTCTGTTAGCCGCGTCAGTTACGGTTTCCTCGTCATTAGTGGGAGATCCTTCATTTAATATCTGTGCCGACTTTTCGTCACACAGTTTCGTTGGAACTACATGATCTATTGCGATGTAGCTCTCGTACTCGTGTTTCGGGATTGCTGAGGTTGGTCGTTCTGGATTATGTATTGTCGTGTGGAAGTCATTTTTCATTCCAGCATCATCGACATCAATGGTCTGAGGATTCGTTTCAACAGTGATCAATAAAGGTGGTGTAGTGGTCTCGGAGGCAGCTTTGTTTTTCACTTCTTGCGAGTTCAAACTCTTCGTTTCCTCAGTGACTATAAGTGAAAGATCTGTGAGGGATTTTACGGTGTATAGTGGAGAGTAGGTTTTATCCATCAGGTGTAGCTTATCAGAAGGCTTAGGACATTGGAAGACGGTGACCGAATCTTCTTCCGATACTGATATCGGCAGGTCAATTTCATTGATTCCCTTTGACAGCTCTTTGATTTTAGAATCACACTCTGAACAGTTGGACTCTGATGATGAAGAAAGGCTTATCAAATTTATCTCCGTGTTGTTTCGGTGGCTAAATTTTTCTCCGCAATTATATCGAGAACCTCCAGAACAAAATGGCTGAGCTCTTATCGCTACTGGCTTTTCCATCCGGGTAGGTTGTGGTAAAGTTGGCTGTTCTGATACAATAGGCAGTAAAAGAGAGTTTTCATCGCAACCGCTAATCAAACAGGTGTTTCCAGATCCATTAGACTTCAGTGAATTCTTTGTAACTGCTTTTGTTTTATCGTTAAATGGCGAGGTCTGACCGTCGGTAATCCTACTTAGGTCTAGAGTCTCATTTCTATGGGTAGGTTCGTCTAGTATAACCTCAATATCGTCATAAAAATCGCAATGCGTTTGTTGAGGACTCAATGGATATTCCTCGTCACCGTTCCCTTGCTTGTCCTTGCCTATTTCCCCATTTTCGATTACTTGAGACTGGGTGCGACTGGTACTGCCTTGATCACGTTTACCAGAATTTGGCCGACTTCCGATGTAAAATGTTGCCCTTTTACTCACATCCTCACCATTTTCTTCCAAGACAATTGATCTTTTTTGTGTAACTTGTTGATTTTCTTTAAAATTTTTGTCTTTCTGATAGCCATCATCTAGAACTATTAAGAGCGTTTCATCCCCAATCTTACCTTTCTCCTCGGATATTTTAAGCAATTGCTGATCGTTCTGATTTGTGTTGATTTCGGCCATTTCCACAGGCTCAGGGGATGCTTTGGACAAAGGCCAATTTTCTACAAATTCCCTCTCAAGTACCGAGAACGATTCCCTGTCGGATAATTCACTTTTTATCTTATTGCATTCTGCGGATGGTTGTTGCTCGTTCTGATTTCGGTCGATATTAGGCTTTTTCACCGACGCGCGTGATGTTTTAGACATTAAACAATTTGCTATGAATTCTGTCTTAGGCAATACAACCCATGGTAATTCCCCGTCGTATAGTTCTGCACCATTCGAACAGTTGATTTCTCCTTCAACAGTGGGGCTGATACTCTGTCTGGGTTGTTCATCGTGTAATCCCTTCGCGTTACTGAGAAAAGAATACCAGGTTTCTTCTGATTCCTGCCCCTGCCTAGAATAGATGACTTCTCCGTCCGAGCGAGAACGATGAAGTATTTCTCTTCCTTGCTCGAACATAAATTCCCTTCGACTGGCGTTTGTGAAATTTTCATCCGAAAAGTTTTTCACGGCATATACATTTCCTTCGTATTCTCCTGAAACCTTTGGTAGGCCTAGATTCATCTTTCTGTTAGAATTTTCTAAATGTTAAGACGTGGTTGTAAGAAAATGTTATTTTAGTCCTCTATCTCAGACTTAAAAAGCTGTTAATGTTGTAATTGTCCAATCGTGGCGTCCGTGGAAACTTGAAGCTTTAAGATTTCAAAGTTTATGCGCGTTACGCTGTCATTTTCAATTCTGTTGACTTTGCCATTGTTACGTACTATACAGTTTAACAACGTAAATCGTACGCACAGTACGCAGTACAGTGATACAGCCCAATGACGCACATACTAGAGCGCCCGACTTAATCTAATCAGACATAGCGCACATAAACGGTAAAATTCTCTTGCGTAGAATATGAGCCAAACAAGAACCAATGAAAATAGTCGTCTTTCTCTCACTATAGCAACAAGGACGCTTCATCAGCAGTACGGACAGCGACGCCAGTAGTTTTAAAGTGCATGACACAAGTAGAGAGGCGCAGTTACGCCGTCATGTGGGTCAAGGGTCTGCAACCACAGCACCGATGAAAAACAAAGGTATTGAGGGGTTAAGTGAAGGCGCGGTGCGTCTCCTTGTTTTCTAGGATCTTGCTGCACTCTTATGTGACAGCTCCCAGCACCATCTGTGCATCATGTGTGACCGAGAGCTAAGCCCTTTTCCATAAAGCAATGGGTTAGGGCGGTCATACGGGCATTTGGTTCAGATGTCGCGTGGTCAATGAAAACAAATCAGGGCTGGTTATGTTTGCTGTGTAAATGCGTACCGGTAGTACTTTTTTCATCGGTTTGTTCGTTTCTACCCGATTGTGTCGTCACGTCCCCCTCGACCAATGAAGGAAAATGGGATAGACTGGCGGTTTACCGTGTCAAAAACCGACTCACACCAAAACTTTATCACACAATCCTTTCAAATTGCGATAGACCTTATGCATTGACGTCACATTGACGTCATTTTGGGGGAAAGCAATGAAGCACAAGAGCACTCAGGGCGTAGATTTCGCACACACGTGTAGCAGACTTGTGCGCGTATACGATTGGTTGACAAATAGCTGTCTGCATTTGTTGGTGTAACTCGCCGATCTTAATGTAGGACATGTAGATCGGTAGTGTAACTTGCAATGATACGCCATTTTCGTCAGAACGAGGGAGCACTTTCTGCTCTGTGACGTCATATGCATAAGGTGAATAGACCTTATGCATTGACATCATACTGACGTCATTTTGGGTGAAAACAATGGAGCACACGCGCACGAACGGCGTTCGCCCCACGTGTAGAAGACTTACGCGCGTATACGAATGGTTGACAAATCAGCTGTCTGCATTTATTGGTGTAATTTGCAATGTACGCGCTTTTCCTCCATCTTCCTCCAAAGGAGGGCGCATTTTCTCCTTTGTGACATCATATGCATAAGGTCACTTTCTCCTTTGTGACATCATATGCATAAGGTCTATAGACCTTATGCATATGATGTCACAAAGGAGAAAGTGCGCCCTCTTTTGGAGGAAGATGGAGGAAAAGCGCGTATCATTGCAAGTGATGAATGCAGACAGCTGATTTGTCAACCAATCGTGTACGCGCGTAAGTCTACTGCACGTGGGGCGAAATCCACGCCGTTAGTTCACGTGTGCTTCATTGTTTTCACCCAAAATGACGTCAGTGTGATGTCAATGCATAAGGTCTATTTGGAAACGGGTCTAGTAGTATCTATGGTAATGCCGTGCGAGTGTGCTATAAATACGCTTACTGCGCGTGTGTAGTGACTAGCAGTGCCGGGCAATGTTAATCGCTTAACGTCACATGATATACCTCTATAGCCGGCGTTCAGGTTTTTTCCGAGGGCGAATCGGGCGATTTTTAAAAATTTCCCCATAGAAAAAATGAAAAAATAAAAAATAATGCTGAGGTTAGTGTCAAGGTTAGAGTTTGGTTAAAAGATGTAGATGGACCCATTTGCCGTGGGAAAAAAACACGCGGCCGACACAGCTGATGCGCAGCCGGTTAGCTTTGTTACTGATACAAGTATGTACATCAGTACCTTTGATGCAATTGTACAATGAACGATTGGGCCGTTAGCATGTCCAACAAACAGAGACACTGAAGACGAAGAGACTTCAGTAGAGAAAAAGGAAGAAAAATGCTATTTTAGAGGTTTTCACAGACGTCGCTACTTAGCCCGTCCCTCTGATTGTTGGGCACTTATGCGTTCATTTTATTTCAGCTGCATCTAGTCCACTGCTGTACGTACTCGTACCCATAAGCGCCCGGGCCGGAGTTCTGGGCTGCAGATTCCCCACCCATTCGGACAGAAAATTTGCTGTTTAGTGGCAAAATGTGTGCTATTGTTTTTCGGTCAAACGTGCTTAAAATTTCGAACAAAAGTGCTCAACCCCCAACTGAATGTGGTTCCGTACGATTATGCTCGTACCAACAATCAATCACAAACGTCTACTGTGCATGAGCTGTAACGGCCAGCTTAGTTACCGGAGACGCACTGAAATACCTCTACAGGCTCGTTCACCCGACACGACAAGATCGAGTGTGGTTTTGGTTTATCTAGACTTGTCTTGCGCAATCATGCTGCGTGTAAATGAGTTCTCCTTTTTTCGAATACACCTTACACAGAAATCCTAAACTTTAGCTAAAGCTTAGGATTTCTCTGAGACCTTATGCAGTGACGTCACGGCGACATCAGTTGAAGGAGAACAATGAAGCACGCGTGCACAAACGGTGTAGATTTCGCACGCGAGTATGGTAGACTTACGCGCGTATATACGATTGGTTGACATATCAGCTGTTTGAATTTGTTGGTGTATCTTGCATCGATACGCGCTTTTCCTCCAAACGAGGGAGCACTTTCTGCTCTATGACATCATATGCAAAAAGTCCACTGAGCTATATAGATAGTTCTCAGTGACGTCACAACTGGGGGGTTGGCAACCGCCATGTCATAGGGCAAGCTTGTACGTACATGCCGGGATTGCCCTATGAGATGGCTGACATACTACACGTGAAAAGCTCCTATGACGTCATGTGAGAACTATCTGTAGTTCAGTGATAAGGTCAGTGAACATTATCGTAGGAGACGAGGTTGCGTGCGATTAAAAAAGTTGGACGCGATCGTGACGTTGCGTGTGAATGGATTTTAAAATAAAGCACGACCATGCGTTGAAAGTTCAGAAGCTGAACTGTTTTGCATGTGATTTTTTCCAGTAACTCCTGACAACAAAGTAGCTAGCAGATGCCGTGAATTATGTCAGATTGAAAGAGGATAAAGGAGAAGTTGGAAGAATAATACCATGAAATTAATAAAGCAATATTTTAACGTAAATTAAAGGGCATTTTGCAGCGTGATGTCTTGTTATTTCGAGTAAATACGTAGCAAAAACAAAAGTGAGTTTGTACTCAAATTATGTCAAACTTACGGTTCGCCATGTAGGATAATTTCAAGGCAAACACCTTCCGACCCCTTCTGTATTGTCTTCCCATGCGCTTGTGTGTAGTAAGACTGGCAGAAAACACAGCTTTATCCTTTAGGAATTAAAAGGTACCGTACCATGGTATTTCTTTAATTCTAATTTACTTTATCTGAAGTTAAATCGGGACAGCTTGCACATTAACCCGTTCAGGGGATTCACAAGAAGATATCACTCTTACTTAGTATTGCACTTATCTTCTTAAAAATAGCAACTAATTTGTAAAGATACTTCTGTCATCATTACTATAAAGGAAAAGTCGCGCACGATTTTAGTTATATCATGTGAACGCAGAAATGCTCAAGTTGAACGATCTTTGAAATAGACCCTATGCATCGACGTCAGGTCGACGTCATGTTAGAGGAAAACAGTGAAGCGCGTTAGATGAAAGTACATGACTTTGGTACACATACTGTTCGCACGATATATCCTTCGTACGCGTACGTAGACGTAGGCGCCTATTTGACAGACACAAAAATTAAATTAGCTGTCAGCATTTGTGTTGGTGTGAATTGTAATGGTTACCTCAGGCGAGGTATAGATAAATTTCAACAAATATACTACGGTACGTAGAGCTAGATGGGTTTCTGGAATTCTTCAGGAGAAATATTAAACTCCGGAGTCAACATTGGGTACTAGATTGTGCAGTGCTCACTTCATATCCGGTGAGCGACTAAAGGTGTTCAGAAAGAGTATTTTTCTACGTGATCGTTAAAAAGCATCTAAACACCATCAAAATGTACCCTACATACAGGCCTTCACGTTCATCTACGTTCAACCGATACCTAATAGGCCTATTTCGTTAAGAAAAGAATGAACAAAACATTTTACACATCTTACTCTGTGTATGTGCACAGCGTAGTTGTTGCCCAAGCACTAAGTTGGACGTCCAAAATGGTGGTACAGTACAAGGAAAATAGGGGCCATTATGACGTCAGGTGAAAACTTCTATATAAAGTAATTGCAATTTACGAACAAATGATATTACTGCTGGTTGGCAAAGAATTTTTTAAGGGGCGCTAACACTGTCATCACAATGAAAAAGAAGTTGCTAATTCGTCTGCTTTCTGCGTGCAATCTCGCCAGCTTTCACAAGCACAAAACCTTACAAGCACGCATAATTATTTCATTGCGCGTGGTCTTTGCCAACCATTTTTTTGCAGAGACGTAACAGTGAAAGGTCGCCTCCGTTATAGAGTAAGAACGAACTACGAACGAATGTGCTTACTACTAACGGTTTGCTTTTCGTTACTAGGAAGTAACGCCACCCTGCCCTCAGTTATGTAGTTCGTACACAATTCAACTTCAATTTCTTTAACTAGGCTTGTAATAATTAACGAGTATAACAAACAACAGGGACGCATCGGAAATCCGGTTCGACCGGATAGTGCATAAATAGCCGTTTCCGGTTCCTGTCGGATCTTTGAGGAAATCCGGCCGGATCTTACTCATGTTGTGGTTGAGTTACCTTATTTAAATAAAGCAATATAAATTAACTTAAGCCTTTCCATCGTAACGATCGTATAGGTCAGGTTCTTCCTCATCATTTCACTGTGCACGTATATCGTGACACTGTCAGTGACAGAATTCCAATATTGTTATCTTGAAATAGCTATTATGCACGTCCAAAATTAGTAGAGCTGACAATAAAGTCAATTTCAAAATTAGCCCCACCACAGTTATCCCAAGTAAGCAATTATGATCATAGGCGTAAGACCCCAAGTTGATTGGGGGGGGGGGGCTGGAACGACTTGCCCGAAAAATATAACCAAAAATTTCCGCGCGCTCCAAGCACGTTCGACATGACTCCCCCTCCCCTTTGAAAATTTTTGAAATATTAGGTGTCCGTACATGCAACCTGGTGCCACATATGCTACTGAAGTAAAATTTGTGTTAAAACATTTACGTATTTTAGGTTCTAAAAGAAAAAAATCGGCATCTATTGAAAATTTTTGAAAAATTAGGTGTCCTTACATGCAATCTGGTGCCACATATATTACCTTTGAAGTAAAATTTGTGTTAAAAAATTTACGTATTTAGGTAGAAAAAATCAGCATCAGTGAGGGTGGGGCATGGCGATATGACCCCTCAAGTACACCACTGATAATCATAGTAAAACCATTAACACTGATGAATTAATACGAAATATATAGGTGCTGGTGCAATTCAAATCAGAACATTATATTAGTTACCAAGGAAGTGTTTAAATTATTAATAGCCTACCCTTTAGCTACATCATTGCATTATTTTTCTTTCAGTAGGTGCCCGAAAAATTCTCAGCATTTTTCACAAAAAGGTTTGGTTGGGGGGCAGCAGCCGCCCCAGCCCCCCCCCCCCGCATCCTACGCCTATGGTTATGATAACGTAAGAACTTCTAAAATTGCTCTTAATATGTGGTGTTTGACAATAGGAAGTTGTCGACTTGAGGATTGTAGAGCAAGAGGACGGTACCCAGAGGGAAAAACTGGACTGCGCATGGGTGTAAGCGAAGAACGCGCTCCGTCGTGTTGATTTTCAAAACTAAACGGTCTTCGACCGAACTGAAGTTAGATCAAGAAATACGACGGCACAAGAGGTTGGCATGCTAATTCCCTCTGTCAGAACGTACGCGTCTGTGAATGTGTGACGTTATTTTGCGATCTCACAAATGGACTTGACGAACAACTTTATGCATGTCTGGAAAGTCTTTTTACGGTTGGTTCCGTACACGTTCACTATTTTTTTATATTCTGCCCTTTGTCTATGGCTAGGCTATCAAGAAAAATCGTGTTCCAGCGGTAACCGGATGTATTCCTAACGGTGTAACTGTGATCAGCTGAAGGCGGCAAGAAATTGCCGAAGTTTCAGGGAACTAAATTATTAAATATTGGAAAATGACACAGACTACTTGATAGCCGGCAACATCAATAAATAGATAATGGAAATAAGGGGTTTCGATGGGTAAGGACAAGACACATTCGGTAATCCTAGCTGCACATTTTGTAAGATACGGCTCCTGTTTAGCACTGGCGTGATGATTGGTGATACAGCCCCAAGTTTGTCAAAAGATAGTGTTGATCTCCCACCATAACGCAAATATTTTATAGATTAAAATTAATTTTACTCCCTTACTTACGTATAAAGCCTTTTCACACAAACACACACACACGTACACATATGTATAGGTATCACGATTAATTACTTGTTTTCAGCTATTTTACTTTAAAAGATCAGCCCCTACTCCGCCCCCACCCCCTTATTGTTTCAGGTCCATCTAGCCACTGCTAGATAGAAAGAACAAGAGTATTGCAGACAGACATACAATCTTTGTAAGGTACACACTTGCTTGTCTTATAAAAGCTGTCAATTCCTTTAGCTTTGGAACAGGTATAACCCACCTCAGGGGTCCAGGAATGATTGTCTTCTATAACAATGCCCCAAAAACTTGGGTCGGGAAGTTAACGGAATGAAGCACCTCTGGAGATGAAAATGCCGAGACAGTCATTTGACACTTATGTTAATGTGGAAAAGAACAGCTACACCTGTCCACACATGTCCTTTGTAGCATTAGGTGAAGTTTTTTACATGTGAAATATAGTTTTAGGAATCCCCGAGTTAAAATCAGGTATTACTTGGTTGATATCCTCAAAGTTTGTTATAAGCCACGTACCGGTGAACGAAAACAGAAGAACTGTTTGGCAGATCATTAAAAGAGATCATAGATTCTAAAACGTAAAGGACACAAGATTAACGCTTGGGATACATCAGTGTTTATGTTAATAAATTAAAGCCCGAGTTTTATGTTCGCTCTCGTTTCCACAAACTTTCCGCACATCTTGGGCATTATCGTAGACTCTAGTCTGATTCATTGTGAACATAGAGAAAGTCCCGTTGTAACTTGTAAATGCACACGATGTTAAGAACACGCGAAATGAGTGTAGACACGTATAGTATTGGCAAATGAAACCATGGGTAGAGATCAGGGGGAGGGAAACGTTATCCCAATAGCCGAATGTTTTGGAGGCTCGTACTACATTCCTCGCAATATTATGACGTCACTTGCTAAAAGGAAGCACTGCTACTTTTCTGACGCACTTTATACGCCCACCTTGCACGAATACTGTCATACGTGAGCTATTTTACCATTTACATATACCTCCATACCTTACACATAGTATATGTGATGTGTACGTTTAGTTTGCCAAATTTGCTTTGACGGTATGAAACTGTATTGTATTGTTTTTGCTTGACTTGGGTCCCCCTTTCCAGAACCCCCTTCCTTTGTCGGGGTTTAGGGTAAATGGCCCCAGTGAGGGAGCTTAGCCTCTCTGTCAGGCAAATTGTGGCGTCACCCCGACGGCTTTTTACTGGACTCGGAATTGGCCCTGAATGGGAAGTCCTGGAATCTGAAGTGGCCCTAAAATGGTTGTAACTCGACTCGGAATCGGGAAGTTACTTGCAGATAACTTGAGGCTTCACTATAATTAGTACAGAGAGTTAGTATATAAATTGTCACAGCACACAGTCAACTAATTTTGCTGAATGGCGCAGACTATCAAATTGATTTCCAATAAAAGTTCATATATGAGGAATCCAGAGACAATGTGTATGAGATGCTTAATTGTCAAATTGACAAACAGCTTAAGTTTAGGTGGGACTCGGAATCGGCCCTAATTTGGGACCACCGGGACCGGACTTGGTTCGAACTCAGTGCAGGTAGACTCCTTTACACAGACCTGCCCTGACCTTATTTTGTGATATAATTGTACTTAAAGTGATGGTTCTTCTTCCCTATCTAAGCACTTCCTGCGATGTGCTCGATAATTCGAATATTACACTAGCTTGGACAAAGAAAGGTTATCCATGGTCTAAACACTGAAATAAGATGAAAGATTCAAATTTTAGTAAGGTATTAATTAAAATCCTACGCGCTATATCAATCAACCCTTAAGAACAGTTTTACAAAAATGCATAAAATGCCTACTTTTGGAACAGCATTTTACTTAGTATGACAATGGAAATGCATGGTAAGAAAGGTAAATCGTGAAAGGAAGTAAAGTAAAAAAGATTTCAAACAAGAAGTGTGACTCTTGTGTGGAAAATAGTACCGGTATCTCTCCAGTGATTCATAAAACTTGAAAAAATAGAACCGACTAAGATATGGAAATGCAGTTTGTTGCATGCACCACGGAACTGTAACAGCTCCCTGCATGCACGGTGTTTAGAATTCCGTACCCTTTTCTTTCATCTCACCGAAATCAGAACCTTTTCTTAAAGACACCAACAGTTTCATTTTTTTGGGAAGGCTACATTATACGTGAAAATGTGCAATTAAGAAGAGAATAATACGTTATCTTATTGTCTCGTTTCTTTTCTTCCACTTGACACACTAAACTTGTGTTTAGGCCACTTCTTTAAACATTCCTATAGCTGTCTTAAATACATTAAAGAGAGCACTGTTCCAAGTGAGGTGACGCTTAAATTTATACATAAATTTAGTTTTGAACTTATATATACACTCTCTTGGGATACAAACTTGTCCTTATGCAATGGGGCCCTGAATGGTTTTGCTAGTGTGTCCCAAATATAGGCCCAATTGGGTTTCTATCAGGCCAAACATTTGAGTGCAAAATGGGACTCAGTTGTGACACACTTTGTGTCCGAGTAATTAGCCGAATATATATCCACTTTGCATGGGCCTAATTTGCCACTTATAAGTCCATAGACCATGACAAGCCCAGCAAAACGTCTTATCTCCCTTTTCGCTTTTTCTTTCTTTTTTTTTTCGTTTCTCAATTCGGTCTCGTTTTACGACAATTTCCCAATGTAGTCCCGTGTCGGGAGCACTTCTATGTTCCAAGTTAAAAAATATGATCCCAAACTTAGGCCACAGTTGCGGTGGTAGCCGAGTGGCTTAATACTTTAATTTTGTGTATCGGTCAGGAAGACACAAAGTCTCTTCGAGAATCCTATACCAAATGGATCTGGAATAAAGGCTGTCAAGATTCGTCTCCCTGATTTAACCAATGCTCAGAGATAAAAACTAACAAGGCAGGGGTTACCTTCGTTCCCAATCCTGTAACCGCCATCCCACGTCCCCACTCCAGAGTGTTTCACCAGTCGAAGTCTTTAGTCACTTGTCCCAAAGGCTCAGAGAATTGAAGGACCCTTTTTCTGCACCCCATCTCGATAGCTGAGCAACCTAAATAAAGAGGACGAAACCTGAATGGAACAACATCTCAATGGGACAGTCAGAAACCCTGCTTGATTTTCCATTTTCCCCATCAGCAACCCCTCCACCACCACTGCTAGAACTGGATCAAGTAATTTAGTCCACATAAAATATATTTAGGTCCAAGGATTTTGTCTGGAGAAATTGAAAACCAAGGTTAACGTTCTACTCCATGGTTTTGGAGTTTTTGTAATGCTTGCTTTAGCAAGCCATCTGTAATTGACCCAAGTCAGTGGTGTAGCTGGGAGGGTCCTTGCTCTTGTGTGGGAAAATGGGCGAAAACTCACATTTAAGGGGAAATAGGATTCCGTGTTACTTCATATATATATAAGCTCTCTTTATCTCTCATTGCCTTACACAGAAAATTGAAGGTAATCACATAAGTTTCACTTTGTAATCAATTCGTGTCTAAAAGGACCGAATAACTTTCCCCAATTAAAACATTGCTTTGAAACATTAGTAGAATTCAGCTTGCAGAAAATATAGAAATTAAGGAAAGTGTCACATAATTTTAAAGATCGACACATGATTTAACATACGTGACTATATCTAAATTCAATTTTGGGTGAAAGAATTTACCTTTAATACCTATGTGTTATTGTGTTTCATGTAGGCCTATGTGTAAATCCAACAGGTTTATTCTGATTGGCATTTGTCATCTTTGAGACGAGGCCATTAATAATTTGAGTTTTTTCATAGCTTTTATGAAGCTAACAACACTTTTTATCCCACGGTCTTTTTACCATTTCATCTTAATATTATGTTACTCTGTTTAATGAAGCAATCCGTATTGTTCTTATGCCTGTTATTCACGTGTATATATCACTCTTTCATGAAAATATATTTATAGCCAAGTTATAGGAATTAAATGTTTATCATTCATTCAGTTATTGTAAGCCAGTAAAAGTTCCGTCACTAATTTTAGATCCAGAGAAGAAAAGGAAGTAATGATTGGTTTAAAGGAAGTACTTGGTTCAGGTGAAGGAAGTTAAAAACGTCAACGTGACGTCATAAAAGTCCAGCGTTCATGCTTAAGTAGTAATAACACATTAGTTCCAAGTAGCATTAACAGAGAGTTGTATTGGAACATACGGTATTTCACGTTATATTATATTGATAAACATTGGTGTTTCCCTGGATTTACTTCTTAGCATTGTTTGTACATGTATAGGTTTGCAATTACATTATGGAAACTGCACTGAGAAAGGGAGTACAGTTAGACAAGTTCTGTTTTGTAAGGGGAAACTATAAGCAGCCTAAACGACAATAGTCCCGAAATGTATAAACACCCTCCTCTTCAGATGACAACGTAGAATTGAAGTTTTTTGTCATTGAGCTTGAAAACAGGAAGATATAGGTACAACATTTATCATGGCCCCACCATTTTACGAACACAAGGAGAAAAGGGAGAACTTGACGACAAGTTGGCATTGTTGTGCCGATTTCTTTAAGGCCTGGAATCTTCTTCGAGTCCTGACATACACTGGGATTTATTAACTTATTGATGGCATTAAGTAAAAGCTACAGGAACTTTGCCATCTCATCCCTGTAAAGGGCCCCCTGGTGTTTACCAGAACCATAATCTTGCCACGACCAATTTCACTTTGCCTAAAATTTTAAGCACGTGTGCTATAAGTAGCATACATTTTGCCCGAAAATAGCAGTTTCTGCCCGAATGGGGGACTGCACCCCCAGCTCCCGCCTCGTTCACCTATACCCAGAACCAGGCGAGATGCCTGCGACCAGTAAAGTAGTTAGAAAGGGCGGAGCATTGCCCTTACACAAAGCTTCGAAAGTCTCTGTCGGAGACTTTTGACAGCTTCTATAATACAATGTCATGGGGGACGAGGTCCCCCAGCTTTATGTTATAAGATGGTCATTAAAATCTAGAATTAGGCTCGTACCTAACCGTGTAATCCAAATGCTCAGTAATTTTTTCGGCGTGCATCCCACGCAAATGTAAAGTTATCTTATTAAAACCGCTTACTGTACAACTTTATTGTCTCATTGTCTCATTATTGCTCTCTGTGCCTCAACGTGAAATTATTGTTTCGAACAAAATAAGGATATACAAAAGGGATGCAGAAAAAGCGCTGTCAGACGGCACTTATTTTCAGTCTCTCTCTTTGTTGTGTTTATTTATCTTTTGTTCTGAAATTGTACAGACTATTTTACAGTGTACGTTTACGATACGTAGGCTACATATAAATTTACGTATACGTCATAAAAATTAATTTTTATGGTAGGCTATACGTAAACCTATATGTCTCTTGTATTTTCATGTAAAGGGCCAAGTTTCTTCTGAAATAACTTTCGACAAATTTCCAAGGCACATTTTTTCAATTTATATTATTTCGCATCTATTTCTTGATTCATTTTATTAATCGGTAAAAGAAAGAGGACCCGTTAGATCCGTTCACTTAGAGTGCAACAGAATGTTACTGTAACAGAATTTATTTTTCAACAGTATAGGTGTTATGTCATTGCCAAAGCTTTGGGATGATTATTTGTTTAGAAATACTTGCTTTCAGGTTCCTTTTTGGCTGTGATAGTACCCGTGGCAGGATAGTCAGAACCCTCCCTTAATACTGTTAATACATTGCTTCGGAGTAGCCAATTTATAAGGAAGTCATTGTCTGTTTCGTCTCTCTTTTTCAACTCAAGCGTATAGCCCATCATAAACATTTTAAACAATACTTAGATACCGGAAGTAGAGAACAAGGAATAGGAATATTGACTTTGAAGAAAGCGTGTGAATGATATAGAGATAACCTATTTTACTTTATAATCCTTAAGTAAGCTGATTATCTTAGTAATCGAAATCTGTGGGGAAACAGCAGTGACCCTGTCGACCCGAACGGGTATTGACATGCATAGGCGAGATTCTCGTTAAAGGTAGTGTGACATGCCACCAAAGTTCTCAAAATATACTTCTTCAAAGTTTTATGGTTTCTGAAGAAACTCATAGCCTATGCAAAAGTAATGATGTGGAGTGTTGCACAGTGGGGACTGGCGTACCTTAAGATTTCTTTTGTTAACCATATATCAGTTATTTCTTAATTACTGATCAGATAGATTACAGTTTGGTATGATATCAGTATTTTTGAAGGAAAAAAATTAACTTTCATAATAAAGCCCTCAGGGGATAACAATGCTACCAGTGTCCTTGGAATTAAAGTTGAAAAAACATAGGCTAACATGAGCCATATATAATATGTCCATCTCTAGACGGCGTAGCGTCCTCTGGTAAATCCAAGGGCAATGCGCCGGTAGCGGTTCAGAGGTGAAACTCCGGAACTAAGCTTTCTGATATTAAATTTAAATTTAAACTTTGGGCATTAGAGTGATACGTTTAAACTTCTTCTAATGAAATTAGATATGCCCTAAACAGACCAGAAAAATACAATTTGACAGTGTTTTGTACGATATTTAATTCCGACCGACTAACAGCTTGCCGGTTTGTTGACTTTGAAGAATTTTACTCTCTCTGTATGGAGCATCCGACTTGCAGCCGGAAGGTCTAGGGTTCAAATCCTGGCCGAGTTATACCAAAGACTTTAAAAATGGAACCTACTGCCTTTGTGCTTGGTGCTCAGTATAAGCAGTGGAGTAGGGAAAACAAGCCAGTGAGCCACAACTGGAAAAAAGGCTGTGGCCGGCCCGACTTAAACCAATTGGTTGGAAACTGGGACGTTAAACCTCATCTAACTAACTCTCTGTATGATAATTAAGATCGGTACATGCTGGTCTTCCATGAGTTGTTCGATCCCCTCACAGCCCACCCTCTGGGCCCTGGGCCTGGGATGTGAACCTCAAAGTGGGGCACACTTTGAGATTTAAGTGCAAGTTGATAGTTGTTTATAGAGGCTTAATGGAAAACGGATGGCTAAATGAAAAAAAGACTTTACAAAATCCAGTCAGGCATAGGCTTGTGGGAGGAGGAGCATGGTAGGGGTCTCCTAGGGCTTTGGAACGATAATTTCACTCAGCTGTCCTACAGAAAGTAGTAATGGGACAACTATTTAGAATAAATAATTCGAAAATAAAGCAGTTTTAAGACATTTTGCAATGCCCCATGTCATTTTACATATAAATATAATTACAAATATATAGTTCACATGTCACTTCAGTGATTTGAGCGATAAAGGAATAAGAAAATCATATTCAAGGGTGGCCTAACCCTTCACCTTTCCCTCACTCCTCGTTATGTGCCTGTTCTAAAGTTCTAAATTGGACAGAGGATTCTCGCATATTACATTATCCTCAGAGAAAAAATTGAAGCACCCAACCTACTATAAATTTCTTGAAGAACAATGCACGAGGTAACTAATACACACAGTGTTGAATTGTTTTCATCTTCAGTGCAAATAAATCGAACGATCCATTTATTTTGCTGATTACTTTTATCACTTCTTTTAGATAAGTTAGGCCAATCGTCGCGACAATAACCAATTACTGAAATTTCATCATTTTACGTCAGTGTTTTTGGACCTTTTTAGACGATGTAGTATAAGGCATTGTGCCCTTCCCCAATTAGGCTGGCTGTCTGAAAGTTTGACTCTTTACTCATTGCATAACACATGGGAGTTAATGGTAACAAGGTTATTAACTTTCGTTTGTCAGTCTTCTAGGAATGAACTATAAAGAGCTGATGAGTTGTTTGAAATGATAGAAGAGAGGAACTACGTGTAATTAGATGCAGTTGACATGGTAACTACTAAATCATTAGAAAGTATAAAGAACAGCAAAAATAAAATAACGGCGGGGAACAAATGAAGCATGCTGTTAAGGAATGGCCAGTGAAAGTCGGAAAGACCCCTAAGAAGCTTGAGAAGAAAACATTTGCATGACAACCTTGCAACACTCAACGGAATTTCTCAGTATTTTAGACACACACGATACACATGTTTATTAGTGAATTGATTTTGGAATATATTTGCAAATTAGGCGCAGATATACCAGGGGATGGGGCAGTGGCGCAAATGCAGGGGGAAGGGGGAATTCGCCCTCAAGTGAAAAACAGGGGAGGGCGAAACCATAATTTGGCCCCCTTCCCCAATATGTTAATAACAATAATCAAATATTTTCAGTACTTGGTCATTTTTCTTTACAAAAATGCAGGATTTAGGGCCAATAAGCTCTTTGCCTTATACCTCTTGAACACGGCTGTAAATTTTTATTGATAAAACCAGTTTCACTTTTGACATTTCTTGGTTGACAACAAATACAATATACAACGGACACCGTATTTAGATGTCTATGGATCGAAGCCGTATGAAATTAATTTACATCAAAGGCTGAGCTATTATGCAGGGCTGACAATTTCCAGACGAGCGCACAAGTTAACAAAAGCTAGTTTCGGACTAAGTCGCAGTTGCTTGTAAGTGGAATATCTGTACTCTATGTATATCCTTAAATAACCGTTTTGAGTTGATCTTCAATTAAGTAAGCCAATTTCTGGTCGTCTCGGATAACTGTTGAACTTTGTCCCTGCCTTTATGATTCCTTGTCGTAGGCAAGAATTTCAAAGATCGTCATGTGGGGTCACCAGAGGTCACATAGCAAAATTTCCTAAGAATTCCCAAGATCGTCATCTAGGGTTATCAGGGGTCAAAAAGCAAATTTCCTAAGAATTACCAAGATCGTCATCTAGGGTTATCAGGGGTCAAAAAGCAAATTTCCCAAAAATTCCCAAGATCGTCATGTGAGGTCACCAAAGGTTAAAAAGCAAAATTTCCCAGCATTTTTCAAGATCGTCATCTGGGGTCACTAAAGGTCAAAAAACAAAATTTACCAAGAATTCCCAAGATCATCACATGGGGTCACCAGAGGTCAAATAGCAAAATTTCCAAAGAATTTCCAAAGAATTTCCAAGATCGTCATCTGGGGTCACCAGAAATCAAATAGCAGAATTTCTCAAGAATTCCCAAGATCGTCATCTGGGGTTATCAGAGGTCAAAAAGCAAAATTTCCCAAGAATTCCCATGATTGTTATATGGGGTCACCAGAGGTCAAAAAGAAAAATATCCCAAGTATTCCCTAGATCATCACCTGGGGTCACCAGTGGTCTAAAAGCAAAATTTCCCAAGAATTTTCAAGATCCAAGATCCATTTGAGTTGAGTCCCTTTCAAGACACTTCCGTTTTTCTTTTTTGTTATATATGGTGAGGTTCAAAGGTCATGTGAGGTCATCGGAGGTCAAACTGTAAAAAATCGTAGAATGATGTAGTCAAGAAAGATAAATTTGTGGGGTAAACCTCAATGCACCAAAGCATTCCCATTCGGTAAGGAATCACTAAGCCTTTGGGCTTTCTGGTTAATTTATTCTTTGCAGAAGGCAAAAGGTTTATGTGCAATCACGCTGGCGATTGTGTGTGTATGTATGTGTGTTTGTTACGCTTGGCTTATAAACACGATATCTCAAGATAGCAATGATGGATAATTTGCATACTTGGTATATAGAATTATTATATTAAGAGAAAGATCCCTATTGTTTTTTGATAAGATCGAAGGTCATGTGAGGTCAAAACGGAAACCTTGTAAACACGATATCGCTAGGTAGAAAGCATGGATGCTTTTCGTACTTGCATGTGGATGCGTTGGATCCTTTTCATATTTGGTATATAGATATGTTACTTTAAGAGAAAGAGAACACCCACACACACGCACACACCTAACAGACCAGTCTGACACGCATCTGACTGGTTTTCACTGTGGCGTAGCAGTCGGGTCGGCGCAGTATGCGCTGGTTTTCCACTTACTAAACTCATAAAGTAGGGGGCATTCACGTTTGCTGTAAACTTGAAAGTGCGTACATTTTATATTCCGATGATTGCAAAAGAAGGTGGCTTTTCTGACTTCTCTTGTAGATACAGTGCCTTAAAACATTACCAAATGGGGGGGGGGGGGAGGATTATGAATTATGAATTCAAGAAGGACGGAACGTGCCTTGGATTATTGCGAAATCCCGTGTACCCTTTGTAATCCTAGTTCCCAACCCTCAAACCTGCTTCGTCATAAAGAAATGGAATGGCCGTTAATCGATTATGGATATTATGGAACCAAAGGACAAGCTGTAATTACTAAGTTTATTTAGGGCGTTTTCAGTGTTATTTGTACATATATAATTGCTATGTAAAATGAAGGCGAACAACCAAAATGTCCGCAATCATCTTGTACTCGTATTGCCGTTTCGTAACTTCACATCGAACATAGGCGTAGGAAGCTTTTCGAGACTAGGGGGGGGGGGCAGGGCTGAACCTGGCGGATCACCGTCCTGGGGGAGGGGTCTAAGGGATGGGGTGTCCCCCTCCTCTTTGGAAAATTTTTGGGTTTTTGAGGGTCCTCAGATGCAATTTGGTGCAACATTTTGGACAAACTTTAAGGAAAATTACTGCAAATTTTTGACATTTCTTACAAAAGAGACAAATAAGGGGGTTTTGCCCTTGGATTTTGGGGGCGAAAGCATACTTCAGCCCCCACATTTTTGACTGGGGGCTAAAGCCCCAGCCTCCCTCTTCCTACGCCTAGGACATCGAACAACGTATAATTAGTGCAAAACTGCACAGAAACTCTACCACCCTCTCCACCATCAATCCCGATGCATACATCTTAAAGAAATAGACCGGCGTTTAGTCCGAATTACGCTTTTTTAAAAAGATAGAGACAGACTGAGATTTCCTGGTCTGTTAAGTGCGTATTCAGTGTCATTTACAGAAAGTTAATTCTTCATTCTGGTGCACACAATTTTGTCTAAGTTCTAATGCTTCCGAGTGCTTCGCCCCCTGATACCCTACAGAGGCACAATACTGAAATGGGCCCCAAGGAGGGCAACTGTGCCCAACGTTGAAGAGGATCTTCTGCTCCTACCATAGAACTACATCGAAGCTACTACTTCTATGTCGAAGCATACGTCGCTGTTGTAGCAGACAAATGAATTCAGTTACGCCGAGGTAAAGTTGATATTGCCAAACGTTAAACCGCGTTTCCCCATAGGTTTCTTTTTATCGTTTTGCTTCTCTTGTCCGCTCGTTATATTTAAAACTTTAATTGTGTACTTTTTTGCAAAGATTACCATAAAGCGAGGGCTATAAGCAGTAGCGTATTTGGGGGGGGGGGGGGGGCACTGGACCATGTCCCTTCCACTGATGCCGATTTTCTTGTACTTAAAATACGTAAATTTTTGAACACAAATTTTACTTCAAAGGTAGCATATGTAGCACCAGGTTACATATAAGGACACCTATGTTTTCAAAAACTTTTCAAAAGGGGAGGGGGACACCCCTCCCCTGGCCGATGATCACAGAACGTACTGCATGACTTCCTCCTCCCCCCTGCCAGTGAGAGAATTCCGCAGAGCCCTCCCTGCGGGCGTAGAATCTAGAGACCCTCTTCAGGGAGTTTCTCCGAGATGAGAAATGCAGCCCAGGGGAAGGGAGTCGTATCGGAAATATCTTCTTAAGGAGCAGGTGATTTTCGGGCATTCATTTTGCACTTCAGTTTTACAGGGGTTGACCCCCCGTTCTTCATATAGCAAAGCAAGAACAGGTCATTTTCAGGCAGTATGTTTCTGTACTTTGGTTGTGTAGGGGTAGAACCCCCTACCCCCCTTCTCCATAGCTATGTAGAACGCGCCTAGTGCAAACAAATGCAATAGTATGAGAAAATACACATGACAAATATAGGCACAAGTACGGCAGGTAGGAGTTGGACGTTCTCATTTTAAATCGATTTACGAATAAACATGAACGAACCTTCTTTCCTCGTTGAGTTCGCAAAAAGGGGAAAACTATGTGCATTCAGTGATTAGCCTACATGGACAAGGCATAAGCGTACGAACAAAGGGGCTTGAAGCTTTAGCCCAGCTTCCCCTCCCTCCCCTCCCAAGTCTCCCCTCCCTCTCCTCCCAAATTAAGGCCAAACACTTTTTCGAAAAGATAATGGAAACTTGCGCAATTTTCTCCGAAATGTATAAAGCAGATTTTCGGGCAGAAGTGGCTCAGCCCTCAGGATAATATTCTGTACACATATGCAATTCCGTGCATAATGAATTGACTGTAGCAGAATAGGAAAAACAAATCCATTTTCATTTTTCTTATTAGTTGGAAATACCCATATGTAATTGTCTAGCCGTAACTATTATTAAAATTAAAACAATCAAGTAAAGGCACACCCTGTTAGCTTGAATCGACATATTCGATCGCTGGAAACCTCCGGTGAAATTCAGAAGTATGTCATTAAGGAAATGAGACTCCAGAAATAGGAAGGAATATCAGGAAAACTTTTGCAATGTAAAATGAAGAGAACGTTACTAAAATTTCTTAGGTGTGTAATTGTCGGCCGCTTATCTCACACCCATCATTAATAGTTGTCTCATTATTATTACCTGTATGTACTTCGTTGAAATTGTACACGATTTAAGGGTTTCGTTCAACCGTCTACCATCAGTCATCCTCTTCACTCACAATAACCCAGCATTATCAACTGCAGCCGTGAGTCCGAGTGTGGCTGTTATACAAAAAGGTTAATGCAAAAAAGATTGAATATTCGAAGGGCTACAGATGCAATTAAGAGCAATATTTTGGACAAAGTTTTAGGGAACCTACTGCAATGTTTTTACATTTTTTACAGAGGGAACAAATGAGGGTTTTTCGTTCTTGAATTGAGAGCGGCTTTAAAATACTTCCGTCCCACACAGTTTTGACTGGGGACTTTAGTGACACAGTGTAACCGAAACATTAACCGGAACTTCATTTTTTAAAAAAACAGAATAGAAATACAGAATAGTAGGCTCAATCTGGGCCTCCTAAAAGTTGATAATACCGGGACCAGTAACCTTTGGGTTACCTATAGGATATTCATAGGCGTAGGAGGCGGGAGGGGGGGGGCTGGGGGTTGCAACCCCCCCAACCAAAATTTTTTGTGAAAATTCGGGCAAAATGCTGAGAATTTTTCGGGCACCTGCTGAAAGAAAAATAATGCAATGATGTAGCTAAAGGGTATTAGTAATTTATAAAATTTCCTTTGTAATTAATATAAAGGTCTGGTTTGAATTGCACCAGCACCTATATATTCAGTACTAATTCATCAGTGTGTTTTAATTGTTTAACTTATATTATGGTTATCAGTGGTGTATTTGAAGGGCCATATCGCCATGCCCCACCCTCACTGATGCTGATTATTTTCTACCTAAAATACGTAAATTTTTTAACACAAATTTTACTTCCAAGGTAGCATATGTGGCACCAGATTGCATGTAAGGACACCTAATTTTTCAAAAAAATCCCCTCCCCTTAGACCCCTCCCCCCAGGCCGGCGATCAACGACTTCCGCCAAAAGTAAAACCAGTAAAGAAGGTAGGAACAAGGCAAATATGATGTTATTGGCATTTGGGGTGATAAACGATGAATGCCCATATGATATGTCCTTTAACATGTCGAACGTGCGTGGGGCGAGCGGAAAATTTTGGTTATATTTTTCGGGCAAGTCGTTTCAGCCCCCCCCCCCCCCCATCAACTTGGGCCCCTACGACCTATGAGGATATTAGTCAATCTAACCCTGGTATTTTGCCCATAAAATGTAATGTGTTTTCGTCTGTAAATTTATCCTAAAAAACCCTGAGATAACCTTCAAACCTTTACCTATAAGTTCTTTAAATTTCCTCCAAAATAAACACATGCATGCTTTACATAGCCATATACTACATCAGTCGATCATGTCTAGACGAAAGAAATCACGGGTCTTTCTTTTCTTGGAGGGAGGGGTTAAGAAAACAAATGCATATAGGTCATTTACTTAACCCGACTACGACCTTCCTGAATAATTTGAAACCCAATGAAGATCTCATGCTATCATTTAACATTCACAGAAGCTTAAAAAGTTTACAATCTTTTCTTACATTTATCATCTTTAGCTGGTTAATTCGGAGAACTGCATGTATGGCACATAGCCAAATTGGGCCGTGGTGTAATACAGCATTGTATAAAGCATATCTGACCTTCAGAAGTTTTAAACCAATATAATCCTAAAGAAGTTCTGTAAGCAAAAGATTTCTCTAGGAGGTGGGGTGGAATGTCTTTACGCAGTTAAGGATGAGTGATTAACATACTTGAGTTGTTTTCGTTACAAATCTTTCACAGTCTACCTAAATTTTCGTGCCTTCATATTCAGTTCAATTTTTATTTCATTTTCTCCTTCAATACCATCTCAAATGTTTTCGCTTCATTCAAAAGTCAATGTTTTACAAAATGCTCTTTAACACAGGCGTGATTATGCAAGAGCAAAGCTTATAACTAAGTCGTGAAGAAGAGGAATTCTTTCCACCTTCTACTAGTTTTCAAAAGGTAAACCTATTTGAAGCGGGGTAGTATTTTCTGGCGGATTGAAAAGCATTGATAAATCAAACTTATCTTCCTGACAGAACCATTTTGGTTAGGGAATTAGAGTGGCTCAAAGAACTGCCTGATTGCAAATTTTACCATGAAAAATAAGTTATGAAAGGAAACATTTCGGCGAGCTTCGCTCGCAGTTGCTGCCATTCGCGTCCCATACCCGACTTAACTTATAACAAAAATAAAGCGGTCATCATGACAAAAATCATTTCTATATTCACTAAATGTACACATCACCCTTAATGCTAGCTCCAAATTTTGAAATAACCTCAGATTCGCCAGGAACCTTACCATGTAACTGGAACAGATCTCTGTGCTCTTAATATATGCAATAGACCTATTGCACAGCTTCCAGGGGCTTCTCCCTCTGCACTCATACCCCTCCCTGGACCCCTCAGGGGCCTTACGCGGACCCCTAACTGGACCTCTGTAAAGTGGAGCTTCGCGCTACTGGTGAACCTTCGGCGCGCTTGATATTCCCATCGTGCCCACCCCCCCTCGGGCCCCCCGCAAAATTTCTGGATTGCCGTGTGTAAAGTAGTTGGCTCCTATACGGTACTTATAGTAGTAGGCCTATTAAGTTGGGCATTAAGCATTTACGTAAGTAAAATATTCGGCAAATGAAAAGCAGGTTAATCGCCGAATTAATAAAACTTTCAAGACTTTAAAAAATTGAATTTCTGAATTGTCTCGGGGACAATTAGCCTGATAAAAGTCTCGCGGGTCGTACATTGCCCACCGGGTGAAGGTTCCTTACTCCTGATCTAATGTATTTCATGGGCGTGGATCATGGGGGGATGGGGGTACCCGTCCCCTCACTTTTTTGAAAGGGGAACATCTCCAAAAAAGTCCCCTCCACTTTTTCAAAATGATGAAAACTAAAACTATGATGAATTGTATTATAACATAGATTACGAATTGAAACTACATTTTAAAAGCTAAATTGGGCCCAAATATGGCACCATTTGCCATAAAGAAACCTTTTAATTTCCTTTTTTCCAAAGGGGAGGGGAACACACCCCCTGAGACCCCCGGGACGGGGATTCGCAAATGGTGAAAAGTCTCCCCCCACACACACACACACCTTTGGAGATGGATCCACGCCACTGATGTATTTACTCAAAATCAAGACTAGCACAGCCCCTCACGGCAAATAAAACACTGACATCAGCGTTATTCTTTAAATATTTAATTTTTCCTGAAAATGGGCAGCTGACATATTTTTGCCTTGAACAATTTACTACATGAAAGTGAAAATGTTATCTGCCATTCAAATTCAGCGTATCATATAAAAACAAAAACTAAGACCAATTGTTTGGGTCAAATCCCAATGTAACGCACCATTTTGCGCACACATTGGTCATGATTCAGTACTCCCTAACGTACGGTCATATCTGTCCGTTTATGTAAGTATACATGGTAACGTCCCTTACCACCCAGGCCACCCCAACAACACAAAGTGGTTTCAACACTTTTTTTCTGATTTTCTTTTTTCTTGACGAATAAATTTATAAAAGTAAATGATGTTTGATGCCACTCAAAATGCCTGTGTATTGTCATTTCCTGCAACCGAGGAGGCACATTTTACAAAACAGTCGTGGCACGCCAATCGCCAACTGATGTAGTGCCGCTGCTTAGATAATGTCACATATTTGCATTCGATCTCAGCCCCCTCCACCATCTTGAAAATCTTCGTAACCGGATGTTGCTGTACCAATTTAGTGTTCTTCAGGAAAGTCTGATTTGTGGATATTTTGTGCGCCAGAATTTCCCCTCGTTAGATGACTCTGCAGGCGCGGATCTAAGGGGGGGGGGGCTTCCTCGGGTTCAGCCCCTCCCCTTTTTCGCCACATCAACAATAACAAATACGCGAAAATTAGCATAATGTTAATCTAGGAGAATATTCAAGGGGGCTTTCAGCCCCCCTCCCTTTTCGAAATGTCTGGATCCGCGTCTGCTCTGTACTCATTGAGAGCAACTGTCTACGATGCACTGCATCCGAGGTATTCCTCCCGCTTGCCTGATAAAGTGATCAAAAGTGCAGAGAGTTCCGCACTGCTCGACAAATAGAAGACATTAACAGTTAAGGGATGAAATTCCTTACTTTTACGAAAAACCGTGTACGCTATTGTAGGTTACTTGTTAAGGAGCCTTGTGGGGGGGGGGTGCACTTCTAAGCTATATGGAACTGGACTATGGAATAAACTGTAGCAGCAAAACTCCTCACAGCTCGAACTCCGAAAATTTTGAGTTACTATTAAAGAATCTGCCTTACTTCGGGGCCCGGGTTAATGGTCGGGGCGACAGATCGCCTTTTGGATTACATCGTTCGTCGTCAGGTACCCACCTGTGGGCACGTATAGAACCTGACAAACTGTTGGGTAAAAATTTGCCCAGGTTGGTCAGACAGTATGAGCAAATTTTACCTAACAGAGGCACTTGTTTAGACCAACCTGCGTGGGTTGTTTCTTTACCCAACAGTTTTTCAAGGGGCGTACGTGCCCAACAGTTGTCAGAGTGCATATAACCAAAGAAAGCACCGACGAAGACCTTCGACTAGCAGGGCAGCTAGGGTGACCAAAGTGGGGGCAAAAACGGGGGATCGCACTAACAAAATAATGCAACTTACTCACAACCCCGACGGTCCCTCGATACCAAATCACCCAGAACTTGTACAAGTCTGACAACATACATAGGTTTTATGACAAAAAATGAAAGAATAACTGATTGATTTGTTAACTGAATCCGGCCGGATTCTTGCAGAGGTTTCACTTTTAGCGGATCTCTGTGAGACGGAAGCCCGGGTCTTCCAGCTCCGAAGGGGCGAATCCCTGGCGATAGGCCTGGGGTTCTTCCTGAAGAAAATTTTGAAGGCAAAAAGTTATCCATTTTAAAAGTCCTCATAATGTCTCCAGTGTCCTATTTAAATTTTCAACCCACCAAGAAGGGGTGAAGGGAGGGAAGTTCTGACCCTCAAAAGCCTGTAACTATTCCTGGGAATGAAGTGCGAAGCCCCTACATAAGATAAGCAAAGGTTCAGCTACATTGTGCGACCGAGGGTCTCCTTCCGCTGGAAAATTTGACAGTCTGGACCGCCGGAGCTTTGGAACCTGGAGGGTGGAGAACGCAGCTCTCATTTGCTACTTCCGCAGAGTTGCGGTTAGTACCTCAAAGGTAACACACGCTGAATCTCGCTCAGTCTGATTTTCTTTTTTTAAATCCTTTCCGGATGGACCGCGGGCGGTAGGCCCGAGGAGGGGGCGTTGCCCACAGTGATTTATATGGCAAAGAAGAGGCAAAACCTCAGAAAAAAGCACAATAAAAACACGATAAAATTAGAGAGGATGACAGGAATAATTAAGTTGTCTCCAAATGCCCAGTTTTAATTGATTCCTTGCCGTAGGCAGACAAGGAATCTATGCCATGGTGATGTTGTGTGTGAGTGTGTGTGTGTATGTGTATGTGTGTGTACGTATGTGACGCCGAGCTTGTAAACACGATATCTCATGACAACAATGACTGACACTGATCATATTTGGTATATAGATTCTTCATGTTAAGAGAAAGAATTCTACTGTTTTTGGTGGAGGTCAAAGGTCATATGAGGCCACCAGAGGGTCAAAAATAAAAAACCTTGAAAACACGATATCTCAAGGTATCAATGACACACACTTTTCATATTTGGTATATATATTTGTCATGTCAAGAGAAAGAACCCTATTGTTTTTGGTAGAGGTTAAAGGTCATTTGAGGTCATCGGAAGTTAAACCGCGAAAACCTCGTAAACGGCTTGTAAACACGATATCTCTAGATAGCAATGACCGACACTTTTCATATTTGGTATATAGATTTGTCATGTTAAGAGGAAGAACGCTATTGTTTTTGGTGAAGGTCAAAGGTCATTTGAGGTCACCGGAGGTAAAAAGCCGAAAAGATCGTAATCACGATATGTCAGGATAGGAATGAAGGACATTTTTCATATTTGGTATATAGATTTGTCATGTTGAGAGAAAGAACCCTGTTTTTTGTGGAGGTCAAAGGTCATCTGAGGTCATCAGAGGTTAAACTGCGAAAACCTTATAAATGGCTTGTAATCACGATATCTCAAAAGAGCAATGACAGACACTTTTCATATTTGATATATAGATTTGTCATGTTGTGAGGAAGAATGCTATTATTTTTGGTGGAAGTCAAAGTAATCATTTGACGTCACTGGGGCTGAAAACAGAAAAGCTTGTAATCACAATATCTCAAGATAGGAATGAAGGACACTTTTCATATTTGGTATATAGATTTGTCATGATGTACGGAAGAACCATATTGTTTTGGTGGAGGTCAAAGGTCCTCTGGGGTCACCAGAGGTCAAAAAGCAAAATTTCTCAAGAATTCACAAGATTGTCTGAGGTCACCAAGGGTCAAAAAACAAAATTTCCTAAGAATTCCCAAGATGCAAGATCCATTGGAGTTGAATCCCTTTCAAGACACTTCCGTTTTTATTTTTTGTTTCATTTGGTGGGGTTCAAAGGTCATGTGAGGTCAGCAGAGGTCAAATTGTTAAAACATCGAAAATGATGTAGTCAAGAAAGATCAATTTGAGGGGTAAACCTCAGTGCAACAAAGCATTCCTATTCGGCAAGGAATCATAGGCGGATCCAGGGGGGGGCAACTAGGGTCAACTGCCCCCCCTATGACCAGTCTAGCGCCCCTCAATACAAGAAAAATGCACCCCTGCGTCCTAAAAGTTAAGTAAAAACTGCCCGAAAAGTAAAAAAAAAAAAAAAAAAAGGTCCCCAGAATTTCGAACCGTATAGCTATATATAACTATGGCAATGGGAGTTGGTCTCCGAAATGTAGTCGGTCAAATTCAAGAGTATGCGGCCCCTGCATGATGTTGGCGCCCCCCGTTTCAAACTGCCCCCCCCCCTTCAGCTAGGGGCTGGATCCGCCCTTGCAAGGAATCACTAAGCCTTTGGGCTTTCTGGTTTTTATCCGGGTTCCCGAACTTTTTCCCAAATTTATGATTCATAATTATTCATAATTACATTGCTCGCATTACTTTTTTGTTATGTACAATGGCCCGGGGTTAGTGGGAAGCATAATCCCGTCGGGCAAGGTTTCAAGCTTTGTTCAAAATGACAATTCATACAAACTTTTGTTTTAAATACGGCAGGATTTACCCTACAAGGCGGCTAATTATAGCTCCAACTGAAAGGGCCAGAATGGCAAATCATCAGACATTAACTCGGTGAAAATTCTCGCTTTTCTGAGAAAACTTAAACTTGAGTTTGCAAAGTTTTTGTTTCTAATGAAGGAAATATAATATTTTGGATTACCATTGACGAAATTTTAAAAATGTTTGGTTTTCTAATGAAGAATCTGTCTCCCTGATAGCAAAAACAAGAAGGTCCGCTCCACACTTGTACCCAAACATATTCGCGCGCTAGACAGTTGGACAATTCTTCAACTTGAGTTGTTTCCCGGAAAACACTAAATCAGTATACTATATAAATGGATATTACACAAATTATGCCCTGCAATGGAATGTTATAATTCAAAGACTTTCTTACAATTGATCTCCACGTACCCTTCCCCCGGGTCGATAAGTTCCCGCAACCCGTCACCGTCCAGCCTGTCGGGGCTTCAGGTGGCTGGTCGCCCACGTCGGGGAGTCTGAACATGCTGGCCCCACCTGTTTTTACTTAAATTTCGTCATAATTCTAGCAGGGAGCTGCCGTTGACAATGGCAGCTCCCTGATTCTAGTCCATCGACAACTGGATACAGTGCCATGTTACCAGTACACCCAGCTCCCCAACTTTAATCTCATCAGAATCCTTCTGACGCCGGCTACCCTCCTGACAGTCTAGTGAATGTAATTCCTATACTTACCCCTTTTCACTTCTACTGTTTTCCGTCGTTCGTGGCATGTGGGTCCCTCAATATTTGTCGTAACGTTCTGATAGTAGTGCTGCTTTCCTAGCTCACCCATCCCTATACCCCTAGCCCTAGGCTTCTCGGGACCCTCGGCACACACCTCATTCAAGCTCAGAATAAACACCTCACCAGTGCGGCCTTGATCTACTTTACAGAATTAGGTTTATTGATAGTTGTATTATATAGTTTATGTCAATGCCCCAACATAACGAGCCTTTAATACTTTCATGTAGTAAAAATGTTTCACAATTTTCAAAGGGAAGATTGCTGCATAATATCGTTACAATAAGCGGTCAAATAATAGTAATCAAGTACATTGAGATCAGGATCATGATATAAATCAAATCAAAGAATACCGAGTGTAGATAGAACGAGTCCTCTGATTGGTTACAATTTAAGACCCCCAGCAAACGCAATATAAAAACATTGAAAAATGAGCTAAGATAGTGTGTCATGGAAGACAGTTTTCATGATGACTAGCACTAGCCCCAGAAAATTTAGCGAAAAAATAGCCCTGCATCAGCAAAAGCAGGCCGAAGGAAATGCTGCGTTTAACCAAATTATGAGCGATGTTTCCTATTTTACAAAGGTAAGTAAATACCAGCCGAGGTTTTCACAAGACATGAACCTGTTTTATGTTGAAAGCTTGTTCGAATAGCCTATGGAGTATGTCGGTGTTAGTGTTACTGTGTAATATGTATGAGGCAGCTATGTACTCATATAGCCTAACGTTACCGTGTAATGTTAATTGAAAGCCTAAGTTCAGTAGTGTTACATGTATGTATGATGCACTGGACTTGAACTGAAGTGAAATGGAGAAATTCTGCATCGATTGTGTCAGATTACATGGAAACAAGATTATTTAAGCGTTTGTTAGTCAGAATTAGTACCATTTACTTGTTTAAATACAGAACATGTTTGAAGATAGTGGGTCACAGGTTCCAAAGATTGCTCACATTGGTAATTTGGTTAATCAGGGACTTGACTGTTAGGTCTACTCTAATTGGAAAGGGCATTGTAAGGTTACTGATCTTGTTAGTGTTGTTAGTGTTACATTGGCTGTAGACAGATACATGAACAATCAACACTTTTATAGCCTAGTGCTGGTTATCAGAAATTGTGCAGGTAATAGTCTATCAGCATTGCATGTTGCGAGTCTGTAGTATGGCTAGGTATCTGCATACTGTTGTTAGTGCAATTGATTTTAAATAGCCCTCATCTCTTTGCCAGACTTGGAAGTATGTTTGTTTTCTGAATACTTTTGGCATGCAATTATGACTTTATGCTCCAATTTAAGAGTGATTTGCCTACATTTGTATACATAGTGGTCATAATTCCAGGGCTGGAATTAACCGACGGCCACGGCCGCCATGGCCGTCGTGTTTTTCATGATGGCCGTGGTGCCCCGAATTGCCTATAGTTCACGGTCACGATGGCCATCGTGCCCAAATTCCTTGGCCTTCATGCCCGCCCAAGTTGGATGTACTATATTCTGGGACCATACAATATTAGAGAATAAATTTCTTTCCACATTTTTCCATTGAGAAGAGCACGAAATGAATTTGTGCAGTCGTTAATTGTATGTTTGGTATAGGTCTGTAATGTATGCAAACACCCTTGTCCGTGTTCTGTACAGAAGTTCAAGTGAAACACGATGAAAGCACAGTTAAGTGCATGTGTAGGTCTGTTATTGTATGTAAACACCCATACATAAGGCTACGCACCTACTCTGTAGAGACGTTGACGTACGTCGCAAGAACATGTCCAGGACATGATAATGGAAGTTCAGTATTTTTTCGATCGCTGCTTGTGCCCCTTAATTTCCAGTTGTTAACTCATATTCGGCAGTAGCAATTTCTGGGGGCCTTTGATATATAAAACATGCATGTTAATTTGTGTGGTGGTGAAAGTGTACCTTGTACATTTATGATTTACGCAACCTGACGGTGACTGAAAAGTGGCCCCATTACATGAGCTGTGCACGAAAGTTTGACGTACTAGATTTTGTACTCGATTTGTAGTAAGGAAGCAGACCAAAAAATTCCCCTAAATGTCTCCACAGCAATTTCTGTAAAAAAATGCTGTGGAGACAGCAGCTCTCCACGGCATTTTATGGGATGTCCACAGCATTTTTAAAATTCCCTCGCATGGCCACAAGTCGTGTCAGCAGCCCAACACGTTCCATGGAGTACGAGTCTACCATGCACTGCACTGTTCATGTGATGTTACCCAGTGCAGTTCATCTAATGTTGAACTGAAACCCAGTGTAAAGGGCTATCATCAGTACCTTTGTTAAGACAGGGGTGGGGGATGGTGGGGCACAGTGTTCTTGTCTGCTGGTAACTGATGACACCCCCCCCCATATAGCAATGGAAAGAGGATTTAGAGTGGTGCTAGTTTCATATGAACTAACTGGGTTCACTTTGCATGCCAGACTTGAAGTCATGAGACTATCAGTTTCTCGTAACAGTATATGTATGGCAAAACTCAAAAGACTTTCAAAATATTTAGCTAAGTTGGTTTGACAAGCAAAGACCCTATCTTGACCATAAATAAGTCTGAACACTCATATCAACATCTTAGACAACATTTGTTAACATTTTGGAACAAAAACGATTGGGAAATTTTAGACCCTGTAGCTCAACAAGTAAGCAGACAACTTTTGCCATGTATTGTGTAGCTTTAGCATCTGAGTAGGCCTATCCATGTATTTTACACGTTAGGCAACGACAAAACTGCAAAGCCCCTCTAAAGAAATGTGCCTCGTGGGGGGAAACCTCCCCATTAAAAGTTGTCAATATATTACAGGTAGTTGTTTGAGAGTCTTTTGAACATGCCAGGTGAATGTTTTGTCATTTTTGACAAATTTGGTTATGTTTGGTACTGAAAAACGATGTGTTTTGAAGTGGTACTCTCTGCAGTACAACATGTATGCAGCAAGCTGTAGATTACTTGTGCAGTCGAACCATATACTTTGGAGCTGAAATCTCTTCCATTTTCGAATCAAAAACTTGCATTCATGGTCACAGATGGCAGAGATTATTTTGAAAGAATTAATCTTTTTTCTGTGGGGTGAGCAGTTAAGCTCTAATCATAGAGTCAAGGCAGAAGGAAAAGTTGATTTTGTAGCCTATTTTCAAACCTGTACTGCATAATTTAGGTTTGCCGTGAAACACATTTATGGTTATGTGATATGGCGGCTGCTGAAGGAAAGCCAGTGTATTAAACACCTGTACGAATTGGTAGATCATACAGCTATTAGCTAGAAAGAAAATGATAGCTACGTAGCTGTGCATTACATCCAGTTTGTCTACGTAAAATTCCGATGTCCGTGGGAAAGAAAAGTTACGTAGACAATGTTTTAAAAAAATTTAATATGAGAATTACGAATGCACAGAGAATGATCGACGGCAAAAACATGCCGCCGTTTCTAGGTATAATCGGCGGCAAAACCAGCTGCCACAGCGGCTTTTGCCGTCGATGCCGTCGATTATTTTTTCCTCTGAGGAAGGTATGAATGTATGTACATAGTCAACTTAAGGAAGGGTATGTACCCTACTAGCTCCATTGATTTGCGCACAGTATCGAACAGATATTTACGTACAGATATACAGTGCATACATGCTTTACATACCGCTGTATATGATACTATAACACTTAAAAACAAACACGTGTGAGCCTACACCCTTTATGTATAGGTAATACGCAGTAGGATGGTGTGAAATAGCCAAGTACAGTAGCTGCATTGAAATACAGACGGCTTCGAAGTATTTCCATTTATAGTTCATTGTGTGAAAGACTTTGTTACGATGATGGTCTAAACTGGGTGGAAATAAAACCGGCTAGGGGTGTGGCGGCAATATTTTTACTCTTCTTATGTTCTAGCAAGCATATTTTTCTGCATGAATGTCGCACAAGACATAAAAAATGTCATACACAAAGCATTAATTCCATGATTCTTGCACACAAAAAATGAGAGCACTTGACTCACAATAAGAGCAGAAAGATGTGAGAATTGTTAGATAGCATTAACTTGTCACTGCCATTTTCCCAACTGTTGGCTTCGGCCCAACTATGTAACTATTGAAAATGGAATATTGGTACATTGGTACATGGATGTCAGTTGATGGTACCTTGGACCCTTATTGGCAACATTCATGGAGTGGCCCCACCATACGTTAGCCCGGACTTAGCCCAACCTGTGTCCACTGTGGTGGTATGGTAGAAGGGAGTAGAGCACCAACTTACCCTTAAGGGTGCCATGATATTGCTAATGGGGTTTGTGGCAATTGTGATGCAGTCATTTTCATTTTTTACTGATTTATTAACGTCAAAACATGACGTCAAATCATGACGAAGCTGTATGTTGTCATAGGTAATTTTTCATAAATATTGTTGTAATCCTTCATTGGTTAATAATATTTTCTATGGTAGTTTTAAGCTTAGATGAGTTACAAATAAAACACAAAGCCGTTTTTACAAACTAAATCTCCTCCAAGGTAAAACGAACCTTACAAGTGTACTCATTAACGACGTAGGATAGCAGTTAAAATTTGCTTTTCCGAGGTGAAATTTGTGACTGAAATGGTGGAAAATAATTATCAAATGAACATTTTGTGTTTATATTTTAATATAAAACAACACAAGGCAGGTTATCTAATGGATATAGTAGGCCTATTTATGTTTCAAAATATTATTTCATTCAATTGTAGTATTTTTAAAAAAATATTTTCAGGTTACCGTCGGGTACAGTTCTTGGCGATACTTTGGTACCTTATAATTGGTGATATCATACCGTATCAGTATAGGTACATGCCGGTGCTTACAAAAATACTGTGAAACCTAAAGTACTGTTATCAATTGATTTTCATCTCTTGCCTCGGTGCCCTGCCATGCAAAAACTTTTGGCCTTGGTGCCCTACCTGATGGCCTTGGTGCCCTACAAAATTCATGAATGACCAAGGCCAAATGGCTGTGCCCTCCTTCATCCTTAATTCCAGCCCTGTAATTCCCTTAAAGGCTAGGCCCCTTGCCTTTTGGCTTGGCATTAAAATTAAGGAAACAGGTAGCTCACTGCTTAATGCAAAACTTTGGCTCATGAGATAGGGACTTTCCAACATGGTCACAATGAAGGCTTAAGCCTAGTCAAGTGTATTCCTTGAACAGTAATGTTTCTAATTCTATCATTCTATCACAGCCCTGGTGCATACTCTGTAAACATTGCACATTGATAATCTGTACAGTACGACTTTGGTACACAAACAGGTCTCACACTACAGTACCATCATGACATAGTTCTCTGGTACACATTCTACCTTCTTCTAGCATACTTATGTGACATATGATCTGTTTGTAAAGTTGTTTCATGACAGAAAATGTGGGCCCTGTGTAGTGTCAGTGGCAGGGTTTGTTTTGCTAAATGAAAATCATGGTCAACTTTATTCTTACACATGTGGGTTACACGTATGTGAACAGTGATGCATCTGCAAGTACAGTATGTCAATACATTTCCCAAGTTAGTAGAGGCATGCACACCACTAACACATAAAATGTAGGAGTGTCAGTCACCAAGGAGATTTCCATTATCATCATGATGGCCTGATACTGTAGTTCCAGCCAGAGTTGGTATTTTGGAGGTGTTCTGTTTTTGCAGTTAAAGGTCTTGTGACATGAAAATGACATATTTTGATATTTGATATAAAAAGCATTAAAAATCCAGAACATAGCCACAGTTCCCATCAAAATCCATCAAATATTGAACATTTAACAGAGTTATTTTTATTTTACACTAAAATCATGATTAAACATGATCCCAGTGTGAAAATTGTCATATCTAAAGATGGACTTTCCAGATATGGATGATGTTCTTTGTTTTTTCAATCTTTATTTCAAGAACACTTGTGGCATTAGTATGCCCCGAGAGATTTATTTTGATAGTTAAATTCACTTCGCAGACTCATACTTACCCCTTGCTACATCTGTTTTGCATTATTTGCGCTTTGCATGCTTACCCGGAATAGTTTTGACACCGCGCCCCCTATGTCCGCCATTTTGGAATAATGATCGTCCTCATTTGCCCTCCGTGCAATTCCTTCAAGCTCGGCAGGTTTTGGAGTCTTGAAGCGCCGTCGTTCTTCTGCTGAAGTTGTCTGTTTTATGCTAAGTGTTCTCTGTCATTATGTTCTAGTATATTTATCCTTATAATTCCCCCCATTCGCGGATTCGTGGGATTTATTTTGATAGTTACATTTGTTCTCTAAAAAAGTATCAGTATCACTTACCAAACTGTGAACTATCTGATTAGTAATTAAAGTGATAATTTATGTAAGGTTAACAAAAGAAATGCTAACACTCTGCAACACCCCATATCATCATTTTTGCTTGGGCAGTGAATTACTTCAGAAATTGTCCTTCTTTGAAGGGGTATATCTTAAGAAGGGTATTGAGATTAGTGTTTTCACCGGGTACCTTGCTGACAATGTCACTACTAGGGTAGAAAACTTACTACTGGGGAAATGTTTTTCTTAGACTAGTTTTACTATGGTTTTCTTTTGATCTTGGTGAAATGGCATGGTTATTGCAACTTACAAAATGTATTTCCCTTCATCTCATTCAGAGTAAAGTTGACATTGAAGTGAACTTGTTTCTGTCTGCTTTCGTACCTTACTTTTGTTAAATTGCATTATATACACCAGTCTTGCGATGCGTGTTTCTAACCATACATCAAGCTGCGCCTACACCATATTAGGAAACAAGGTATATACTATACTGTACGTAAGCCCAGTCTATCTCTTTAACAAAATTGGCTTAAAAAGACAGTTCATAAACATTGTGCACACAGCACATGAGGATCTGGAATGAATACTAAGGCCGAGAAGTAGCGTGAAAGGTCTAGAAAGTGCTAGAAATTTTAGACAGTACAATTTGTTGCCATACACTACAAACACTGTTATTTTAGCTTAATATTTATCTAACTAGATTTCATACTTATCACTTAAATTAAGATGACATGCTTCCATTATGTAAAGAAGTAAATATAGTAATACACTTGTGTCTACATGAGCTATGCACATATTCCAACCAAAATAATATTCTGTTGTCTCAAATCAGTTGAGCTAAAACTTCGTATTTTTGTTTGAGAAGGTTTTTGGAAACAAAATTTACTTCATCTGTAGCATTGTACAATATACATTCTTTCAAGGCGTACCTTCCATCCTGTTACTTCCTTAAGCACTAAAATGATTCCTATGAATGTACCCTGGACTCTTGAAACAACTTATAATATCTATTCATGTTTAACATAAGTATTTATAGTTTTGAATGTAATTTCATGACTGGAATGTACGAATAATAAAGCCACACTTAAGGAGAGTAGTTGCATAGATATCTGAGCTGCTGTGTATACGCAACACTGAGCGGAAAACCTGGTACCCAGAGTTCGAATTAGAAATAAAAAGTTACATGCACCTGTGCATGTAACTTTAAAATTTTACCTGCACAAATAAATTCTTAAGATGCACCATTGAAGTATGACAATGAAAGATTAAAAAACTCAGGCCAAACGTTACCCCCTGTTTCTTCCTTTTTTATAATAGCCTTGGCCTAAGTAGGAATACAACCAGTGAGATGATGCATGCCACCTAGCAATGGCTATGCATGCATGTTGATACCATCATTACATCTAGGGCCCCCGAAAAAAAAAAAACTGACAATTCTCTGCAGAATTTAGCAAAAAATTATCCAGTTGAAAATACATGTAACTTTTTGATAGAAAAGATGAGCTAGTATTCTCCAAAACCATATCAAGTGAATGAATGCATTTATGAAAGAGATACACAGACATTTCACCATCTATAATGATGGCAATTCACCCCTTAAATTATCAAAATCCATCAAAAATACAATCCAAAAAGGAAAAGCAACTTATTGAAAATAGTCAAAATTTTCTCGGTATAGGCTGCAATTTGCCTATGCAATAGCGTGTTAGCATACCTAGGCCTACTGTAGGTTGCTCATACATATTAGGCTTCAAACGAAAATTCCAGAATTTGGCTATGCTTGAAACAGAATTTTACAGAATTTTAAAAGTTAAAAACGGAATTGTATGATTTACCAAGCGGAAAATCTGTGGCTCTACCTTTAATACATATTTCTTTAAACTACCATTAGGCCTAGGGCCTAGGCCTACATGCACGTCTGCAGGTAAGCAACACAAAGTTGCATGCAGTGACAAAAACTTACACGCACGGGTGCACGTGTGCATGCGTTATTTCGAACCCTGCTGGTACCCTGTACTACTTTGAGAATTTACTATGAATGAAACAAAGCGAAAGCAATTTCAATTTGCAACGTACATATTTTCAGTTGAAAAAGTTTTGCAACCTTTTCCTGATTATGACCATTGGTTTTTACTACCACTTATTGCTCATCTCTCTGTCGCAATGACTTTTGCATTTTTTTGATCCATTTGATATTTTGAGGTGTTACTTTGACAAAAGAGACTTACAAGGAAAAACAAAAATTATTTCTTAAATGTTTTTCAGTTGCTTTTTTTTAAGGTACTGTAAATTCAACTCTAAAAGCAATTGACTTGAAGCTAGTGCAAAGTTCTGGCTGGTTACTTTTAAAAAGTTCCAGCTGGAACCAGAACTTAGAAAAAGTTGGGTTCCGGCTGGATAACTCTGGCTGGAACCCGGTCAGGATTGGAGGAACATGGCATAATGCAACCAAGTTTGATACCTGTGATATTTTCATTTAAATATTTTTAATGGCAATTGAGTACCCCATAATGAAAATTTTGTCAGTTTCCATTCACTCGTTGTCTGTTGTAAACAGGATGTACTTCTAATCTGGAATTACCATACCTTACCGTATAGCAAGCATTCAAAGTAAACTCGTTTTCTTGTCCAAGATAGTGTTTTCACATCTCTCATTAGAACTTTCTGCTACATTCATTGAACTGTTGTATGCATCCCCAATACTAATTATTTTGTTTGTCAGGGCAGGTGAACACACTTGTAAATTGGTGTAGGTTGAGCAAAATTTGAATCCCTTTTGTGAACAGTTTTTCGTTCTTATAGTTATAGAATGTAAGGATACACATGATTATGTTTTGGTATGAATTTTGCCCTTGTGAGATCTCTTAAGCTGGGATGGTCTGCTCAAATTTTGTACATTCTTCCAAGTATGAATATTGACTGTTCAAGTAACATACGCTCAGTAATCTTTGGGAAGTGTTGGTGTGTATAGCAAGAAATGTTTATGCATCTCTAGTTGTAAGTGTATCATTATGTTTGGTTGAATGTGGATAGATTTACAGTAATGCTTTACATTGGGCTTTAGTGAAATTGCTAACTTCTGTACATAGAAAGTCAGGGCTCAGAATAACCAGTGGCACCAATAGCCATGGCTATTGGACCCTTACTGATGGCCATGGTGCCCATCAGAAGTGTCCTATGAAATAACACAGACCTACAGTATAGCCAAGTTGCTCATATTGGCTGTGCCCTTTTTTAAGCTCATTCCAAGCCCTGGTAAGTGAATACAGAGCTGTACAGTAGTATGGAAGTTTCTGTACAGTTTTAAAATGTTGAAACGTTGTGCGGTATGGTGTGTCAAGTAAGTTGGTACAGTACACTTTTGCCCCAAAAGTACAGGTGAGGGTTGAATGTTGATAATGACACTTGCAAGGCTGAAAATAAACATGGGCTGTTTTACTCCTGGTCAACCTGATGTGATACTCGATTGTGCTAAAATTTTCATAGCCCAAGGAACACTTTCTGAGAGAAAGTGCCCCTTCTCCTAGCTTTTATTTCTCATGACATCAGCATTTGCAATGTGCTATTTATGCTAAAAGTAATTAAATGTACAGAAAATGTAGCACAGTACTAATTTAGTGACCCCTGGTCAATCCTACTGCATGTGGCCACTGCCTTTATACACAATATCAGCAAACTCAAAATCGGGGGCACAGCCTTAGTGTCCCATGACCATAATTTTGTTTTCCTTTTCACCCATGGGCAGGTTATTGGTTGAAATTTTTGTGCTCTAAATGTCTGAACAGCTTCGAGTTGAGCTTGTTTTTAATGTCAGAAAATGTCCCAAAATTCTATCTGAGAAAGTTACAGGACCTTATGAGGTACTGTACTCATTTTTCTAAATTGGTTATTTTTTATTAGTAATTTTCGATTTGAAACAAAACGACACGATTTGTTGGGACAGTATGAGTCTCCTTGAAATGATCCCTACCTTTCTGGTACAGGTTTATATATCAGGGTTGTGGTGTGAAGTCCCTTATCCTATCAAAATGAGCTGCTATTTAAGTCACTGTGATATTGGGTATGGTGATCAATTATCCGGTTCCTGTTTTTTGTACCCGTGCAAACACTACTCGTAGTTTAGCCTTTACTGTGTGCTGTTTGCAATAAGATATACTGTGACTGTTAAAGAGCAGCATTTGAAAGAGCTGGTTGCATGGCGAAGTGTGACATACTTGGTTACAAATGGGATGCAAGTGTCAAAATATATAGTGTTGAAATTGGAAGCACTGTAACTGCTAGTGAGTGAAAACTTTGCAGGAAACGAAATACCTTTTACAAGTTCACAGCACAGCAAAACTTCCTGCACAAAGGTTGAAATTAACCCAGAAATCATTTATGTGTGGCACTTTTCATTAAAGCAAAATAGTTGCTCTAGTTTGAATACTGCTCACGTGACGGGTAAAACTTGCATCGTTGACTACCATTCATCATTGTACCATGCCAATAAATATGGAAAAATGCAGAATTTAAAATAAATGTTTGTTTTCTATGGCAGAGACAGGAAATAGAATTGTTCATCTCTTGTTTGTCACTTTCATTCGGACAACCAAAAACTATTTCGGACAACCTAAATTTAGCTTCAGGTTGTCCGATGGGCAACCTGAAAATTTCCTTAAAAATCAGGCCTGGCTCAAGAGGTCTGTCATACATGTTGACCTTGAGAATCATTTTATTTTATCAGACAGGGTAAAAAGTTAGTCTTACCTACCTGTAAAAACTAAGAGCTCTAGAGGAAAAATTCCTCTTTTTTGAAACACATCCATAATGGTCTCAGTCTGAGAGTTACTGTGCAGTACTTACTGAAGAGCTTGAGGGACTTCTATACTTTGACTGCCATGAGGAATTACTCAAGGACTCAGAGAAGCAAAGTTGTAGCTACTATGAGCAGAACTCAGTACTAGCCATGCTCTTGACTTTTAATTTTTACCAGCACTCACAGTCAATGAAGCCTGCTGCCCTAGACCACCTGGTACTGGTTTCACCACTAAATGAAGATTTTAACCTACAGGGTATCTGTAAGAAACCTAGAAGGGAATGCATGTTTTGTGGCATGTTCAAACTTTTTCAACAAATACACTTACAGGGCAGATGAGGAAAGATTATCTGTAGGCCCTGTCCCACTCTTAACCGTTAGAGGATTGTAAGCCTACTATGTTTGGACTCTAAAAAGAGAAGTAAATTCTTTGACTTTGCAGTAAACCACTAGTAGAGAAAAAATATTCTAATTCACTCTCTGAAAAAGGATAGCCAAAACAGTATTTTACTAAATTTTCAAGAATTTTCCCATTGTTTTTTCACCCCAAATTGTGTTAATAGCCATTTTCTAAATTTCAAAAAAGAGGGCGCTTCATATATGACATATATGACGTGAAAGAGCCGCATTGTAAGTGATACTGTACGTCTGTCATTGCACATGGTACTGTATCTGCACTAACACATAGGCTTAAGGAAGTACTGAAACAGGTTTTGAGGCTTCCTTGCAGTTAAAAACTGTGTACTTAGGTAGCCTTGACTTAGTCTTATGTAACGTGAGATCACAAGTTGCTACCAGCTTTGACAAATTCAAACAATTTTAAGGGTTCTCATTAACTTACAGGCATACTGTATGTTGCTTCAGTACACCTCTGTAGGCTACAGTTCCTACCTTGTCGTTATGCACTCTGTCCCTTTTTTCTTTGCCTTAAGAAATGAATAAAATGGAAATTTGAAGAAAGAATTGTTTGCAGATATTCTGGTGAATTTGTCAAAAATTGCCATTGCCTGAGGTAGTTCCCTTGCTCCGTACTGGCATAGAAAACAGACAAAATGACACAGTTCCCTGCACAGTTGCAGAACTGGTACTAGTAAAAGAGTTAATCATAGCAGTCCAAGAGTCATCATCCCAACAGATTCTGACCTTTGTCTCAATGTCTAAATTCATTCTCTATATTTATGGGCTACAAAAAATAATAGTGAAGTCTGATTTACATCCATGTTCTCCTTTTTCAGACAAAAAGGTGTGTAGTGTTTTAGCTTTGGCTTTATACAGTGTAGGCTTACATGCAGTTGCTGTGACTGCTAATGCCAGCTCTTGTATTGAGTATGGTAACTACAGTTCTACATTGTAATACTGTTTGTATGTGAATCATTGTCGTAGTGTGAAGTGAGCAGGTGAAAGGTAGCAGTTTTGCCGAGTCAAGGAAACTGTTTCTTTTGCTCAAATTGTGAAAAAACATTTGTTCATATTTTTTAATTACTGTATGGTGGGAAATTTTCACGGGGTTAAATTTTCGTGCTTTTCGCGACCAAGTGTCTAATTGCAAATTCAAGACCCGCGAAAGTACTTTCGTTAGTTTGTACAAAATTACTGTATTTTGGTTGCCTGCAACAGCGAATTCTTCACTCCGCAAATATGTGAACAAGGTACAGATTCACCAAAATTAGTCTAGCAGAAATTTCCCGCTACACAGTATATAGTGTGTGGTAAAAATACCACAATATTTAGAACTTTATGTTTGTGCAATGATGTTTGGCCTATTGATTGACAGCTGCATTTGGTCAGTGAAAAATTAAATGTTGCTATTTTAATCAGCCTGCAAGTTAAAAACAAAGTTATTAAGCCATCCAGTGAGGTGAAGTCATGAAGAGGTATACTGTAGTAGTGTAGTGACACTGCAGTATAAATCCATGTAATATTTGGTAGGGGTCAACCGATAATCGGATCGGATATCGGCTCGGGCCGATGTTTAGGACTATGGTAAAGCATCGGATCGGCGAAATGTAGCAAATTGCACTTGCCGATGTTTGCCGATGTTCTGTGAGTCGAAAATTTTAAGTACATTGGGGGACGTATAGTGATAGTGATTTCTTACAACAAAGAAATGAATAGGATTAATCATTTTATTATGACCAACAATAGCCCTTGTGATCAACTAGGGCTGTCAAATTCCGTTTAATTTCCTAAATTCCGTATCAACAGGATAAACTGGCTCTATTGACAAGCACCATGATATTTGCAATATGAACAAGCTTATAAAATCTGTACGTGAGTCTAGTGATCATGTCCACCCACTACCAGTTTCAATTCACCGAAATTTATCAATGCACGAAACAAAGTGTGGAATTCACAGCCATTATTTGTATGTTTGATATAGGGCCGAAATGTATGCAAACACGGATACCTTAGGCATATACGTGTTCTGTACAGAGAAGTTCGAGTGAAATGCACCATGAAAGCACAGCAAAGCTGGCCAGGGCATGTGTAGGTCCGTAATTGTATGCAAACACCTATACATTAGGCTACGCACCTGCTCTGTAATGACTTCAATGTACACAGCAAGAACATGGGGCGTGGTCTGGGAAATGGTGTTTTTCGATCGCTGCTTGAAATTTAGTTCTTGAACGACTAAATTTCCAGTTGTTACATCATAGTTTGCAGTAGTTACGGCGGATGCTTTTTATGTAAGACATGCATGGTCATTTGTGTGAAATTAAGTGTGCCATGTACAGTATTTTTATGGCTTTTGTAATAAACGATGTCTGCAACATCACCCCGATATCCAAAAATCCTAACTGCATAACTTTGCGCACAGCAAGCTCTCTAGCTAGCATGCATGGAACAAATATTTATGTATGGCTATATAGTACATGCATTCATGCATTACGCACTGCTAAATGAAACACTCAAAACAAATTTACATGTGTAAGCCTACACAATCTGTTTCTGTATAGGTAAAGCATGGTAGGACGGTGTGAAATGGCCAAGTACATGCACTGAAATATCGCGGGCTTATTTCTGTTTTAATGTTCATTATAGTGTGAGCGACTTTGGCTACGAACAGAGAACAAAAGGTATTACATTTTGTTAGGGGAATTAGTAGGCTTACTGTGAGTCGGTGAAAAGTTCAGTCACGGAATTATGTACTATGAAAGACGAGTCACCGATAGTTCGCCGATTGCTTATTTTCGAAGCTTTATTTGGTCATTGAATTGGCATATAAACATCGTTTTGTGAATGAAAGGTATCAAAGCAAAGCATGGAGGGAAAAAATACTAAACTTCCGTTTTTTGGTTTCGATGATAAGAGAAACCAATGCATTCGTGATGGCGTATGTGTGTATGTATGTGTGTATGTGCGTGTGTGTGTATGTGTGTGTGTGTGTGTGTATGTGTGTGTGTATGTGTGTTTGTGACACTGCTCGTTAACACGATATCTCAAGAAGGGAAACTCTGACAGTTCTCAAACTTGGTACATAGATGCCCCATATTGAGAGGAAGAACCCTATTATTTTTGGTGGGGGTCAAAGGTCATCTGGGGTCACCGGGGGTCAAATTCCGAAAACCTTGTTAACACGATATCTGGAGATAGGAAGCTTGGATAAATTTCATACTTAGGATGTAGATGCGTTATGGTAAGAGGAAGAACCCTATCGTTTTTGATGGAGGTCAAAGGTCATCTGGGGTCACCGGGGGTCGAATGCTGAAAACCTTGTTAACACGATATCTCACGTTAGGAAGCTTGGATAAATTTCATACTTAGTACGTAGATGCGTTATGGTAAGAGGAAGAACCCTATTGTTTGTGGTGGAGGTCAAAGGTCATCTGGGGTCACCGGGGGTTGAATGCTGAAAACCTTGTTAACATGATATCTCAAGTTAGGAAGCTTGGATAGCTTTCATACTTAGTATGTAGATGTGTTATGGTAAGAGGAAGAACCCTATCATTTTTGGTGGAGGTCAAAGGTCATCTGGGGTCACCGGGGGTTGAATGCTGAAAACCTTGTTAACATGATATCTCAAGTTAGGAAGCTTGGATAAATTCCATACTTAGTATGTAGATGTGTTATGGTAAGAGGAAGAACTCTATTGTTTTTGTGGAGGTCAAAGGTCATCTGGGGTCACCGGGGTCAAAACCTGAAAACCTTGTGTGCACGATATCTCAAGATAGGAAGCTTGGATAAATTTCATACTTAGTATGTAGATGCGTTATGGTAAGAGGAAGAGCCTTATTGTTTTGGGTGGAGGTCAAAGGTCATCTGGGGTCACCGGAGGTCAAACTCTGAAAACCATGTTGACACAATATCTCAAGATAGGAAGCTTGGATAGATTTCATAGGTAGTATGTGGATGTGTTATGGTGGGAAGATGAATGCTATCATGTTTGGTGGAGGTCAAAGGTCATGTAGGGTCACCGGGGGTCAAACACTGAAAATGTTTTTAACATGATATCTCAAGATAGGAAGCTTGAATAAATTTCATACTTAGTATGTGCATGCATTATGGTAAGAGGAAGAACCCTATCGTTTTTTGATGGAGGTCAAAGGTCATCTGGGGTCAAAAAGCAAAATTTTCAGAATTCCCAAGATCGTCTCATGAGTTCACCAGAAGGCAAAAAGCAAATTTTCCCAAGAATTCCCAAGATCATCATCTTGAGTCATCAGATGTCATCATGTCAAAATGCAAAATTTCCCAGGAATTCCCAAGATCAAATATGAACCTAAAATTATTTTTCCAACATGTTAAGATAGCACTTGACCAGTGACTGAAAGACATGGGACATCATGGCATTATTTGGAATAGAACATATATCATCGAAACCTCAATGCATTTTTGCATTCTGGTTAAAGGGAAATTCGTGTGAGCTGATGTGCATGCATAGGCATGGCTCATGAGGAATAAGGAATGTTTGATCGCGCTGTGAAACGATGTAAAAGCATTGATAGCGAAAATATCGGATCAGATCGGATATCGACCTATGTTGTGATAAAACATCGTTCATCGGATCGGCAGCGAAAAACCACATGGGTTGAGCCCTAACATTTGGATCATGTATTCTCAACCCAAATTGGGATCACCAAAAAATCTTTCGAGTTGTTTTCTAAGCCTTTCTGGATTTTCTGACCATAAATTTTGTGCAATCTATTCTGCTACCTCCCAAACCAGGTAAGTTTTGTTGATTTTGTTGGTCTTCCTCCATTCATCAATAACATATTGTGTTAGTTTGTGTTGCCATGGGATTTCTTACCATGTTGCGGGAAAGATACTGGGCACCACCATAGTCAAGTTATAGAGCTGCTAAAATGTGGTATGGTACATATCATGCCACTGTCATGGTTGAATTGTGAAAGTGATCAGGTGGTTACCCTTTTAAGTGAGCCTTAAGATTCTGCTCATGCTCTGAAAGTGAGCAACTGTAAGAAAAACTAATAAAACTGAATGAAGTTATGTATACACATACTTTGTGTTGTCTGTTAATAAAATGTATTTTAATTGGTACATACAGCTGTAATGCAGTCAATGTGTAATAAGTACCTGTGGAATGATAGCAACTGTTGAAGACATACTGTAGCAAAAACCCAGTGACCACTGCCTACCTCAGTGGGCATTTTTGTATTTTAAGATTAGTAAGAAGGTAAGTTGGACAGCAAACGGAAATTCACAGATGCTGGATAAGTATTATAGGGGAGAGGGAAAGAATGAGTCTTCTGACTTAGTGGCATAGAGATTTTTACTAAATGTTTATCCAATATGCAGTTGCAGTGGCTACACAGTCACATCCCAGCGAGCATTACCATGACTCTTCACTACCTGTATATGGGGGTTCATTTTGATGTAACCATGTTTCTCCAGTATATATTGCTTAACATCTGTAATTTAGAAAAATTTTGCTTTTTAAAAATATGGAGAAATACAGTTGCTGTTTAGTGCATCACTTTTTGTTCTTTGGCACTGTTATAAGTTGTAATGCTGTCCACGTACAGTTTCACCTGTTTTTGTGTTACCTGGTAGGCATTTTTAAATAAATTTGAACTTTTTCTAGGGTGCTTTATTTGGATTCTCCCTGAAAAAAAAATGATCAATGGATGTGAAAAGGCTGTAAGCCTACTTTAGGGGGGAAATTTGAAGACCGATTGGGGAAATGTGTGTCACCCACTTACAGTTTTTCCAATGCTGCCGATGCATAGAAGGCTGTCAGAAATGCTTTTAACTTGTACAATATAATGATATCATAATGTCAATAAATGGTTACTCAAATCACATTGTTACACTTTTGTGTCAGAAATTTAACTTCTGGCCCAGCTTGGTTATCCTGTAATAGGAAACCTGTAGTAAACTTGATTGATTGCTGTGAAGCATGTTGCAGTATGCTGTACAGTATGTTCGTTTTGTGGTCATTATATATGACACCATTTTGTATTTGGTTGGGCACAAGTTGAATCTCTGAGCCTTCCTACGCCCCTGTAGAAGAACTTTGCCAGAATATTGTACAAATTTTGCCCAAATATTTGGGTTGTCCAAAAATTGGTTGCACTGTGCCCTCCTGGCCCACCCCAGCTTCATACACATAGATGTTTGTGCGTCACTGAAGTTTAACAATCAACAGCATATATGTAATGTACCTTGGCACAGTTGGCACAGGACTGCAAGATGAAATTCTCACTTTGTGCCCAAAATATTTGCCCAAATTTGGCCAAATTCAAGATCTGTTACTGTGAACCTCAATCATTACAGGAAATCTTCATGGCCAATTCACCATTTTTCATAGCAAAATGACCATTTTTAATGGCACAATAAGACCAAATTAGAAATATCTGGCTGAAAAAAAGAAGAAGAAAAAAAAAATGGCCAAATGGCAGTCCTGTCTCAGCAGGTTGTGTACTGTATGTCTGCGTGAACTCTAGTGAGCTACAGTCAGTTTAATTTTAATTTTGTACTGTACATTTTCAGTATAAGGCAAATATCCCAGCTATTGAAAAATGTAGAAAGTCATATACAGTAGAACTTTTGGGTGTCAGAAGAGTTTGAATGTGCTCTTTTTATACTACCTGTAGATGCTCTGTAGGTAATGGCAGACATCAATAATATCACATTGCCCATGGTGAATTCCATGTGGTTCTAATTTGTACCCACATAAAATTTCAACTATGAAAATGCATACAAATGCATATCCCTAGTGATACCTTACCTATTAAGAAATAAATGTTATTTATTTTACATTTTTCATATTATTGAGTTATTAATCTTGATTATATCATTAATATTGACACTTTTAGGGCTACAGTGTGTGACATAGACATTGTAAATATGTCAAAAACTTTGTGCCTCAATTGTCATCTTGGGATTTATTGTAATGGATGTGTTGAGCTATTACTGTACGTTCAGTTCAAACCTATAGCCTTTCAGCAAATTAGGTGCACAAACAACTGTAAATTTATGAGCACTATACAGGTAGGCTATTGTTGTACTTGTTATGCTCACACATGCTGGCAATGTTGCACCGATTGGTTTGACTTTAAGAATTTTGTTAGTCAGGTCTTAAGGTAGGATTCCATATGTACGGATACGGATGCGGATACGGAAGCGGCAAAAATCGCGCACACTGGTTTTAACAAGCTTGATTCCATCTGCACGGATGCGTATGCGTTTCCGGATCCGGCTACGCATGCGGTAAACTTGATCGCTACATGTAGCGATTGATACGGCAAATAAGATTCTTGCCGCATGCGATGAACAGTGTGAACAGTTGATATGACGTCAATGACAACAACAACCACAGCTCTGCGACCGCCGCAACTTGCCGTGCCATCAAAATCCCGCAAGAAAAACACGGATTTGACTGGTTTGAGAATAACAAAACTAAGAGAAGTGGTTATGGAACATTCTTGTTTCTATGATGCGAGATTTTTGGAGCATAAAATTCTCCAGCTGACGTCCAGCATGTAGCAGAGCATTCCAAATGTGATGAACACAGCGGGGAAGCATTGCATGGTGTGCAATAAGCCTCAGCATAATGGTATTTAACGTTAAGCCTAACGTTAGGCTGGGCCTGTTGTGTACAGTCGGTCTAGCCTTACGTTATCATAACAACGCCTTTGTGTAGGACCTGTGCCAGCTACTTTGTGTAGGCTGTGCCTAGGGAGCATTTAGCCTACTGTTATTTATGCAGCCAGATTAATTTCTAAGAGCCAGACAGAGTAGGCTGTCGCAATTTTGCATCTTACTGCACTTCTGGCAACAATAATGGTAATGTTTTACAGCCTGATACTCGACTGATAAATCAGGTAACATTTTCCAGTGCACAGAGCAACTGTAGCCTACCTTGTATTGAGTTGTAAAATGTTGTAAGCCTTGCTCCTGAATTCTGCTGTGTTTCCATGTACTCTGTCAACACAGAATGTCAGAAGTGTAACGGAAAGATGCATCACAGTTGAATGGCTACTATGAGGCTAGTCTAGCTGGCTCAGGCCTACAGTAAAACTACTTAGCCTGTCCAGAATTTCAGACCTTCAGTGGCATTTTTTTCGCCGTTGAAATTAAAGCTTGCCAATGTAGGCCTAGTAGTTGGATGCCAACCAAGTAAACAAATGAGTAGGTGATGTTTCCTCTCGCAGAAAGATTTTGAGATCTTCAGAACATTGAAAAAAGGACCAATTGGAGTACAAAAGGCACTAGGGTCTTTCAGATCAACATATTTTAGGTAGGATGGCATTAGGCTAGGCCTTGCTGTAAATTATGCAGTCTTGAGACTTGCGCTTTCTTCTTCTGCTACACTACAATTACACAACATCTTGTGAAGGGTGCGAAGTGCCAGGGCTGTAGCCAGGCGAGGTACTGAAGGTAGGATATTGGGCCACAGATGACTGAAGGTGGTGTGAGATGGCTCCCCTAGGAAAGAGAGGGCAAAAATTTCCCCGGGGGAGGGGGCAAAGTGTATAAAATGTGCTAAGGCAATGGCAACTTGAAATTTATATATAACACCTCTGGGCAAGCCTCAGCTGTAGGGCTTCATCAGTGACTCAAATTTTGTTTTGTTATGGGTTGCATGTTCATAGGTTATCCACAACCATATTGACTGTCAAAGTTTTCTGAGTTGCAAACAGTATACTGTGTGCTACTCAAGTACAAAACTGGTGCTTCAACTATTTGTTGCATGGTCACAGTTGCTGTTCAGACATTAAGGCCTAGGCCTATGTAAAAAGTTTGTTATCAGCTGTGAAATAAAATACAAGAAGATAGGTAGGTAGGTGAAGTTTAACGACACATCAACACATGCATGCAATATTGTGTCTTTCAAGTTCTAATACGGTTCAAGTTCTCCCATTTAGTCGCCTCTTATGACAGTTGGGGAATACCGTGGGCATATTCTTCAACCCCCAGCCCACAGGGGGATAAAATACAAGAAAGCATATATTAACTGTTATTGTGACATAGCTTTCAAGACATGTAGGCTAAAGTAAGCAATTATTTCTGTCTAAAGGATATTACTCCCCTATTCCTAAAGACCAAAGTTATTTACTCTTGCAAAAGTCTTTGTGATAAGCACCCGTCTTACATTGGCAAGACTAAAAGAAATTTAGAAACAAGGATTGTGAGCCCTTATTTGGTAAATCAACTATTCTTGACCATATGAATACTTGTGTTCACTGTAAAGACTATAATGATAGCAACTTTTCAATCATAGGAACTGGCAGCACTAATTTTGAGATTAAGGTAAAAGAAGCACTATATATTAAGAAAACTACACCTACGTAGCCTAAGCAGTCAACTATCCCAGCTTGGATCTGCCTACACCCTCACTTTATTTAGATGTATTCTAATTGTCTTTTCACTATGTGCTCAACTTACTACTGTACAGTATCTTCATTGTAACCTGTTGAGAAAGATGTGATGTCTTCAAAAACATATGTTTCAACATGCCTTTCTTTAAAAGACATTTTATTTTGCTAGTAGTTTTGTAAATGCAGGAAACTTGATTTTCTTAATTTCCAGGAACTGTACTGTGAGGTGACATTCAGTACACCATCAATGCACAATACCCAGTGACTGATCCTGTTTACAAAATTGTTCAGAGGAAAAATATCAGGAGTTGTCAGCCATACCCAAAGACAAAGGATGGAATGGTTAGTGGGGTAAAAGCAATGTTAAACTTCCTCTTTTTGGTTGAGACTTTAAGAAAGCTAGTTTGTTATTTCACAATTCCTTTAACCTTAAAGCAATAGTCAGCACTGTAAACTGCAGCTACATACACACACAATTTTGAAACTTTTTTGTACAAAGGTTAAAAGTCTCCTTTGAGCCCTTTGCTATATTTGGTGGAGGTTGCAAATATGTGAACTAAGCTAATATAGTATCTGACCAAAGATATACAGTATATATGCAGTTATGATGACAAACTTTCTTTGACCACAAATTTCAACTGCATCTCATTATGTGACTCCATACCAAGGAATGAGCCATGCTGGTCAGCCCCAGCACTCTTGCTCTTATACTGACCAGCACGAATTGTAACCTTTGCTGACAACTACTGATCTACTGTACAGTAGGTTCTGCTGCCAGCAGTCCTATTCGCTGTTTACCAGAACCCCCAAATTGTCACTGATGGAAATTAGCAAATTCTAACTTAATCAGTTTTTGTTAACACCATTGCTCTTTAAATGTCTGACCATTGGATATAGCATGTAATTCTCTTTTTGTTCCAGCAGATACAACATTGGAAAGGCTGTTTCAGTAGTTTGTTGTCAAAACTGAAAGTAGAATTTCATTTCCAGAATTGCAGTTTTGTTGTGAAAGACTCTCCAACTACCTACATGTACCTGGGGGAACAGTGTCTGAGAGGAAGACATCTGCATCAATCATTCCCCCATCTCCACAACAGAGTTAACATACCTTGGATGACATAATAATCATGAAAAGTAAGTTTGTAGTACTGTATATCAAAGGTCACAGTTATAGAAAATACATAGGGATGGATATTGCTATGCAGCAGGCCTATAGTCAATGGAGCTATGGGACTCCCCCACTCCACAAAAAAAAATAAAAAATCTCACCTGCTAGTTTTTGGAAAACATTGGGATCGCCTGAATGCATCATATAAACATCTCTTGCCCCTGAAAAATATTTTGCCCAAATACAAAGCTACCTCGACCTTTTTGAGTACCATGTCTGGCTACAGGCCTGCTATGTAGACGCCAGCGTCAGGACATCTCATGTGTGAATGGAAATTTATACAGACTTTTTACTTAAAGACAGACAGTCATCACCCCAGAGTATATTTTTAGTGTATGTATATCAAAATTCTCGGTTGGTGACTACTCTTTGATTGACATCAAAGTTTGAAAATTTGAAAGATGCAGAGTAGCTCACATTCCACACAAGGCAGAGAGAGTACTTTTATTACATTTTATAGCCTTGTATGCTCACCAGGACATGGCCTTAAGCAATAAAACAGGTTTATCCTTGCACAAGGAAGAGCCTCATACAGTAATGGGAGGAGTTAGAAGATGCATAGTTGGGAGAATTGGAACTGTCTGGGATCATGAAATTCCCCTTTAAAGCACATCAAGTTGAGGTAGCACGTTAAACTGTTACATTAAATTTTTAACGTTACGGTGACAGTGAATATAGATTAATGATATCCTGTCGTGTCCTAAAGGTGGTGTGTAATACTTTTTACAACCTTACTATTTCAATTTAGTACAAAGCTGAAATTTCAGATAAGTATATATGTTACAGACATTAAAATATCAAACTTGTTTTTCCACTTTCCATCTTCTAGTCAGCATTTTCTAATACTGAGCTGTAAAGATATCAAAATACATCCATTTTCTTGAAGGGGTAAATTATGCAATGTTCTGTGACGATTGCTCATGAACAATAACACAAACTTGCCTTTGAATTTTGTGTTTAAAAATGCTATGATCTTATTCAGACTGTGTAAAGGCTTCAGAATCTGACTACAATCATGTAATATTAATAACCTTATATGAAAGAGGTGTGAGAACTTTCTGAATGATTTTATGACTTAAATATTGCTCAGTCAATGTTGCAAAGAAAGGTAATGCAGTGTTTCCAGAGTGTTATTATATGAGCAGTGGAACTTTGGTCAGGTATGGGAATTGTTTGTTTTTGCAACCATTGTAAAATGGGGTATAGTTTCTAAGTTTAATTTTACTCTTTTTTTGAAGTGCAGGAGTCACTTTAAATCAAGGTGTTACAAATTTTTAAACTTTGTAAACCTTCTAGCAATATTGGGAGAATTAGATGTGACCCAGGCTTGCATAACAGTTACTTGTAATTATGTCTTCAAACTAATTTACAACTTTGACTTTTAGGTATATATTGAATTACAGGAACATGACCAATGATTGTCATAATTTTATTTTTATATCCCCTCAGGGACCACCTTCAGGAGAAGTGCCATTCATGCAGTGACATTTTACGTATCACTATTAAGAGGAGGCATCAAAATTTTAGACATACATCTAAGAAAAGGTCTAAGATGTCAGTAGGCCATCTGGAGATTGAAACGGGAGAAAGTTTGATTGTCATGGCTCGCAATTCCAAAAAAAAGTCATCAGTTGATTAAGGAGTGGTCCAGCCATTGTTGAGGGTTAGTCTGGGTAGGAAGTCAGGGAATTCTATTCCTGTTTGGTCCTGCACTTTGTGCTTTGTCTTGAAGGCTTCTTACTTGTCGGGGGCAGTAATTGGGCAAGTCTCCTTTCTCTCCTCAAATTCATGATTTGATCAGGACCATGTAGTGCTTCTTTTATTTTTAGGAGTCTTATACTGTACCTCTCTCTGCCTTCAGCCTTCATAGTAAACACTTCTTTGTCCAGCTTTGGATTCTTCTTTAAAAGCGTCACTTCTAAAGTATATTTGTGTGCTTAATTTGGTTCTCTTTGAGTGTTTCTTTGGTCACTCCTTGTTTGTTCCATTAGACTTTTGGTCCCGTTTAGTCTTCACTGAAATGATTATGGTGGTCTATTGTTGGACAATCCATTTGTAACCTGTTTAAACACCAACTCTATGTATTGAATCAAAAAACTTTCTAATCTTTATGTTTTTAATATTGTCTTGTTGGAATGTTTATAATTATGCAAATGATCATGTAATCTACAGATTTTTGGTAACAATTTTTCAGACATTTATGGCTTACTTAGTTTGCTATGATCTGGTACTAAATGTGTGGTTAATTGATTTGATTCTTTTTCATAACATCATGCCATTATAAAATGATTGCTTAAATTCTTAAAGAAGCTATGGCATCCCCCCAAATATATTTAGACATATCCCCATAGTTCTAAATCCAGTTGTGACTGTACTTTGATTGGCATTTATTCCAACAATAATAACACCACTCTGGTTGGTAATGATGATTGGACAGTCAGTTGTGTTTAAAATTAGGCTCACAGTCACACACAGTTTGTTTTCAATATTGCCTCGAGCAATTGAAACTAATTGCAGGCTACTTTTGGCTCTGTCTTGGAAGTGTTCTACTACTAGACACTTGTTTGTGTTTAAATTTGAGGCGGGGCAAGAAGTTAAGTTAGTTGGGAGAATTGCTACTGTCTGGGATGAGCTTAGAGAGCCTTTAATGTAATAGCATTTCTGCTACCTCATTGACATCAAGATACAGATAAGTGTAACAATAGTGTGTATTCTTTGTTTCATATTCAATCTATGATACCATAACAGGTATATATGTGACTGGTAGTATTGGGAACAACCCTGTATGGTACTAAATTAGCATCATAGCATGTCACAGATGCATACAGTAATTGGGTGTTCATGCTGTACTGACTGTGCTAAGGAAGCTATTTTTCAAACCCAGTCATTCTATTATGGGGGGGGAGGGGATTGGGAGGTGGGGTGGGGGTATGTCACTCAAAAAACGCATTGCCCTTTTTATCATCACACTACCATTCTCTTCTGCTGTCAGGTTGCAAACACACTGTTTACAATGTACATTATGGTAGCACTTATCTAAAAACATTTTTGAGAACCATTGTGTAACTTTGGCAGGGCTTTATTGAAAAACAAATGTCACAGCCACACTGTCTGACAGACCCTCTAAGAATGAGGCAAGTTGTTCCTGGTTTGTTTATAATTAAAAATGCAAAGAGGTCTAGAATCCATCTCTGTTGAAGTGGTTTATGTCAATTTACTTCGTCTGTCAGCTTCCTGCTTACCCTGAATTGTAATGCATTTCTTGACTTAGGCTAAGTATAGACTTACCTCCATATAAAATAATGGTATTGCATAAGAAAAGTAAAACAGTTGACTGTTTTTAGAAGCCCAACTATGTATAATGTTACTCAAAATATTTTACAAATACCTCCTTTCCACACCTGGTGTTATAATGATACATGTTTCTATGGTTCTGTTGGATTTTCTATTTCAATGGACAGTACCTGAGAGCACCTAATTTTGCTTTAATGGAACTTTAGTTTTATTTTGTGTTTATAATGCATTTCCCTAAGTAAGCATTCAGTATTATCCCACCAAGCAGTGCTGTTAAGTTTCATGGTGTTAGATGAATTGCAATCCATTTCCTTCATTGCTTTTAAACTTTTTATCAAAAAAGAACGCAATAAAAGACTCTTAACGTTATTAACATGTTTCTATCTTTGTTTAGCAGAATAAGAGTAACCATTCAAGTAGCCTTATTGTTCTAAACTTGTAAGTGGATATCACGCATTGTAAGCTGATTAACTCTCTTTCAAAATAGTTTAGGACAGTTGCAAAACAGCCAGAAGAGTTAAAAATGTAATAGAAAATCAATCAGTTTACCACATAAGCGTACGAGTCTGCTTCCAACTGGGGGTGCTGCAGGACTTTTCCCGGAAAGTTAATGCATCTATTGTCCGAAAATGGCTAAATTTTGCCCGAATAGTGGGGTGAGGGGGGCTCCGGCTGGTACACCTATGGTTAGCCTTGTCAGATCAGTTCACTTAATTGAGAACCATTTCTTTTTCAAACCTAGTTCAAAAATCTTTCGAAATGTTCATACGCATTTGAGACCCAATGAATGCCAGTTCAAAACTAGTAATCAACCAGGGTTACCCACTAGACCGAAGGTTCGCTGTACAGAAAATCCCCTCCGACGAAAATCTACATCGGGTTAGAATTAGAGTAAGGATTTTTGTTAGATACATAATAATGTTTGGGATTAGGCTTGGGTTATCCTGAGGTAGGATTACGGTTTGGGTAAGGATGGGGGGGGGGTAAGGATTGGGGCTAGGATAGAGTTTCGAATTAGGACCTTAGATCTAGTTAGCCCTGCCAATCAACATCAATTTTAAGACCACTTGGAGTCGTGTTGGAAACCATGTTAAGACTTGTTCAAAGCTGTTCCAGGACTGTTAAATATGGGTACGGCCTAAATCCAGTCAATCCCGGTTTTCTCCAATTTTTCGCAGATAAATCTCACTCAAACTAAACACAGTTCAATACCAGTTAGCACCATTGGCAAAAACCATTAAATACCAGTTTAGCCGTTTTGGTTGATACCAGTTTAACCGTTTTGATTGAAGTTAAAGTCACTGAGTACCAGTTTGCTCCAGTTGAAAGCTTCAAGAACTGTTAAAAACTAGGCTGCCACCGGTCATCTGACGTGACCATGTAAGGAAGACATCCCAATCGCAGAGAAACAAATATCGGATGTCGATGTTGCAATCAGAGACAAATTTGCATCATAATATTTAGTTTCACATTTCAAATTTGGCAATATTTTTTTTATCAGAAACACTGATAACAGGTTACAACTTGATACAGAGTGACGTAAGAGATCAGTGGACACCAGCTTTGGGCTACCCCAACACCCCTACCCCCGTTGCGTGTGTAAAAAAAAGTGCGCTCGCATAGCGCGCGAAATTTTTGGGAGGTACACCCTAACTTGTGTGGAGATTATATTGCTGTAGGTTATTACCTCACACTACTGTGCTTGAGCTGTCCACTATACACTGAGAAGCTGGGTACATATTTACAGGCCATCATTGACAAAACAGAGTGATGATATTGCTTGAATTCATATCCATTAAAACAGTACCTTATTGTTAATGAAGATATAAGGATATAGGTGAAGTAACAGCTCGTTTAATCCTCGTTTTCCTGCGCCAGATTTAAAGTCATGAATCATAACGCATGCAACTTTCAAATAAGTCAGTCGCTGTGATACCATATATCATAATATCAGTGTTATCAAGCTTCGAAATGGTACAAAACATCGGAATTCAATTGGAATGTTGAGCCCTATTCAATGCCAGGTCATCGCGAGAATTTTCTTCTGCGGGACGTGATCATTTTATTATTTTTTTTTTCTCGTTTCGTTCACACAAGGAAGTAGGCTACTAAGCCGGATCTTCAATGGTTCTCATTTCGTATCTACGTCACGTCATCGGTATCAAATTCGTATTCGCATTGATGGAATCACAAACGTCCGCATCCGCACACCGCAACCGCACGCCGCAACCGCATTCCGTATCCGCATCCGTACTTATGGAATCCTACCTTTATCCTTGTGACTTTTACATGGCAACATTCTCACCTCTGTAGTGTGATCTACCACTGTATACATAGCACATTGTAAGCCCTTTCTCCCTTGCATTCCATGCATGGTGTGTAAACTTGTGTACTATACGTTTCAGTTGATTGCACAAGAGCAGTGGTGCTACATTGTTAGAGTAGGCTATGTGTTTGCATAAAAGTTGTGAATTTTGGTTTGAAACTTAAACATTCTTAATGGCAGAGTGATAATGATGACTTGTAATGTATCCTAAAACAAACTAATTACAAAAACTTTTATGTTTGAAAATAACAGGTAATTTAAAAATTTGGTAAATTTTTTGGTTTATTTGAAACCTGCTTAGATGTGGGTGATGTTGTTTCTGATAGGCTAAGTTTTTGGGAAGATGCTGAGGGCATCCCATCCAAGGAAAAATTATAATCCCATTGGAACCTGCTGGAGAGTCTACAGGCATACAGGGTGCATTGCACTGCTTATAGTACTAAAGTATATGTCACAATGACTTTAGGAACTATGGAAGTTTCTCCTTGTTTTCAGATTTAAATCTTTAGACTTTTTTGTATTGTTCATATTATGTGTGTGTGTATTGTTTTCAGAGTCAGGTGCATAGAAAACGATGTAATTTGTTTCTACCATTACATAGCAGTAACCTACATCTGAATGGACCATTCACTGTGCTATTAGTGGAGGCACACAGAGGTAGTTGAAAGTAAATAGCCCCCTCAGTAAACAGACAAATTTCATACAGGGTGCTGCACAGTTTAATATGTACAATCATGGAGCTGCATCATACAATACAAAACTACTGTAAGAACTGTACAGCAGTGCTGAATGTAGACTTGGGTTTCAAATATTTTATGGTGCATTTTAATGTGTAACTTGTATGCAGAAAATGCTGTTTTAGTTCAGGATGTCATTATGTACTAGTATTGTTCTATATAATAAAAAGAGCTATTGCTTGTTTTCCTTACCTTGACAGAGATTCATGGTTATCATCAGTGTCATTAAAATTTTATTTTACTCAATAATTGTTAAAGTGATAGTCTACAGTACGTTTTGGAGGTTGGGTGAACATTGTTACAATATTTAAGTAAAGAAGTGGTGGAGAATAGCCTCTGGCTAGTTCCTTGTATGTTCCGTAGTTCACTGTCATGCATTGTTGCTTGCAGAGTGTGCTGTGTACAGGACACTTCAGGTTAACCATTTTGGTTAGTGAAATCATTAATGTGTGTATATTTTACTGGTAGAAAAAACCTGTGGTCTGGTAATGCAGAGTCATACACCAAAGTAGGCAGATGAGACAAGAGGGTTTTTTTTTGGGGGGGGGGAGGGGGGGGGAGGGACTGAAATCTTTGGGTGAGGAGTTAGCTCTGAGGTTGCAGACATGAATTGTTGTAGTTGCTAAACTTAATTCCATCAGAGCAATTGTGATATTATAGGACATATGAGCTGTTGTATATTGTGTTTAAATAAATTTTGCTGTTTGACTCTGTGAGAGCCAAGTGGGCTTAGAATGGAGTTTATAGAAAACATGAAAAGGGCATCTGATCACATCTACTTCACCTACAGTCTAGTTCTTGATAATAATAATAATAATAATAATAATAATAATAATAATAATAATAATAATAATAATAATAATAATAATAATAATAATAATAATAATAATAATAATAATAATAATAATGAGGACGACGACAATAATAACAATAACATTTGCATTTTTAATGTGCCAATATCTAGGCAATCCTAACCAAAGGCACAGCACAATATTACCCCTGCTCAATGGTAAATCGTCTCAGAGACAATCCCTCCAGTGCGGCAGCAGCAGGCCTGCCAACATTTAAAACCTGGAAATAGGAACACAGTGGCACAATTCCGGAGAATCCGCCGGCCTGGGGGTGGGGTCTAAAGGGAGGGGGTGTCCCCCTCCCCCTTGGAAATTTTTTGAAGTTTAAATACTCTTAGATTCAAAACAGTGGCATCTTTAAGGCATATGTATCAAATTTTTAAACAGGCAAACTTAAAATTTTTTTAGGCTGTATTTTAAAAATTTGGATGATTGGTAGGCCTAGGCCTATGTCTGCTGGAATTGTAGCCTGAACAAAAATGCAAAAATCAATTAACACACCCCATCACAGTGATAAGGCTAAGGTTTGTTAGTCTATAATGCAAGCAAATTGAACTTTGAACTAGTTCCCGGCAGTGCTGATTACATACCTTTTTGCATTATGAGTGCACAAAATAAAACTTTCAGATCATGTTACTTGTTACTGTTAGGCTGGGCAGGCTAGACTGCATGGTAATATTAGTCATGTTACAGTTTAGCCTAACACAAACTTCGTTTGGGCCTTGGCCTATGTGAACGATTCTTGACGGGGTTTATGCAATGTATTCAGAAAAAAAATCATATATAAAAAATTCCCACCTATTTCATAATCTCCGCGACTTTCGTAGTTTAAAAGTTAGACCTCAACGTAACCGTTAAGTTCAGGCCTAGCCTAGGCCTAGGCTAGACTGCACATGTGCTATTTGGCTATGCCGCACTTTCGCTACGTTACCGTTAGTATGATATGGTGAACTACGATACCGAAAAACGCCTGCAGGCTCTCAGCTTACTGTCCAAAGTTTAATACTCAAAGACTTTGTTGCTGGTCTTCCTGTTCAAAATTGAACACTGTCATAAGTACTTAATTCAATCTTCAAATATTCTTTTTCATCCTTCTTAATCTCAAACAACAGCATTGCGATTAGTCCCACTGGTTATCAAACAAACATGCACTATGTATTGCGTATATACCGTATACGTATGTACCACGGCAGGTGCCACACGGACTTCGCGGTCGGTCCGTAGGCGCAGCTGTGGTGCTTTGTAAAGCATTAACTACAACGATTGTTACGGATATGTTCTGTCAGTGTGCACATATCCTGAGACATTTTAGTGCGCATGCCGGATGTCGCATACATAATGCTGAAGTCTTGGTCATAGTGTTTTCATATATGTACACGTAAAGCCCATACAAGTTTGATCCACAAATCATTAATGAGGTGCGTGACATGCGTTTTAAATAATTATGTTGCAAGGATATTTCTTGCACTATTTTGGGGTGGGTGCTATTTTTTGCTATGTACGGACTAAAAAATCGGAATGGTTCCGATTAAATCGGAACGGTTGGCAGGTCTGCAGCAGCTTTAACGGCACACTGGATGACAATTCACCTCACAGGTACCCATTTAACTCTGGGTGGAGAGAGGCAATTGAGACAAAGCATCTTGCCCAAGGACACAACACAATGACCCAGGTGGGGTTTAAAGCGGCAATCCTTAGATCACAAGTCCAAAACCTTAACCAGTAGGCCACCACCTCTCTCAATCATATATGGAGAAAGTGGACATTTGGTGGACATTTGGTTCACAGATTTTCAGCTGTTTCTATGTTAAAGTAACCTCATCATGGTTCAAGCAGACTAGAACAGAATAATAAATTATTTCAGTATTCTCTGTTGATGTGAGGGGTAGACCTCAGCTGCAGTATCTCAACCAAAATGTGTATCATTTAATTCTTTTCAGTAGTTATCTGTATTAGAAAGTACAGATATTAAGTTTAAAGCCTGAGTGGAGTGTGTAAACTTTTGCCAGCACAGATGTTTCCATACTTTCTGCATTCACAAGATTTTGGAGCTACAGTACTCTTCAGATTACAGTGGTGGGCATTTTAGCGTATCGCACAGTGTATAGGAGCATGAAAATTACTGTACAGTAGAAGCCATAAAAACTTCTCAAGTACTTCATAACTGAAAACGCCATATCACTTCTTTTCATTTCAGAATAATCCGCAGCAGCTAGTACCAAATCCACGGTTTCACAGAGGAAATTCTTTACCTAATGTTAACCAGCTGGGAAATCAGTCATTACAGGTAACATTGCTACATAGATTTGCACACTATACATGTGTTGGTCAAGTTTTTCTCACTGTTTCAGCCAAAAAGGTGGTAACTGATTAGGGCTGAAATAGAACGCTGAAGACATATCTGACTGTAATGGTCCATCCTATTTCATTCAGACATTTCAAAATGCCTTTAGATGTCTCTTTGTTAGATTTTAAAACTATTTTTTTGTACCACAATTGTGTTAGATCCAAACCTTGAAATGCACAGTTTCATTTGCAACATGGCCCCAGGGGGGAGAGGAGGGGTTCACTAACAATGCCCCTCCCTCTCTTGACACAAAGCTGCTGTAACTCCATTCCTGAAAATCTTGATGTACATGCAAATGATGGCTGTAAATTGTAGCAAGGGGTATCTTGCCATCTAATATACTCCAGGGAGATTTAAGAGGCTAATACCTTCTTCAGACTTTTACTGTGGAGGAAGCTTTCTGCTCCACACGTTTCTGTAATTATCCCCCAAAATGAGTCTACAAAAGTTACTGTACCATGGCCAAAGTTTGCCTTACCCTTGAAGATCCATGTAATAGGATACTTTATGAAAAAAGATTTATTGTAAATGACAGGCAGTATTGGTTTAGGGGTTTGAAGGTATAGTAATTAGGAAACTTGGCATGGTCATCTGCTCAGGGTATTCTGCTTAAAGGTCATGAAATAGTTTCAACAGTATGAATTAAAGGAGTCTAAGCAAACCATGGTTCTTTAAAAAGAGATTTCTATTAAGAAGCAATATTTCAAACAAGTTATGCACAAGACCTTAGCACCTCTTCCATACCTGTGCATAGCAGATACTTTAAAGAGGAGATGTGATAATTGGAAATGTAGCAAACTTGTGTGTTCCATTCCTTGCTTAATTCAAAATAAATCCAGTTATAAATACTATTCAGGGCACATCCTGACAAATATGTCATGTATGCAAAATTCTGCACATGGTTTGAGAGCATGTGTATAAAGTTTCTTGCATGTGCAGTAAGTCCTAGCAATCTTTCCAGAATACAACTTATAGCTTGGCTTACAGTACTGTCAACTGTCAAGTCCACTGTACAGTGGGGAATAAATAAATAGCACACCCCCAGTAAGTGTTGCAGCAGCCCCACTAATACCCTGGTATGGGAGTGGGGGGTTGGTTACAATTGGCAAGTAAATGACAAGTACCATCTCCATCTGGTTTTGTGATGCAGTATGAAGTTTGTTTGCAACTCTGGTGCCATGGGTGGGGGGAAGGGGGAGTTCACCATTTGCAAAAATGATGGCTTGTAGAGCTACTCTGTTATGATGTCACAGAGCCACAACAATTACTTGGTATTTATAAATAGATGTAGTTCTCTATGGTTTTCTTTCATGCAGTACTTTTACATTGTGTTCAAGTTTCTGTCCAAACGATTTGCAAAAAAATGTAAATTTTCGCTTAGTGGCCACATACTTTACCCTACCCCATGCTACATCTAATTTGCTATATTCTGGTACTTTTCATGCTACCAGTCATAGCAATGCCCTCAAAGTTGTGCCTTGTGAGAGTATAACAGCACATCCATGTCGGTGTATATTTTTTAGGTCTATACATTGATCAAAGAAAAAAGGAAATAGATCACACTGTGGGCCCCAGTGTGGCTCTCTGATAGAAATGACAGCTTCTTGATTTAACCAAAGAAGTCTTTATGTGCTGTTTTCAGGATCTTTCTTTATAATTTTCACCTTTTGAAGAGAAATGTGTAATCGTTTTGAAGTCTCATTAATTAGTTACTAATTTTTTTTTCTTTTTTGTTGTGTGTGTGTGAATTTGTTTTGTTCTCATTGATTTTGTAAGTACTGTACAATTTTTCACATGGTTGACTTGAGGATGAGACTGTTCTATAAATTCACTACATACAGTACTGAATGTTGTTATGATAAATCATAGTCATAATTTTATGAATATCGGTGAAAAAGTTTGTGGCAAAAGTGTGAACTTCAGCCAGCTACTACTATACTTTTGGGTGAACCCATCGCTTAATCTCTAAATTAAGGATCTCCATTTATACACTTCAGTCTGTCTTTTGTGAATCAAAATGTATGAATCATTTCAACTGCAATGTTTTAAATGAAAGTATGTATCCTAAATTTACATGCACTTTCAACAAAAGACTAGTCTACAACTTTTGTAGTCAGTGAATATACATGCCACTTAAGTTTTGGACATAGGCTGTAACTTGAAGGATGGAATCCCAAGTGCACCTTTCTACAGTACAGTCAGCCAGTAACAATGAAAAGTACAGGTTTTAAGTGTAAAGGATCTACATTACCCCTCACTTAACTCCTGTCTACAATTGGAAGACTTGGCTTGCCAAGACATTAAGGTAAGTAAGGGTTACAGTTGTAGATAGGAGGTAAGTATCAGGGCTTGTAGATTCACACACCAGGGAGTTTTGGGGATTTTGTGGTTTGAGGACAAGTGGGATAACAGCCCTGCTGCGGAAGGTATTCTTCTGTGTGCTACTGTCATACAGCATTCATGATATACTTTACCTATACTCTTACAGTATGTCTACAACAAGTGACAGTGAGGAAGATACCTTAGGCACTGTGTCAGTTAAGGTGACGCATATGCCAAGTTGAGTTGAGAGAACATAATATGAGGTTGACTCTGCTAGTGTAAATGTCAGTGCTACGAGTACATACACTACTGTAAGATGTGTCCTGTAGTTGCTACAGGTACATACTGTAAGCTGGCACTGCCCTCAGTGAGATTGCTGTGGGAGAATGATACCAGTGTTACAGGTTGAGGCTTGAACAGTCTATTTTGCTCAGGACTGAGGACACCTTACCTCCTTAATATTGCCTGCAATACACCTTACCTCCTTAATATTGCCTGCAAAGACCATGTGGCAAACACTAGTAGCATCCTCTGCCGTAGAGGGTGCAATAACTTGTAACTCTTTGTTCTCCATTTTTGCCTTCTTCATGTTAGTAGGTAAATTAGAAGATAAAGACCCAGTCACATTATTGCGGGCAGGCACTGCGTGCAACTTGCGGGTGCCAATTTTTGCTGCCCACAGCTCCCCGCAGATGGCACGGACCTGGCAGTATCTCGCCCGAATCTTGCCCGGACTTGCCCGCAGGTGCGCACGAAAGTCAGAGTTGCCTGCAGCCAAGTTTTGAACATGCTCAAAACTTGGTCCGGGTAAGCTGCGTGAGTTTGCCCGCAGAGGGCCATGCAGAACACCAGCAGGAGGCCCGTAGAGGCCTCAAGTCACAGGTAGTTAACATGCTTGAAGAAAGTAGGTTGGCCATGGACCTGTCGCAATTTCGCGCCAGAGCGTGTCGGATGAGGGCATGAAGCATGCGTTTTGCTGGCAAGGAATGGTGTTGGTACGGCCAACCTGCATGTAGCCCGTCCTTTCTGCTGGCATGGAGCGAGGTGTACGAGGAAAAGTGAGGGCATGTTGAGGGCAATTTACTGCTTTCCTGCTGGTAATCTTAGGGCTGGCTGCAGGCGAGTTGCTGGCGCTCTGCGACTTCCTCTGCCATGTAGATAGTCCCCTTGGAATTCCTTCAGTTGTCAGTCTGGTTTTGAAGAGAGAGGACCTCTCTGCAGGATGGCTAACAGGGCACGTATTCAGTATCAGCTGGGCATCATTCAGGTACAACTCGACCTCACGCAGGTACAAGTTCAGCTACATCAGAAGGAGGGATCAGAGGAGGTGAAGAAGATGGTGGACCGGGGGTTGGTTGCATCCTGAGAGACGCAGACGATTTGGATTGTACGACCAGCTCATGGTGGAGGTACAGCAGGAGGGCGAGGGATTATTTGTGAATTTCATGCGGATGCCCCCAGAAATGTTCGACGAACTTTTGCTGAGAGTGGGTACGCCACATAACCAAGCAAACGTCATTGTTCTGAAAGCCCTTGGAGTCTGGACTGAAACTGGCACTTACACTGAGACATTTGTCGTTCGGTGCAAACTACCACAGCATGTTCAGGCTATTCAGGGGTTTGTGGCCGGCTCTCCGAAGATACCGAAGAGCTCTCTCGGCCCTTGCCGCCCTTGGTGCGCTTCTTGGATGACTCCAAAGTTGACAGACGTGGCATCTTGACACTATGAAATATTGCTTAGAAGCGATAACCTTTCCACCCGACCTGCGTTTATATGCCCGTTAGCGGCACGCCCAACCCTCACGCCATGCAGGCAACTCTAATGCAGGTGTCATGTAGCTAGCACGCAGTGCCAGTATGTGGCCCGAAGCTAACACAGACCAGTCTGTAAGCTCTCACGCGCCTGGCACGCATGTCACACGGAGCACACGCAAGACCCACTCAAGTAACATGCATCCAGCAAGCAAGTGCCACGCGAAACCCACCCAAATCTTGGCCTGCCCGAAGAAATTTTGCTGCGTGCATCAAAATCCATGCACGCAACTAGCCTGTGTGGCCTGCCCGCAATAATGTGACTGGGCCTCAAGAATCTGAGCTCTTATAGACTCTCAAACCAGGAACTTTGGGGAGTGTGATGCTGAAGGACAAGGTCCAGGTCTGCTAAGCTACTTCACTGTAGTTTACGCATGCAGAAATCAGGATGCTCAGAGTTGGGCAATCTGTAGGACCTAAACACACAAAGTAACTTAAATGCAATGACCATTCACTGTACATGTACTGGGTCAGGTTAGCTCAGCAAAAATCAATTTACTGTAAGCGAATGTGAGGCAAAGAAATTGGGTATAACACATCAAGGAAATAGCTTTATTTAACCCCTTCAGGACCACACACCATTACCCTACCGTCACCCGGGACCAACCACTTTGTACAGTGTGGTAATGAATATGGGAATGGGATTTCAATCTTTGTTTTCTGTAAGAAATCACCTTACTATGTCAGTAAAGTGTAGGGCCAAGGATTTTCTGCCATTGCAGAAAAAAGCAATGTACTTTTCTGCATGGAATTTCACAGAATTTACAGTAGCAAAAATCATCAGGCTAAAAATACATGTTAACTTTTGACAGTAGTAATTTTTCTTCAAAGCCATGTCAAATGAATGCCTGCATATATACCAAAGACATACACAGACATTTTACCATCTGAAATGGTGGCAAATTCACCATAAAATCATCAAAACTCCTTGAAGTTACGATCAAAAAACAAGTAGGACATTTACGAAAATTGGCAAAATTTTGCCAGTATAGGCTCCAGTTTGCGTATGCTGTAGTGTGTTAGGCTAGGTAGCTTGTGTGTTACAAGTGTCTGCTGCCTTCAGGATTGTAACCAGACAAGTTTAGGACTTGTTTTCAACGTAATTACTCTAAAATCGAAAATTTTGGAAAATGGTTATACTTGAAACAATTCAACAGAATTTGGAAAGTTAAAAAGGAATTTTGTGATTTGTGAAGTGGAAAATCATTGGCCCTAAAAGTGTTGAACACAAGTTTTGTTTAGAATTCAGTAATATTTTGTTTGACACCAAAATATTTTGTATGTACTGATTACCTATAATAAACTCCAGGGCCAGATACAAACCTTGGCCAAAAATCCTCCTACAGTAGCTGCAGGCCATATTGTGTATACGCCATACAGTTGGCCTACTCGTTAGGCCTTCACCTAGTCTTAGTGCACATCATCTTGGAACGTTTCAATAGCAACGTGAACCATACCTTACATCATATAACTGAAAAATTTGTGCTCTTTACAATGAAGTAGACTCAAAGTGATGGCACTATATCCATTTTCTCTCAAGAAAAATGCCTAGTGTGGCTGTCACCAAAAGGCAACCATGGTATTTTGCGTGTGTCAGCGATGGTGGTCCTGAAAGGGTTTGTGGGTGATTATAGATTGCTTACTACTAAGAAGTCTTTGGTTCATGTCTATTGAGTATTGTCCTCTCTGCCAAAACAAAGAAAAAAATGTACGCAGTAAAATATTGGTTATCAGGCCCTTTGTAAAAGTGATCCAGTGCAAAGTTAGTCGGACTAGCTTGTAAGCTGGGCATGTGTTTTCTAATACAGTTATTGTGGAATGGTGAACTTACTGTAAGTTCTTAATAAACATCACCCCTCTTTATCTCCTATGCAACCCTTACTTTCCTATATTTAGGTTCTAGAAAGATTTTATTTAACACAGTGGAAGAGGGCAAGCAGAGGAAGACCAGGGAGGACACCCTTAGTCTGGTGATAATCAAAACTTGCCAGGGGCGTTATTACATTCATTATGGAGAGGTGAGGATTACATGTAAATTGAAGGTGTGCATTGGTCTGTTTTTGTGATGTCCAGATCCAATGGTTGGTCTGGACACAATCAGGACCACCTGAAAGCAACGAAGCATTGTACTCGGACCATCTGAGACCCAACCGCCATCAGTATGGGGGGGTAGCCAAACCACCCAAATGGACCCAGCTATCTCAGACTACCCAAGACCAACCCAAAACCCAAAGCAAGTTTTCATGGAACAAGTATAAGGCCTATAGTTGATAATATTTTCTGTTTGGTGTGCAAATTGAAAGAGCCCAAAATATACTGAGAAATAATCTTGGGATTTATAAAGGCTTTAAACAGCATTGAGTTTGGTGCACAGAGACTGTGATAAATGATATTTTTTCAGTAGGAGATGGTGATTGTGCCTTGGAAAAAAAAAAGGAAAAAAGGCATTTACACCAATAATAAAGTTAGTTTTTCCGGTTTTTCCGGGTAAAACAAAAACTGACCACCCGAGATGCAAATGATGGTTTCATGAAACGTCAGACCACTCAATTGCAGTCTGAGATCACTAAGACCACCCAAGACGGACCGGTTCAGTGTTCACATTAGGCAGTAAGATCAATTCCTGCACTTTACTCAACAATCCTGCAAATTTAAAAATTGTGTGCAGGAATTTCTTTCAGTGTTTTTTGTAACCCGCCAGGCTGCCAGCAGTCTCCTTAAATAGTTCTCGGAAAGTATCCTGGTTGGTCCTGAGTGTAAATTTGTGCTTTTTGTTTGGTAAACAAACCAATCAGAGCTGAGTAATCAATTTTGAAATGAACTAAATGAAGAATGAACATGATTGGACATTGCTGAATCCATGGTTGCAGGATTGGGAGATGTGCTATCAGGACTTGCAGTCTCACATGCATGTACCACAACCCAATATGACAACACTTTCAGAGGGTACTATTCACTGTACATGGGGTCCTCAAGTAAGTGTGCCAAAGCCAAAGTCTTAACATTTCGCCATACAAAGTTAAAGAAAGTTAAAGAAAAACTGCAAAAGATATTTAGAAGGTGTTTGTAATGACCAGTGATATGATGAACAATTTTTTGGACTTCTAAAACCAAGAGATTTAACGCCTAACTTGAAAATTGAAGTCTCGGTTGCCCTGATTGTCCACAGCTTATAACACTCTACATGAGTGCTTGTGTTCAAGGGAAGCTCTAACAATCTTGAGAGGTATCCAAAATGAGAATTTGGCCTACACTTCCAAAAATATTGAAGACACATGTGTAAAAGACTCTCCAACAGCCATTTCCAATATTATCATTAGCTCTACAGTTTTCATTATTTATAGGTAGGGAGCTCATTCTGATTGCCTTCTTTGCAGAGCTACTGAAACAAGGTTTTGGTTAGGCAGTTATCCTAATGTGCTTTATGCATTAGATATCAAGCCAGACTGGTGACATTTCTCTAAGAATTTCAAATCAAACACATGGGGTTTTTTTGCTTGCAGATTTGACAAAGAGCTTAAAAATTGCTGTTTCTGCCCAGATGGACATTGTCATAGGTAACATGACTTCAAATGGAAGGTTTTGCAGTATCTGATTGCTTTGAATGACTTAAAGCGTATTTTCATTGACGAGGGAGTAATCTGATTCTCTCCAACTTACCTCCCCTATTACTACTATTGGACAGTCCATATACCACAGAATGATCACTGGCAATGAAATCCTTCTCTAGATGGCGATCTATCCATATCCTGACTAGTCATCTATATCCGGGGGGAAGGGGGGGGGAGGGGGAGTAATCAGCATTAAAATACCTATTACTGTGGGAAAAAGTCAACTTATGATGTTAGGGAGATCCCCCTTGACACCAAAATGCCCTCAAATATTTTGGAGAGAAGGAAATTCCCCCACCCCCAAAATTTTGAGACCTATTGCTAACACTGCTTCGCTTTTGGTTGGTTTGGGTGTGCTGCCAGTTTTGGGTGGTCTAAAACTCTGTGCACACCTTCAGTGTAAATACTTGTAGGAGACAAGTATCAGGTCTCAGAGATTCCCAAACCAGGGAACTTGTGGTAATCTGTGCCGATGCAGGGTATGCTTGTGTGACCTGCAGAGGAAGAGAAAATATGGAATATGTACTAAATACAAAAGTACAAAATACAAAGTACTTACAAAGTGAAATTAGTGAAAATTTCATGTTTTGTATTGAGCTAGAGACCTGCCATTTGATTAGAAATAGACCCTACTCCTACTGGTACAGCCGATGAAAATATAAAACAAAATCAGTTGTTCAAGTAGAAATATGTGATCAGTTTATTGTTGTTGGGTCGCTGGAAATATTAATCCCCTCAAGATGTACTCAGTCACTCTGCAAGTTTTCTTTGCACTTTTTTCCTGTTCAATAAGAGGAGACATTTTGGGATATTTCCATGCATTATGTCACAACTCCTCTTTACTTGAATCACTTTGGTTTCTTGTCAGTGAATTGAGAAAACTTTGTACACAGTGAAAGTGTAAAGGAACTCAAGGTGTACTCAGACTGTTCACATGTATTAAATTGAGAACCTGTAGTGAATTAATTAAATATTTTTCCAGCTGCAGGCTCCTTCAGGGCTTATCATAGCATACATGTAAGTAATTGAACATCCTTCCTCTAAATTCCATGTACATGATCCTCTACCAAAAGAAAGATATGAGGTCACATCTTACAGTCATTTTGTACTATTTTGCAAATAACAGGTTAGGTTATGAAGAAACCTTGTGCTTCACTAATACTGTATGTGGAGTAATTTTCCATTTGGGGAAAAAATTGAGGAATGTGGAAAGCTTCTTGCAAGGAAATTTTGGTATCTGAAGGGAAATATGGGCAGTTGGAAGGAAATTTGATATAAGGAAATAGACATTTTTTGCAGAACTTTAATTTTATTAGTTTTTTGTTCCTACAGTGATGTGTATAGTGTATTACGTTACAAAACATAGGCAGGATCTGAGCGTGACTTTAGTTTCATAGTGCTCTGAAGACAGTACAATTCAAGGTTTACTCAGAGTATTGTAGACTTCATTTCAATAAATTACCAAAGCATGTCCGCTCCCGTTCAGTACACTGCATTTGATCACAAATGCAGACTTACAGTAATGCAACTAGTAGTTCTGCCCATTGAAGTGTTTATAGTTTGATTATGTTCTGTGTACTTGTTGCCATGGCAACAGTGTTTTCATCAACAGTTCATGGATAAGAATAGGTAGAAAAATCATTGGCAGGGTGTCAGAATTTTGTCTTTTGCATGTCAACCAAATTTTTCTCAGAATTTAAGTTTGAAGATTTATTTGGAAATTTTGGTGACTGAAAGTAGTCTAAGAGCCATGACCAATATTGTTCTAGTACAAATGCAATACGTAAATGGTCATTGCTTTGTAAGCAATGCACAACCCTGGATACTGGATATAGTGACTCTTTAGCATACTTGCAGGTACTCTCTGCAGGGTAGAAACAATCTGGCCTGGGATTGATGAAATTGGTCAACACTAATAGTAAACAATGGTAGTCTACAGTAAGTGAAATACAGTAGAGTTAAAATGCATCTTACTGTATAATGGATCTATTTCGCTCCTACTTACCTCCCCTATCACTACTATTGGACAGCCCATATACCACGGAATGATCACTGGCAATGAATTTCCTACCCTCGCTAGATGGCGAGTTACACATGGTAATGTATGATATGTGTGCCATTCACCTATTGGGTGAAATTCGAGGGGGGAGGGGTAGGGGAAGGGGAAGGACAACATGCTGTTTTCAGTGGAGTCACTGTGCCTTTAAAAGTGACTAAATATGTCCACAGTGGTTTTGACTTGGTAGGTTTGACTTCAAATAATGTGACAAGTCACTTTCCAAAACCCTCATTGGTCTTGGGTGGGGTCTTGGTCCAGATTTGGGTGGTCTGTACATTCGGAGTCTATGCATACCTTTAGTGAATAAATTAGCCTACATACAAAAACATTTATTTCCCAACACTCTCCTGTATTTTAAAGTCTCGACAAGGAATAGGCCTATAGATCTTGTTCTTGGAAAATATTAGAATCATGTCTGAAATATCATTGTCTTAAAGGTTAGAAGCACTGGACTCATTGTTTGTTCTAGAATATTTTAGATGTAACATAATTTGAGTTCTGAAATGTCCATTTCTACAGCCAAGATGTCCTTGATGAGCAATATTTAATAATGCTAATCTAGGGCTTGGAAACACTCAAGTAACATTCCAAATCCAAATACTGTATAAATTTCTTAAATTCAGTATCAGTGAATAACTTATCCGGTATCACATCACAATTTGCTACACAAGCTGGCTAAATTGCTACACAAATGCAAAAATGTTTTTTTGTGTGCACAGCCATATAGAATTTCAGTGATTTTATACTACAGAAAGAAAAATTCTCAAAACTACTATGCAAAATTTGAATACTAAATTATTCCCTGAGTATTAGGTAATTTGGTACAGTAGGTAACTTACTTCAACAGTTACAGTACTGTACTATACCTGTTTCTTTTCAATTCATTGCATTGCTTCAAAAATGTAGAGTACTCTTTGTTTCCCAGAGTCAAAATGAAGCATTTCATGTTATCTACACCAGCAGTGTTTTTGTTCAGAGCCTTAGTAGGAGATACTATTACTCTTTTGGTTGGTGATAACGTTTATATAGTAGTAAATCAAGCCATCCATGCAATAACTCTTAGACTGATATGAATTTCCTCATGGCAGTGCTACTACTTGCGCATAGACTTGAAGGAGATGGTTAAGTCAGTGCATGGAAGTTTGCTGATGTATAGTGTACTCTATTGCACATGCATATATGTGTCAATAGTGTGTACTCTTCATGTATGGCCACATGATGAACCAAGTTTGAGATATTTTAATGGTAAAAACCATTAAACCTGAGGAGCAGTGTTTTCATGGTCACTGTTGTTTCTTTTGATACTTGAAATTTTAATGTCATACCAATACAAACTTCAACATTGAGCTCAGACCCAAAATCAAATCCAAGAACTTGGTGCACTCTGTGACCTAAGTGACCTCACTGCTTAGAATAGAATTTGTAATGTACTAAGTGTATACTGGATGCAATTTGTAAAGTATGCTTCTCATCATACCCTGTTATTTTTAAAGCACTTAAGGGAGGATTCATACTTCAATATAGTGCTAGAAAGCTATGAAGTTGAACACTCTTCAACTCTGAGCTGTGTCTGTGATTGGCGGGGAAGAGCAGGGGGTGACCATACTGTACAGTATTTGGTTCTGAAGCTTTGTAACATATGAAAATTTGGAAACTTGTATTAACCAGAAAGTGAACGTACATATATAATGTAGTTTTAACAACAACAAAAATGTGAATAAAATAAAATTCTTCACCAGATAGTAAATACTGTGTACTACTTGTCAGAGGTCTGTAATTCATTAATTAGTCATTGTAATAAATCTCGAGCTTTTCAAGTATCGGCCCACAAGCCATTACAACCTGCACTACTTGGCCCATCCTGGAATACTTGCATAATGCCAGAAATTTTAAAAAGACATCAAATTACTTAATTTAACTCTGGCTACAATAATAATAATTAAAAAGTTAAAAATTCAAGTAAAAGTGGCCCATGGACCATGGTCCAAAACATTGGAGAACCTACAGTAAATGCTATAGATCTATCTGATATATAGGCATACTACCTTCAGTAAAAGTGACAGCATGTTTCAAGAGTAGCGTTGCACAAAAAATGTTACATTACAGATCATTTTAGTTTGTACAATTTTTTCATGATTGGGAGTCAAGTTCAGCACAAGAGCACATCTGTAAAGTGTGTGTTGTATATGCTGTATATTCTTTAATAGTGTGTGAAGTACTGTACTGCTAGCTGCTTAGACATTGTGTAAGCAGTTGAGTTGGTCTCACTTGTGTGTACCCATTGATAGTTAAAATACACAGTACAGGACATTAAACTAGTAGTTGATTCACAAATGCATCTGGAAGTTAAAATGTCAATAGAGCTGGTATGTCCTCCTTTGCACAAGTTTGCAGGTTATGCTCTTAAAAAAAGAATAGATACTGAAGCAAAGTGTGTGGGTGTGGATGTCAGGTGTTTGTTTGAAGTTATCAATTTTGGATGTTTCATCAGTCACTCTGTTTATTATGTTGTGCTTTATATGTACATGTCAATAGCAGCTTCTCAGTTAATGGTATTTGAGAAGACCATGTTTGATTTTTTTTTTCTTTTTCTTTTTTGGTCTGAATTTTATGTATGTGTGTGCAATCAGAAGTGTCCAACGGATTTACGTAAATTTCAGACATACATTCCCTGCATGATATCACCATTAGCTTGTGGGACTACTCCCCAATGGGGATGCTGCAGCACTTTGCTGGAAATATTTTTTGCTCAAAAATAGCAAATTTTCTGCCCAAATATAGCAAATTCCCCCCCCCCCCTCACCTTGTATGCCTATGGGTAATACTCATGCTGATGTCTTTCTATAAAGGAAGGGTTTGAGCAAAAAATCAGTTTTTACATGTGAAAGAAGAACTAAATCTATTTTGCCATCTGTGCAATTTGGTGAAACTTCCATTCATATCAGACGTGTAGTACTAGAGACATCTGCAAATGAAGTTACTGCATTTGTGACCCAAAGTTAGCTTGAGACAAGCAGGGGAATATATCACTTCCTCACATGACTGAGAAATGCTTTGTGAATCCTATTGTTTTTGGTGGAGGTCAAAGTTCATTTGAGGTCACTATAGGTCAAAGACCGAAAACCTTGAAATCTCCATATGTCAAGATGGGAATGGCCTATATAGATTTGTCATGTTGAGGAAGAATCCTATTGTTTTCGGTAGAGGTCAAAGGTCATCTGAGGTCACCAGAGGTTAAACTTTGAAAACCTCGTAAACGGCTTGTAAACACGATATCTCCAGATAGCAATGACCGACACTTTTCTTATTTGGTACATAGATTTCTCATGTTGAGAGGAAGAAGCAAAGGTCGAGGTCACTGGAGGTAAAATTGTTAAATGGGGTCACCAGAGGTCAAAAAGCAAAATTTCCCAAAAATGGTCAAAAAGCAAAATATCCCAAGAATTCCCAAGATTGTAATATATTCCCAAGATCATCGTCTGGAGTTATCAGAGGCCAAAAAGCAAAATATCCCAAGAATTCCCAAGATCATGATATGGGGTCACCAGAGGTCAAAAAGTGAAATTTCCCAAGAATTCCCAAGATTGTTATATGGGGTCACCAGAGGTCAAACAGCAAAATATCCCAAGTATTCCTAAGATCGTCATCTAGGGTCACCAGAGGTCAAAAAGCAAAATTTTCCAAGAATTTTCAAGATCCAAGATCCATTGGAGTTGAATCCCTTTCAAGACACTTCAGATTTTCTTTTTTGTTATATTTGGTGGGGTTCAAAGCAGGGCTGGTCATGAGAATTTTTCAGGAGGGCAAGCAACTGCCCGCCTTGCTTAAGCTGTTACACTTCAAGGCGGGCAATTAGTTGCCCACCCAAGATTTTAGGCGGGCAGTTGTGTAAATATAAAATTTAAATTTAAAATTTTCTAAGGTAAAAGCATAACAGTATTGTACAAACTGAACTGCAAAGAAACCTTGTTGTATAATAAAAACAAGAATGAGGATGAACACTTTCATGTTTAATTACAAGAACTGCGCAAAACTCAGGCTTGACTCAACCACCCCATAACCAATGGGGAGGTTTTGACATGAGCAAAGGGCAGTATGTACCACAAATCACCTGGAGCACAAATCATGGGGGTCATGGGGCCATAACACTCTCTGAAAATAAATGTTAGGGGGAAGCACACCCCCACCCCAGCCAAATCCAAACTTAGATATGCAACACTCATAACAAAAACAGTGGTGCCATGTTTTCTAAAATCATGTTATAAATCAGTCAAAAAATAAAATTGATTTTATCTCACCGTGCCACAAATACCCAAATTAGCAACATCATGGCCCCCTATCAGGGTAGAGTTGGTGCTCTATTCCCTTCTACCTTATGCACCACTGTGGACACTGGGTGGACCAAGTCCAGGGTAACATATGGCGGAGCCACTCCATGAATGGTGCCAGTAAGGGTCCAAAGATCATCTGACATCCACACAGTTGGGCCTATATTCCTTCCTCAATGGTACGTAATGTAGTCCAGGCGCAGATCCAGAAATTTCGAAAAGGGGGGGGGGAGGGGCTAACAGCCCCCTTCAGTATTCTCCTACATTAACATGCTAATTTTTGCGCTTTCGTTATTGTTGATGTGGCGAAAAAGGGGGGCTGAGGCTGGGAAAGCCCCCTTCCCTTGGATTCGCACCTACTGTAGTCGGGCCCAGGCCTGCAGTCCGGAAAATGGCAGTGACAAGTTAGATCTAATCTCAAAGCTTTGTGTCTTTCTTGTGAGTAATTAAGTGAAGTATGCACAAAAATCACACTTGTTCCCCTTTAATGTAATGGGTATATACTTTGACCATTACCTTCCGACAGGAGTGGGGGCGCTAGGTTGGGGCCATGGCCGGGCCACAATGTTTTCGTCTGGTGGTAACTGATGAATCCTCCACCCCCACATAGCAACAAAATGAGGATTTAGAGTGTTATGTTCATATCACTTTAAGGACTTCAAGAGACTAAAACTATTTGCTTCTCGTAACAGTAATATGTATGGCAAAAGGCTTAGAAAACATTCAAGTTGGTTTGACAAGCAAAGACCTATTCTGGCCACAAATATGTCTGAACTCTCATACCAACATCTCAGACAACATTTGATAACACTTTCAAACAAAAATGATTGGTAAATTTTAGACCCTGTAGCTCTACGAGTAAGCAGACACTACTTCTGCATATTGCAGCATCCTAGTAGGCCTATCCATCTATTTTACACGTTAGGCAACAGCAAAATTGCAAAGCCCCCCCTAGAGAAATTTGCCTCGTGGTGAAAACCTTCCAATCAAAAATTGTCAGTATTATGCAGATACTTGTTTGAGAGTCTTTTGAACATGTCAGGACAATGGTTTTGTCATTTCTGACAAATTTAGTAATGTTTGACAGTGAATTGACACTCAAAAACGATGTATTTTGAAATTGTACTCTCTGCAGTACAAGATGCATGCAGCAAGCTGTAGCTTACTTGTGCAACTGAACCATGTAAAACTAATCAAGCTGTGCGGCATGCTAGTTTATTGTGCGGTGTTGTCAGATTGTACGGCTGGCCGTTTTCGCTAGGGAAGTTGCCGAATATTTTGGCGTGGAAAGTCATTAAATTTGGGTCTTTAAATGTACTAATTTGCATGTATTTTGATGGTTTTATCATTGTATTTTCACACGGGCGATCATATTTTCTCAAGGTGGGCTGTTTGTTGCCCGGCACACAATTTAAGGAGGGCATTTTGTTGCACACCTTGGCAAGTGTTTTTGCTTCCAAGGCGGGCGTTTAGGCGGGCACGGGCGATCGCCCGGGTCATATGACCAGCCCTGGTTCAAAGGTCATGTGAGGTCAGCAGAGGTCAGATTGTTAAAACATAAAATGATGTAGTCAAGAAAGATAAAATTTGAGGGATAAACCTCAGTGCAACAAAGCATTCCCATTCGGCAAGGAATCACTAAGCCTTTGGGCTTTCTGGTTAATAAGGATAGGACCTCCCCATGGGGAATGTGATGTTTGTAAATTCCCATGCCTCTCATGCAATCACAACATGGGATTGTGGAGGAGAAAATTGGTTGTTAAGTTTAAAGAAAAACAAAAGACTGCTCATTAATGTGAGGCTATAGTGTCACACGTGCTTGCTTCAAGTTCACTTTGTGTTGAAAATGTGACATCTCCAACTGCTGATATCATGGAAAACCGCACATCGGATTTCAAAGCAAATTTCACCAGAATGCTATAGAATAAGCACTGCCTTAACATATCGAAAGTTGGTTTTACCTTAGACCCTTCTTTTAATAAATGTAAATTACATACTGTACTTCAATTCAAAACTGAGACACTGTTAGAAGAATCTTCCATTTTCTAAACAAATCCACTTTCAGGTATTTTTTTTAAATAGCAGATTTGATCTTTTCATTTTAACATTGACCCCTCACTGATAATATGTACTGTACACCCACCATGTTAATAGTTGATCGCCAGGGTGTGGTTGTTTCGTAGGACCTAGACACTCAACCTGGAAAGGATTTTCAAAAGTAAAATTCCTGCCCACTATTCTGTGCCCTTTTTCTGGCACCATGTACCTTGTAGGCCATTGTATAGTCCCAAGGCACAATGTGTCTGGTGCCCAGTAGATATTCCTTGCTGGTCTCTTCTTATCACAAAATGGTTGCCCTTCCAAATTTTCTTCAAAAGCATTTCAGCTGTCATAATTTTTGATGTTAACCTTGTAATTTGGGGGACAACTTAAGTGATTGTACTTGATTTTAAAACTCTTTTCTTCTTTGTTAACCTGGTAATAACTGTTATAAATGATTTGAGGTGTTGTAGAGGGCATTGCATTCTGTTGCAGAAATGCGAAGAATGGGTCAACTAGTTGCAGATTAGAGGCAACCAAGACTGACACGATTGACTTGTTGCTATGGTTCTATTTAAAATTCACAATCAGAAACTTGTTGATCAACTACCATTGCTCATTTAATATCCAACGTAGCAGGTACCTAGCATTGAAAATGTGACAGATCTTCCGGTGGTAGTACAGTATTGTTAGGGTTGTAGTACAGAAGTTGAGTTACAGCAGGGGAAACTGGCAAAAGATTCCCTTTAAATGGGACAAACATTCCCTTTAAATGTGTATTTAGTATATACATGTACATTATTTAGAATCCTTAGCTTAAATGTTACAGCACAGTAGTCTAACTGCACTTTTCTGGAGTAATACATTAAGTCAAGGAATTGTGGAAGATTGTCTACAGTAAGTCATGGCAGCTTCAGTTTTGTCAAACAAATTTTTGGCATGCACTACCCTTTGTGGTCATTTGATCTGGATCTAGGATTACCTTGCATGCATTTTGTGAATTATTAATGAATGTTTGACACAGTTTAGTTTATTGCACTTTGCTCAAAAGTACTATCTTTGTAAAAAGACATGATCTAGGTGCTATAAATAAATTATATTTAATCCAACTATTTTACTTAAATACAGTTTTGCATATTGTGCAACTTATTCCTAAGATTTCAAAATTGAAAATGTCTGTTTGCAGTTCTAATGTCTCCTGTTTAAATGTAACCCAGTTTCAATAGTACAGTTTATGAGGAATGTGATAGTCTTAATATTGTCTGTTTCACTTCTCCTTTACCTATTCCTCAAATGGACAGTCCCATCTCCCCAGGAATAGCACTGGCTGTTTATGTACAGTAGCGAGATATTTGTGTAAAGAGTGGGGGGGGGGGGGATGGGGGGCGGGGCCCTTGAGGCAAAAGTTACCCTTGTAAAAAAGTGAAAGTCAGTTAGAGCATTTCTTAAAAGTGTGGATGCTGTTATCTCCCCCATCCTCCCTGGGATTTCCACCTGTATATGTAGATAATGCCCCCAAATACTATATACCTTCCAGAGTGCTTACTTCAAGTCGCCCTTGTTCATTGCCAGGGGAAGGATAACACTTTTAATTCTGGCTGTGTTTTTTCTTCATTTATGGAATAGGGAATTTATAGTTTGGGGGATGGGGAAGCAGACTGCCCATTTAGTGGTTTACATTCTCATAGATCTGACATGCGCCTTGAAAGGAATGTTTGAAAGAGACATGGCTTTCAGAAAAGCACAGAATGCATTAAGGCAATATAAAAATTCTCACTTTCTTGGTGTGTTGCACATGTAAGAATGTTTACCCTCACGATATGTCCACCAATTCTTTTGTGTATTTGTTTCACAAGAAGTCATCACTTGTCATTGCATCAACAAGCATTAATGTTCCATTTGTTTTTGAATTTGATGTTGAGTTACAGATGGTGAATTGTATTCATGCTTGTGACAGCAACATCAAACCATTTGTCAACGTCAGTAATGTCCCGACAGTGGAACACACTGTAAGTTCTGATTGCCTGTGATTTAACCTTTCATCACGTACTCACTGCATCCTTTAACACTACTCACTATATCCTGGATGGCTAGTATCAATCAACAAAGTTTGCTGTTGCTTGCCAAACTCGTATTAACCGTGTTTGAATGTTGTAACATGTAAACAGTAATTGAAATGTCATAGCCAGGCTGTATTGTAGTGGATCCTCCTCACCGTAAAACACTGCATGTTTTATTTTTTTTACTTTTGCACAATCTTATACACCTTAAATTCATCTTAGTTGACTCCCACTTTACTATACTTCCCTAAACATAGCCTTTTCTATTATTACAATACTGTACAGTAGTTTGTGATAGTGTTAGACCATTTATTGCTATTCACCATTGGTATTAGCTGATAGACCCCATTTGGCCATTTCGTCCTGTATTGGTATCGCTAAAATTTTTATAGCAAATGCAGATATTACCCAACTGATATAATCATGTTTGTCATAAAATTGGTACACAATTTGAGCATTTTTAATGAAGTTCCAATATTTTACCCCATCTAGATGAAACAACATTTAGTTGTGGTGTCTTGTAGCCTACAGTATGCTTTTTTCCAAAATATCAGTATTGGATTGGCATCAGCCGAAATTGAGAACTGAAATAGTGGTATCAGTAGTTTCAGCTGCTTGCACTAGTTGTACTAGAAGCACCAGTATTCAGATCCCATTCAAGTAGCTTAAGAACTTTTGACACACGTCTACAATTGAGCTTCCAGCAATCGTTTCTAAGGCACTGGTATATTCTTTACATGTTTGCAGCCTTGAGTATTCATTTATACACCCATTTGCTAACCTGTGTATCCACCTACTACCACACTGGCTCTCCCATTTTGTCTGGAACCATAGGGCCATTGCTGAAAATTTTTTTTCCCAGGATTTCCTCAATTGACTGGGAACACTACAGGGATCACCCAGTTTCATGAAATACAAACTTTATGTAAATGTGGGTAAAGGGGGAGAGGGAAACCCATGAAAGCTAGTACAAAATGTAATAAATGATAAATATGACAGTTATTTTTCAATGAAAAATCATTTTCCCAGTTTTTCAAAGTATGCCCTGGCAGGGTCAGAAGAATGAGTACATATTTTATTCTCATGAAAAAATGATGATAAAGATGGATTAGCTCTAAAAAGGGGATGTGGTTGGCGACAGTGTTTCCTCTAAGAAATTATCCATTGGGTCAATATACTCAATATAAGAAAATTTGGCTCACTGGAAATGTCATTTTACTGGAACTGCACATGCGTTGTTGTTCACACTGCATCTGAAACCCTCTTTTTTCATTTTTTCCCCATGAATATCAGTGTGTAAAACTGACAAATTATTGCGTCAACATTGTGTCATACAGTAGCAACTTAGCGGAAACACTGGTTGGTGATGATAGGCACAAACTAGGCAGTGAACTATTCTTTTAAATGTGTTGAAATAGACACCTTAATCCTAACATGGTGGAAGAAGAACCCAAAGTGGAAGTTACAGCAGGTGAGATTGGGCCATGTATTTTCTTTTATAGCCAGACTATCCCTAGAGGTTCAAACTTTGTCCATTGTATCCTCTTCTTATACGAACTAGTGATATTATATACACTATTATGTTCTATGAACATTATTATCAAGGTTTAAGTTTCCCCCCATGTTAGATTGTCTCAAAACCTGTTGTATTTACTGTACTCTGTAAGCACGTGCACACTCATCTTTTTACAAAGGTAGTTACAGTATTACTAACTTTGTTCAATCAATCAATCAATCAATCAATCAATCAATCAATCAGTCAGTCAATCAGTGTTCGCGCTAAGGTGCGGGACTGCGTGAATCCCGCTTTTGTCTTTCGAATCCTGCACAAAAGTAAATCTTGTGCGGGACAATCTCGTACACCTTTCTGCAGCTGAGATTGTAACTAATACACACATTAAATTGCAATAGTATCTTTACCAAGTGACAATGCCCTCCTTGATTTTGAAAATCCCTCCCAAAAGTATTTCTAGAGAGGGAACTCCCTCCTAGGTTCAGTTCCTTAGCACGAACACTGCAATCAAACAATCATTCACTTTTTTCAAATGTTAGGAGTTAAGTACAGTATTTATAAGTGAAAAATTTTGCAAAGCATGGACACTGGAAACACTTCAGGAATTTGGGAAGCTCCTCGGTGGGAAATTGTGGTACAAAATTTGGATAGAAATTGTAGCAGTTGAAGAGGAATTGGGTTTTTCCATACAGTAAGTACAAATATGTTACAAATTGTCATCAAGTTAACTTAGTACTACCTGGGAAACAAGCATTTTTACAGCCCTGCAGCAACTATAAATTGTAATATAAGAAATGTTTCAATTAATATAGTTTATTGGAAATCAACAGTTTTAATACTGGCATTATATCTGAAAAGTGTTTGTTAGGTCAGAGGATAATTTAGTTTTCAAAATTTGCATACTGTAGCAATTTTGAAGTTTCTTGGTCTCTTGATCATGAAGTCGATGAAAAGCACTAGGATTTTGTGTGCAAGAACTGCTGCAAAATTTGCATTTGTGTAGCAATTTGACCAGCTTGTGTAGCAAAATGAGATGTGATACCAGATAAAGTATTCCCTTTAAGTTTAAACTACAAAAATGTATGTTAATATGGAAGTTGAATAATGAATCTCATTGTTTCAACTCACAGCTTATTCAACTGCTGAGACATGAAATGTTCATTTTATTTGAAAAAGTGTATTGTGTAGTAATATACGATGACCTAATTGTTGTACAACTCACAGTGCCTACTTTTGTTTCCTTTTGCAATAAAAATTTTGAAAGTTATTATGACGTGGCAAAAATATTCTTTTCTTGGGTGAAAAAATGTTGTGAGGCTCAGGCTTGTGTAGTCAAGCCATTCCAAAGCAATAAAATAAAGATCACACTTTGGAGTTTGGATCCTGCGTGCAGTGTGGTTTTAGGAAAAACAAAGCAAAACAAAGAATATACAGTATTTAATGCAGGTCAATACGTATTACAAATGTGACATATTACAGTAAAACCCCGTTTATCCGAACCCCGTTTATCCGAAACCCTGTTTATCCGAACTAGCCATCAGATTTAACAACAATAATAGTCAACACAATTACAGTAAGTATCCACCAAGTTTTCATGCTTTACAAGGCAAAATTCAACGTAAATTTTTGCAGAAATGCACTAATTTTTCTAGGGACTTTAAAAGTTAGGGAAAGATGTCACGATGACTTAGACATGTGGACATAGATAACAATATGTTATCTCTTTGTCAAATTTGGAAGAAATATCGTACGTATTTGCTTTGAAATTCTTGTTAGGAGCCATGAGTCGGTATAGGCTCAATATCCTTGTATACAAAAATACGTTAGGCTAGCGTAAGTCCTAGTTTCACTGAATCTGAAAAGTTAGTAACGTAGTGAGCTTCATACCTAAAAATAACAAAAATAGACCTTACAAAAATATTGCGAACTGCTGTTTGAGAGTCTCCTACACATGTGTCTCTAATATTTTTGGAAATTTATGCAGAATTTACACTTAAGATACCTCTCCAGATCGTTACAGTTTCTCTTCAGCCCACACACTCAGTGTGTAGAAAGCATTGGTCATTCAGACGAGCGAAGGCTCAAATTTTAGGAATAAAATCTCTCTGTTTTAGAAGTCCTAAAATTTATTTGTCTTATCATCGGTCACAAAAAAATAAATATTTTTGGGGATTTTGTCTGCAATTTTTAGCCTTTTTGGAATTATTTTGGGAATGTGTTGACCCACTGTCTTATGGACGCAGCGTACCGTACTTGAGACAAAAACTTGGAACCCTGTTTATCCGAATTTTTTCGTTATCCGAACAACCTTCGGTCCCGAACATCGGATAAACGGGGTTTGACTGTAAATTGCTGCACAATAACATTTTTTATATTGATTATTGAATAAACGTCAACATTTTATATCTCAGCACAGGCAGGGCTTTGCTGTGGATATTAGAGCTAGACCAGTGGAATTAATTTCTCAACCTTTGAATAGGTTTTTTGTAATTAAAGTTTTCAGGTACACTTAAGTGTGAATTTGTCTTGACAACTTTTAGGATTAAGCAGGCAATGTTAAAGTAAGTTGAAAGCAATTAATATAAATTTTTACAAACTCAGGTCGAATGACAGAGCTGTGCAAACATACATTAAAACAAAATGAGTAAAATGCTTCATGGCAGAATGTGTGGTTTTGCAATTTATTCTTTTCCTAGTCAATTTATTATGTGTGGTTTTCTTTTTTGCATAAAATAGTGATAAAAATTTATAAATTCAAAACTTGCTGTTTATTACCCTGTCAGAACAGACATCTTCATCGTGTGGACACTAAATATTTTTGTTCCTATCCATTTTATTCTTGAACTCAATTTTGTCAAATGAAAGATTAAAGACAGGTACTGTAGCTCTGCTCCGTTGGTAACTTTGTTCATGGTGCAACTTGAAAGAATGGTTTAGATTATAATATATTTTGACATGTTCAAAAAGAATTTGATGTATACATACATGTTATGCTCTTCAGATATTACAAGGTGAAGTTTATCACATTTTCTTTCAAAATCAAATTTTAAACAAGCAGTTAATTGTGATGTCATAGTTTAACTTATATTTTTAATATACAATTTGCTCAAGTATGGGTACATTAAACCTCAGTGTTCATACTAATGGCAGCTGCAGGGTTAAAGAATTTTGTTGCCATTCTGTAAATTTTCATTCCAAAATTTAAAGTGGTTGTGTGAAATAACATTCCACTCTCCATTTCCAGTGGGATCATTTTCATAAGTGCCACAGAGCAGACTTACAGTATAGTGTGAGTATCCATTGTCATGAACACAAGAACAAGTGGAGTGTCTCAGGTTGTGAGTATGAGTAGACAACTTTTTCATGAGTATGAGTACAAAATTTTGCATTATCCCCAATGCATAACTCCCAAAATCAGTGAGTAAGAGTGTGAGTACAAAACCATTCTCACTAGTATGTGAGTACAGGTAATTTTGTGCAAAATGGTGAGTATGAGTATGTGCTCACTACCAGTTTGTTACAGAGGTATATCCAACTGAAGCATGCCATACCCATGTACTGTACTGGTAGTAATGAGCTTACATGGTGCAGTAGTGTGGTATGATGTATGCCAGGACTGCTGATGAAATTCACACTTTATGGCCAGATTATCGTTCCAAATTTGGCTTTTCAAGACCTGCTATACCTACATCATTACAGGGAAGAATTTGCCTCAGCCAAATGACAACTTTTCATTCCAAAATGATCTCTTTTCATTGTGAAAATACAACCAAATTAGAAATATTTGCCCCCCCCCCCACCAGTGGCATCACAGATTTTGATTGGTTGGTCACTTTGTGTATGCCTGTTCAAATTTTAATACGGAAACAAACGACTCAAGTAAGGTCTTGCTGCAATGATTGCAATAAAGGGAAGCTTTCCATATAAAGCACTTGAGAACCCCTGACATAAACCTTGCAATACTGTACTATAGTTCAATTCAATTCAATTCAAATAGTACAGTCCATGTCCATGCAAGATGTATACCAGATTGTGGATTGACTTACTCTGTAGATCTGTACTGTACACATGTTCCATCATAGAGCTTGAAAAATGAATTATTCATTGCACATAACAAATCCTGGTGGTTCTTTTAAAAATTAAATCAGGAAGAGCAAGATGGTCGTTATTTGTCATATCTTCTCAAGTGTTGTGAAAATTGTCAGAATATCTGTAATAATGAAGCCATTTCTATTTGCCATGATTTTGTATAATGTGGGCAGTTTCAATAATCAAGCACCGTATGGTATATGAAGACAGATTCACCCTGTTCTGGGAAACACCGAGTTCTTCATTTTCACTATGATTTTAAAGCTACATGTATGTACTTCAAAATCTGATTAAAATGGAAGTTTGTTTAAACAAAATTTTCATTTGCCTTGACATATTATCAGTGCACAGATTAATTTCAATCTTAGAGAAACGTATGGCTTGTTTGTGCAGTATGTTATATGCCATTGAACTGTGCTGTTGCTGTAAGTTTTTGTAGTACAATGTTCAGTAGTGTTGTTGCTGCTTTAATACAGCCACCAGTTGACAGTAGCTTGAATTTTTGCTGCAAAGAAGTCAGAGACCTTTCTTTGCAATGGTAGGCTGGGACTTTTAGGGAGCAAAGTGTATCTGAGCAAACAAGTTTTGCAATTACTGGGGTAGAAAAAGGTTTGTCATATGAGGTCATTGTGAGGCTAATTGACACACTGTTGGTCACAGCTCATGCACAAAAGTCGCATTAATGGTAAATGTGTACAGTGGAACAGTACAGTTGTACAGCAGATGTGCAACAAACAGAGCAGAGATGTGATATAGTACCATCTATAGGTTAAAAATCTCTACATGATATTTATGCCTTTTATTTTCACCGGTAGGCTTTGGTTTAATTGTAAGCCGACTCTACCCGAGAGTCACCACTGGTGGCAAGGAGAGGATTAGCAACTTTACTTTCCCTGCATTCATGATTCTGTGGGAATTTTCAATAGAGGCAAAAACTGCACTCACAGAACCCATATTTTTTAAGTTGTTTTAAAATTAAGTATTAGGCTATAACAAAACTCGCTCTTGCAGTCTTTTTCTTCATTCAGTCGTTAGGTTTGCCATCAGTTGATCACATTTTTACTGTTTTTAAAATGTAGGCCGACTGGTGTACTATAAGTACTTTGGTTGCCTAACACTTGATATTGTATTATACAGTGACTGCTTTTAAGTACCTGCAAGTGCCTGTGGTATAACTGCTATATGATGCCAGTAAGGTGTTGTGACTCTCTTCAGAGCCCAGACTCAGGGCTGTGGGTACCCACCTCTTTGAAGTCACATAAGCCTCCTTTACCTATGAATGTGACATGTTCAGTGCTTCCATGTTCACCCTAGTATTGACATTATTTTTACTATGTGTGGGTGGCAAACCACATGGCTGTATGTCTGACTGACTTGTAGAAATAAATTGTTCACCAGTGGGTATAAATTATCAGAAAACTACCTTATTATTGTTACTGTGTTATGAGTAATTGCGTGGGTGATATTAGACTGTTGGTGTTCTGTAGAGCTCAGTATCAAGGGTAATAGTGTTTAGACATTTTGTAATAGAATTGCTTGTGATGTATTGCATTCACAAATGTTGTAAGTACAGTTACCTTCATTCACATGTACAGGAAAGTTTTGCCTGCTAAGTTTTATCTGACATGTATAGGCACCATGCTGTTTTTTACTGAAATAAGGGTGTAAGCCTGTTGAACATGTGTTTTGTGTTGCATTTACAGAAAATCATTCAATGAGAAAAGAATTCCTTGCAAAAATGTACAATTTCAGAATGGCAGGATATTATTGTACATAGGGATCTCGACTTGCATGTAAAGAGTGAAGCAGAATTTAAGCTGCTGCAATGAGGTTTCTGTATGATAAATCTCTGTATCAATGCTGTAGAGAAGAAAAAATGCAGTAGCCTTTGGCACCTAAATCCAGAAATTCAGGTGCAGTACCAGAATTTTCAGCTGGTTTACACACCCCTTTCAAGGAAATTAATTTGAAAGAATGCAGTTATAAGAAGTTACACAGAATGTCAATCATTGAGCTTCTCTAAATGACATTAACTGTATCACAGAGGAATTGTCGCATGGAAAAATCCCAGCTAACACTCTCATCTATATAGAGTGTGGTCCCTTGAAGTCAGACTTGCTTTTAGTTATGCAGTAAAACCCCGTTTATCCGAACACATCGGGACCAAAGGTTGTTCGGATAACGGAAAAATTCAGATAAATGGGGTTTTACACTTTTTGCCTCAAGTACAGTACACTGGGTCCATAAGAAAGAGTTTGAACACATTCCCCAAATAATTTTGAAAAGGCTAGCAAAATTGCAGACAAAATTCACCCAAGATATTTGGTTATTATTTTTTGTGACCGATCATATGACGAATATTTTTTTAGACTGCTCAAACACAAAGATTTTATTCCCAAAATTTGAGCCCTACGGTGTCCTGAAGGACCACTGCTGTGTACACACTGAAATGTGTGCATGTGCTGAAGAGAAGCTCTAACCATCAGGAGAGGTATTTAAAGTATAAATTTGGCATAAATTTCCAAAAATATCTCAGACGCATGTTCAAGAGACGCTCAAACACCAATTTGCACTGTTTTTGTAAGGTCTCCTTTGGTTATCTTTAGGTATGAAACTCACTACGATACTTACTGTTGAGAATTATTGAAACTAGGACATACATTAGCCTATCGCATTTTAGTATGTGGAGATATTGAGCCTATACCCACTCATGGCTCCTGGCAAGAATTTCAAAACAAATATGTACGAGTTTTCAAGTAAATATGAGAAAGACTTAACGAACTGTTTTCCATGACCCCATGTCGGCTGTTTTAGCCATCGTGACAAATTACGCTGACTTCTGAAGTCCTGAGGAAAATAAGTGCATTTCTTCTAAAATTAAGGTTGAGTTTTGCCTTGTAAAACACTGAAAACTTGGGGGATACTAATACCATAATTGTATTGAATATTATTGTGGTTAAATCCCACAGCCAGTTCGGATAAACAGGGTTTCATATAAACGGGGTTGGGATAAACGAGGTTTTTCTTTATGTACAAGCATGTGGGACTAAAATGTCGACTCTTAATAATAGAACTAGGAGAGTCCACTTAGGCACAACAATTGAAAGTAGTTAGGTGGAATCAAGTAGCCAGGTATGATGTCATAAGGAACGTATGATGTAAAGAAAGGGGTTGTCGTTAAATTGTAAACATGGTTGGGACTTGCAGTAAGTAGCCATAACTTAAGTAGCCATAACTTATGAATAAAGCAGTTTCATGCACTGTATTTAACCTTCATTTGAACACTGACTGCTTAATGGTGTGTGCAAGTAATGTATCATTAGGCACATTTGGATTCTTGATATAATCATCTTACAGTATGAGGTATCATTAGGCACATTTGGATTCTTGATATAATCATCTTGCAGTATGAGGTATCATTAGGCACATTTGGATTCTTGATATAATCATCTTACAGTATGAGCAAGTTTGGGTGCTTAAGCTTTGACTCATTTGATTGCATTGTACTACAGTGTTACTCTCTATGGGAATGGAGGATATGTTTATTATGACTACTAAAAATGTAGTCCCTGATTACAGCTGATTGTTGCTAATACGGTGGTTATAGTTTATAGCCAATTTGACTTGTATCCATTTTACAGATGATACATATATTTTACTAGATTGGTTAGATGGGGAGGGGGGAAGAGTAGGAAGGGGAATGGGGGAAGTTCACCATGCCATGAGTTGGACTGAATCTAATATCCTTTGTTCCTTTGTCTAATCCATTGGTCATCAACCTTGGTTCAATGGCTCCCCCAGTGAGAATAATTGAAAGAAAGGGGAGATGAACATCAGGTGATAGGACATACATATAGTGGAAGTATCTAGCCTAGTACTGTAGGGGACCGCGTGTTTGGTCTAGCGGTAGAGCATCCGCCTCTCACGCGGAAGGCCCGGGTTTGATTCCCAGGTCCAGTCATACCAGAGACTCTAAAAATGGAAGCTACTGCCGTTGTGCGTGATTTTCCGCATAAGCAATGGAGTAGGGAAGACAAGCCAGTGAGCCACAACTGGAAAAAAGGCCGTGGCCGGCTCAACTTGAACCATTAGGTTGGAAGCTGGGCCGTAAAACTCCATCTAACTAAGTACTGTAGGGATGAATTATTGAAAGGATGCAGGATTGTTTGGTTAAATTTGGCACATGTTGTGCTATCCAACTTCTTTCATAATAGATCTACTCCAGCTTTCAAATGTCTCCTACATATCCTACTTTCTCCTACTTTTTGAAGGTTCCACCCACTTTTACTTTCTTCTTGATAATCCTACCTTTGCCTGCATTTTTCTATTTTTTTGACTCAAAAGAAATGCATAATATATTTCACTCCTACTTACCTCATCTACCGCAGCATTAGACCCTGTAAAGTTAATTGGCACAAAGGTTGCATATGGCGTAACAGTTATGGATGATTTGTGTAAAGGAGGCACTTGCTGCTGTGCCATTTGATGTGTATGAATCAGTCATTCAAGTGAAATTATATATATATATATATATTTCTATAATTTGGGATTTAGGCGAAAAACCATATGAACATGACTGTTGGGAGAACTCGTTGGTTTTGGTCCATTTTCTGAGGATGATATGTAGCAAACATAACTAACCAATTGGGGGCACTTTTTGATTAGTATTAAACTCAGGGGACCATAAATTGTAAATGTATGTCAATGTTACACCCGTTATGAAATTGTGTTCGCCCATTATAAAAAATACTGATAAAATGCTGAAACTCAAAAAAGTTTGCCATATATATGGACCTTGCCAATAACTTAGGTTGCTATGTTGTGATGGTTTTCGGGCAGTCTGTGACCACTACACCAGTTCGGCTTGTGATTCACAGAAGTGACAAACAGGCTACAAATACCTCGTGTGATTCAATTTTCTCTCCTCGTTACCATGGTAGTCCCAAGCGGGATGAATAATCAGTAGGTCGAGGTTGGTAGATCGAAGTTAGAATGTGTAGGTCGAAAGGTAAATAGTTGTACATTCGATCTTGAATTTTTGTACCAATCCTAGATAGAGCATAGCCCTTATCAAAGCAGGAAAGGTTCAGAGAAAATACCAGAGAGAAAAATTGAGCCGTACCGAGGGTTTGAACCCGCCATCCTCCGCTTTCCGGGCAGAGTCTGTGACCACTACACCAGTTCGGCTTGTGATTCACAGAAGTGACAAACAGGCTACAAATACCTCGTGTGATTCAATTTTCTCTCCTCGTTACCATGGTAGTCCCAAGCGGGATGAATAATCAGTAGGTCGAGGTTGGTAGATCGAAGTTACCAACCTCAACCTACTGATTATTCATCCCGCTACATATATATATATTAAAAAATGGGGCCAATATTTGTTGGAAGATGCCTATGAAACCCATAAAAAACCTATGTTTTGTATGTTTTTAAATTTTTTTAACTGTAAAGTGTGAATAAGTAAATGCAAAAACACAGAAGAAAAAATTACACTCTCTAGCTTTACAGTTTTGTTTCGAACCTCACATGTGAAGTTTTTCAGAGTGAACACTGCATACCCTGGGTACCCATGTTTGGATGATGAGATGAGACAAGTGAAGTATGCAAGTGGACAGGGAGCACTCTGCCAGGACATGTCTGTCAAATATCAACTACTGGTATTCCGGTGCCTAATTTTCCTCTGATGTATAAAGATCCACCTATATTTTGCCTTTATAGAAAGCCTATATTTCAGGGGAAATGGGCCTATATTTTAAAAATTTTAACCTTAAGCAATTAGCAATCACAGAAAAATCTATGTGTAAATAATAGTTTCATTTTGAAGCCACAGTTCCTCTCTTCTTAAGCTTGTGATACTAGTAATTCATTCTGTTGTGAGTTCAGCTCTGTGTAGCTTAATTGTGGCTACATAAAAGAAAGCAGGAGGTGGGAGTGTGGAGCTGTTCTTCCAATTATTGAAAAGTACACTGGAAAGCTAGATAAAAAAAAAAGTAGGTCACTGCAGTAACTTATTCCCTAGACATGCTTTAATGAATGGGAAGGATGGTGTAAGGGTTTGATGGTTGATTTAGGTATCGAATCTGAAGCGACTGTGCATGCCAGTTGGTAGAGGGAAGATCTGTACAGTAAAATAGATTACTGTAGTTGAATAGCCAAGAACGTACTGTATTTAATTGAACTGTTGCAGAAAAGTCTCCATTGGAAAGCAATTCCATAGCTGCAATCATAATTTTTTTCAATTTTTTGAAACCAGAATGCTATGAAAAAGTCATAGAATTGCTCTGATGAAGAACGTAAAATTCAAGGCCTGTTCCATGTGCCAAGTCCCAAAATGCTTTCTGAAAATGTGTGCAATGAAATTTGACCTATTCTTCACCAGACATTTCTTGCTGTAACTTAAGTTAAGTGGCATGACCTGCTTTTGGGACAAAGTACTGTAGTGTGAGACCAAGGAGCCTTGGACTCCTTGACATTTTTATTCTTTATTAAAGTGCTTCATTTGTGACTTCTAAATATGGCAGCGTGTGTACATTTTCAAGTGAGTACTTACTCAATAAATGACAATTTTGCTCAGTAATTATGGTTACTGTTCATTACTCCTTTCCTATATGAAAATTCTGATGTGTATTTTTGTAACTTGTATTTATCTTTTGGCCTCTGTCTTTTCCATGCATTTGGCCCTTAGGTTCCATGAGCCAGAGGCCCACTCAGTGAAACTAAATGTGTTTTTACCCTGAACTACATTTCATTGTACAATTTTGAAATAATAGTCAAATGTCAGAGCTTACAGACTGGTTGTTAAAAAGTCAAGAAAATTTGTTTCAAAGTGTGTGGGAACTCTACATAAAATATGAAGTATGAAAGAGGCAATGGGTGAACAAATTGTCTCTGGCTTTACATAAATAATTAATCTTCCATGAAGTGGCATGCACATTTAAGTGTTCACCTATTTTGACCTAGATGTAGTACCTGCCAGGCTTCATTAGTGGTACAGGTAAATAGGAGTTTTAAATAAGATTAATTTTAAATGGCACCAATTTCACTAATTAAAAAAAAACAATTTCTGATAGTACAGGTCACAGGTGATTTACAAGGGAAGTGATAAAAGTCATCAAAGGAACAACTTAAATGAGTTGTTAAGAAGAGTTAAAAAGTGCACATGTACAGTTGGATTAATTATAGAATGGAAGTTGCAAGACCTAATTTTCCTAGCCTTTTGGAAATTTCAAGGGAAGCCTTTAGCCTCAGATTATGGTAAAGGTGTTCACATTACACCAGTTGAATCTTTAGAGGTGTTTAGGAGATGCTGCAGGTCAATGATTCTCAAATTTTGCCCACCTTGACCCACCATTTAAGGTCTGGTCTAGAGGCAGTTTAAGTTTTACACTTGTATGTCTTAGAAAGTTTTTGCAAATACTTAATTATTACTGCACTGTACCCTTAATATTGCTATTCTCTTTGAAGAGAAAATTTCTATGTTTACCACACCATATCCTATGTTCATGGTTTCATTAAATTTTGTATGTGGCATGAATATGCCAGTTTCATGAAAATTCTGTGGAAAATACTGATATTTTTGGCACTGTGGTGGTTTTTTATTATGGTATATATTGGTATTTGTTTTTGTCAAACACCGGTCCCTGATAAAAAGACCAAGTGGTGTTTTTAAGTCTATTCAGGAACATGTAGGTAGGTCATTTTTAAAATATTGAAATTTGCAGGAAATCCTGTAATCAGTAGTTATATGAGGACCACCAAGCATTCCTTGTTGTTTTAAGCAGTTAATGTCAGGATGTGGTTTTAAAACTTCAGAAGTACAGTACAATGTTGTAAGGAAACACCTTAGCCTAAGAAGAATATTCTTCTTGTTTGAAATGGGATGTTCTTATAAGTGAGAAAATGCCAAGAAGGAAATTCTGAGTGAGTAAAAATTTGACACATTCCAGGTAACTTGGGGTTTGTTTTACCTTTAGAAACATCTTGTTCCAGTCTACAAGAATAATTCATCACTTCAAAATTGTGCTGTACTTTTTCTCGCACCCTAGAATTGAACTCTTTTTGGCAATGGTGGACAGTCAGGAAGGGAAGGGAATAATTTCATAGAAGAGCAGCACAACTAGAGATCTTATTATGGAGGGAGTTAAATTCAGCGAACAAACTTTGTGCATAGTCTGCTGAGTTCCCATATTGTTGTCTTCATTAGAGCAGAGAAAAAGTACCTCCTACTATGACCCTATGCTATGACAAAGGTTCTCCTATGGGACTGAGATTAGTGGACCACAGGAAGTAGGCCCATATCACAAGTATATACTGCAGCACATTGGAGTGTTTGTTGCCTCCTTGGAAATAATCAGAACTGCAGCTTATAAATTTAAATTTGGTTGTTCCTGTGTGTTTCTGCTTCAAAGACAATTCTCAGACTTTGCATGTAACCTTGAACTGTGATGCATCCTGAGAGTCACAGGATGGCAGTCAGTAAGGGGAGTGAACATTGTCATGGAAGAGGAGCAAACAGAGATCTTATTACAGAGGAAGTTCTGAATAGACTTTGCAGGGTTTAGTAGCACCCATTAATGTGAGATAGGTCCCCTTTCTTTAGTAATAACATACAATTAGACTTTGTTATAGTACTCCAAACCATCCAGTACAAAACAATGACCATTGCACAGTACCATGGCTGTAAAGGGAGGATGCAATGAATTTTGATTCTCAAATTGTTTTGGTATTTGGAGGGAAATTTGGGCAGTTGGAAGGAAAATTGGGTAGTTTTGTACATGAAAACATTTAAAAATTGTGAGGAATTTGACTTGCTTGCAGGGTACAAACATTTATGCCAGCCCCGTAGAGTAGAGAGACTGATGTAGGGCCACAGATTTTCCACAATCGCGGAAAAACATGGAGTGCATGGCGTAGGTAGTGTACTCTGCACTTTGTTTTTACTCATTATGTTTATGGAAGTGAAGAGTGTTTTCCCAGAAAAACAGAAGATTGGCCTTGATATTGGTTCAGTGAAGCCACTTAGTAAGCCTGCTGTAGGCAGATGTGTATAAAGCAGAGTGGGCTAAAAAAGAAAACTCTTTAGAAAAATTATATTCATTTTGTAAGCAAGAAATTGGTCCTTGTAGTACTTGCTTCCCATTTGAAAGAAAATATATTTATATTATTGTCCCATGGGTATAAGTAATTCACTTTTTGAGTAGTGATACTGAGGTGTGCTGTAATTTGAAGTTTTACATAAGTGAATTGAACATATGCAGAAGTCTACATACTATACATTTTTACAGATCTTTACTCAAACATGTGTACCATGAAACTGACTGCTTATTTCTGACATTGCACAGTATGTATGCACATATTTCAATACCTTTTGTAGTGACCTTCTATTCCCTAATTCACTATCAAGATTTTACTATCAATAGCCTCTTTATCTGTTGCTAATTGACCTGTCAAGTACCACCCATATTAACCATAAATGCAGTCCACTGGGTCTTCAAGTCTGCAGCTGCAATACTGTTTCAAGTATATACAGGTCTGGCAAGCACAATGTTGAACAGGCGTATACCCATCCTGGGTGTACAGAACCTTTTATTCCTTTCATCTGGTCCAGATCTAGTACATCTGAATGCAATACTGTGCCTGGTTAACAAATGAATTAAAGGTACAGTGCAGTATGTCAGGCCTTGTCCAAAACCATGAAATTAATGGATTACCGTATGTGTGTGATATTGCAGGTATGTGTGTGATATTGCAGGTAGATTAGGAATTTCATATATTGTATAATTGTCATTCCAGAGCTAAACAGTTTTCTAACTTCTTCAATGTTTCTAACCTACGTTAAAGTAATGTTTCTCCCTCTGGTCCCTTTGAAAAGTTGTGAGCCTGAATGTATGTTTGGGGTCAAGTTTCTTAATTGGCAGAAGACTCAAGTTTTGGCAGTTTCTCATCAGTGTTATTGCATGGAACCAGCAAAAATGGTTTCCAGGAAATTTTAAATCCAGCATCTGCGTGTTAAGTTGCTTTTTGTATCTGTCATTGCCCCTCTCTGTCTGTCTTTATAACTGTCTCTCTTTATAACTGTCTGCCTTTTTACCTGTTTACCTGTTTGTCCCTACCTGCCTCTTTTACTGTCTGTTTCTTTGTATACATGTGTGTATTAACTATCTTGCATCTCTATGGTTATTCCTGCCTCAAACTGTCTGTCATCAATTTTGAATGTTAGTCATCCAGAGAACTAACCTTAGTCCAAAGTTGATCAGGTTCATTTGCATGGTAGGAAATTTCTTGTCTAGTCTGAATGTACTGAAGGTCAAAGATCAGATGTCACAAGAGGAGAGTTTATGAAATCCTTTAGATGCCAAGGTTCCCAATTGACAGACCTTACCATTTGTGAAATGGTCTGCGAAAGTTTCAAGAAACTGAAATATTTAGTAAGGCTGTTACAATAAATTTAAAGTGTAAACTCAAGTAAAAGTGGCCCTCAGCCTGAAAAATTTGAGAACCCCTGCTCAGGGGACAATTAGTGCTTGCAGACTAACTTAGTCCAAAGTCAGGGATTTCTTTCATGCCCTGAAGTTTGTGCTAGGAGAGAAAAGTGTGGAGACATATGACATCACAGGTCGCTGGTTGTAAAATTTCTCCTTTCTCCCGAAATTCAGCTTGGCCAGAGTTAGTGACTGTCATATTGATAGGGTACACAGGTGAGAAAGGTGAATGTAAATGAGGTCAAAGGTCATTTGCTCTCTCCAAATAAGTCTCCTAGTGATTTTACCCAAATTTACATCATCCCTTCCAACCTACTGTGCGCAAACATTCAAAGTTTGAGCCTGGCAAGAGATATTAATAGTCTTCACTGTGAGTTGCTGATTGGGGTATTAATTTACTAAATTGAGAACGGTAATATTACATTCACAGGGAAGTGCTTTTGAATCTCATGCAAATGTATATGAACTCCTTGAAGCTCCAATGAGGGAGGGACCCTGCCTTGACTTGGGAAGGTTGGACTGGTGGAATTCCATAGTCATGGAAAATTGGTGCCTTTGTATGCATATTATTTTTTAAATCATTATGTAACTCCTGAAGAGGAGGTTTATTGTGTAAACCCTCTTTATGGCCCCTACAGGGGTGTATACTATACATTTCTGATTTTCTGTGATACTGTTTTTACTGTAATGTTTATTATCCTTTAGAAATAACTGGGTTATTATTGTATAATGTAGCAACTATCAAACATGTTTTTGCACTTACAATCGCAAAAAAAAAAAAAAAAAAAATTGAATGTGAATGTATTTGTCTTGCCATCATTAATAAAATGGTGTTACTGAAATAATGTTATTGATGGATTACATTGCATTTTTATTAGGCTTTCTATGGTGTCTGGATTCCAGTGGTCAAATCTGGGAATAACAAATGTATCTAGATCCTCATAGTCTCTGATCCTTGTCGTCTTCAGACATAACAAAATTTAAATCATGAACTTTACCTCTGTTTGTGAACAAGTTCATACTAAGCATCTGTTTGGCAAATGAGCCATACTACAGGCTGTTTTTGCATTTATGATCCCCCTTATATGCAAGTGATTATATGCAATGCATGGAAAAACATCCCAGCTGAATATGGAAAGTAATTTATTTTTGTGAAATTGACCATGTGTGCAGGGGATCATTAAGTTCAGCCTATTTGCCAGTGTTCTGATTTCAGAATGTTCCTTTCATTCTAACAGGACTTTTGAGTAAATTTCTCTTGTCTGTATGATTGTACAAAAATACAACAGACTGTGCAAATGCACTTCAGTGTTACAGAGTGCTGCCCTTAGGTTTTCATCATTGGGCTTTTATGAAAGAATAACATTTAATAAGTGCATACCTACACTTCAGATATATGTGCAGTTATAAATTGACATGGGATGCATAAACATGATACTGTATGCTTTTTGAAGTTCAGTGAAGCACTTTTATTCCACTCTAGGTAAAAGTGTTTTCTTTAGAAATGTGGCCTAATAAGTGGCATTCTGAATGATTGCTAGAAAGGAACCATGTCAAAACCTTGATGCTGCAAGGGCAGCAGCCATGTTTTGCTGCTACATTGATTGACCCAGCTATTGGACTGTGTAGCAACAAAGCATAGCTGCAGCTGCCTGAGGTAGCTGTAGCCATGCTTTGTTGCTGCACATTGATTTACCCTGCTATTGGACTGTAGCAAAAAAGCATGGCTGCAGCTGCCTGAGATAGCTGTAGCCATGCTTTGTTGCTGCACATTGATTTACCCTGCTATTGGACTGTGTAGCAACAAAGCATGGCTGCAGCTGCCTGAGGTAGCTGTAGCCATGCTTTGTTGCTGCACATTGATTTACCCTGCTATTGGACTGTGTAGCAACAAAGCATGGCTGCAGCTGCCTGAGGTAGCTGTAGCCATGCTTTAGTTGCTGCACGTTGATTTACCCTGCTATTGGACTGTGTACAAAATGTCTGGCATGCATGCATTTCTTGCCATATTTTGCTGATACAGTGGAAAACTTCTCTAGAATACCTTGTGTTTCCCCAGCATCTAAAGGACATGATCTACAATAATGCAATATTTCCTTTCTTCCATCTTAGACTCTGTTTCTCTTCATCTTTGCCATTTTCCTCTTTCCCTGACTGGAGAGGTTCATTGTACACAGTGTAATTGCCAGAATGCTGAGCTAATACACTGTGCCATGCACTTTCTCACAGCTTTGGCATTTGTCAGGTGGCAGTAATTACAACTAATACATGCAGTGTATGAGGTCTTTAAATAATTGAACAGTTTTGGGGATCCATCTTTCAGTGAGAAGTACTTAAATCAACTAAAGGAGGTGGCATTTTAATTTAAAGGTTTGCGTCTCCTGAAATTCAGCATGGTGATGGCGACACAACAAAGAGAAAAGATGCTGTATGTTGATTGAATGTCAGGAATCTGTCATTCATTTCTGACTTTACCTGTAAAGATAGGAAATGCAAAAATAAGAGGTATGATGGAAGGCAGATACATGTACTTTAGGAGAGGGGGGGGGGGAGAGCTGGGGACAGGGATTTCCACCTTTTTGATACAGTATTTAACAGCTACAATATCTGCCGCTTTAAAAATACTTGTTAAGTATTAGCCTTACAGTGATTACCTATTTGTACAGTTTACACTGTGGCACATTTGCCTCTTCTTCTGCTCAAGGGATTGAGTGAGTGTGCACTTAAACTTGTTCTCACAGATTTTGAAATATGAGCATCAGTGCTTTAATTTGAAATTGTGTAATGCTTACACTTATGAAAAGATGTATTTGCACTGGTACTTTTTGAAGAACTTGTAGGATGTTGTACCAACTCAGCAGTACCAGTGTTTTCATTGCTTACAGAGTTTTACCACAGCTGATGTGGAATTGTGTGACTTTTAGTACCATGCTCCCTTGTTGGCATTGAGTGCATCCCTAAAGATTAATGTGCATCTAAAATTTTTCATCTGAGATGACTGTTTTTTTGGAAGCTTACTGGAAGAAAACCAAAGATGAATTAGATATTAGACCCTAACTTAATGTGTAAATAATGAGAACTTTAAAAAATATTTGGTACGCAAGTTGGAAAGGGATGGCAAGAAGTTTCAACTGTAAAAGTGTTTTAGGGGACCCAAGTTTAGATACAGAACCATACTTCAAGGACCTCTGCATCAGTGGTCCTCTATCCTGACATTCAACCACCCGACTATCACACTTGCCCACTCCAGAAGATCAGATGAACATGGAAATACTTCCCCAAAATAAAGAAAAACTGTTTAGTCTCGTCTGTTTTTCTGTGTTGACAGCAGCAGAGACCAAAGAAGGGTTTGAGAAGTACCAGAGCAGCCCTTCCAAATAAGATATTGGCTACGGCAAAAAAATTGCTGAAGTAAAAAGGATTTACTTCGGCAAAAATACACTTTACCTCGGCATTAGGTAACTATCCGATGCTACTTGTTTACAAACCTCTACCACAGTAGGTTAACGTAATTTGTTTGTTTAAGCTCCGGAGTTCCATTGATAAAACCAATACAGCCGCTTTGGGAATTTTCCCACTTTATTACACATTAAAAAAGATAAAACGGCTGGTTCTGAAATCTAAAGGTCACACTCTGCCGTGTCATACTCATGTGTGTACAGTGATCACTTTCTTGACAGCAGACAGTGAGGTTTGTACATACAGTAAATACCCATCGTAACGAACTTTTTAAATCAAGATTTTCCGTTAAAACTTGAAAAAATGCAACTATGTTTTGTATATAAAGCAATAATACTGAATATATTTGCTCATGTTACGATCGTGGTGGAAATTTTATTAGAAAACAATTTCTTTTCAAGTTGCTACTCGAAGCTGCATTTCGAGCCGTGTAGGCCTAGTGTGCATCTTTCATAACCGGTAAGTCCCCGTACGCGTGTCCTGCAATCTATCGCCTCGGCAAAATTTTTGCCGAAGTCAAGTCAATTTGTCTTGGCATTTACCTCGGCATTCTGGTGCCTGGACAGCCATATTGATGGGTAGGAGACTATTCATGTTTTAGATATGCTTACCCCTTGCTATATTTGCATTAATACTGTGTACTGTGTGCAACTCGTAGCAGTTTTCACAAGCTCCCAAATGTCCACCATTTTGGCTTGAAGCCTGCCCTCATTCTCCATTCTGCAAACTGCTGCATAGTTGCTTCTTGGAGGTTTATGGATGTCTGAAAGCCGTCAGACCCAAGTGCTACAATGGTCTTTCGCCTCAGTCTATCTGTCACTGCTGATGCAGGCTGGGGCACCTTCTGCTAAAAGAACACCCTCATAGGGGTGTGTTCAGCAGAGGAGTTTAGGCTTTGCATCATCATTCTTGAACTTGCAGGGCTTGTGAGAGCTGTGAAAGCTATCTGGGACCATGTGCAAGACAGAAGCCTGACGGTCATCTCAGACAACACCACCGTCATACAGTAGTACACATAAACAGGGAGGATGGAATGCAGTCACATTGTTTAGAGGCTGTCCAAGTCAAGGGAGTGTGAACTAGCATCTACGTGAGTCTAGTGACTGTTTAGACAAACCCATTGGCCCAACCTGGACCTGTTCACAATGGAACAGAATGTCAAGCTACTGACCTTCAGCTCCAGGGTGTTTCACCCTCTAGATTGGGTGATAGATGCAATGGCCATCCCATGGATGGCATGGATGCATGTGCATTTCTGCCTTTCTCCATCCTTAACTGGATCTTGCTCAAGATCCAGAGTGCTAGATCTAGGGTGCAAGTGCTTCTGGTGGCCTGGTGTGGCCTCAGTAGCCATACTGTAGTTCCATTCCTACACCTAGTAGTGGACCACCCAGTGGTACTCCCACTCGCCCATGACCAGTCTCACAGGACAGTGGCAGGGTGCCTTACCCATGGGTCCAGGACCTGCACTTGTCTGCCTGGAGGCTGTCCCAGATTCCCTTGAAGCAACAGGGAATTCCTGAGGTTGTTGCCTCCAAGGTGGCTGCAGCAAAGAGACCCTCCACCCTCCACACGTATGATTCTGGACTTTTGCAGAGAATGAATTTACTCTGTTTGGCATCTCTAGTACAGGCTGACCAGAGGGGTGCCTGACTACTTCAGACTAGAGTTGTGACTCATGGCTGAGAATAGAAAGCAGGGTGGCTAGGGCCTCCACTGCCTAAAGAATTGCCAGTACTCTCACAAACACTGGCAAACATCAAATTTCTTTGTACTAAGAGGTCTGCAATTATGCTCTTTTTGTTTACATTGTTATAAGGTGTTGTAAAAGCAGTTCTAGATTTTGTAGCCTAATTCTTTTTCAATTTATTAGATTCCCCTTTAATATGTTGACTACGTAGTAGGTATGATATTCCAGCATGAACAATTCATTACCTTGAAAAGCCTATGGTGTAGGCCTATATTTGCATTCAATAGGCTAGTATTCGACTATCAAAATATTCATCCATGCGAAGCAGAATAGGTACTAATTTTTGAAATTATGAAATCAAATACTCCAAAATTAAGCTATGTGGTTAATAGCTCCACCCATTGTTTACAGTTGATGTGACACATTGTTTTTCTGTCCATATCACTCTATGTGGTTGAAAGCTAAAATTTCCTACTCATAATAAAACCATGCAGTGATTTTTGTCATGTAGTGTACATTTCATGACCAGGCCTCAGTCCAAAGATAAGTAAGATAAAGGAGGAATTGTGTAATGTTTGCATCTTAATTTGTCCATCATTACATGGGCATAATTTGCCTTATAATTAGAACAAGTTAAGGGCTAAGGGCTGAAATTCTTGTCTAGGAAAAGTCAGTTTTTGTATTTTATTTTTTTTCTCTCTTCTGCCCCCCCCCCCTTCCTTGTTTGTAAAGGCAAAGTCAATTAACCTAGTTTGAAAATTCAAAATGCAATATGTATTTCCTGAAACACCAGGAAAGATACTTGTATACTAGGAAAAAGAGATGATGTGTATATAAGATATCAGATTATGTTTCATAATTTAGGTCAGGCAACTATTACAAATGTCATTCAACTTCTTTACTATTGTACTAAAACTATCTGTAATAGGGCATCATGCTAAAACCCCAGGGTGCAGGCTACCTCAGCCAAGCTACCTCATATACAGGAGCTTCAGCCATACTTTGGTGCTAAGCATAACAATAGCAAGAATAATTTAATCCTGCTATTGTGTAATGTACAACAACAAAGCATGGCTGCAGCAGCTGCAGCTTGGCTGAGGCAGCTGCAGCTTTGCTATTTTGACATGGTGTCTGAAGAGTGTGATAGTGTATAGATGTCTGCAATTGTTTTGTTGCACATTATAATGTACAGTTGTAAAGCTTTTTAGCAAAATTGTGTAATGATCACAGCAGTTCAACAAAGTTAAAGAAAAGCAAGAAGTCATAAGCCATCCTAGAGTTGTAATCCCTATCCCATACTCTGTTCTTTTTCCATTCCTTAGAGCCAAATTTAATAACTTGAAAGAAAGTCTCATTTACATGAATGAAGGATAAGTCTGCAGTTAGCTTGTTCCATATATGTATACTGTAGGCTATCACTGCTGCTCACATCGCAAGTGAAGTGTAGCATAGCTCAAGGGAATTCACTGCTGGTATACAATGCATATATACAGGTACAGTATATACAACAGGAAGAATCCCATTTCAAGTTTGCTAAAAGTTTATTTTTGGGGAAGTCATCCTATTTCCCAACAATTTTTCATGTTTCTACATTTACTGTAACAGAAACTAAATTTTCCGCCAATTGCCAAAATTTTCCTCCAACTACCAAAGCTTCTTGGCATCATTTTATTTCCACCCATGGTTTAATACAACTTAGTACCTGTATACACAACAGTATTTTCATATCACTCTTCTTCACCATAGAAAAATCCCCAAAACAGAAAAACTATTCAAAGTAGATACATTTATATAGTTTTCAGTTACGTTTTATCCTATGTATTGTACCCACTGTGTTCCTTTCAGTTTTCTCACTCTTTGAATATGCCCTACTTTCCCCAAGAAAGAACAACTGTGCCACAGTGTGTGAACTTTAAGTACACAATTACATACTGTACATGTTCAAATAATGCTGTTATTTCACTGCACTGCAGGTATGATGCTGAGGTTAACCAGAATCTGCCTTCTGAAATGTCAGTTCCTGAGCAACTCCACGTTAGTTGTCAGTCCCAGAGATCTCATGCAGTTTGTGTACAAATGTAGCCAGACTTTGTAAACCCACAGGCTCAAATGTAGTGGCTTACTGACAGGTTATTAAAATGTTCCATTGGCTTTAGCATATTAGAGTGGCTCAGATATTTTGAGTGTTCACGGCTCTGGCGATGCTAATAATAGATGCGTTAGCATTTCTGTCTTCCCACGGTTAATTGTGCGGCGTATGTTTGTACACTTAATAGTAAGATGAGGGAAGTCCCCAGTTGTATGTTTCAAGTACAGGCTTATTACCTACAGTTCAGCAATTACAGGTTGTAAGTATATTGATCTTGTGACCCAGGAAGAAAGTATCTTTTGTGGAAGAATTTTGCTTCCTTTATTGTGGGGTAGGAAGAGAAAAGAATTTGTTGATGGGTAAAACATGAAGATTATTGAGCAATGATGACTATGTCTTAGCACTAAAAGTGATGCTGTATTAAACACATCAGTGATACGTTGCTGCAGGTGTGCATCCTAAAGGTTGCAAGATGAGACATTTGTATGATAAACATTTTCTGCAACATTTGGTTTACGATTGATTGGTCACCCACTTGCCCTTGTTCTAGCCAACCCAAGATATATTGTACCCCAATGTACAGTAAGCTTACTGTTGGGAGAGGGGGGCAAAAGAAGATGGCAAAATAATTAGGATAGCTTGCAGCTCCTTCCTACTTTGTAGGACAGTGTTACTTAATCTGGAGTTTGTTTGGGGGTTTGTGGGAGTCATAAAAGGGTCATAAATGAAACATCCACTTGACACTTTTTTCATGGTACCCCCACGACCATGTCACCTCTGGTACATAGCACAAATACAACACAAAACCATTCCTGCTGATTCTCTTGGTTTCACCATCAGACTCATGGTTTCTGGGTATGCGGTTTTCCAAAACTCCAAGCATAAAATACCTTTGACACCAGCATTCATTTTCAAAATTTCTGGCTTCACTCACTTGCTACTACTGAGCAGTTCTTCAGTTTGATTTTGTTTTTGTGGAAAGCAAACAACAGTTCAGGAGTACTGTATAGACCCATTAAGTTGGTGCCATCCCTCAGGAAAGTGAAGTCAAGAAGAAAATCTTCTGTATGTTTATTTTCATGGTCAAGTTTTCTGAACATTGTATGGGCCTAAACGGACTTCCAGTCTACAGTACCAGTCTTCAGGTATTTTTTTTTTTTTTGAAATCTTCACATGTACCATGGACATGGATCTGGTTCTAAAGGTGGGGAGGGATTGACTAGGAGAAGGGATGACCCGGTGGGGTTATGGAGTATGAAGCTTTCCCCAGCTTTATCCTTCAGTGTGGTTCTCTCTGTAATGAATATTTATCAGCCTTAATCCAGCCAATGACCTTGCAGCCATGTAAATCAAGTGTGTGATTAAAATATCTGACAGAAATAAACTTTTTCCAGCCCATACTTTTGTTACTTGTGGTCTACTTGAGGTCACTGTAATTGATCTACTTGAGGTTCAGTTTTAGTGACAATAAACCTAGGGGGGATATCGTTTCCAAGGACATTTTACCTTATAAAAAGTTTACTTGAAAAGATTCATTTGGGGATAATGAAGTAAAGTAGCAATCTATATAACTTTTCAATTATTTCATTGTTATAAATTATTCTCCACCCCAGTTATGCATATCCATCAGTCCATCTTTCTCCTCTGTAACTCCTCTGTATGCATTTACTAGCTGATCTAGTATGTAAGTATTGGAGCTGATAGAGTCATAATCCATGTACTTTGTGGACTAACTCATGTATATTCATGAGGCAAGGTAACAACCAAGTTTATCATACCTGTATTTTAGTGAGAAGCCGTGATGTTCTGACTAATAACCATCAAAGGAATAATAACTATTGCAAATTGCCTCATTATTGACACCATAAATTTCTTTGCACAGTAGGTGGTACATTTAGTAGGATTTACAAATATGCAAACTATTTTGCCTATCTGCATATTGAAGAAACCATAGAAGACTTTTTTTACTGCATACAAGAGAAATTGGTGTCATTTATCACAGAATTGAGTAATTCAATGTCTTTGACTTTTCTTACTTTTTATATTTGATTTCAGACAGCACACCTTACACTAGATGACAAGAATGCCAGTGGAAGGCCAGGAGAGAACAGAGTTCATCGGACTCAGAGGAAAGTTCATATGCGACATATATCCTTTTGTCTTGACCAGTGAAACTTGTTTTCAATGTTTTTTTGTCTTTTCAGACAACTTACCTTAAAACTTATTACTAGTATTTCATTACTTTTGAAAAAGAATGTTTTGATTGAAGAAATTTGTTTTAATTTTTTTAAGTTAAATTTTGAAAGTGATTGTTAAACAAACACTTATCTTAATTGTTTTAGAGGGTTAATCTTATTCAAAGGAACATTTCTCTTTCGCACAATACACCTGTAGAAATATTCCTGAGATTTGAGATGGCTCAGTGTAGGGTGACAGACAGAAAATGGAGGCACATTCAAACTCGACCATCTGTTGTGCTTAAATCCACTTTGATTGGTCAGTGATGTGCAGTTTGAAGGATGTCAATGACCATTGCACAGCAGAGTGGCTGTATAGAAAAGCAGCAATGTCTTTACATGACTCCATTGCATCATCTATAGTCATGTAGTGTGCATGGGTCTGCAATTGGGAGTGGCAGTTTTTAAACCAGTTTTATGTCTCCTTTAGTCATAAAACCTGAACATACTTGTATTTCCTGACTGAAGTTTGTAACAGCAATAAGGTTGATGCAGTTTGACCAATCAGATACCATAATGTTATGCACAAAGCGGAAAGGGGTGTCAAACGCCCCCCCCCCCCCCCATGTCAAAATAGGCTAGCTAGTCATGTAGTGTGCATTGTCAATTGTGTGAATGAGAGTTGCGCCAACTGTAGGATACAGGGTCACCAAAGTCAAGTTAGGTCACACAAAGTTGTGTAGTGTGTGGCTGGGTTAAGAGGGAGGTTTAGACTTTTTATCAGGATGCATAAGTTGGATGAGTTTTGTGGATTACCTTAGCGTAGATTGATAATATTTAAGTGTACCTTTATTGATTTTTCTGTTTTTCTGCTAGCTAATACAGTACCAATTCCTTTTCATTTATTAAAGCTAAACTTGGTCACACTTTCATTCCTGCCATGCATGACTTTTGCCCAGTTTTATTTTTTTTTTTTGGTTTGTTTGTTTTTGTCTTGTGTGTGCATCCTGATTGATATTAACATTTAGGTTTTCTCATTCAAAGATTTGTATTACTTTAAAGAAAGAAGAAACTGTATTACTCTAAATTTCTATCAAAATTTTAAGATGAAAGTAATTTATGAAAACTTCTCTCTTTTGTTGCTTTTATCCCAGTCATCACTGATGATGAGGCCATGTTCTTATCTAGGCAAAATCATAACATAAAAGAACAAGTAAATCAGTACAGAGTCGTTTTGTATGAACAGATTTTACTGAATTATTCTGTCCTTATAAATGGAAATTGAAGAGCTCCTATGCTTCATTTTGCATTTACATATGTTTAAGAGACTTTGTTTCATTACATGCTCATGAGGGGTGTCGTTACCCTGCTTATATAAGTGAAAGGCCTGTAGTCAGTGAGCAATTTGATTTTAAGTTGTATTTAGGAGAGAATCTTGTCAATAAAAAAAAAAAAAATTGGGAACTAAAAGTAATTGGAATGTGAATGATTTAGAACATACAAAACAGTTTCCAAATTGCTATAGTACAGCACCAAAGTACTACAGTGCTCTACTGTACAGTGTTAAATGCACTGCTGAACTGGATTGCGAATTGCCGCAGTGCCTTAACAGTAACATCCACTTCCTCTGTTGCAACTAAATTATGACAGAATGAAAGATGGGATGCGGTGTTGTGTGCAGTGATAATCATCATAGTGTCACAGATGCCTGAAGCAATGACAGAGAACTTCATCCCGTAGTTCAAATCAGGTCAGAGGCGCTCAAAAGTATTATTACTGCCTAGTGCAGTATATTCTTTTATGAAGGGAAGCGATTATGTGAAACAGACCAGGCATTGTCTAAAATGGCAAAGGAAACCCAGGATAAGCAAAAAAAATTAATTACAAATGTTATAGGTGGCAACTTTAATGTTGCCAAGTTTTAGGCATTCAGAGTTCTGTAGTTAGCTTTGTACTGAAATGAAAGATAACATCAGTGCAGTTTATTCTAGTGTGATAAATCCTTCACATATGATTGAAAGAAAAGATCTTCTTGATGCTGAGTCAGGGAGATAGTTCAGTGCAGTTTTGCTTTATACTGTACATTCCTGTACCAAGTAACTACCAGCTGAGCTGTTAACATAACTGAAAAGTAGCAAAAACATTTTTTCGGAATTTAAAGGAAAACATTGTCAATAGCAAGTATATAATTGATCAAAAACATGAGTTTTATACAAAGATTGCCAACTTCCTTTAGTTTGGTAACATTAGTGGGATACTAGATGTCACATCATGTGGAATTGGAATATTAGACATACCTCATGTATGTTGCTTGTGCTGTCTTGTGTAGTTTTAGTTCTGGGGGATTACCAGCATTCTGTAGTTTGGTAGCATTATTGGTAGTTGGAAATATGGAATTAGAATTTTAAATGTTTGACATACATATTCAAATTGGACAGTTTCAGTGTAGGAGATTGCCAGCAGTTTCTTGTAGTTTAACAGCATCAGAAAGGATTGTGGTAGGCTTGGAATATTGAACTACCACATGCAATATTGTAGCTTCTGTATCTTCCTGTAGTTTGGTAGCACCAGTGGGCTATTATTGTAAGGGATGTAGAATGTTCAATGCAACATCTGTAAAACCTTGAAAGTGCATGAATTTGAATGGGGAGTCACAATCAAAGCCTTGCAATTACTTGTTTTTTTTTCATCAAAAGGTACTTACATTTTCTTGTAGATAAATATGAAAAAAAATCGTGGAGCTCTTTTCATTACATTTATAGGACTACACCAGCAAAGTAGTAACACTATGCAAAATACTGTCACTATATGATGTGCTTGAGGAAGAAAGTGCATCCATAAAAGGGGCTGGGAACATACTTGATAGTCATTTTACAAAAAGTTCAAAAACCCTGTTTGAAGGATGTTTCATTCAGTGATGCAGTTTTCAGTGAGAAAATTTTGGTAACAGTTAAAAAAAGACCTGACAATGGCCCATTACATCAATTGGTATGATGACAATGTCATTGAGGATGAAATAAACATAGTTGTGGGATATATCTTTGCCATAATTAAACAGAAAGAAAATGTGTGCAATATCATTGCCTTGCAAAAGTAAATACACTGTGGTTCATTGATAGCTTGTGGTCAGTTTTTGATTCCTTGACCTAGTAATAGGAATCTATGCAATGGTGATGCCATGTGTGTGTGTGTGGGTGTGTATGTACGTGACACTTTGCTTGTAAACACTATCTCAAGAAGGGTAACCTCAAGGGATCTCGTACTTGGCATGTAGATGCCCCTTATTGAGTAGATGATCCCTTTTGTTATTAGTGAAGGTCAAAGGTCATTTAGGGTACCAGAGGTCAAATGTAAATACCTTGGAAATTGCTTGTAAACACTTTCTCAAAAAGGATAAATGTGAGGGATCTCATACTTAACCATGTAAATTTTCCAAGGTCATTCTGGTCACCAGAGATCAAAAGGTCAAAACCTTGTTAACACTATATCTCAAGAAGGGTAACTTTGAAGGGTCTTTTACCTAGCATGTGGATGGCCCATATGGAGTAAATGATCCCAATTCCTTTTGGTGGAGGTCAAAGTTCATTTGGGGTCACAAGATGTCAAAAGGTTAAAATTTTGTAAACACCATATCTCCAGAAGAATAATTGTGAGGGATTTCATACTTGGTATGTTGATTGCTCATACTGAGTAGATGATCCCTGTTGTCTTTCGTAGAGTTCAAAGGTCATTTGGGGTCACCAGAGACCAGAGCCCCTTATTGAGTAGATGATCCCTTTTGGTATTAGTGAAGGTCAAAGGTCATTTAGGGTACCAGAGGTCAAATGTAAATACCTTGGAAATTACTTGTAAACACTTCCTCCAGAAGGATAAATGTGAGGGATCTCATACTTACCATGTAAATTTTCGATATTGAGTACATGATCCCTATTGTTTTTGGTGGAGGTCAAAGGTCATTCTGGTCACCAGTGGTCAAAAAGATCAAAACCTTGTAAACACTATATCTCAGGAAGGGTAACTTTTGAAGGGTCTTTTACATATAGCATGTGGATGGCCCATATGGAGTAGATGATCCCCATCACTTTTGGTTGAGGTCAAAGTTCATTTGGGGTCACCAGAGACCCAAAGGTCAAAACGTTGTAAACACTATATCTCAAGAAGAGTATCTGTGAGGGGTCTTTTACCTAGTCTGTGGATGGCCCGTATGGAGTAGATGATCCCCATTGCTTTGGTGGTCAAAGTTCATTTGGGGTCACCAGATGTCAAAAAGTCAACATCTTTTACACACTCTTTTTCAAGAAGGATAAATGTGAGGGATCTCATACTTACCATGTAAATTTTCCGTATCAAGTACATGATACTTATTGCTTTTGGTGGAGGTCAAAGGTCATTGGGGTCACCAGTGGTCAAAAGGTCAAAACCTTGTAAACACCATCTCAAGAAGGATAACTTTTGAAGGATCTTTTACGTAGGATGTGGATGGCCCATATGGAGTAGATGATTGTCATCGCTTTTGGTTGAGGTCAGAGTTCATTTGGGGTAACCAAAGACCAAAAGGTCAAAACCTTGTAAACACTGTTTCTCAAGAAGGGTAACTTTGAGGGGTCTTTTACCTAACTGTGAGGGATCTCATACTTAGTGTGTGGATTGCCCATACTGAGTAGATGATCCCTGGTGTTTTTGGTGGAGGTCAAAGGTCATTTAGGGTCATCAGACCAAAAGGTCAAAATCTTGTAAACACTTTCTCAAGAAGGGTAACTTTGAGGGGTCTTTTACCTAGCATGTGGATGGCCCATATTGAGTAGATGATCACTATAGTTTTTGGTGGAGGTCAAAGGTCATTTGGGGTCACTAGAGGTCAAAGGTCAAAACCTTGTAAACACTATATCTCAAGAAGGGTAACATTGAGGGGTCTTTTACCTAACTGTGAGGGATCTCATACTCAGTGTGTGGATTGCCCATATTGAGTAGATGATGCCTATTGTTCTTGGTGGAAGTCAAAGGTCATTTGTGGTCACCAGAGGTCAAATGGTAAATACCTTGGGAATTGCCTGTAAACACTATCTCCAGAAGGATAAATGTGATGGATCTTGTACTCAACTTGTGGATTGCCCATATTGAGTAGATGTTCCCTGTTGTTTTTGGTGGAGGCCAAAGGTCATTTGGGGTCACCAGAGGTCAGCATTGTATTTCAAGAAAGATAAATGTGAGGGATCTCATAATAAGCATGTGGATTGCCCATATTGGATAGATGACTGCAATTGTTTTTGGTGGAGGTCAAAGCTCATTTAGGGTCATCAGACCAAAAGGTCAAAATCTTGTAAACACTTTCTCAAGAAGGGTAACTTTGAGGGGTCTTTTACCTAGCATGTGGATGGCCCATATTGAGTAGATGATCACTATAGTTTTTGGTGGAGGTCAAAGGTCATTTGGGGTCACCAGAGATCAAAAGGTCAAAACCTTGTAAACACTATATCTCAAGAAGGGTAACATTGAGGGGTCTTTTACCTAACTGTGAGGGATCTCATACTCAGTGTGTGGATTGCCCATATTGAGTAGATGATGCCTATTGTTCTTGGTGGAAGTCAAAGGTCATTTGTGGTCACCAGAGGTCAAATGGTAAATACCTTGGGAATTGCCTGTAAACACTATCTCCAGAAGGATAAATGTGATGGATCTTGTACTCAACTTGTGGATTGCCTATATTGAGTAGATCTTCCCTGTTGTTTTTGGTGGAGGCCAAAGGTCATTTGGGGTCACCAGAGGTCAGCATTGTATTTCAAGAAAGATAAATGTGAGGGATCTCATAATAAGCATGTGGATTGCCCATATTGGATAGATGACTGCAATTGTTTTTAGTGGAGGTCAAAGCTCATTTAGGGTCACCATAGGTGAAAAGGTCAAAATCTTTTAACACGCAGTCGCAAGAAGGATAACTGTGAGAGATCTCATGCTTAGCATGTTGATTGTTCATATTGAGTAAATGATCCCTATTGTTTTTGGTGGAGGTCAAAGGTCATTTGGGGTCACCAGAGGCCAGAAAGTTAAAAACCTTGAAAACACATAATATCTCAAGAAGGATAGCTGTGAGGGATATTACACTTGACATGTGGATTGTTCATGTTGAGGATATACTTCCTTTTGGTTTTGGTAGGGGTTAAAGATCATTTGGGGTCACAAAAGGTAAAAAGGTCAAACCTTGTAAACACAATATCTTAAGAAGGATACCTTGAAGGATCTCATACTTATCATGTGGTTTGCTGATATTGAGTAGATGATTCTTACCATTTTTATGGAGGTCAAAGGTCATTTGGAGTTACAAAATGTCAAAACCTTGTACATATGATATTTTAAGGAGTATAACTGTGAGGGATCTCACACTTGGCCTGTGGATAGTTCATATTTAGCATGTAGTTGGCCATATAGTGTAGGTGATCCCTATTGTTTTAAGTGGAGGTGAATGGTCACTTTGGTTCACAAGATTTCAAAAGGTTTTGACCTTATTAACATGATACCTGTATCTCAAGTAGGATAACTGAGGGATCTTATGCTTGTCATGTGGGTAATTTGTGTTTGCAACAATATATCATATGGCAAGGAATCACTAAGCCTTTTGGCTTTCTGGTTTGACAGACCAGTTTAATGGATTATTTAAGAGTGTATTTATGTTTTCTTCAGTGAGTGACAGGTTTGTATCAGAGTCAGGTAGTGTACTGGATTTATTTCAACATAAAACAAAATTGCTTTTTGAGTGTCTGGTCATTTCAGCTTTAGCAGGTCAGGAAAGATTCTTAAAATCATATTGTATGGGTTGAAGTAGAAGTGAAGAAGAGCACAGACTTATATATATATATATATATATATATATATATATATATATATATATATATATATATATATATATATATATATATATATATATATATATATATATATATATATATATATATATATATATATAAACAGGCTGCAGCTGTACAGCCAAGCTGCAGGGGCTGCAGCTGTACAGCCAAGCTGCAGGGGCTGCAGCTGTACAGCCAAGCTGCAGGGGCTGCAGCTGTACAGCCAAGCTGCAGGGGCTGCAGCTGTACAGCCAAGCTGCAGGGGCTGCAGCCATGCTTTGGGACACACTAATAACAATAGCAGGAATAATTCAATTATTGTATTGTGTAATTTACAACAACAAAGCTGGCTGCAGTAGCTGCAGCTAGGTTATTAGGACGTTATTTGGGCATGGTGCCTTAAGCATCAATCTGTAGTTGATACATTAGTTCCACATTCCTTTCATTATGTTGAAATGTCTACTACATTTATGATAATGAGTATGTCTAAAATGTTAAGATTCAATCACAGGGCTGGAAAAATTGGAATGTAAGGCCTTTATATTTTTTGCAGTGGCCTTGGTGACCCACAAAATGGTATACTTTTCAAGACCACCATGACCTATGTGCCCTTCCTAACAAAATACAACCAAATTTATACACAAAACAAAACACAAAACAGATAACACAAAATGTTTTGTTTGGCGTTATTACCCTTTTAGAAGCATTAATGTGCCCTGAAAGCTAAAATAAAAATTGCCTTGCCCTCATAACATCTCATTTTCAGCCCTGTAGTACACTGTATGCAGTCACAGAAAAATAGAGATCAAAGTGTGCCTTTGGCTGATGTAAGCCTGAAGTTAGTTAGATGAAATTTAACGACACACCAACACACATGTGTTATATAGTGTCAAGCAAAGTTTAAATACAGACGTAAGCCTGAAAGTAACTGTAGTCTGTTTGTCCTCTAACATGATGTCAGGGTCTTTTGTCAAGTAGAAGGAAATGTCAGTGTGTAGTGTCCATATAGTAGACTGAAGTGCACCCTGGACTGAGGTAAGCTCCTATAGTGTACATTACATTCATTGTTTGTCTGCTAACATGACCTCAGGGTCTCTTGTTAAATATAAGTTAACATCGATGCATAGGGGGTATATATAGAAACCGTAGCACCAGGGTTGCCAGATTTTCTGTGAGGCAACCAGCCAACTTTGGTGTTCAATATGGTCGAAAAAACGCCAGATGAAAATTTTTTGGTATTAACACCCAATTGCTTAAAAGTCATCAACATATAAAATTGCCGACCAAGTTTATATTTCATCCAGTTATGCTCTTAGTGTGAATTTTGGGACATGAATTATGTTTTGCCACAGTTACTAAGGAAATAAAGGAAAAACATACATTATTAAGGAAAATTGATAGTCTTAATGTAAAAAATACCAAAAAATGCTATTTGGCGAATGTTTTAAAATGCTGCTTTCCAACACTATTGCAAAAATGCCATATTCAGTACTTTTGGTATTTAAAACACCAAAATGGCAGCCCTGCTTCATACCATACTTGGTTAAGATTATTTTTCAGGTCAAGTGGAGACCTAATTAAGCAATGCTTTTGTTTTGAATGGCCTTACCTATTGTTAGCATAGTAGTAGGACTGGTGTGTGTGGATTTTGATATAATAGTAAAAAAGCTGTGCCCCATTGAAATATTGAGAAATGTCTGTATATAGAAAAGAGGCCCCTTGGTCATAAAATTGATCTGGATCAAGCTATTTTAAGGATGTGAGTGAAGGACTTAGGTTTTAATGGCTTTTGCAGGCATCCTGGCATGTAAGCACAAAGCTTGATAAATGCATGAGCTTATGGTAAGGTAAGAGAAACAGGAAAAGTTGTGGTTTCTGTCCTGTTAACTATGAAAGTTTGTCTGATGTGGGTATGGTTTTTAAGTTGATGACTATCTCACCAAATATTTTCAGACTTAATCTTTGCACTACTTTCACACTATGGAGCTGAGCACGAGGGGGAGGGGGGTCTATAGATAAGATCCTGTGCTCAAGATTAAGATTAATAATTTTGCTTTCACACATGATCACCTGTAGTGAGTCAGGCCCTGAGAAAGCAATTGAAAAACAGGAAATTATTTTAACAATACTCAGATGCTACACTGCTCATAAGATGTGTAAAATGGTGCTATCTTTGGCATAATGTTTGAACTGATTACATTCTTAGTAATTCTCATTATTTGGTGATATATCTTCTGTGACATGGCACCCCCTGAAGGCTCATACCTGAGACAAGCACTTTGCCTCCTGGAAACCCTCGGGTAATTTACTAACTTTGGATACTAGCATGATTCTTTTAAACTGAAATTCAAATGACACTACAGGTGAACACTCCAAGGTTCTTCACAAAAATTGAACTTTTCTAACTTTGGGGTCCAGATGAACAGCTTCTAATGGGAATGAGCCATAGGGGAGTTTAGGTATAACAAAAGGGTTAGAAGACTAATAAGTATGTTCACAATGCTCATTCTCTGGAAATGTATTACTATGAACTTTGAATAAGCTTGTGTAATGAGTGATATACATTAGTTCATCAACATCAGGCTACAGACATGGCTCATGATGTACAGTTACCACATTATCCCCCCTTGAAGCTAAAGAAGGGTAGCTGTGAGGGATCGTATACTTAGCATGTGGATTGCCCGTATTGAGTAGATGATTCCTATTGTGTTTGGTGGAGGTCAAAGGTCATTTGGAGTCACTACAGCTCAAAAGGTCGAAATCTTGTAAACCCGGCATCTCCAGAAGGATAACTGTGAGGGGTTGTATATTTAGCTTGTGGATTACCCATATTAATTAGATGATCCTTATTGTTTTTGGTGGTCAAAGGTCATTTGGAGTCACTAGAGGCCAAATGGTCAAATCTTTGTTAACACTTTATCTCAAGAAGAATCATTGTGAGGGATCTCACACTTGACATGTTGATTGTTCAAGTTGAGGAGATACTTCCTATTGGTTTTGGTGGAGGTCAAAGGTCATTTGGGGTCACAAGAATTCAAAAGGTCAAAATCTTGTAAGCACAATATCTCAAGAAGGATAACTGAGAAATCTCATACGTAGCATATAGATTGCTAATATTGAGTACATGATCCCTATCATTTTTGTGGAGATCAAAAGGTCATTTGGGGTCACAAAAGGTCAAAATCTTGTTAACATGATATTTTTAGTATTGGTGATCCCAATTGTTTAAAGTTGAGGTGAAAGGTCATTTTGGTTCACAAGATTTAAAGAGGTGAAAACCCTGTTAACATGATCTCTCAAGTAGGAAAACTGTGAGGGATGTCATTCTTGTCATGTGGGTGATGCATGTTTGTTACAATATATCCATATTGCAAGGAATCACTAAGCTTTTTGGCTTTCTGGTTTAGCTTTGGTATTGCTCTTCATAAGGATGGGAGCACAAAACATGTCAAGGGGGGACAGAACTGGAATGACCCAGGGGTCTGTCTCCCTCCTTTTTTGTGTGTCTAGGGCATGTAAGATATCTTCAAATGCATTTGATCATTGTGCTCTATAATATTATAATATTAGGCCACAAATATCACAATAAATTGATACTTTCTATCATATCCAGACCCATATTAAGGGTGGTCGATTTAATTATGCGGGGTGGGGGGTGAAGGGGGACAAGTCTTAAAGATGGTAACTGTTGCATGGGGCTTTGAAACAGTAACATCATACAAACTGTTCAAAAGTAATAATGGGACACAAGTTGCTACAGATGTGTGTGAAGGTGACAGAAAAAATGCCTTTCGAAGGCAGTTTTCTAATTTTCCAAAGTCTGATACACTTATCATAAGATCTTTCTTATAGAACAAGGAGCCTACAGCTACAGTATGTATATTTTGAATAAGTGCTATACTAATTGGAAGAAATAAGGAGAAAGGAAAAAAAGACGAGGTGACCTATTCCCCCCACAGGGCCTTGTAGTGCCACCACTGTTTACGGTATAGTTAATTGTGAGGGTACATTCGCACGTGAAGTGCACCAAAATTCTTTTACTTTTTCACACTTTTTCCATTTAAAGGCAATTTGGTAATTATCCAAAGTCTAATACAATTATGGTAAGATCTTTCTAATAGAACATGGAACCTATAGCTATGTATATTTTTGGATAAGTGCTGTACTTATGGGGGCAAAGTGGGTGCAAGGAAAATAAATTTGTGGTGATTCATCCTCCCCCCTCCGAAGGTCTCATAATACCACCACTATTTATGGCATAGGTAATTGTAAGGGGTACATTCGTGCACAAAGTGCCAAGATTTGACTTTTTCACACCTTATTACTGTTGAAATTGGGTTATATTTGTGTCTTCTAAATAAAAAAAACCAAAATATAATAAGGGTTATTAATTTTCAATACCTTTCAAGCTCTTTGTTTTATATGCCAAGACACAGTATCCTAAATATTGGGAGGCCAAAGGAATCTCACCCCCCTCAGCCCAGTACCCCTTGCCTTCCCCTTCGTCCTAATCATGTGCAATAAGACTGGTATTCTTTGGCTTAAATACAGGTGTAAAGCATTTTCAGATGGTAACATTAGACCAAAGCCTACTGTAATCCTTTCTCCTTTCTAATGTTGGTATGTATTTGACTCCAAGTATTGCTACTCAAAGTATGCATAAGTCTAACATTAGGGTTACTGGTATGGAAGTATCCCTACAATTGCCTTAAAATTCCACTTCCGTCTCATTAAAATTACTCTAATTAGACATTTGCAAATCACCATGCTGATCTTGAAGTAGGAATAGCACAGTCCCCATAGTAGACATCAGTTTAGATGCATTTTACCATTTTCTGGTGGAATATTTCCATCTTGCAGGTGAGATGTAAACAATCTCCCTGGAAAGTTTGTTTGAAAACCACATTGTTACAAGCTCTCTCATTGGCTAGAAACAGAAAAATTCTATTACATCATTAAAGAGCCCCTTTATTGGCATTCAGTTGTAGGAACCTTTTACGGGAAGCCTCTATTATGGGTTGGAAGGGTCAAAGAGAGAGTTTGAAGTGTGCTGATCAATGGATTCATTGGCAAGCAGTTGAAGTTCAAATTAATTTGATAGGGTTTTTACTCATAAGAGGTATAATGATTAACAATCAGCCTCATGATTCCTTAACCAAGAGATAATTTCACCTGATAATCTACAACAGTTGAAACCTTTCGAACCTTCTGGAGAGGGCATGCTAAATGAGCTCTGAAGCACCTAAGTTAATATACTGCCCCTCAAGTGGTTTCTTGATCTACTTCAAAAGCAGTCCTTATCATTTTTAACCTTTTTTGAATATAAAGTGAAAGAATCTATGCCCACTACCCTCCTTACCCCAGCTTTCATTGCTGATCTGCAATTGATTACAGTTATAGTGCCAAGGAAGGTTGCATATAAACTAGCCTTGACAATCAATTCAAGGTTGGAAGCTCTGGTTACATCACGAAAATAGTCTCTTCCTAGTATCAGTCTTTGTCACATGGTTCACCCAGATACCCTCCTTGATATGTTTAACATTATAAAGGGTGGATATCATTACCTCTCATGTTATCATGTTAAAAAAGATGTAAGTCACCCTCACTGAACCCTAGTAAAATTTGCATTATCTGTGTATCTGGAATATTGTAAACATTGACCATCAATTCCAGATATTACTTTGGAATCATCTGTTAAATCAAGAAAATGTTATCTTTCTGTGATGTCAGTCATTGTCTTGTATTTATCCTTCAGTGAGATATCATTGATAGGTGTGACATTTTGATATTTCCTGGGTAGATATCTTTAATTCTCATTTTGCCATGCTAAAACATAGGTATAAATTTTACCCCTCCCTACCCTCTAGAGCCTAAGTTAGTTGTATGCTAGCAGTAACCATTAAGTTTTAACATACTTTGGAATCACCAGTTATATCAAGCAAATGTTATCTTCTTGCAGTGTCAGTCTTTGTCTTAAATGAATGTTTCAGTGAGATATCATTGATCTGTTTGACATTGTGATATTTTTTCTAGAAGAATGTTATCTTTACCGCTCATGCGTGTCGTCATGCTTAGAATTTACTTCAGCAGATGAGGCACTTACATGTGGTTAGAGTGGAAGTGTATCTGCTTTTAGAGTATTTTTGATCTTTGGTATACATTCTGTTGTCAGCTGTTAGCTCTTTGTGGTGAATATGATACATCCCCCTTGGAGAGCTTTACGACAAATGACCTGTTTTCATATGAGCTAGAAACAGAGGAGGAGACCAGGTTTAGTCAGTACAAAAAAGGATTGCTTTCTCAGTAAAAGTAATTTTCTACCAGATGGATTGTGTTGACAAAGTTAAACCATAGGTCAGCTTGCATCGTTTCTTGTGAATTATGAAAACACCATAAAAAGCTTTTTAATTTGCCCATTTGGTCCATTAATTAATTGTAAATTACAAATTTTGGCAAGGTGCTTGATCTTTTTGTAAAAGTAGTGTGTCTTTTTATTTTTAAATGGAAAATGCAGTCACCCCATTTTGGATAAGTGTACACAGGTATCCTGTTTCATGAATGGCTGTGGAAAGTCATGTGACAACATTTTTTCTCACAGGAGTCATAAAATTCAGGCAGCATTACTCCTTGGGAAACCTTGAATATGCAATATTTATGTTCTGAAATACCATGAAAGATTCGTGAAGGAAATAAGAGGATATTTGTAAGATTTAGCTGTTATTTCAAAATAAGTTTGAGGCAACTGGTTATGCCCTCTGTACACCATTAAGCTGTTGAATTCAGTTGTGTTGTCACTATTAAAGTGGTTTGTTGTTTTAATCAGTTACAAATTTGTAAGCCATTTTGCAAGGCTATTGTTGCCATAAACGCATTGTCTCCATGCCTTCTTTTGACTTAATATCTGGCAGAGATGTGATGACAGCCAATGAGATCTTGGCATGAGCCATCCTCAAGGGTGCCCCCAAGTGCTAATAGTCATAATCCATTAATTGCCATGGTCATGATTCATTGTGCTTAGAACCTAACCTTGGATTAACTGGATTACAAGCACTACACAGCAATCTGCTGTTCAAATATAGCCTGACCTTCCCAAAAGTATCACTAAAGCGGTTTGTCAGCAAACATTACATAAGCACAAAGATTATTTTCTCTCAGTGCTACTCCAACTCCACAAATGTTGTTTATGAATTGATCTTGTGTCAAAACTTAGAAAGATTTGTCATGGCTGTATCTTGGCAATAGAAAGAATGACAGGGATGTCACACTAACTGTATCTGATAGTCACTGTAATCACAAGTGACCACTCGATTATTTGACTATAAAAGAAAGGGTCAACTATCCGCACTAGTACCTCCATTTGCATTCATCGTTTTTTCCTGGTCTGGGAACCCAGCTCAGAGGAATTTTCTTGTGAAGTCTTCCAAATTTTTTATAGTCTTTGGAGAAATTTTGAGGCCATTTTGCAAGTGCTAGAGTAATAGCCATATTTGCCTTTTTTGAATATTCTTTACACCTCAGTTTTTTGTTTTGTTCTTTTTTTTTTTTTTGTTTTTTGAAAATTTTGTGAAAAAAAAAAATAGCCTCCGTTCAAGTGTGGTGTGCAAGTTACTTCCTCATTTCTTTGACAACTACTTGAAACAGTTGTAAATATTTAAAGGTTTCTAGAAAGCTTTCAATGCAATTTGTTTTGTAGTATCTGTAGCTTAAATACTCTGAAAGGATGAACTGAATGTTTGTTTATCAGCTTTGTTTTTTTTTCTCGCACTTCCTGCGTTTTGCATGGTACTAATACTTATATTCCTACTGTTAAGTGCTCTCTTAATTAGTTGCATGCTGTAGAAATGACACACTACAACAGTCTACAAGGACTTAAGTTTGTTTTGGCAACCTAAAGTAATGATTTATGAATAGGAAGCACAAGTTCAAAGTTCCTTGCATCGAAAGATGACAGTTAATTTTTGAAAGGCTTTGTTGTTCACAGTGTATTCATACATTTGCTGCACTTTGTCCCGTGTTGGGTTATCCTTCAAATTTTTTACGTTGCTAACTAAACCTGTTTCATCTTCTAAGTTTTATTGCTATTCTAGTAAGTGTCTGATCGTAAAACTTTCAAGTTTCATGTGCCCATTCACATTATAAACCCTCACAGATGGCCTACGAATATCAAAGATACAGAACCACTTTGGAAAATCTAGTTAATTACCTATTTCCCTCGAAAAGCCAATGTTTGACCCTGACCCAGAACAACAGTTGTGTATTGCAGAATTCCAGTTTAAATAGTTATAAGTAAGAAACTGAGATGGGTTTGAAATGGCAGTACATGGGACTAAAAGAGGCACAATACAATAAAAATGGAAATACCCTCTTCCGGTAACAGTTTGTAAAATTTGCATCAATTTTCAGAAATTTTTTATCTTGAAAGAGTTATGCATTAATTTTGCTTCATCTTTCTAGCCGAGGGATAGGGATTCTACATAAAGAGGTAAAATGTAGAGAAATATTAGTTTCTTGTAACTAATGGTTAGCGAGCCATAGGTATGTGGGGAGGAAGAGAGAGGGGAGGGGGAACGGGTCTGCATTTGGCAGCCCCCTGTGCAAAACGTTGATTTCAGGGGAAGAAAATGTCATTTTTAAGGCAAAATTCATGTATGATAGTTTGCCAGTGTAAAAACTTTTAGTGCAAATACCTTCCACATCCCTCTTGAAGTGTCTCCATGTAAACCTGTGAAGCTAGCAGTGGAGTATTATATACAAGTATTTTCATTTCAGTCTTTTGTACATTACTGTGGAAGTGACAGTTTGTGATGTAGGATGTCAATGCTTCTTCTTCCTAACAGCTCATGACATTTGTTTGGAACACCAAATGATCTACCTCACGTTCAGGAAAGGTTGGCGGTAATGTTTGTGTGGATGGCGGACATCTGGTTAGATTTGTTTTGGTTCATTCGGAGCCATCCTTGCCCTTTAATTGACGACTTCCTCAAAGAGAATTAAGGTTGTGACTGCTGCTTATGAATGATGATTGCTGAATAGACAATTAGATGCTGTAGTTTTCATTTCACTGAAATACATTATTAAACTTGCTAAAAGAGTCTAACAGATAGTGGGCAGTGTTGCACTAAACAGTGAAAAAGATGATAGCCCTAAGTTGCACTCTAAATATATTCACATACAATTGTTTATAGGAAAGTAGAACATTAGATTTGGCAAAGGTGTAAGTGATCAGTCATGTTACTTCATGCATGTAGCCAGAAATGTGGGCAAAATGACCTTCAAAGACCTTCCATAAAATTTTCAGTTAACCATTAGACTAAGTCAGGAATGTTGTTTCCTGTAATGTTACCTGAATTTAATAGTACACTTGTATTGTAAATCATGCAGTATTTAGCAAAATGAAGTAAAAGTTGGCCATAAAGGTCAAGTCTCATGTGTAAGTCAGAGGTGGAAAATGAAACAGCTTGCAATTTTCAACATTGTATTTTGTTCCTCCTTACCTCTAATAAGCAAATGCTTTTCCCTAATTGGGTGCAATTACTGTCTGGCAAAGCTGTTGGTACGGGGGCGCTATTGCCAGTCTACTTTAACTCCATTCCTACTTTGCCAGTCTTTTAAGTGAAAAGGTATAAATTCTGTCAAGATTGTGATTTTTGAGTGCTTCTGGTTTTAGGAAGCTATTTCAGTGTTTGTAGGTTTCTGTGATATTATTAGCATTATTTCAGCATTTTGTGGGGAAGCAATCCATAGCCCTTTGTGGTAGGGGACTGGTGCTCACCAGTCTGAGGGTTTCGATTTTCATACTCAATAGAGAACATAACAAGTCCCAGAACTTGTGGCTATCTGCTATTTCATCATTGGTCAGTAGTATAGGATTTGTCTGTGTTGTGAATAAAGAGTACTGTGAAGTCATCAGTGTCTGCAATACCAGTTTTCCACAAGGAATCTGAAGCTTGTAAAATTCTCATGCCTCTCATGCAGTCACATTAAGAAAACATAAAATTGTGGAATGTAAGAGTTGGCTCTAAAAACAAAAGTGTCAATAAATGTAAAGTTGGGTTATGATGTGACATGTGCTTGCTCAAGTCCACTTTAGGTTGAAAATTGGGTGATATTAAACATCATCTGTTTATATCTTGAGAACATAAAGTAGGAGGCGGTAGACTAAAGGAACTTGTCCGATTTAGGAAATCTTGCATTTGCTCAGTTCAGCTGTTGAACAATGGTGCAAAGCAAGGATCATCCACCCTCTCTCTCCACCCCCTCTCAGCCTTTGGGCAAAAATGTCTAAAGACTGGGGATACACTCACGTCTGATGGATGGGGATGTTAAGTGGTGGTCCTGGGAGGAGGATAGGGAGCAATGTACCCTCTGAGCACTAGTTGAAAAGAGATGGTCAATCTTGCCAGTGTTCATCCACGATCAATCTGGTATTGGGTCCTTGATAAGCCAAGTGGCTTCCTGACTCTGACCCTGGAATGTAAAACTTTAAAGGTTATTCTCAACTTCTGGAAAAAATACTTGTGTTAATATCCTTAAAATGTGTGAGTTGTTGCCCTACCATCATGGCTTGACAAGGGAGTCAGTTAAAATTATCCCTTTAAATAATGTATGTCAGCCTCTCTGATTGGTCAATTGGCTCACATGCTATTGTCATGGCTTAACTAGAGAGTTTGCAATTGGCAATGAAAGCCCCTTTTTGGAGATGTTGTGTAAATATACATTGGGGGAGGGCTAAACATAGTTTTTGGGGAGAACTTGAAACATTTGGGACAATCAAAATTGCCCATGAAATTGATTCTTTGTTTACTTGCAGCATATAAGGCAAAGGTTGATAAATTGATAGATCTATGAGCTTCACACAACCAAGGAAACCTGCATTCAGATTTGTCTCCATCCCATTGGTTTGAAAGTTTTAAATGGTATGATTCCATGATTTGATATTACCAGTATGCATAATAAAAGTACGCAACGGAAGAAGTCATTTAAGTACTCATTGGGGTTGAAGAGTTATGTGTTAAGGGTCAGTGCATAAACGTAGAAGTAACCAGTATCACATGTAGATAATATGATCTTAAGTACTTTGCAGTTTTAAAGAACTGTTTGTGATAGCTTTGTCTTGGTTTAAATTAGTGTTCGACCGATCATCTGTTAGATAATCGGCATCGGGCCGATTATCGCACAATCGGTAAATAATCAGCATCGGTAAAATTTTGTCATTCAACCGATTACCATCACCGATTATTTGAAAACTGGAAACAGGGCTAAAATACACTTCAAAGTTTCTGCAAAAATCTTTATAATTCACCAAAACACGCATTTCTTTAAGTTCCTGCCCAAAATATCAGCTCTGATACTCACAAAACTTGCAACATTTTAAGCACTCCAAATGATAGCGATCGATCATCGTAATTGTTGCCGTAACTCTAGTGCAGCACAGTTCAGGTGCGTGAAAGGGCACACGGTATTACCTAGAAGGTGTGTATGCCACAGAACATGCCACAATCTGCATACAAATTGTACTACAGGAAGAAATGACTTCGCGCTACGTTTTTTTCCAGTTTCAGTGCTAACCACATCATCGATACACATTTGGTGCACATACGTACTGTAGCAACTTTGGAAACTCGAGGCTTATTATCCTGCATAAATTATGCCACTTCCCACATTCCTTTCGTTAAGTTCTTAATTACCTATGACCAGCACATGCGCACACGTAATTGCCATACAGTTCTTGCGAAGTTGAAGTTCACCAGTACAGTGTGTAATACATAATGCAAGCTAAGTGCATTGCCCGCCCTTTTTACGTAGCACGTTGGTCATGAACTACTCCGTGCTCCTAACTGATGAACGAAGGGAAACGGGCCCGTGTTAAATTCATGCTGGAACGGCAACAGTTTTTCGATTACGGGAATTTATCGGGAATAAGTTTTACATTTTCATTTGGAGAATCTTTTACATAAGACGTAAGTGTTGGGCAAGACGCTTTAAAAAGGGGTTAAAAAATATACATCCATATCGTTAAGGAACCATGAGATGAGTAAATCAAGTAAATTGAGTGGAATGTTTAGTGGCCCTTAAGGCCAGTTTTGCTTAAAACTGGGGTGGATAGGCTACTATATAGCACTACTACAGTCCAGTACAGACCTTTACACGGAATCTTCCGACATGATCGGTGTATAGAACTTCTGTAGGCAGAGCCGTATGTAAGCCGACAGACTTTGGAATAACTTTAAGCCTGTGACATCGTACGAAAGCATGTATTTATGGTTGATTTTTATCTCAGTATTTTGAGAGGAAATCCTTCAAAAAACAATATTCCATTTGTGGAACGTGGGGTACTGTTGTTAATCGTTCATCTCTAGTGTGAAGGTTATGTTATGGTGTATGAACAAAGTTTGAAATATGCGACTGACGGCGAGAAAACATGACCTTCCTATACATGTAAATAATGGGTGATCGGTAATCGGCATCGGCCCGATTGTGTAATTGAATATTCGGTAATCGGTGATTACCGATTATGGCATAATCGGTCGAACACTAGTTTAAATGTGACCCGTCTCATAAGTAGGTAAGTAGTACGGGTAATGAATAATCAGAAGTCCTCAAAAGCATGTACCCTGTATTGCACTGCACATTGCCTGTCCCTTTTCATTCTTATGCATATGGTAAAAGTAGTGAAGCACTACCCCTTATAAAGCAGGAACCTCATGTTATTTGCCTCACTTCATTACTATTATACTGCTAGTGAATGTCAGGAATTTTTGAAACTCCCAAAACAGCAAGCACTATTGCAGTGCTTTATATGCCTTATTTCTTTATTATGCATATAGTAAAGGTAATAATCACAAGTTTCTCAAAGCAGTACCTTCTATGGCAGTGCACATAATCAGCCTTATTTTTCACGTAATCAGTCTCATTTCATTATTATGCAAAGAGAAATTTAGGTTATGAATAACCATAAGCCCTCCAGCAATACCCTTAATTGCAGTGAGCAGCATGTATCCCATTATACTATTATGCAAATAGTAAAAGGAATGAATAATCACAAGCCCCAAAGCAGCGTAATCTATTGCAATGCACATTTTAAATATTATTTCCCCACTTTTCCTCAACACCTCCGGGAACTGATATTGAAGCAGCTTTATGAACCTTTCACTCACACTTCTTTCTGATGGCAAACAGTCTGGTCGGCTGAAAGGTGTGATGTGAGATCCACGTATCCATCATCACATGCAAATAAAGGGATGATTGCTCACTGATATACTTTATAGTACCGAACTGTATTTCTATTACTTCTGGGAAGATATGTCGGTACCTTACAGTCCATTTATGTACATGCCTTTATGCATCAGTGGTGTGTAGCAAATAAAGTGCTTGTTTACATGGTTTAGAAACCTTGATGCAGGTGTGAATGTACAAGTCATAGGTTCAAAATGGGTTTTGGTTTAATGTTTGGGACATTATGAAGGTAAAAAATACAGTGTTACATATCTTCACAGAAAACTCACCAAATGGACTTGAATAGAAAATGCAATTTGTACACCTCGGCTTCTTTTTCTGCAAAAGAATCATTGCCTTGAGCCAGGATTAAAATTTTGAGGAAGGATAAGATCACAAAATATGTTTACTCTAAATCGTATTTGCATTGTCCTCAAAAATTTTATCAAACAGTAAAATAACTTTAAAATAACACAATTTTACAAAATGCTAATCTAGAAAATAAACTTTTCCAGGTCCTTCTTGGGGGATATGTTAACACTGAAATGAATGAAAAAATATTGTGAGATCACTTAAAAATTGCCATTGTTGAACGAATCAGGAGACATTATTCATTTCTTGAAAGTATTATTAATTGTTAAGCTTTACATTGTGTTCGATAAAGCAGTTCTTTTACAGTATCTTAGGTTGGGTGTGGGGTGGGGAGGGGACTCTTGTGTTGTTTAGTAGGACATTTGTTTGATAAACATAGGTGAAGTTTGATGATATCCATGAGTAAATGTGCTATCAGCAGAAATGTGTACTTGAAAAAACCTTTTCTGAGAAAATAGAAAATTAGAACTGCTGCAACCTTTCTGGAAATCTCAAAATATATGTATTAAAACAAGTTTCCTGAACCACCCAGGGCTTTTCACTAGAATCTTTGTACTTAGGGGCAGATTACCATGTTGACAAGATGCAAAGCCTGTGTATCGATTCCATTCTTCTTTATCATGGTCTGGTCTTTATCTCTTCTGAAAATTGCAATTCAGTAGTATAAGATCCTAGTCAACCACATTCTAATCAGATATAGTTAGTGAAACATTTGCAGAATTTTGCTTTGATTCCTGTCTCTCCTGATGTTCATTTCTTTTCCCTCTGTTTCTTTTTTGGGGATACTTATGCAATATTGCTTGATTTGCAGTGATGTTTATAATGGTCCATTTCATCTGTAGATTTGCAGTAATTTACCCGACTGTTACCTTATGGTCACAGCTGTCAGCTGCTCTGTAGGCAGAGTATCAAGAATTGTCTTTGCGACGAGTGCATTATTAAGATGGTAATGGCAGTCTCCATATTTTAATCACCTTGTGTGTGGGGAAACAGGAGATATGCTGATGAAAAACAGTAGCATCAGTTCTGTCTCAGTGGTTTTGGTTTTCAAATCATACTTTTTTTCTTCTGAAGATTGAAAAAAGAAAACATGCAGAGAAAGTTTGAACTGTGAGAGATATGCTCTCTTTTGCCAGGTGAAAAATAAACGGAACTTAAATCCTTATCTGTCTCTCTAAGAGATGTAAGAGTGAAAGGAGGGTGCTAAGTAGAATGTGTTTAAAATAGCTCGAATAGGCTTATTTTAGTTTTTGCCTGGAACCATTTATATTGACTGTTTATTGCAGTGGATGTGTTCTTCTCTAGATGATAGTCACTGGACTTCTTAACCTTTTTAAATGAAGTATAAAAGTTTTTATTTGCTTTGCAGATGACTGTGTAAGCCAGGCCCATTCTGAAAATGTTATTGTAGTTATCTTCTAACTTTTGTACATTGGTCATATTTTTCTGTTAGGCGCCATGTCAAACTTGCATAGCTGCAGCTGCTGCAACCATGTTTTGTTGTTGTACATAATGCAATAGTAGAATAAAATTGTGGGTGCTGTTGTTAAAATAAGTGTATAGCAGCAAAGCATGGCTGCAGCTCCTGCAGCTTGGCTGAGACAGTTGCAACCTAAGGTGTTAGGTCTTATAAACTCTGTAAGAAGGAAAGTTGATGTCATTTTATTTTAAGAATTCCTACATCCTTTAACTATTCCCAAAGTAATAAATGAGCTATATATTTGTTCATCAGTAGCCATAATATTGCAGTGTAAACTGGCAAAAGAAACAGGACAAATATCAAAAAATTTGTTGTATGTTGTACCTTTAAAGCATACTAACCAGACCTACACACACCCTTTTCCTTTGTCTCCTCCCCCCACCCTCCATAGAATCTATCTTTCTTTGCATCTGATTTGAGCTTGAATGCAAGCATCCACTGCAGATTTGTGTCTTAAAACCTTGTCATATTTAGTGAAAAACAGAATTGTGAAGTCTGATTAGTTTGTAATTGTATTTGCCTAGATGTAGGCTAAACTTATATGTTTGTAGATGGACTAGTTATGAAAGAGAAATGAGGCAATAGATATCAGGTTTGCTGCAATGTCGTGTGATGATTTTAAATAGTAAGAAGTACTGGATGTACCCTCAAGATTAATTAGGAGGCATCATCCGGCCCCTTCATTCCCTTTCCCCTATCACTACCCATCAGCAAAGAAAAAAAATAGCCAAAATAGCCAAATGGTGGGGTTGTTAGCACAGTTCCAACTCTTGTCAGAAAAAGTAATCTTGATGTTAAAGTCTTTCGTTTTGCATTTCTGGTATTTGATGTTATATCCTAGTTGTACTACTGATACTCTCAGTCTCTACCAGATTTACCCCTAGTTCAGATCACAGGTTGGCAATTAAACATTACCTCAGATTCAGGATCATGAATAAACATCAGCAGCTTTATATACAAAGAAAGTTGCAGTATAGAAATTGGCAGTAATGTTTCTGTTACCTCAACCACTTACATGGTGTGTGGAATAATTGTGAAAGTCTTGATCATGTGTACAAACTGGATTTAATACCCCTTCTAATGTAGGAATCCACTCCAGTAGATGTATCATGAACAACAGGTTCTATGAAGGTGTGCAAGTCATGTTTCACAATCAGTTACAGCATATAATTCACTAACGGGTGTATTGGTATGCTTCGGGGGGCAGTGTTGCTTCTTACAAGCAGAAGTTAAAGTGTACCTGAAAGTTTTGAAAAACAAGACTACATATTTCGTAGGTTGAAAAACTGAATCTCATTCATCCAGTTCCCTAACCTTCATAGCAGGTGTTGAATATGTACTTCTCTCTTGAAATACATACTCTAACACCTGCAAACAATGACAGAGATCATCCAGTTTTGTTATATTCATGAGCTCAATTTGAGTTTACCCCTCGACTGTTGATTTATGAATATATTGCACAACGAAGCTTCCCCAACTGGCTGGAAGCTTCAGCTGTAAAGTTCAGTTTTAACACAGAAAGTCAATGGGACTTCATTGTGTGAGCTTTAAGCGGGCGAAATCACACATTAAAACCCCATTGACGTTGTTCGTCTGAAACAGTATGGTAATTAGACTTGCTTCAGTCGATTTTTGTTGAATATTTATTTTCTAATTTTTGTTTGTTGTGATCGTATAAATGAATGGTTAATAGCATACAGTTTTTACGCAGTGTCATGAAGAATTCTTGCGAAAGTTCGCGGACGTTGGTATTGCGAGTGCAGTCAGTGTGGGTGCAGGAGCAATACACGTCCGCCGGGCGGACAACAAGTTCCCAACCTTGTAGCATATTTCATTGGTGAGATATAAAATTGAAATTTGATCACTTAATTTGAAATAGTGAGTTATGCAATAATTTGTGATGTCCTTCTTGTGTAAATGATTTTGGCTGCTTTTGTTTTCTTTTGAAATGGAAGTGGTTTTATGACCTTGGAAAAATTACTGCTTTATTGCATAGAACGTTGTAAAGGAGAGGCTGTATGGCCAAGTTACTCAAAAACATTATTACAATAATCACATTTTGGCACAGTGGGCAGGTTTAGAATAAAACAAACAGGTAACTTTGTAGAGAAAAAGAAAAATCATCAATGTGCATGTTACCATAATTTCAGTAGTGGTTAGTGAAGATAAAAGTCCAGACAGGTGCCAGACAGAGCTGGAATTGAAAGGTTTAAGGTTTTGTTCATCCATATGGGTTCATGGAATTTAAAAAAAGAAATTTTGTTTGTTTTGTTTCTTAATGAACAGGTAAGTTAGTGAAAGTTGAATGTTTGTTTTTAAAAGGATGATGTACATCCCCCCTCTCTTACTTCCTATATACAATTGTTACCCTCACTTACCCATAATAAGGTCCTGGCAAGACTTGATCACACAGTGGAGGAGGCCGGCCTCCCCATCATTTCTGAAAATGGGGACCCCTCCTCCCAGTCCCTTCATTTACGTTAGGCTTTCGCTCGCTTCACACCCTGTTGACCATGTATTAGCAAATCTAGCAGAATGCCATGTTTGGATCACTCCATAGGTTTGTCATGTGAGGGTTTTTTTTTTTTTCGATTTGATTGTAGCAGTTGGCCATTTCTTTGCTCAGCATTTTCATACCATGTCAGTTTGAAATGTAAAAATATTCGTCAAAGTCCATATTTTTATGTATATTTCTCTTGCTATCAGAAAATCTGCAGAAAGTTAATCATTTCCATTTTTATGATTTCCTTGGATTGATAATGCTCAGGTAGTATTCAACTTTGAATTATATTTGTTAATATTCCAAAATCCGAAGTTCCAAAATTCCTTCAGTTTTACAGCTTTTATGGACAGTTTACCATGCTGTGATGTGCATTGTAAGAATAACAATTTTTGCCTTGCATCTTGAAACAACTTTTTCACATACTTACGAATATTCATATTTTCTTTAACTGATAAATACGGAACAGCACCATATAGTACACCATCTTACCTTTCACCACCAAATGACAGCAGCTGGAGAAGGTAAGCATTTGTATTTTTGTATTTTTAGGCCCATAGATAAGTAGGGGGGGGGGGAAGGGAAGTTCAGCAAGGGACAAGGTCCCCCTTATTATCATCTTGTAGGACTTTTTGTAGTATAAATGAATGTTTCCTTGACTTCTATGTATACTCAAACATTTTCTTTATTATTTTAAGATCTTCAAAACATGTGAAATGCTATGTATTTGCTCAAAGCTTTCCACAGAGCAGTCACTTTCTGGTCTTTTGGTTAAGATCATGTGTAGTGTATATTCTTTTCAGGCAGTTGAGAATGGAGCCACCCATGACAGACCCATGGTATAGAGGTCTGAGGGTCAAGAGGATGGTCATGTTAATTCTTAGTGTCCCATCAGGAACGTAACTCCTTTGGGTAGCAGAACTGTTTTGGGAGTAAAGTTTGGTTTTGCCCTTTGACTCTCTGCCAGAGGATCAAAGGGAAAAACTATGGATTTGGAGTCTTTTTGTCAGGATTCCTTGAGACCATTGCTTCTGGGTCCTACTTGAGCTCTTATATTGGCATTCCATGCCAGTGTGAATGGAATAAGTCCTCTTGGAAGAACAATTCAGAGGCTGCGTAAGTTAGAAGAGGAACGTAATTCCTAGGAGTGAGTCCAGACACCTATTTCTAGGAATTTCTCTGTAGGAATAGTTGTCATGAAATCTTATTATTTTATTTACATTGGAATAGTCTATTTGAGGTACACAATTTAGATGGCACCAATTTGGACATCATACCTTTAATAGTATGTATGCAATATGTTGGGAAGAATGAAGCATAGTAACCACCATTTCTCATTTCCAAGTGTACGTCAACTCAAAATTAAAGGGGTGAGGGTACATTGTATATCTCAGAAGCAAAAACTGGTCGTCCTCATAAATATCAGCAACCAAGTCAAGGTGACCTTAAATCGTATAAGCTGAAGAGGATAAGTGTATGGGAGGTTAAAGGATGCTGTACTACAGTGTGACTTTCTTTTGTTCCTGAAACTGAGAAAAGATCATCAGCCATCATAACTTTGTGTGAAATGTGGTCAAATTTGAAGACATTTCCAAATTTTTAATATGTTAGTGTGGTAGAAATCCACTTTATCAGAGGAGGGAAGAACCATGTGTTGTGTATTTTCATGGAGCATTGAAATTTTCCACTTTTTTGTCTGATACCCAATTCATCAAAAATTGTCACTGCCCTTTGTGTTTGTTTGTATTTGTTGGAATATGAAACTGAGGTTGGTTATTTGTGGGAGATGTATATGTGACTACAGGTTGCATATCTTTATGCCACACTGTGTCATTGAGTCATTGAGTTTACATAGGCTATTTAGTGAGATCCTAAATTATCAGGCAGTCTGTTTGCACAGGATTAGGGCCAGCATATGCATTGTCGTGAGGTGCATTGTAGACATTGAATGCACACCCTTCCTAACAACATTATGCAGCTATCAATTGTTTAAAACTTCCAACTCACCTAGATACCCCCCCCCCCTCCCCACAATTTTTTTTTAATATATGTCAACACTATGTTATAATCATTATTTTACATTTGTTGTGCTGAATCTATGTATATCCAGTGCTCTTTCAAAAATTCCAAAGGGTATCATTTTTAGGTCAAGCACTTCAAGTTTAAAGAACAAGAGAAGAGAGTTAATGCAACCTGCTGGTATTTTTTCTTTTTAAGAAATTAACCGTCCAAGTATTTTTAACAAGGACAAATCATCTTCTTGACAAGGACAGTTAATCTTTATTGAAACAGAAGTGCATTTATTAATGAACAAGGTACTGGTACAGGATGTAGAAAAAGAAAATTTATTTATCTCTTTCATATAGGATCATGTAAAGGGTCATCTTTGTTATTTTTTGTTGTTTTTGTTTTCAAAAGTGTGCATAAAATTGGGGAGGGATTCAAAGGCACATTCTTTTCCAAAGTAAAAAATTGATGGTGAATTCTTGCAGAAAATCATTGTTACATTTGTATAAAAAGTATATCCGGGGAAGGGGGGGGGAAGGGGTCATGACAGTATTCTCAGGGGAAAAAGATGAAATAAAAGGATGACCCAATGGTGTCACATGAATATTCCTGTAACTGACACATGCATGTGTGATGCTCTACAAGTCTTGTGCTTTAACCCTTTTTTAGGTTCAGAAACAACTAGTGTGTTCATACATTTCATACTCCTCCCTTTATACTGTCAGTCATACAAACTCCATGGTTAACAGTATTTATGCAAGGTAGAGAGGTGTACTGACAGGATTGATGGATTCTCCTTGAGTCATTTTCTGTTTAATGTGAGAGGTTGTGAAACTATGATCAGCTTGTGTTTTGGTATAACACATTCAGTATAAATGTCACATCCATCTGCATAGCCCAAAGGGTGTGGCACTCTCTAGTCAACATCACTTTTGTGTCATTTCAGTGTTTTTCTTAAAAAAAAGAAAGGCGCATTCTCCAGAATCCTGGGCAGAGTGCATTTGCTATGTGTGTGCGCTATTCAATCTGCCAATTATTTATAACCTATCCAAGATGATTTGTGAGATATCTTGCCAGGTTTGGTAAAAACTCACAGCATCTCAGGACTAGACCTGTAATGAGATTGTCATTGACATGATGTATCTCTGCCAAGCAGACCGAAAGATTTTCTTCGGTTCTTCTTTGAGCGTGCACAGGATTCTTGTGTCAAGGAAGGTATCCGGTATGGAGTTGAAAGCATTGTCCAGTGGATAAACATACCATTCACTATAAAAGTACTTGTTTTTACACAATAATGTTTGGAAAGCTCATCCTACTCTAAATTTTGAGTCACATCCCCACCCTTCAGTTTTTTTTTTTTTGAATTCTGCTCCCCTGAATTGATGCCTCCACCTCTGTTTTTTGCAAATTTTTAGTGGATCCATGTAATTGCCCACCAAACAAAGCTCTCTGCCCCTCCAATATGGACATTGTAGAGTAGCTCTGAACAAACATGTACAGTTGGTTGCCTCGCAAATGATTCCACTATTGCTTTGATGTTATGAGAATGTTTAAAATTCGTCAATGTAGTTGGGTTCTTATGAAATAACTATCTCTTGTTATATAATAAAGGCAGTTTTTGATTTTTCACATGTTAGCTAAATTTGCACAATGCTAATTTTGAAGTTATATTAAATCAATCCACTCTGCATTCTCTGTATTACCTCTTGATGCCCCATAATATCATATCATATGCTAGACACACAGGAAGTGTAGAATCTACATCAACCCATCCCCTCCTTCTTGTTTATGCATGTAACCCTCACCTATACCTACTGTCAGGCCTGTCAAATGAAAAAAATGATGACATAGTGTAAGTAAGCACAGTGGAAGGGAGCCCACTGGCATTTGGACATCTCTCAATTCATTTGTCAAGCTTATTTTGAATTTCAGTTAAGTCCATAATACATTTTTCTGTAGAACTCTCCTGTTCATAGTATCATATACTTATCATGCAGGGAGTTTAAATTTTCAATAGCCGTCTTCACAATATCACTGACTAACAAATATCTTGGAGAGGGGTTGGAGTTGGGGTCACATTGAGGAACATACTACCATTTATTGGATACCAGTCTGTTTACTTTTCAGCACTCTTCATTTTCCTGTCTCCTGACAAACTTTTGACCTAAAACTACTCTGAGCATGCACAAACTGGTTAATTTTAGTAACTTCTGGTTTTAATGTTCAGTGCACAGCAAATATGGAACACTGCCATTATTGTTCTAAATCTAGTCATCAGCTTACAAAGAGTGAAAGTTTCACAAGTCTCCTCAAGTGGCTGCATTTGCCTATTACATTATATTAGGTGAACTAATCCACCTTGAGCTGGTTGTATGAAGGTCAAAGGTCATCTGAGGTCACTCTCAGTTAAAGCTGAAAATCTTATGAGAGCACAGCATTGTAAAGTGGATTTGATTCTTCAATTTCAGTTTAAGCATGGTACATTGTTTTAGATTCTGTATCACTTTTTCACAATTTTTTTTATGAGAGGAAAATTACCTCCCCCCCCCCCCCTTTCAGTTTGTGACTCTTAGGGCTAACGCTGCTGCCAAGGTCCATTTCTGGAAATCTGGGCGGCATCCTTGGCAACAGTTTTCTTGGTACCCTAAGCCCCAACCAGTGGTGTCATTTCCTTTTATAGTGCCCCCATTGGAGGGCACCAGGGCACCAGGATCACAAGGTAGAATTGGGGGGCACCAACCAAGAATATTATAATACCAAGGCTGTAGCTGTTGTGAAAGTACTCCCCAAGGTCAATAACACACACTGTTTTGATGACAATCTGAATGGTTGAGTGTAAGATAGAGGGGTTTCACTGACATCACATGATCATGTGTCTCTTTGGTTTTGAAGGGCAAACGTCCATTGTGTCACAGTAGTGTCTGTGGTTATGCCATGCATGTGTGCTGTAAATACGTTTACTGCGTGTGTGTTTTGCCCTTCATGCCTGGCAATCCCACTCACATGAAATCCCTTTATAAAAAATTAAATTTAAATGATGTTACTTCATCTCCATGCCTCAACAGGAATACTAGAGTTTTAATTTAAGGCCAGTACAAAGGAAGGGATAATGTAATAAGATTATAGAAAGATGTCCTGCTATCAGTAAGTCTGTTCTTGTTATTTAGTATGGTTCTCAAAAGGGTACACAGATTAATTCTCAGCTAGACTATCTGTGTAAATTACTAGTAAAAATTGAGCTTGACAGAGAGAGCTAAGAAATATTCATGACGGTTAGCAAAGCCTTTGATCATTTACATTCGTGTCTATTTTGGGGACAGTTATAGTATTGATTTGGTGGTGTTGGTGGGTAGACAACTCGGTGAGGACTTCCTGTCTGCCATGTGCAAAGTGGAGAAGGAAAACTGATCAGAAGCCATAAATTTTAGAGACCAGTAAAAGGTGATAAATGCTGAAAATCAGTTCAAATTTCAGGTGCTGTTTTTAGCTCATTTATTGATTCAAGTCTTTCATACATGAGCTGTGCCACAGCTGTTTGTAAAAGACAGCATTTATGCTTAAGGCCTCTCTCATGATTGATGGCATCCAAGCTTTCCCTCAACATTTTCATCAAAAATTTCCTTCAAGCTTGTTGATAGGTACCAGTTGAAAAAGGGATCAACAAGTTGTTATTATGCAAGATAGTAAAAAGTCTAAGGACTACATCAATGTGAAATCCTTGGTAATACTATTTGGTTACCAGATTCCCATGAAAATTGGTGGAGAAGGATGGATTTCTGTGGTGTCAGACATTATGTCTAAGATAGCATATATCACCTTAGCCACCTGAAAGCCTCTCCTTGGAGGATATTTTATCAGAAAGTTCCCCTCTACTGGCCACAGTAATTCATAAATGGATTTTTAGTTCTGAAATTAAAAGGCTCAAAACATCACATATGTGAGGGATTCTGGTTAGAAGGTTCTTGATCATGGCTTTCCCATACAATTGCTGATTTTTAATGTCGTATGAAGTTTCCAAGGGACACATCAAACTTGTGATTGGGGCACAGGGAGAATATTGTATGAACAGGCTCAGATCAGAATTTGTTGAAAACAAAACATTTAGTGCAGTGAAACACATCTGTTAGTCATTTTTGGCTTCCTCTTACCTCTTTTTTTCCATTTCCCTAATTGCCCTACATTTGTGGGATGGGCTATTTGCAGTGGATTATACCTTCTGTTCTAACCTTCAAGTTTTTGTTTAACATTAGAGGGTCAGGAAGCCCATTGGCTCATCAAAGACCCTATACTAGAGTGAGTGTGGCTGAACACTGGCGAGATTTGCCTTCTCTTTTCGACTAGTGCTCAGAGGTTAAGGAGGCAGGCATGTGTACTAATCGCTCCCAATAGTGCTCCATGGGCAGCCATTTAACATCCCCATCTGATGGATGTGAGTGTATACCCAGTCTTTAGCCACTTTCCCAAAGGCTGGGAGGGGTAGTGGTTCCTTGCTTTTACACCACTAATCGACAGCTGAACTGAGCCATGGTGGACAATTTCCTGAATTGAACATCTGAAATGGGCAACTTTCTGAAACGGACAATCAAATACCCAATTAAAATTGACCAATATAACCCCCTCATCATCACTGTGAACAGCTATGCTGGACAAGTCCATTTTAGTCCCCAGAAAATTTCCAAGTGGTTTCACCGGGATTCGATTCGGGACCTCTAGTATGCAAGGCAGTACACTCAAACCACCAAGCCAACTCCACCCCAAAGGAAATGTGTTAGGAGGGACTCAAACCTGGACCGTCTTTTTTAGAAACTGAGCACTATTTCACTACGCCATCAAAGAACTCGTTAACTTTATCTGCCCTCAAAAAGGGTATGATGTCAGAGGGTGTTTCTGCTCTCTTCCACTGTGCTATTGCTGGGTCTTAATTGGAGGCAGTTAAGGGTTACACTGGTGAAACAGAGGAATTGTAAGGGCTTGTAGATTCCCAAACCAGAGAGTTTTGGGAGTTCATACTTTACTTGTCATCTTGTATGTTATAACCAGTGTTGTATGGATATCACCATTAAAAGATGCTGCTGATATGCAGTATGGCATTATTTGAGTTCTTGGTATCAACAAGTAACTTTCCCATATAGACATTGCAGAAGTGAGTGTACGGCACACAAAACAGTATCACGGAACAGTGTCATTGTGAGCTTTGTGTCACGTTTATATGCTACAAACTAAAGTGCTGACTTCAAGTAAAGTGCAGGCTTCAAGTGACTCCTACTTATCCTACTCTCTTCTTCTTTTTCAACATTTGTTCTGCTTGTTTGCTTCTATGACAATTCTACTTTATCCCACTTTTTCTTATTTTTTCTTTCTTCATTTTTTCATACACAAAATGCATAAAATGGCAGAGTAAATTACTCCCCCCCCAAAATAAAGTTTTTAGAATACTGTTAAGACTTGTGATTAGCTATGAATAGATTTTGCAAAAGTCCAACTTCTGTCCCACTTTTACAATATGGTACTTCAGTCCTGTTTTACTGAGTTTTGATCATGGGCATGGATCATGGGGGGACGTGTCCCCCTCATTTTTTGAAAGGGGCGACATCTCCAGTAACCCCCCCCCACACTTTTTCAAAAATGATGAAAACTACAACTGTGTTTACCTACCTGACTACAACATTGTGGTAATACTTTCTTTCACTAGATGCACACTCTCTGTGTAATCATAGTTACTCTACTGGCGTAATTACTGTTTTTATAGTTTGTCGAGTATGGGCGTCCATTGTGCGTGGAACTTCCATAATTATTTTGAGATCAATTTACAATAATTTGACAAGTATAGTACTTGTACGATAATAACAATAAAGCTTAGGTACAAAAATGGAGCGATTTGATCGTAGTGCGAGTAGCGAAAAGGGAATGGATTGTGACATTTCTGTGTACCCTGTACAGATTGGAGCTAAGTGATCTCACCAGTCAATATTTACAAGCACATTTAGATAGAATTTAGAACTGTTTTGCAATCAGCGAAGAATCTAAGTGCATATGAAATAATAACATGGTATTTATTAGGTTGGAAAACCTCCAAAAAGACGATTTTTTATAGGATTTTTTATGCTCATACATTTTGACGGTACTTACTGAACATCAGCCAATACATCTCTGATTTTGGATTGAGACATGATGGTGACAGGGTCCCAACTTTTTACGTAAAATGTGTGAATAATGCAACATAGGTAGCGAATTGACACTACTTTTTAAAAGCTAAATTGCACCCAAATATGGCACCATTGGCCATATAGAAACCTTCCAATTTCCTTTTTTTTCAAGGGAGAGGGGGACACCTCCTCCCCTGAAACCCCTCCCCCAGGATGGCAATTTACAAATGGTAACAAGTTCCCCCACCTTTGGATATGGATCCACAGCCTTGGTTGGGATCCTTCTTTTATCCTATCTTTTTTACCTGAGTCAACTTGAAAGTCAGTAAGGGTAAATATAGTTTAATGTAGGGCACAATGATCCATGCAGTCAATGGGTCATATTAAATTAAAATGCCCTAGATTTGTGGTTAAGAGCTGGAGTACCAGAAAATGTCAATCTATTTTGCCCCTCCTTACCTCCTATTTACACTTTGTAATCCCCACTTACTCGCAGTAAGACCCTGGCAAGCTTTTAATCGCACAGTGGCTCCAGGTGACCTCCGAGAGAGGTCACCTGGAGAGGTCCTCCTTCCTGCTTGCCTGTCCAAACTCCAAAAGAGTAGTCGCAGTTTGTATACCTGGCATTGCTAATCTCTCAGAAAGAGATTAGCTTGAGTACCAGAAAATGTCATTTTGTTTTAATGTAGATTGTAGAATATGGAGAGTAGTTCATTTAATCACTTTTATTATTTCACTGGGATCTGGTGAAATATGTTAACAACAATGAATAGTAGATTTAATATCATTGGCAAATGTTCTACCTTTCATTCATCTAGAACAAGTTCAGATTCAGCGCTTCATACCAGTGCCATGGCAGGTCCACCAGATCATTTTCCAGGTACGGGCACAGTTCCTCCTAAAAGAGGTAAGACTGTGAAAACTCAAACTGGTAAAACCTTTTTATCTATAGAGGTTCTCAACAGAAGTCATAAATGTGAAAAAAACCAACCAAGTCAGCCATATTGGGTATCAGCTATTGCATGCAACACGTACCCTGTGTATGCACATTGTTGGTCAAATGTTTTATACCTTCCTTTAGAAGTGTGTTCTTGATGATGGGGAAAGTTCTTGCGTAATTGTCAAGGAAATTCACACTTAATGTAGACTCATAGTACATAGTAAGTTTTGCAGAATGAAGGAGGGAAAAGGATAATTTAGTTTTAAATCTGTAATACTGTAATTTAGTCATCATCTATTCATGTTACAGAAACCTCATGAGGTTGCAGGTACGAAAGAATACTTTTGATGTTGGTATTTGAGAAGCAGTCCAACCACTTGATATAGTGGATCACTTCTTGGGCTTTTGGCTAAGATTATGCATAGCATCTGTTCTTTTCAGCCATTTTTAGAATGGGACCACACATGAAAGACCCATGATGTAGAGGTCTGAAGGCTGAGAGGTTGGTCATGTTAAGTCTTGTTGTCCCCTCAGGGAAGTAGCTCCTTTGGGGAGCAGAACTTCTTTGGGAGTAAGGTTTGGTTTGGTTTTGCTCAGTCCATCTACCATGTTCTACTTACCTCCCCGATTACTACTATTGGACAGTCCATCTACCACAGAATGATCTCTGGCGATAAAATTCCCCCACTAGATGGCGCTATGCTATACTCCTGAGCTGACTATCCTAACTCGCCCTTGTTTCATTGCCAGCAGAATTTTTAACTTCGTTCATTATATGCAAATATTGGACTTCCATGTTCCTCACTTTGTTAGTGATATGCATGTTTTTAGTGGTATTTCTCTAGTGGTACTGGATGACAAATTATTACCATGTACATTGTATATTCTGAAACTTTTCTGTCACTCATAGACATGGTAGAAAATGTTGAAATGGTGGATGCAAGGAGAGGTCTTACTGTATGGGATGCAAAAAAGGTAAGAATTATATATCAAACATATACTGACATTGTGTGCAAGCTGTATGCTCCATTTTGAACAGCCACAGATATCAATATCTGTGTATCCCAGTATGCTTTGCTCTGCCTTACCTCCTATTCACGATTTGGATATCCTAAATTATCTGCAAGGAAGGGTGCACCAGCATGGGGTGGGGTGGGGAAAGTGGGCATGCCCTCACCCCTGACAATATGCTTGATTTTGCTCTTAGGAAGGGCAAATTCATCAAAAAAAATCCAAAATTTTCAAATTTTCTTCAATAAAAACCCAAATTTTACCAATTTCCTGCAACAGAACTCCAAATTTTTTAAAGTTCTCCAATAAAACTGTAAAGTTCAAATTTTTGTAATTAGAAACCAAAACAATTTCAGTGTGATTTGAAAATATTCGTTTGTCATCCTTTCGTCAACCTGTGGCATTTGATGGGGCTTCAGGTGACTGGCCTCCCTGTCAGGGAGCTTGACCCCCATGTTGGACAAATTTTGGTGCCACCCCTGCCTTCAAGAACCATCTGGTGAGGTTACAGATGACTTTGTAAAATCTAATTACAGTCAATTTAGGAAATACAAATTACAAAAAATTGTTATAGGAGGTAACAATACAAGGGAATTAATTTGTAAATGAGGGGTAAGTTTTGGAGCGTATAGTTTCCCAAACCACTCAGTTTTGTGGGTTCCTATGGGGGAGGGGGGAACAAGGAGTATAGATTCAAGTACATTTAATTACTGAATATTAACAATATGAATTGTGAGAATAACTCTCTGAGTCTGTCAATTAAAAATTACAGCGTAGAAACAAGTCTCTTCATAATATATGGCAAGGGGTATCAGTTGACAGTCATAGCTCTCACCTGTTGGTTGAATGCCTTAATTGTAAAATGTAGGAATGCTTAAAATAACTTTTTGGTGTACTTGTCCCCATGCTCCTCCCCCTCTTCTTGCAATTTATCTTCCTCTGTAAATATTAGAGTCATACTTGAAATAGATACTGAGCTTTCAAGCCAGTTCAACACTGGGCTTTGAATTGAGTGCTTGCCCCTTGTAGACTTTGGTTTTCATAGTTTCATAGCTTCAAAGTTAAGTACCAGCTTCAAAATTTTAGCCCAAATAACCAGAAGAGTAGCAATTTCTTGTGTGGAAAGGTAGAACAGAAAATAACAGAAATGAGGAAGAAATTGAGATAACATGGAAAAGACATTGTCACATAAAACAAAAGAAATTGAAGCAAGAAATCTAGGAAAGAAATTATAAGCTCAAACAAGAAGATAGGAATTCAAGTAAAATGTCCAAGGCTATTTGATTTTCTATCTGAATGCTGTTTGAGGCCAAAATAAAGAGTAACATGGTATTACCTAGACCTTTTAGAACATGCAAAACTTACCACTTTATACTAACAGCGAGAGCCACAAATGTTTGTATTAAACAGTTCCCTGGGATGATTTGGGTAATACTTAATGCATTTGACCTTTTGCTAACCTTCTTTGAATATACTCCAGGCTAGAATTAGGGTATTGTGCTCCTAGCCATTCTGTTGTACATTCTAAAATTTTGTTACAGTTTTGAGGTTTTGTCTTAATTTTCTCTTTCCAGGATGATATGGTGCAAAACAGACCCAGGTCGTGTGAAGTGCCTGGAATACAGTAAGTACTGCTCCCCTTTTCTTTTCTGCTAATACCTGACAGATAATAGCAGACTATAAAAGGAACACCTTAATACTGCACTACCATTCAGTTGAAGACATACCTTCGTTAAAATAGTTTATGTGGCACAGGACAAAAGACTTTTCAAAGGGATCCCAAGGTAGCAAAAGGTTTCTGTCTGTGTCATTGCATGGAGGCAATGGAGCAAAAAATTACCAATTTTCTTTTTTCAAAATAAAAAAAAAAAATTGGTGAAACCCAGTAATTTGTAAATGATGGCAAGCATTGTCCCCTTTTTGACCCAGAAGTGTTTCAGTAGTGTTTCACTTCAGGAACACTTTTAATCCAAGGTTGCAAAGCAATTTTTGACTAGCTCAGTGTATATGAAATGGCATAATTTAGTTTGGAAAATCTGGTCTTGAAACAAGATGGGGCATTTAAGTTTGTTGGTAAGAAATTGATCTTTAAGAATTCCGATCTTTTATTAAAGCAGTTGTTTTTATGGTACTAAGCAACCACTATGTGGAAGTAACCCAATCTTTTGTGAAGGGTCTTCCACTTTTTCAAGGTAGTCTTTCTTCAGATCCCCTTCCCCCTTCTCACAGCATTGCTTTAAAAGAGTAGAAGATGAGTTATATATATTTACTATTACACTCTGAAAAAGTATACATGGGTCATTGATCCTCTCCCTCCAAGAAAGATTTTGTTCTCTTGTGAAAGCAAAAACTATGGATGATCCCTGCGTTTGGATCATCAGTTCAGATGCAGGAAAAGAAAACTGGAGATGATTGCTTATGGATGGACGGCCCTCTTTAGTTTTAACATGGTCAAAGTCAAACATCCGGATTTCAAGTCTCTTTAAAAAAGAGTCGCAATTCTTCAAATGCTACCACCTACATCCACCTGGGCATAGTCGCAGTTACAGTTTACTTTGATATAGCAGAAATATTTGACATAGCCACAGCAGTGTTGGTGGACAATACCACAACATCAAGGTCATCAATAGACTTTATAGCCAGAATGTTTGCTCTACGTTCATGCTTTTCAACCACCTTTGGCCAATCCCTCAGCTCCTTATGAATACTGTTATCCCCATCCCACTATCTCCCACCCCATCCCACCTCTGTGCTGAGGGTCTAAAACCTGGTTCAGCTTGCATGTGTTTCTGAGGCGGGACGTTCTGTGGAACCTATGTTAGGGTTACTAGTTAAAATTTAATTAACAGTCATTCACAGAGATGATTCTGTGGGGGATGATGACTATGTGTAGTGGTCCACTGAAGAGACTTGTTGCTTAGTGGAGGGAAGGACTAACAGGCAGAGTTGTGTTGCATTGCTGTATTAAAACCTGCAACAGAACACAAACTTTCAAGTCCAGAAAGGCTCTGATGCTGTTAAATTAGTGAATTCGTTAATATGAAAAAAAAAAAACATTGTATAGCTATTAATGTCGATGCCTTGGTAACAGATTTTTTCTTCATTTTATTCCTTGCAGCATTTGCCCATCTGAACAACAACAGGAGCCATCAAGCTCCCCCATTCCGATATCATCAAACACAGGTTCTTTACCAGACCTCACAAATCTTCACATACCTTCACCCCTTACAACCCCAATAGACAACGAAGACCCATTACAGTATAGTAATCCCAGCCCAGGGAGTATGTCCCCAGGTATCCCCTCCCCTGTTGCTATAATGCCAAACCACTTAATATCCGGCACAGCTGTACAAGGGCGTAGTCCTCAACTCAGTCCGCAATTAAGTCCCATCGTGAGCCCGCAGACCAGGCGGAGAGATGTGCCACATCTCATACTGGCCACAGCTACAGATGGGCAGAGAGTTCAATGCTTTCCACAGAGCCCACAGGTAAGACAAGTTTTGTGAAGTTTGTGTCCAGAGTGTGATATGGTGCTTTTCTGTTACTGGTAAGCAGCATGTATGCATAGTGTAATGTTTCAGTCAGTTAACTTCAGGAGAAGGAGGAGGGGTGTGGGGGTAGGGTTTAGCAAGTATGTTTTGTAGGAGTTGAGTACCCTTCTGGTTGAGATACAACTGTTGTCACAGACCAAAGAGAATGCAGGAAACTTTATGAAAAGGACTGGTGGAAGTACAATTGTTTATTAAATTGTTAAAATATTTTTTACTTAAGAAGATTGAAGAGAAATAAGGTACTTCATTTTATATGAAAATAAACAGGATTGTGGAAACCCCATTCTTTTTGAAGGGAGTGGAGAACGTGCACTCGGTGGTTCATTAAGTAACAAAATTTTGGACATAACCAAATTGAGTCTTCCTTCATCATCTAGCGTGTATAGAATTATTTTATAGGGATATTTCATAACAAATGGGTTTAATTCTACAAAAATTTGGAAATAGCTTTAAGTCATTTTTCATTACTTTCAGCAGTTGCAAGCAGTATGCACATCAGACTCATTTCTAATGTGTGTGCTTTTGTTACCATGCTTTCCATATTGTGTTCAAACTTTAATTCATGCCAGTTTCTTTTGCCATACAGTCTGCAATGTCCAATGTCTATGATGAGAAGGGATCTAGTCTAAACTACTGGGCAAGCAACAATGTAGGTTTTTATTATCTTGGGTATATCAATATTATGTAAATGTGACAAATCTCATATTCTCTAACCTTTTTGTAACTATTGAGACTTTCTTTACCCTTTCTGACCTCTGATTTACATTTTGCATTAACTTCTTGATGGCACTTCGTGTTTGACAAAGTCCTTAGCACAGCTGTTGCATTCTCTCTCTGGAGGGCTCCCTATACTCCTCCTTGCAAGTGTAAGACCTCCATGCAATTTTTGTTGGGTGTATTTTTAGAGGGCTTCAGTTCTCTTTTTCAAAATGGAGTCAACAAAGTGCTAATTTTAGTTTTCAGTAGACCCTTTCCATTGTATCAAGATTGGATGGATGAGTGTTCTTTTTCTCTAGGGTGGTGTTTTTGGCAGCCATTTTTGGAGTGTCCCTTAAGTTTCCCCAATAGGACATGGCAGCTCTTTTCCATATTGTGTTCAAACTTTAATTCATGCCAGTTTCTTCTGCCATACAGTCTGCAATGTCCAATGTCTATGATGAGAAGGGATCTAGTCTCAAGTACTGGGCAAGCAACAGTGTAGGTGTTTATCATCTTGAGTATACCACCAATATTATATGAATGTGCCAAAATTTTATTTTCTCAGTCTGTTTTGTAAATTGTCAAACCTTTCTAGATACAAGACATTCAGCTGTACAGTGTAGGACTGCAAGTATTGCATTATGCACTGACTTTTGAAAGTGTATTGTGGTGGACAGTGTGGCACACTTTCTTGAGAGTGCACTTTCATGGACAGTGTGGCAGACTCATATGAAGATAAATAATAACTTTCTGTGACAATGAATAGAAGTATCACTTTGCAGTTATGCATTCCTGTTGTTTTATCTTTTTGTGTGCTTGTTTGATGAAATTAATAAAAGTGTGTGATGGAAAAAAATTTATTTTTTGACTGATAAAAAGTAAAAGAAGGCACACAGATTGGTAGGTGTGCCTTATGCAAAGAGGGTTGGTTCCATTTTGCTTTAAATGTGTTCCTTTATCATAATTTTTGGATAACAATCCCCTAATGTTATTTCATATTCCACAAAAAGAATATGAAGTATATTAGCCCAATTTCAGGGTGAAAAAACAAGAACAAAATGCTATACTTCATGTACTAAACTGCTGTTTCATTCCTTGTTTTGTTGTAAGAATTCACCATTCTTACAGCCTTCTGAGTAGGCAGAGTGTCTTGTTCAATTCCTCACTTGCAAAAAGAACCAATGTCCACAGGCATTTGAACCAAAAACCTTTGATTTGGGTCAGAGAAGTGACCAAATAAAATTTTCATAGCCACAATGTGAATGGCTCAGTTAGTGCAATTAAATATTTATTACAAAGGGAAGCATCAGCTACTACCCCCACAGTGCTATGCACAGCCAGGAAGGTCAGTGTAACATGACACTGTGAGGTACTCGCTGGTACAGCACAGGCACATATATGACTGCGCTCACAGTACACAACTACAAAATCAAGTTAGACCAGGCGATTGCTGAAATAAAGCTCATTAATATCATATAAGTAAGAGCATCTTTGGGACTCTATAAAAGGAATCTTTAACTATTGCCAGCAGACTTGAATAGCCCTGTGTGACATTAGCTAAAGAGAGCTGCTATGCAGACTACCATTCCTGTATCTGAAAAGAGAGCTACAATTTTCCAAATCAACAGACTTGTGACAAGTCCACAGTATAACAATGTCACAGGTTCACTTAAGTTTACAAATTTAGTGATATTCTTGATAATTTGTATCCTCATACTTCTTTGGTTGTGAACCATTTAAACGATAGTTCGAAAATGCTTGTGTTGAGAAGGGTATCACTCCAATCTGAGTATGGCATGGACATCATATGTTTGGAGAGAAAATGCAGAACTTAATTCAAAGTGAATAAAAAGTTATATCAGACATGGCTTGGCTATGAATAATTGTCAGAACATAATTGCTTCCAAGACAAGTATGTGTTTTGTATGGAAAATGGAAGCTCTTTTGTGATTTACAAGAATGCTAATGTTTTGACCACTGACCAACTATATGAAAATGCAGTTTGTTGCATGCGTAGTGTTTAACATGCTGTTCTCCCTTCTTGTATGTTACCAAAATCTGAACTATGTGATCTTGTTTAAAAATGTTGAAGATGCTTAAGTTTAAATTTATATGTTACAAGGGTACTTAACCAAACATTCTTGTGAAGTTTGAATTCAGTTCCTGTTTGTGATTTTTCAAAAAATTAGCAGATGAAGTTATCACATCTTCAACTCAGAGTGAATTTGAAGCAAGAACATGTGACCTTGTAACCTCACATTAATCAAAACTAAATAAACTTTACCACCAATTTTCTCATCCACATTCTCATGTTTTGGTATAAATGTGATTACATGAGAGGCAGGAGAGTTTTGCAAACTCTTCATTCCCTATATTTAACTCAATCCATATCTCTAGGTTAGACAATAGACTGAAACACAATGGAAAAAAAAAAGCATTGCTCATCAATGTGAGGAGATGACATCACTCCTGCTTGCTTCAAGTTCACTTAAGTAACGTATGTAGTAACTCCATCTGCTAACATCTCCACAGCCTCATGTAGGAATTGAATGAAAATTCCAGGGAATGCCAGGATGGAGTGCCTCTTTTACATATTAAAAGTAAATTTTGGTTTAAGCCCTTCCTTTAATATTGTTAAAAGTAAGTATTAACTTTTTTGCATTGCTGAAGGCATCCATTATGACCAGTGTCTTATAACAGGGCTGATATCAATGCTAAAGAATTTTGAGATATTCTGTTTAATACAATTGACTGTTTTGTTGCAGTGAGGCATCCTCAAAATATGGTTAGGAGTTGAATAACAGCAAATTTTGAGTTGTCTTTCACAAATTGAGCCTGGCATTCTTGCTGTGATATTTCTGACCTTACAGAAATATGTCAGTAGGGAGGAAAGGGTATAATAACTGCCATGCCAGTTGAAAAGAAAAATTGTAAACAAAAAACATTTGCGATTTTAAAATATGGTTTTATGGACTTGAAGTCAATATTATTGCTTTGAAGACTACCTACCAATCAGCATTTCCAGTGTGCACAGAATAGTAGTTCAGCAACTCATGCAAAATTTGTAGCATTGTACCAAGCAAGAATCTTCCAAGGTTCCTTTAACAGGGTTGCTAAAATTGCTTTCCCCACCCACCCCCCATCCAGACCAGGAGTAAATCCTCTGCAATTTGTTTTTCACCTACACTGTCATTGAGGGAAGAGTGCATACCATCTGTTATAGAAGTCAAAAAGGTAAATGTCTATTTCCAACTACTTGGCAGATTAAAACTTTTCCCCCCATATCTTTAATACATCTGTGGGAGTCATTTTTATGTAGATTAATAATTGTGAATCTTCTCCGCAGGGCATTCGTATGGACGTTGGTAGTGGTATATCCATGGATCAGTCGATGAATAAATTCCCAATCTATCAGCAAACACAACAGCAAGGGCAGGCACAGAACCAGCAACAACAGCCCCACTCCCCACACTCACCCCATCATCAACCCCCTAGTCCCCAGCATGTGTCAGCAGGAATCAACTTGGATATGTCTAAGGTAGTGTATAAGACAGAGGCTATGTGCTTATGCTTACGTTACAGTGAACACAAATAACATTGCGACCAAAATTGCAAAAGGCATAAAATGGGATAAAAATGGGAAAAATCATAACATTTTGAGGTTATATTGACATCATGGAGGACATCATGGAGGAAACTTGCCAAACCTTGGCAAGAAATGGTGAAATATTCATCTTAAGATATTCATCAAAGCATGAATGATAAACAATACAAAGAAAGCATGAAAAGCATAACTTTAACATGGAACTGTCTAACCTAATCAAAAACCTTTTTTTTTTTTTTTGACCATAAAATGGCATGGAATTATCAACAATATTTCTCAGATGTGGGTGGGATTCATTGCATTCAAACAGAGATGTCAGTCTTGCAGGATATTGTTTGGTATGGATGACTGAAAGATAAATTTTTTTTTTGCTTTTCATGTCAAGCTGGAATGATGGTTTCAATCATTCTACATGATAATGTTTGTGGTATGTTAGACATGGGTAGGCATGAGGTCAAAATATAGAAAATGAATGTCTAATGTAGTTCATATTCCAGCAGCAGTCTGCTAGGCTTGGGTGACTCCAGTGTTTTTGGAGTCAGGCCCCCACAGTTGCAAGGTCACAACTGTGAACAGAGTCACAACCCTTACAGTGACAACATAACCTGCAGATATACATTCAAAGTCAGCTATTAATTTTGAGTTCAAATATGAAAACCTTTAAGAATACATGAATGTGGTATTTTAGCAAGTTTTTGACAGTTTTGAAGATTCCCTGCTCAGTCTGGCTAGGACTTGGGTTCTGAAGAAGTGTTGGTATTAAACCCCCTAAGCCTACAGCCTACAGTCTGCCTAATACCTCATATGTTTCTTGAAAAATGATGTAATGGTAACACTCTTGGCCTTGAAGGATGTGGTAGTCAAACTAGGGGTAAGGACCCTCTAAGGGTTGGCAAGAAAAATAGGAAAAAAATGTTTAGAGTCAACTTACAAGACCTGGGAAGTGTCATTGCTGTATGTTGGAAGGTATTTTTGCTGAAAACACTATAGTGGCACTCTGCTTAGATTGTATCACATACCCCCTCTCCCCATCCCTCCCTGGAGGGTCACTTAAATGATCAAGGTAATATATATATCTTGGGGTCAACAAGCAAGCAGTTAGAACACCATGGCTTTAAAGTAGTTACTAACAATATAGTCACAGAAAACAGCAGTTAAGTTGAAAAGCAGTAGCCAAACCTTTCTCTTAAATCAGAGTAAAACAAGATTTCCTGAAAAGAACACCTGCTTTAAGTATCAGGAGGGTTTTAATATTCCCTACTGAAAAGTAATATATCAGTGGCTTTAATGGTTCAGTGAAGTTTGCATAAAAGTGTAACACGACACCCTGGAAGATCTGGATACTGTAGGTGAATGCCTCTTATGGGGGTGGTACCTGTGGCTCATTTTCTATTTGTGTGTTTATCTTAATGTTAAAAAAAGTGTTTGTCCTTTAAAATTTGAGCTTAGCTAATCACTGGTATAGTGGTAGAGCATCCGCCTCTCACGTGGGAGTCCCGGGTTCGATTCCCAGGTCGAGTCATACCAAAGACTTTAAAAATGGAACCTTCTGCTGTTGTGCGTGATGCTCCGCATAAGCAGTGGAGTAAGGGAAAACAAGCCAGTGAGCCACAACTGGAAAAAAGGCTGTGGCCGGCTCGACTTGAACCAGTTGGTTGGAAACTGGGCTGTTAAACCTCATCTAACTAACACTTGTGGTCTTTTTTTTTTTAGTGGGGGAGGGTCGAGGGCATGGCTCACACATGACAGTGGTATAATATTTATTAGTATTGAAGAACATTTTTAAAAAATGATATTACACTGCACAAGATACGACAGTTTTGACAATGTTTATGAGATCATGACACTTGAAACTGATTTCATGCTCTTTGTATATTCCCGGAATTATGCTCTAATGAAGAAGCACAGCCAAACTGTAGTAAATTTTAAAGGTAAACAAACAATGTTTCTACAAGAGTTAACCAATTCAGCATCAAAGTTAATGTTACATGATATACCAGAAAGCCTTGATTACCACATGATTAAAAAGAGCCATTTATGAATTAGGATACTAATTCAAATAGGGGTGACTGCATTTTGCCTTTAACTTCAATGCTAGCCATGTTTTGTAAAGGTCATTAGCAAATGATTCCAAAAGGTTACCCTTCATAAAAACTCAAAACATAATGTAAGATCTTGTCTAACATTGCAGCAGCACTGTGAGTGATATTTATGGGACTTAAAACATGGCTATTGCATTGCCACCACACCAGGGGTCTTAACACTTTTGAACCAGCACACCCACACTTCAACATGGTTATGTTTTCACAGCCATAACAAACAGTTCACAGTATTAAAGTGTTTCTCACAGTAAGAAGGACAACAGGTTGTCTCTAGCAAAATAACAGATTTGTTGGATTATGGCTGCAATGTCTCGACAGGTAAAATGAAAAGTAAAGTATGCTTTTTCAGCTTGACACAGAAAAAGGTGAACTCTTTGGCTCTGCTTATGCACAAGAAAGAAAACAAATACTTTAAGTAATATAAAGACAGGCTGTTTTGTCAGAATTTGGAAAGAAGTGGTATGGTCGTGGACCCCAGAGAACCAACTAAAGGCTTGGATGGAGTCCAGTAGCAAAAGCCCATGTTGCAAGTAAAGCTACTTTTGTATTTTTAGGCTCTGGATTGGTACTTACTACTTAATGTCAGTTTTCAGTTTTTTGAAGGGAATGAAAACCTTAAGTTTGAGTGTAACATTAACTCATCACAATGCAGCATAAAATAAGGGTATAGGCTGCACTTCAGCACTTTTGATAAATAAAACCTGTTTCACCACTTTAAACCTTCATTTCCTGTATTGGATGTTAAAGCAAAGACTGGGTCTTAAATCACTTTTGTTCTCATATCACATTTTGGGATAAAAAATAGAAAAGAAAAAAACTAGGTTATGTGTGTACCACACCAGTTGCTACATTTTGCTTTTGAAGATTTTTTTAATTTAATATTTAAAGCCACAAAAGCACCAGCATCATGTATTAAAGCACCCTTCTGGGTTCTCTATGGCTTGCTACATTCTTGTTGGCAGTTGTCTGTGTTGGTGTGCGCATGCTTGCATTACATGTGTGTTGGATGCCCTGTTATGTGAGGAAAGCCATTTAAAGCATGGTCAAGTGACATTGGGCTGGGTATATTTTTTGACATTACGAGAAGCGACCCTATTCTTCTTGTTACATTATAATTCTGTGTGTAGGTTACAGCAATACCCTATTGGTAAGCATTCAAGACAAATCTCAGAAGAGGGCTTGACATAAGCTTAAAATGGGCACAGCGAAACTGAGTTTGGGGAAAGGGCACCAGCAATAACAATAAGTAACACCTAGATGTCTTTTTTAGGGGCACCATGGCAAAATATCAAGGACACAGCAGCTTTTGGCCATGGTTGGTGTCAGTTAATGGCAAGTCCTGCTAGTACACCAGCTCCTTAACTAGAGATCATGTAATATGCCATATAGGTCATCACCACCACTTCACCAATCTGTCCAATTACTTGATCTCTTTTCATTTCTCTCTACATCTTCCGTCTTCTTCTCTCCATCTCTGCCACTCTCAGGTAGCACTCCAGTATCGCGACAACAAAACACCCGTTCACACTTGTTCCTCCCCTACCTCTCCTGTTCCCAATCCCGATTATTCACCAGTGCCGTCTCCAGGGGGACCTGTTGGCTCCCCGGGGTCAGTATCCCCGGTGCAGACACAGTTTAACAACAGCAAGGGGAGCTTTTACCATCAACAGGCCGCACAGAATCTTCCTCATCAGTTTGAACAGATAAGCATGGTACCAGAATCAGGAGGCTCACCCGTGGGGTCCCCATCTGTTACGCAGGTATGCTACTTGGTGGTTGGTTATGTCCAGCTTTGTAGTTTTGGCATGGTTGAAATATGGTGACAATTTGTGTCTGAATCAGATCCTTGTGCAGTCTCAGTAGTGTTTCTATTTTGTGACTATTTCATTTTGCAGTGTTCATCCTTTTTTCTTTGTTTTTAATCATTCTTCTTTTGCATGATAATGTGTCATTTACCAGCATTCACATAAATTCATTTCTGCACAGAAATTTCCAAAGCAGATGGTAATGTATCCATATCATCATCCACAAGCATATGTTTATTAACGCTTAACGCATATGGCATCTCCCCTCTCCTGGCCTGTTTGTGTTTGAACCCTGTCAATAAAAGAAGAAGGAACATCCTGTCAACCATTTTCCATGGCATTAAGTTGTGAAACCAATATTCAATGTCATGTGTGTGCTTTTCTGTGTATGGATGGTATATGCAGCGTGTTATAAAATTGCTGCAGATTTTCCTTTAAGACATGTTCATAAAGCTTACAGTACAGAGTGGATATGGAGCAGCAGGTAATACAGCAGTGTCAGCCCAAAAGTACATTTGCAATGAAAACCATTCATATGAATCCCTAAAATAGTTATTGATGTAATACTCAATACATGAAAAAGCTACAGTAGTTACCAACCTTTCAATAGGGAAAGCTAGCCAAGTTTCCCAAGTCATACATAGTAAAAAGAAATTTCTCTTTGCATTCAGTGTAGTCTTTATGCTTAATGGCAAGAAACCTGTTTGCTCTCTGGTACAAAAAGTTGCCATGAATAGAAATCCTTTTTTTGTAGTTGAAATAAATATATTCATTGGAAGAACTGTTGCATTACACAGCAAACATACTGCCTATGCTGTAAATCTATTAATAGAAGATTTGAAGTATTTTTAGGTGCTCCCTCTGTCCTTGCTTTGTTAGAAAAGTATAATACAAATTGAAAATTTTTCTTGTAACCATTAAAAAAACTGGGGGATTTTTCACAAAAAGCTATCAGAGGAAGTGTTATCTTCTTAATAGAAATATAGTTGGCAAAGTTGACAGAAAAGGAGTTAATTTTCCATTGTTTGTTTGGGTCTTACCCAAATTAACTATTTTGTAAATCTGTCTTGTGTAACTATTGACACAATGAGAAACGGATCCTGGAAGCAAAAGTATGAATGAAAGATGAAACGTTTGACGTCATCTCCTACGTCATACCTCCGTCAACTTGCGTAACTGGGTGGAAGTACCCTTGGTTAGCCTGTCAGTGCACCTTTGTCAAAATTTGTGGTGCATTACATCATGCAGCCAACAATGGTGATCCTGCTGTGTGTGTTCATATGTATAACATATGGAACGGTAGCTAGAAAATCCAATGAACTATGGATACTTGTTTCTAGTTTTTGAAAATTTGCTTGCTTTGTGAAACTCCCTGTAGTGGAACCTTTATTCTTTGCAAGGGTGTAACTTTTGTAAATGCTCTTTCAGGTGTGTCTTGCCCAAAATATCAATTGTGAGGGCTTGGTGCAGTAGTAGAAGAGTAAAGGTACACCGTGGCTCAGCTTAAGTCTTTTTGTAACTAAAACAGTAGGTTGCTGTAGTTGAATGAAGGTCGAACAACTCTTGTTCGCTCTTCCATTGTCATGCTAGCTTTTTAGCAGAAATTTATTTAACCAGAAGTTCAAGGATTCATTTTAAATTTAGTGAAGCATATCTTTGAGGCAGGAGGGCGGGCTATACATTTACTGTTGTTGTTATGCTGAACACAAATTAGTACCAACAAGTCAGTTCAGCAGTTAACAGCAAATTTTGTTTTCTTTTTCTGTTTTTGGTTTCGATGATAAGAGAAACCTATGCAACTGTGCTGGCGTGTGTATGTATGTATGTATGTGTGTGTGTGTGTGTGTGTATGTGTGTATGTGTGTTTGTGACACTTGCTCGTTAACACGATATCTCAAGAAGGGAAACTCTGACACTTCTCAAACTTGGTACATAGGTGCCCCATATTGAGAGGAAGAACCCTATCGTTTTTGGTGGGGGTCGAAGGTCATCTGGGGTCACCAGGGGTCAGACTCTGCAAACCTTGTTAACACAATATCTCAAGGTAGAAAACTTGGACAAACTTCATACGTAGTAGGTAGATGTGTTATGGGAAGAGGAAGAACCCTATTGATTTTGGTGGCGGTCAAAGGTCATTTGGGGTCACCAGGGGTCAAACTCTGAAAACCTTGTTAACACGATATCTCCATGTAGGAAGCTTGGATAAATTTCATACTTAGGATATAGATGTGTTATAGAAAGAGGAAGAACCCTATCGATTTTAGTTCAGGTCAAAGGTCATTTGGGGTCATCGGGGGTCAAACACTGAAAACCTTGTTAACACGATATCTCGATGTAGGAAGCTTGGATAAATTTCATACGTAGTATGTAGATGCCTTATGGTAAGGCAGAGAATCCTATTTGTCTTGGTGGTGGTCAAAAGTCATCTGGGGTCACCAGGGGTCAAATGCTGAAAACCTTGTTAACACTATATCTTGATGTAGGAAGCTTGGATAAAATTCATACTTAGTATGTATAGATGTGTTATATAAAGGGAAAATACTTTATTGATTTTAGTGGAGGTCAAAGGTCATTTGGGGTCATCGGGGTTCAAACTCTGAGCAACTTGTTAACACAATATCTCAAGGTAGAAAGCTTGGATGAATGTCATACTTAGTATGTAGATGCATTATGAGAAGGGAAAGAACCCTTTTGTTTTTGGTGGAGGTCAGAGGTCATCTGGGGTCACTGGGGGTCGAACACTGAAAACCTTGTTAGCACAATGTCTCAAGGTAGAAAACTTGGATGAATTTCATACTTAGTATGTAGATGCATAATGGGAAGAGGAAGAACCCTGATGTTTTTGGTGGAGGTCAAAGGTCATTTGGGGTCACTGGGGTCAAACTGAAGACCTTGTTAACACGCTATCTTGATGTAGGAAGCATGGATAAATTTTGTGCATAGTATGTAGATGAGTTATGGAAGGCAAAGAATGCTATTGTTTTTGGTGGGGGTCAAAGGTCATCTGGAGTCACCGGGGGTCAAACCCTGAAAACCCTGGTAACATGATATCTTGACATAGGAAGTTGGATAAATTTCATACTTGGTATGTAGATGCCTACTGATGAGAGGAAGAACCCTATCACTTTTAGTGGAGGTCAAAGGTCATTTGGGGTCATCAGGGGTCTGGCCTTAAAAAAGTTTGCAGTCACTTCATACTACTGTAATTCCATGATACTGTAGGTGTGTATGAATCATCGAAACCACAATGCATTTTTGCATTCTGGTTAGACATGGCAATGGGTTGGTAGGAGGGTTGGAAGAGTGAGATATAGTCTCTCTAACCATGCATGCAGTTATTGTTTACTTTTCCTCTGTGTTCTCCTGTTGCGTAAATAGTTGCATGTGCCTCTGTGTGCTTTTTGGTATGGCAGAGTCAACAAAATTAAGTTTTGTATCCAAGGGCAGTCTGTTATTTAAGTCACAGCCACCCATTTTGTACTTTAACCCTTATATGCTGCATATGCTATAGGCAGCATATGTCATGTGAAATCTCTCCACAATAATGAATGCTTAAAAGGCCATACCTATATCATGGAAGTACCCCCCCCCCTTTCCGTATGTGTTCTTAGCGTCAAGTCTATGGTATGGTTTACCTTAGACCCGAACAACAGATCTTTGCTGTGAGAACTTTCCTGGCCGTACTGACAGAGCTTTACTTAATTTTAAAAGAGCATGCTCTCAAATTAAGTTATTATGATAAGGATACAAGCCTTTACAAGGTTCTGATGGTAGTTACTGAGCTGTCATTGAGTCGTAAAAGAAGGATCTACATCGCCCCTCTCTTACCTCCTATCTACAATTGTAACCCTCACTTACCCGTATTAAGGTCCAGGTTGTTCCATTAAAGGAAGCATGAATTTTATGTTTGACAAATCCAGTTATAGTGTTGCTCACATTCTGTAGCTGTTTAACTCAAGTCAATTCCTTTTCCTGCAGTGTTGGGTTCTTGACTTGAGGAGTCTCTTCCCCTTGCCAGCATTAAGTTTTTCACATGTGGTCAGCATGTTTCTAATTGCCAAGCTGGCCATTACAGTTCCTGATAGATGGTCCATTAACAGTGGTACATGGGTATACAGCAATACCATAGATACAAGTGAAATACAATGAACGCTTGACAAACGAAAGTCCAACAAATAGAGAGATACCCAATACAGTGTGTTGGTGGCAGACCTTAGCAGTGAATTTATGTGTTTTCTGTCAATAATGCATAAACTTTCCAATTGTTTTCAGGGTCTGAATTATTGTGACCTACATTACCTCTGGTTACCTCCTATTTTTAGCCTTACCTGTAGTGAGGCCCTGTCTGCCAGGGAATTTGGGAGAATATGACCATTCTTATCCAGACATTCTTGGTAACCACCTTCTCAAACAGAAATGAAGACATTTCAAGTGATGATAATTTTAAAAAAGGACTATTTTTATCACAGTATGGTTTCCCTCATTTGTCATCAATGCTGACGCCTCCAAACTCAAGTACTAATTACTGCTATAAAAAGGAATTAAAATATAATCTGCCCTGACCATCATCTTCTCATCCCCACTCATGTCACTCCCTGGGTTTCTTTTAAGCTGTAGTAATGTCAGCATGTGGATCTGCATATTGTTTGGGAAGGGGAGTGGGCATTAGTCTTCCTTAAGTGTTTGAAAATGTAGTCCTTTGTGTTCTTAATGTATTTTGAAGGGATTAAAATGTACTTTGATAGAAGAAAGTGACTTAAGTTTCAAGTATCCTATTACAATGTAATAAATCAACACACCACCCCTACAAAAGTTAATGGTTACTTTTTATTCAAACAAGTCAACTGTCTCCTTGTATTTCAGGGGATGACAAATTACACGGAGAGTTACATTTACCCGCCTGGCGATTTGGACATATATACAACAAACAGGCCGCCACCAACGTACCCAGGGCAACAATTCCTTCAGTTTGCAGCACATCCAACCCCTAATATTCCTGATATTGTTTTTACAGGGCCTGGTAAGTTCAAAATGCACATATTTTTTCATCATTTTGTTTACCTCTGTTTTTGCCTGCTCAGTCGTAAACATGATGATTAAATTGTCATCATTTTCATGAGCAATAAATGTTAAAAATAACTCCTGTGCTGAAAGGTGCGTGTGTTCGGGGAGGGGAGGGGGTATTCTTCTGACTGATTGAGCCTGTGCCTTGGTCAGCATCTCCTCTGAAGTTTGTGCTCTACCTCGGGAGGTTTCAACCTTGTCTCATTGGAGTACCTCTGAAGTATGTATGACCCTCGATGTGTATGTACCCTGAGGCAGAGAAAAACATTTGTGCAAGTGTAAAATAGCATTGCCACAATGTCATTGTAACTGTGTTCACAACTTGTCAGGTGAGAATTATTTTGTACAACAGCTAAACTGTATTAAATGTTTAACTTCAGTGATATGTAGGTCTCTGTTTCATTTTGATACTGATCACATGCAGGCCTGATGAAAATTTTGCATATTCGTTCTTTCATCATGTTGTCAGTAACAGCAAATATAATGAACTATATCTCTCTCATTTTATCATTACCAACCAAAAAAGGGATTTTTGCCAATAATTGTTGAAAACCTCTCAGGTTTGCTTAATTGTCACTCTACCAGTTTATTGCTTCTAGACTGCAGTGTTTGTTGTCACTCTGTGTAGTATAAAGGTCCTTCTCACTGGCCAATTTCTGAAATTTGCAATCACAAATAAATGATGCTCTGGCAATCATGATATTGGTTCCAGATTAAATGATTTATGATTTCACTCAAGATATTAACCATTTGAAGTCTTAACATGTAATATATTACACATGATCTGACTAGTCCTTGCCCTACCCCTATCTGTGATGAATTGTGTCATTTATTTAAGCTGAAACCCAATTCATCATCCTTGTGGTCCTAGATCTGTGAATTCCCATTTATACACACTTGTGTTGTTCTTCCAGTGCAGTGGTTGTATTTCCTTTTTCCATATTTCAAAAACAGAGGGCGCTACATAGCTATGGAAAGGTTTCAGTGGTTTGTTGCCTGTGATGCACTGATAAGTTTTCAAGGAGTTCACTGCATTGATATGGACAGTTATAAGTCACTCTGGCTTAGTAGAAGTAGTTTTGTGAAGTACTTAACACTGTGTTGTGTTCAGTTGTTTCTATGATCTCTTGTTGGTCAGTTGAGGTTCTTAAATGATGGTCCCGGAAGGTCTGGGGTTCAACTCCTGGCCGGGTCATACCAAAGACTTAAAAAATGGAACCTACTGCCATTGTGCTTGGTGCTCAGCATAAGCAGTGGAGTAGGGAAAACAAGCCAGTGAGCCACAACTGGAAAAAAGGTTGTGGCCGGCCCGACTCAAACCAGTTGGTTAGAAACTGAGCCATAAAACCTCATCTAACTCTAACTCTTAAATGATGGTCCCAGTATAAGGATTTGGGAAAGAATGGGAAATGCACGGTTCATTATCCTTCAAACAGAACTTACAAAAAAGGTGATACTACTGTGTTCACACTTGTCAGACCTCAGATGGTTATCTTGACCTGTAGTGTAATAAAACTTAATTACGTTAGTGTTATCAGTTGGTGATAAGTTAAAATTGCTGGGTTTTTTGTAGTTTATTTATAAAGTAATAGTGACGAAAGAAGATGATGAACTTTCGGAAAAGTCAGAATATTAAATAAAAGTTAATTGACAAAGCAAACTTAAATGCATGGAAGGGAAAGAGAAGTAGTCACAATTGAGGCAAATGTGCTGCCATTGAAGTCATTTGTAAAATAAGTCCTCTTTAATCATATGACCATTCTGTTTAAGAACTTAAACAATTATTTTGGATGAATGAAAGTTGAAACAGGAACTAAATGAAAAAAATTCTGGCAAAATTTTTATTCATTCGTTATATGTGGTTATGGAGATTTTAGCAGATGAAATTATTAAATTTTGTAATCAGAAGTGAACTTGTAGTAAGCAGGAGTGATGCCATCTCCTCACATTGATGATCAATGCCCGTGCTCTTTGTTTTTCAGTCTGTTGTTTGACCTTGAGTTTCCATGGGGAATGAAGTTTTTCAAAGTCCCATGTCTCTCATGCAATCACAGTGTGAAAACATGGGATCATGGAGGAGAAAATTAGTTAAGTGAAAGTAAAACTAAAAAGATAGTTAATATGAAGTTATGTCTTGAGTGATTGCTCAAGGTTCAGTTGAAGTTAAATATGTGATGTCTTCACCTGTTAGTATCTGGAGAACAAGTATGAATTGAATGCAAATGTCTGGCGAACATGTACATTAAATTGCACTCTAACCTATAAAAAGCAAAGCTAAAAGTCTTCTTTTAGTTGAATTAGCAGCAGGTGTTGTGTTGTCGTCTTAATTTAAGGTTGGTTGGTACAGCTCAGGGGTGTGGTGTTAAGCAGGAGCCTCCCACCAGCCCCAGCTTTCAGGGAAGTGGCTAAAGCCTGGGTATGCATGCTCATCTGTTAGATGGGGATGTTATAAGGTGGTCCCAGGAGAAGAATTTCCAGTGATCATAGCACCATTTTTCCCCTTACCTTTTGCAGTAGGGGAAAGTACAAATCACTCACGTTCTACAATCAGTATAGTGCAAGGTCTTTTTTTCTTCATGGCCCTGAATAACACTAAACTGTATTGTACAAAAATGAACAATTTTAGAAATAATAGAATGTGGTATGTGAAAAATCACTACAAATTCACAAAGTGTTACCCAAGGTTGGAAAGGCAGGAACCTGCTTTAAAAGTTTTTCTTCACTGATTAAAGCATGTTAATGAGAAGTATTAAGTCTATCATTGGAATAAATAGTACCTCACAGGGAAATGTGATTGTTTCTGTGCTTGAATTTTTGAGCTGTTATATTCTGTTTAATTTTGCAGACATTGGTTCTCCTTCCAGTCAAGACTTTGCAAGAGAGATAGGGAATGCTATGGCAGGTGTTGATTCTGCTATGGACCCAATATTCTCGACAGATTCTCTCATTTTAGACCCTCTTGATTTAGCAGGAATCGATGGACAAATTTTGTCAGATAATAATCCTGTGGCGGATCAGGCGACAGAAGATTCATTCCGATCAGATCACCTGTGATACTATTTTACCTTTGCTTTGATTGAGGAGGGAAACATGACCTGAAGGACAGGACAGCACGACCCTTGATGGGATCAGGTTGTGGGCAGTGCTTGAAATAGTCTGGAGGGGTAAAATGAGCAAGAGAAAATAACTGTGGAGTAGGATCAGTTTGAGCTGCTGCTCTTTGGGGTGGTAGTTGGATTTGGAAGTCTGGTGTGGAATCAGAGAAGGTAGAATGGAAAAGGAAAGTAAAATGGTTGTTAAGGGTGGAAGACCACTTTGGTAAAAACAAAGGGATTATGCCAGAACTTGTCAAGGAGCTCAACTGAAGCTCTGTGTTTACTTGGATGGTAAATAGCAGCGGATTGGAGTGAAAAGTTTATATATATTTACTAAAGCCTAGGTTAATGTGTTCAATGTGACAAAGTTGTATTCTTTTGGTTTTTGTATGGCAAACGATGATTTATGCATCAAACTACTGTGTGAAAGGTATCCTCTTCTTGCATTTTAAGGATGGGGTTTGTTGGATAGTTGGAAAGAGAGAGGAAGGGGGGGAAAAACACCAGACTGTAGCTTCAGGAATTGCAGTCAGACCACAACATTGTTCTTCGATGGCAATGTTACTATTCTGTGGCAACATTGATGTTGAATGGCAATCTTTAAGGCAACATTGCTATTTGATGGCAACATTGAATTGACTCCTTTACTGAGCATTCTTTAGGGCTGCTGCATCCTTCCCCTCATTTACTAGCTGAACGTTCAGCCTTGACCATATCTTCCAGCCGTAATAATGTGCAGTTGACTGATGGGTGTCCTAGTTTTTCCCTCCTGGGTTTGTTCTCATCAGCAGTCCCATTTCTACCAACTCAGAAACCAGTATACTTGTATGCACATGTGTTTGGAGTTGAATTGCATCAGCAATCAAAGTTTAAGATGTAATAACACTTTGCTTCCATTGCAAGCCTTTAGGATAGGTGAGAGGCGGGAGAGGGGGGGGGGGGTTGGAACACTTTATGAGTTTGTCATAAGGTCATCCCAGGTACATATCTATGGCAAAAAAATAAAAAGGCTGTTAAAGTACACCCATTGCTAACCAATCATAGTTCCCACACTCTTGTTAGTGGTTTGAGTCCATACCCTGTTATAAAAATTCTTCCTCAAGCTTAACGAAGTCAAAAATAGATAGCAAACAGTATGGAAGTTTGCAAAACATTGCGGCCAGTTGCAAAAGATTAAAACATCTGAGTCCATCTTAAGCTAAAGAGGGAACATCGTGGACAGAAATTACAGCAGTATGAATTACAGTGGGCAAAAGTACTTACATACAATGAACCCCTATATCCAAAACCTTTGTATTTGAAAAATGTTTGTCCCAGTTGGCCTTGTGATTATACCAGACTAGTATTAAACACAGTTGAGTTAGTATCCACCAAGCTTTCAGTGCCACTAAAAGGCAGAAAACTCAGTGGAAAGTTTGGAAGAAATACAATAATTTTTCTCCTCTTATACAGTCACAGTAAGGTAGCATGCTGTCTAAAGACATCTGGACAGAGAAAATAATATTTAATTTTCTATTAAATTTGGAAGAACTGCCTATGAGCTTGTTCTGAAATTCTTGTTAGGAAAAAGGAATGTGGGGTATGCTTAGTATCCCCTAAGTTGATATATGTTAGGATAGCGTGAGACCTGATTTCAGTAATTCTGAATAGCAAGCATTTCAGTGGGATTTGTAGCCCCAACAAAAACGATGGTAAAGCTTTTAAAAAATAATCTAAAAGGCAGCCTGAGAGTCTTCTACACATATGTCTCCAATATGCTGGAAGTTTATACCGAATTAATTTTCTGGATACCTCCCAAGATCAGAAGAGCTTCCTTTTAATACTTGCAAAAACATTTATTGCGTAAAATGCATTGGACCGTGTAGGATTGAATTTGGGAATGAAATCTCTGGATTTTAGATGTCTACAAAATTGTTTTTCATGGACCCCATGTACTGTAATTGGAAGCCGAAACTTGAAAATTTAACAAAAGTCATTGTAAGAATTCAGTGCAGTTGTGTTGGTTTCTGTATACAGGTAAACACATGACAAACATAAGATTCATAAGGTTCATTGCTAAGAAAGTGAGACCGACCTTCACAGGAAGTGACATCATGCTGTGATAGCAAACCACTCCCACTCATGTACCATATGAAATCCAGTCGTAGAGGATAAGGAATCATTTTAGTCACATATCTGGGAGCAACAGCAGTAAGAAAAATATAACCCAAGTTTGGCCCTCTAGATGTGTGTTCTGAGGTTTATTAAAGGTACCTGTACCATTATGTAGAGAGAGCAGGGAGATGAGGAATGTTTGTTAAACGCCCCCTTGACAGCTCAAATAATGTTCTTTGTATATTTAACTTAACAATGGACATGTGTAGTCCTGAGAAAATTGTCTGTGAAGACTAATTTCCATGGCTTCTGTTAACTTGTTTTTCCTCCAAAATTCTCTGTCATATCTTTCTTTTTTGTTTTGAGGCATTACTGCTTTGGGGTATAGATATTTATATCCATTCTTAAGTTTGGTACCACGGATGTAGGTTTTGTTTTCTCCAGCATAAATGGGAGGAGATAATGCGATAGAAAATCTTATTAGAACAGAGAAATTTATATGTGGAACTGTATAATATGACTCTCACTGTAACTTGTGTACATGTTGGTTTGGCTAGAGTGAGACTTTGCAATTTTTAACCTGTAAATATGAATAATTCCACTTCCTGTACACCATTGTTTCAAGCCATTTACATGCAGTATAATAAAGCAAGATTTTCTTGAGTCCTTAAAACAGTAGTAGTATCACTTTGAATCATGTAATATTTATCTCTTTGGAAGAAAAAAAAATTGTCCAAGACGTTAATCTTATAATGGATGCTTTGTATTCATTTTTTAAAAATTCAAGATAATTTTGTGACAATCAATTTAATCGTGAACTGTATCATTTTGATCATGTAGAACATACACATAATTATGAGAGTGAATTTTCTAACTGTGTAGGGCCACTTTCTTTGCTTGAGTGTTAGAAATACTGGGATACTTTCCCTGTGAGAGCATTATCACTTTCTTCTTTCCAAACAAGAATTGTAATTGTAGTAGCAGTCAGATTGCATGCATAGTTTTATGATAGATAACCACAAATAGAATTTTACTCTAGAGAAAGGACATTTTTTTTGGGGGGGGGGGGGAGGGGGGGGAGATGGTTGAGTGGTATTTTTTCAAATTCACCTATACTGTATTTCTATTGAATCAGGGTGGGTGTTTGTGTGGTACTCATCACGCTATCTGTTTTGGACCTTCTTATGCTACCCTTCCACCCCCTACAATTCCCCTTTCCTCTTCCCCTTTGCAATTTACTGAATGTACCTAGCATTATGACAGTGACTCTTTCCATTCTATTAAGTCTCAAAAGCAACAGGGAATTGGAATGTATCCATACAGTTTCCTCAAGAGCACTTTTCTTTGGGCATGTATACAAAACTTTCTCTTATATTTTACTTTTTCTTTGGGAATGAGAGTTTGTCTTAAAAAAGACAAAATAGATGTAAAGGAAAGTAAAAAGAAACTCTAACTGCTAAAACAATGTTAAGAAACCCTAACTGCTAAAACAATGTTCTTTGAGTTAAAGCTTAGAATTTTGAATAACTAACTCAATTGTCTGTAATGATGTCGTTTGCATTTTAGCATATTATAGCCACCCAATTGTCAATTTTAATCAACAAAATATTCAGACATTTAGGAAAATTTAAAGCATATAATATATTGAATAAAGAAGTTTTTTTTTTCTTTTCCATTGCTGAAGAACTACGGATAATTTTGGTTGTATTTGCCTGTAGCAATATTGCATAGAGTGAAATATCATTTAATTAACATATGTTTAGTCAACTGGTCTTTTAACATGCAAGTTGAAGCTCATAAGTAACACTCAGTAATTCTGTCTGCAATTTCATAGGGATGTTTTACAAACCCTTTGGATACTTTAAAGAAGGGGTGGCCCAAGGGGGGGGGGATGGCAGTCAGGGAAAAATCTAGGGGAAGGGGGATGCAGACATGTTTTTGCTTAAAGGTCATGATTAGTTAGCTGAGAAGATTTTTAACACATTTTATCTTCCATCAGGGCCAAGTGGGACACACAGGCAGCCTTTCATGATATCTTGGTGGGCCACCAGAAAGGGTATGGGGTACAAGTGTTTGGCATTCCTGTCTTTGCATTATTGGTTGTTGCACGATTCCTACAGTTTACATAGAGCATTTGGAAGCCCTATGTAAGAAGAGGCGTGCAGCAACGGAAGTTAGGCATGGGTTTAGGACACAGGCATAGGAAACATAAGGAGAGTTGCAGTCAAATAATTTCAGATGTTTGAGCTTAAAGCCGCAGCTTTCAGTTTGCTACATGTGTGATGTTGTTTCTTGCAATATGGTGGATGCATGCTTAGGACTACATAAAACATACATATTTTCCAGCTGACTTAGGACCTTATGTATGTTTTCAGACAGTCTCCCCTAATTTACTCTGTGTCTACGAGTTTCTATGAAAGCTAAACATAATAATATTCCTGACCAGCTCAAGGCAAAGTTTGTTTTGATTCCCATTTAATAGCTCCATGCAGTCTTCATTGGTTTGTGTGACATTCTTTCCATTAGTGTGTAAAGTAATAGCTATTGATACAGGTTCCAAACTCAGGAGTAAACTTCACTTTGTTTCTTAAATTTCCACTCTACTAAAGAGCTGAAATCATGATTTATGATCTGTGTTATGGTATGGTTGCAATGATTTCTGTCCTACACTCTAGTAATGCACTTACCATCTTATAAATATTAGAAGGTAGTCAAGGCTCTACAATCTCACCCCAGACAGTAAAAATATTCCCTCCTCAGTTTACTTCTAGCCTCTCCAATTTAAAGGGGATATGGCATCCCCTCTCCCCCCCCCCCCAAAAAAAAAAAACAGGGAGTTTGCTGGCAACTCCCTGCCCAAACATATTTAGGAAAGCCCAAGTGTTCTAAATACAGTTGATGACTGCATTTTATATCTTGATTGACATAACATTACAAACATCTTTGTTTGGAAATCAAATAAAACAGTATTTTTGATAGGATTTCATGTAAATGACATGGTTAAAATGTGATCACAGTAGAAGCAGTAGTGAATAGTGATATATGTGATTGTTCCTGCTCCCATTTGTGTAAGTAAAAACCTACTTTTAGTGGCAAAGAAGCCAAAGGACTCGAAAAATGTTAAATACAGTGGATTCTTGAGAAATTTAAAAGATTCACAAATAGAGGTATAGTAGCTGTGGTAATTTAACGAAATGAAATATGAAGATAGTTCTGAGTAGTGTATCTTGTGAGTGCCATGCAGTGTTTGTAAGCTTACTAATGATAAATCTCCTATAATGTTCCAGAGTAAACATTACATGCTGTCTTTTAATGTTTAATGTGTACACATAAATCACTTAGACATTGGTGGTTGCATTTTAATGAAATCGACTGCAAGGTGCATATGGGTTGATGGAAATGTGGTATGTACTTAAAATCATATGTGAATGCCTCACATAGGACATCATTACTAAAACAGCCTACCATATTATGATTTTGATAAAGATTAGGAAGTCATAGGCAACTAAAATTCCAATTGAAAATATATGTATAATATGAATGAGACACTTTTGCCCCGCTGAGAGCACAGTGCACTCCTCTCCCTCAGTTTATCTCTTATGAAACAGGCATCAGCTCACATATGTATGAGAGTTTGATTTTACATTCAAGCAGCCTTGAAGAGTAGTAATAGCATCAGTAGATGGAGTGTAATTCAGTCATTATGAAGCAAGCTGTAGTGCAAGGAAGGGGAATTATTTAATACATTTAGAATGAAATCACTGTGAATGGGTCAGGTAAGGTCACCGAGTACAAATATAGAGGTTAGCACTGTGTGACTGCACTGTGTTATGACTTGAAACACTGTTGCTGAGCATTAATACAAAAACACTCACGAGTGTGAGGGTAGTTCACCGAGTTTTTAGTAAACACTGTTACACAGAAGGAGTACCATCACTGAGTATTTGTAGCATTACTTGTGCGAGTACAGTTACTGTGTGTGAATGGAAGTACATTCACTGTGTGCGAATATGGGTGCAGACACAGCCTTCCATGCGTCAGCAAGAACAGACATCGTAGGTCTTCATATCAGCTGGTTTAGTACAGCTTGCAAACTTTTTTTTTCTTTTCTGGCCACACGGTACTTGCTACAAGCAGCTCTGTCATTATGCTTGGGGTGTTTTTGCTCCTGAGGGTCTAATGTAACAATGAAGGCCATGTTACATTCAAAAGATGTCGAGTTAACGTATCAGTTTTCCAGCTGTGTTAAATATTTTAGGGAGGGGCTAAGGGTAGACTATAAAGAATTTGTCATTATGAGTGGTATTGTGCAATACGTATATCTTGCACTAAGACCTTTTAATCTGAAATCTCTTGTATCCAATTTTCAACAGTTTCTTCAAAGAAAAGAAAAAAGAAAAATGTCAAAAAAAAAGTAGGACAGAGAATCTCCTAGACATTTATTTAGTATCTTATAGTAGTATTTATTACAATTGTCTCTTCGCGTGCTAGTATGTCTGCGTTGCCCACAGGAGAGTCACACATTTAGGCTGTCAATGTTAGTAAAATGTTTCTTTCAGACTGTTTAAACATACACAGGCTCTACTGTGTTCCATTTCAGTTAGTGTAGTGTATGTACTACAGGGTGCATTATGATGCTCATGTTGAAAGACTTAAAGTAGATATCAGCTGGGGTAGATTATATACATGCTTTTGTCTATTCTAATATTGTACAGTTTCTTAAAAAAACAAATATGTATCGAATTAATACTTTGTAAAATTCTTCATTTTTACTGAAATGTAACATTTTTGTGGCTTTAGATCTCATGAACATTATTGATAAAAAAAAAAAGGTTGTTTGGAGTTGTTCAACTTAGCTGTGATTTTAGGGATTGACTTTTCCGACTGTCGTGCCCTTGTTAATTTTTGAGATTTATTATATAAAACTGGATGTTGCTATATTCTCTATAACGTTAAAGAGTATGAAGCATGCCTATTATATGCAGATAACAAATCTCTCAGGAATTAGCTGTGTTAATTCTTGCTGACCATTAATGGCACATTAATAATGATTCAGTCTAATGGGAACATTTTAACATTTTTCTTTTTTTTGGCCTTTGATGACTGGTAGTGCCCAGTTTACTTATTTCTCGAGCAGCTGTTTATGGCCTGATGTATCACTGGACCACCTTACTAGACCAGAATTAAGAATTTTTGGTTGTTGTGGGGGTGTTTTTCACTTGTTCAGAGAGGGGAAAAGGGAAGGGGGGAGATGGAAAGGGAGGGGAGATGGAAAGGGAGGGGAGAGAAGGGAAATGGGGGGGAGATGGAAAGGGAGGGGAGATGGAAAGGGAGGGGAGAGAAGGGAAATGGGGGGGAGGAAGGACTGTGATCATTTGTTTAATTGCATTGTGCTCATTTGCTAAATTGTAAGGGAGCAGTTCTATATCCAGATTTAAGCTTGTGTTTGGGAGTCTTGCATGGTTTGGTTTTACCCCAAAATGTAAAATGTATACAATTGTTTAGGTCAGGTTCTGGGTATATGGGTAGGATTTATTGCACAGTCCCTCCACGAGATAGTCAGGGTCAAGTGATACCTTAATACTTTTTAATAAATTTGGGTGTTCAAAGGTTTGGGCTATTTTGTAATACCTGTATACTGGAAAATTGGGTATTCTTTCAAACACTGATAGACTACTCATATGTTCAGTTCAAGTTGTAAGTCTAATTGTCAGGTAACTAGAAGCTTGCCTTTTGATCACATCCTATGTGAATGAGGGTCTGGCAAAGTACCTATTAGTGGATACATTCTAAGATAGCCTCATATTGTTAGCATCGCCATGTATGGGCTTCCATGTTTGTTGCACATACACATCAAGATTCTTAACAAACATTCTCACAGGATAATACCTGTTTGTTAAGTATGATTGGCATTCTGAGAATGGTACACTGATGTTCATTTTTGTGGGTGCCTCCAGATCTTAGGGTGAAGTGAGATAAAATATTCACATAGTGGAGTACATTTTGCATCTGTTGATAATAAGAAGGTTGTAGACCTTATAGATATAATGTCACAGAACAGACGGTGCACCCCTCTTTGGAAGTAAGCACATCTCATTGCCACTTAACACCAACAAATGCACACAGCTGATTTGTGTACTTGGCACATGTAAGTCTACTAGGCCCGCTTGTGAAGTCTACGAGGTGCATACAGTGTGCTTCATTGTTGACCCTCCAAAATGACATTGTGTGACACCAATGCATAAGGTCTATAGATAAAGAACAAGAGTGGGAGGGCTTAGAAGAAGATGTCACAGCTGTTCTCCATTTTGTGACGGTTGTTGTCATTGCTGCAAAGTGTTTCTTGGATAGACTGCCCTCATTATCTTGAGTAATTTGATAATGAACTTGCTTATCCAACATAGAAGAGACTTACATGAACGCTGTATTTCAGATGTTCCTGCACTTAGTTTTTAGAGAGCTTTGGAAACTACTTGTAATGGTATTAGAAGTAGACACCATCGTCTAGTGGTTTACTGTCAGTGTCATTTGTCTACCATGTGGTTGTATCAGAACATTGGAAGGGAGGTGGGGGGTGGGAGGGAGAAGCTGGGTTAGAAGTGGGATAACTGAACCCCAGTAAGATGTGACATGGTTAGGAAAGGGGATGGTTGTGGGTTAGGTGCTCTGGTTTTGTGTCTACAGAGTAAGAGGTCAGAGGGTGGGGGGCTAGCAACTTCGCACTTCAAAGGGGGACATGGGACAAGAATTATTCCTTGTAGATTGTGAATTGTACTGGGCGTGCCAGGCAATGGGCCTGTTCTGAAGATGGATTTACAAACATCCACCTAAGACTTTGTAAAACTGTAGTAAATATAAAATTCTGCAGAATTTAATTGAATCTTATTTGTACACTCAAGTGGTACACCAGCTGCCTCTTTTGTTTCACTATCCAGTAAAGTATGACTGAGCATGTGATTTGCTAGATTATTAAACATATTTTGTGTCAAATTTGCTGCACTCCTACAAAGCACCTAGTCTTTTTCACAACAATCGTTCCTAGCCCATCTACGAGCTGTTATAGGAGATGTCAATGTTTTTTAACCTCTGCGAGTTTTGTAATCAAACAATTATTTTTATTTAAATTTTTAGTTACAGTTGCAGTCTGAAGAGCCATTTTAAAGTTCTTTTCCTGAATTAGTATCTGCAACATAAAATTTTAAATTCAACATTTGAATAAGAAAAGTATTGAAGATTAGTGCTAGTTATTGGCATGGCAGTTCTTGCAGAATCAAGTGAAAATATTATTTTCTACCCTTGTAATGGTTTTTTGGCTTTTGAAAGTTGTTTCCTATATTGTTTCTTTTCTTTTGTGTAAAAAGAAGTACAAAAAATTTCTATGCTGTATGTAATCTTGTCTTGTGTGAAATATTGAAACGTATTAAAAAGAAATCTCATGAAAAGTTTGTTTAATTTTTTCTTTTGCTTTTTGTGTCTGTTGAGAAAAATTCTCCCTATCTTAGTTGAAATTGTCCCCCTCCCAGTGATGTGTTTTGTAAGCATATTAAGTTACCACAAATGAGAGGTCAATGTTATTGATACAAATCATATTAATGCCTCTTGTACCAATCGGGCATGGAGCACTCCTTGAATGGCATTGGGCCCAGGGACCTGCTTCAGCACCCCTGGTATGGTCGTAAGGAGCAAAGCCCGAGAAGCTCTTAAATGTGCAAAATGAGGGCCACACTACCATGGAGCATCCAGCTGATCATCAACTGACAATGGGTGTACACCAAGAACTTCACATAAGTCATCATTTGCTTTTGAACAAGAAATCGAAGGAAGAGCTTAAAGATGAGAGGTGCAGCTTACATTCATTCAGATGCTCCTCATAATATGAATATGCCACGTAGTAAATATATTCAGCCATTTACCAATATTGGATGCTCATTGAGCCGGAAAATGTTTTCACAAAGTTTGTGACATGTAATAATTCAGGTTATTTATATTCGCAGCCTCTCATAAATTTCCTACATGGTCCCATCTTCGCAAGTTCACAGTTTCTTTAAAGGTCAAAAGCAGTCTTATTTCTCTTCCAAGTGTCTATCATTCATAATATTTTAGGACATAAATATTGCATATTCAAGGTAAATCAAGCAGTTGCTCCTTGTAAATTTTACAATTGAGTGAGCAAAATACTGTCACATGATTCTCAAGAGCCATTCAGGAAATAGGATAGTCTACTATACAATTCTTTATTGGGGTGACTGCATTCTCCCTTTAATACTCGACATGTTTCTTTTTTAAACCCATTCAGGGGCACAGCTGTAGGGGGTGTGACACCCCTGGCTGGATGGTAAGTCAGCACATCAATGATCAGTCTGCAAATTGACTCTCGGGGAAAAGAAACAAAGAAAGAGAAAACCTTTTTGACGGCGATTTTAATAAGCAACTAAACATTTACGACATGTAGTTCGTTTCTTTTGCAAAGGCATACAAACATAACAACAATTCAAGTATGAGAACTTTCCAGCATATGATCAGTTTCAAACTTTGCCAAAGATAGCACCTCTGCATCTTTATAAGTTACCTTACCCGAACTAAAATTCTCAAAGGGGGAGGCAACACCCCTTCCCGTAAATCTTCCCACAGGACGGCGCCACCACACAAGTTGACAAAGAAAGTGTCCATCCCCAAATGTAAAGCATCGCAAATACGCATATGCACACTTTTCACTGAATTTATGGTGTCATCTGAGGTGGGATTATGACATCATTTCCTGTGGTTCCCCCTCCATCCACGCCAATCATCATCCTGGTGGGGTCACTACTGCTACCGTTGGGCACTGATTTGTTCCCCTGGTAAATGTGGTCGCACATAGACTCACCATGTTCAATAAATGGGCGTAGATCCCAGGGAGATGGGGGGATATAGGCCTACTCCCCCAACATTTGACTAGGGGGATGGCCCATGTAATCACCCCCTCCCCCCCCCAGTGTTACAGTCTACAGATAGGTGTATGCTGGAAAGAACGTTTTATTCTTCATTTTCGTAAGGAATTCTTCAATCTCTGCTTCATTTTCTGTCACAAACTTTCTCAATCTACGTTGCCCCTCTCTTACCTGCTATTTACATATGTCATCCCCACCTACCCGCAACTAGACCCTGATAAACTAATAGATTACATATGTAAATAGGAGGTAAGTTTCGGGGCTGGTTGATTCCCAGTCCAGGGAGTTTGGGGGAAACTATCAGAATTTTAGCAAATCCTTCGCAAACTATCTAAATTTTCGCGCGCTTCAAACCTTACGTCAGTGTTATTCTTATTATCAATATCTTCCGACAGCAACTTTCGGAGAAGCACAACAGCAAAAGTTGAAAGTTTACGAATTAACAGGTAAAAACTGTCTTATGGCAGTGGCATGTAGGTTGTTGGGCAATTGAAAGTGTCTCAATGCAGAGCCTGAATGCACGTTTGTCATTGAAATCTTATTTAATGAAAAGTTTCGGCGCGCTTCACGCGCATTTGTCACGGTTTGCACTCCATGTCATGACCATTATTAAGGTAATAATACATGAAACTATTCTGATCACAACACTTTCCGAAGAACAGAGATACATCTCCAAACATCTGTGGGAATCGCATCAATATGGGATCTTTCAATCTAGTATGTATCATAATGTGGAAGGTTGAAAGTACATTTCTGCCGTTATACATGTTTTCAAATATTTTTACCGAGTGCTTCGCGCGCAGCCATTATCGATATAGATCGTGATTGTTAATACACTTACGACGAAAACAGCATTTTGAAACGCGTTTATTAGTCATTCACCCCTTTTGCTACACCTAGTATCAGGGAGGTCTAACATCACCTCCCCTATACTCTCCCTCCTCATTTCCCACTGCTGGAAGCTGTTCGTCTGGACTTTCATTCAAAATTAGTAAAAATACAATAGTTATAAAGTGTTCGGCGTCATACTCTGTATTTTCATTTGGATGTCAGGTAGTACGCATTATGTCATTGCCCCCATTTAGTGTTTAATGCAGAGCTTCCAGGAGGTCCTATACAGGTATCTGCTAGCCTTAGATGCTCTTTCATAATGCACAATGAAGGAAAGGAAATATTTCGTAAAAAGTCCAAGACTGTTTCTGTGGACTACACGCACCAATTTTTGTGTAAAGAACTTTCCCCATATAGAACTTGGCAGTAAAATAGCCAAAAGGGAGGAGGCTTCAGGAGGTTTGTTGACAACGTATCCTCATCTTAATAGACAACATATTCTCCTCTTTTACCTTACCAAAAATTAGCATTCACTAAATTATGGACATTTTCCAGCCATATATGATCAGTTCCAAAAACATCCCAAAGATAGCACCGTTTTGCGTCTAAAAGACCTTAAACTAACAAAAATTCCTTAAAGGGAAGGGGGATCCTTCTCCGGGACGGCACTTTTACGTAGTGAAAAACGAAAGATCAAAACTGCTGTGTTCAAATGCAGGGACGCATCAACAATAAAGGTGCAATTTAGGCAGACTTTGGGGCAAGTGATGTTAAAGCCAACATTTTTCCGCGTTACGGAAAACGGACAGAATTCATTGAATCAGTAATAAAACACGGAATTCGCAATTTTGACTGGCAATGAAAATAAAACATTAGAAATGTGAGCAGATGTTGAAAACTTTCAGTTTTAGATCAGTCAAAGCGGATGACAATGGATACTAGTACTGTTACTGTTATCAAGGTTTACTACTACTCTACTACAGCTTAGCAGCGTGAAAAACGTACACACATACATAGTAAAACTACTTTATTTATTGAAAACGGACAAAACACGGAAAACGGCGGGAAAACGAGGAGATCACGGAAAATGAAAAATTCACAAAACGGAATTTCAAGTTTAGAAAACGGAAAAATTTTGGCTTTGACTGGGGTATTATTACGACGGACATCATCTATGGTGTCCCAATCACAAAAAAAAAACCTTGTGGCCCCACTGATCTCAAGCCAACTTGCAGTCTTGTTATGATCTCTGAATTCAAAATCCAGTTGTCTGGGATGACTCTATTAGTTGATCCCTGCCTTTTTAAGCTTAACAGGATATTATTGCTCTTGTACAATTTCAATCCAGTGCAGCTTATCAATGACTTTTGTGCTGAAAATAGCATTTCCTAAATGTATAAATATACCAACACCCAAGAACATCACCACTGAAATTTTCCCCTTAAAACAGTCTTGCTGGCACTTCTGAGACATTAAAACCCAGGAGCTTCCGGGGGTTTCGCCGCTGGACCCCACCGAGCCTTTGCCTCTGGACCCCACCAGGGGCCCTAAGGCGAGCCCCTGGGCTCCACCCGTCATGGGCTTCTCACTCGCCGTGCACGTTTCGCGTGCACATCTTCTAGATTTCGATAATTCACCCCATGCCCCCCAAGTTGAAAAGAAATCTACCCCCTGGTTCAATATGACAAACTTTCTTCCGTTTGACTGAGCAAATCTTCTTTCCTCATAAACGAAAACCCATGCAAAGTAATGTTAAGTGTAAATCCACGTTTTGCCAATAAATACTTTTTCAAGTTTTTTATTGCATTGAAAAGAAGAGACAATATGAAACAGTCAATATGAGGGGTCCATGATGGAATTTTAAAATATGATAACATTTCCATTTTCACACCCTTATGGTGGTCTAATTCTTCCCCATCAGACACCCACTGCTGCTTGCAAAGAACGCTCAGAGGCTATCTCCATGGAGAAACATTCATCTAGAAACGTCCCATTAAAAGTTAAAAACAATTCTTGTTCACAGGGGCACCAACCAAAGTCTTGTCAACTATTTCAATATAGATTGGGCTAAAAATGAACCGTGTTGATTTCTAAACAAACGTAGTAAATTTTGAACCAAATTTAGTCACATGTTTGACAAGCTTCCGGTTCGTGCTTCCATGGATTAGATTAGGTTATGGGGCTGGGGCAACTCGTAGGGGTAACATAACATAACAAGTTAAAGGGCAAAAGGGGGGCTAAGGTCCCATAAGATGCCCTGCATTCCAAACCCCAAACAAAATACAAACCAAACAAAAAAGCCAGCAAAGCCCAGCTTAATCAGATTCTACCACAGACACAATGGAACTTGTCAATGTTTATCTTCAAGCGATGGACTGAAGTGGAGTTAACAACCCACTCAAGTAGACTATTCCACTCATTGACAACTCTGTGTGAAAGCTGAACCTCCTAATGTCAAGCCTAGAGAAACACATCATCAGTTTCTTACAACGGCCAAGAACCCTGGAATTTAAGCACAATTCTTCAGGTAGTTACAATTTGACTGAGCAGGGCCGTAGCCTGCGGGGCAGGAGGTCAGTTGCCCCCTCCCCGAGAATTACAAATCGAAAATGAAATTTTTGGCACTTGAGAACAAATACTGAAATGCTGAAAATTTCACCGTCCTAGTTATGATTTTAAAGCACTAGAAACCTGGGAAATCGCATGTAAGGGTTCGTTTTCCACCAAATTTTCCCGGGGAGCTCCCCGGACCCTCGCCGTGGATACATTCTGATATGGGTTACTCTTCCTGACGAATGGACTCTCTTCCTCCTACATGATACACAGCTAAGCTTGAATACACCTGCGTAACTCGCAGGCTGACATCTTTAGTATTACTGTATTTCCAATACTGGAAGCCACCATGCTTTGCTAAAATGGCTTACTGTACGTGTGCATGGTTAACTGGTTGGTTGGTTTAATATTAATCATAAATCTACCTTATCTTCTGTCTTCTTGAAATCACAATTTGTTTCTAAAGCATGAAATCTAAAATAAAGATCGTTTTGATGCAACGTTTCTAGGTCTAAAATTGGCCACCCATTCACCCCTGGGAGTAACTGCGACCGAACATTTTTGCAGGGCCCACGCTTCCTCTACGCGCCAACCGATGGTGACTTCCCCCAGTGGCACACTAAGCTGGGGCAGCCAGCGCCGGATGCCAGCTTTGTAAAGGTGCCACGACACCGACATCAGAAAAATTCACTTAAGTTATTTTTAAACATATAATCAGTTCAAAACTTTGCCAAACATAGCAAGATTTGGGATCTAAGAAACGTACGTTCAACAATTTGTTTTCAAAAAGTACAGGGGTATCACCCCTCCCCTCAGGTAAGATCTTCTTCAATAGCACCCCACCAAAAATAGAAAACATCACTACTAATGAAGTTTCCATAACACAGAATCGGTTAGACACTTTTTCAAATTTTACAAAAGATAGCACCATTTTGCACCTAAGCCGCCTCAAAGAGTATAGAGTGTCATCCCCTTCTCTTAAACACTGGGCACCTCTTGACTTACGTCCAGCCAAAAATATAGGAAGAATATCACTTAGTAATCAGATAATGACAATTTGTAAAGATTTAAGCAGTCAAAGCTTTGCCAACGACAGCACAATCATTGCACCTGAGCCAGGCCTTACATGTACCCCTCCTCTTGGCACCTTCCCCCATGACGGCACCCATGCACAAGTGAAAAGTAAGGGGCTGTCGTGGGATGTCAACTGCCTATATTTACGACACTAGGTGCTCCATTTAGATTGTTTCATGAATCCCCCCCCCCCTCGGGATTTCGACCAGACTACGGCCCTGCAGAGGATCCCTACCAAAAAGGAATTTGAAACCGTGCAGCATGCTCCCCCTAATCCTTCTTTACCCAAGAGAAGTAAGTCCCAGACGTTTGTGCCTATGGTAATAAGGGAGATTACGCACTTCAGGAATCAGCCGAGTGTTCCCCCTCTGAACCTGTTCTACAAAATGGGATTCCAAGCCTGCACAATATAATCCAGATGTGGCCTAACCAACTGCTTGAACGGATTCAACACAATTTCTTTACTAAAATTACTGAAATTCCTCTTGATCAATCCCAGCAACCTATTTACCTTAGCAGCAGCTAGCAGCCCACTGCCCAGAAGTCTCTAGCTTGTAATGACAACATCCGAGGCCGTTTTCCAAAGTCAATTACTTAAAATACTTCCACTCATGGTATAATCGTTTAGGACCAAAATAAAGAACTTTGCATTTACCAGCATTAAAAGACATTTGCCAACTTTGAGAAATAACCTATCAAAGTCATCTTGTAACAGTGAAACATCCTTTTCATCACTGACCTTCCTATAAAGCTTAGTGTCATCAGCTTGGGTTGAATGAGGATATCCCAATTACGTCGTTAATTTGAAGGATATTTGGCTGAATGTGATATTTGCGTGTGTGCGTCTCAGAGTGTCTTAGTAACCAATAGGCACTGGTATGTGGCAACAATGAGGCCAAAGAAATATGGAAAATGCACTCACTAAGTCAAACTGAAATGTCAACTGCACAACATAAAATACAAAAATGCAATACGCACAGAAAATTTATAAAAATTAGAATCATCCCAAAGGAAAATTCCAGTCAACGGGTATTTGGTGTGTCGGGTTTTGTTGTTTTTGGTTTCGATGATAAGAGAAACCTATGCATTCATGATGGCGTGTGTGTGTATGTATGTGTGTATGTACGTGTGTGTGTGTATGTGTGTGTGTATGTGTGTGTGTGTATGTATGTATGTGTGTGTGTATGTGTGTGTGTTTGTGACACTTTGCTCGTTAACACGATATCTCAAGAAGGGAAACTCTGACAGTTCTCAAACTTGGTACATAGATGCCCCATATTGAGAGGAAGAACCCTATTGTTTTTGGTGGGGGTCAAAGGTCACCTGGGGTCACCGGGGGTCAAACTCTGAAAACCTTGTTAACACAATATCTTGAGGTAGGAAGCTTGGATGAATTTCATACTTTGTATGTAGATGCGTTATGGTATGAGGAAGAACCCTATCATTTTTGGTGGAGGTGAAAGGTCATCTGGGGTCACCAGGGGTCAAACCTTGAAAACTTCGTTAACACGATATCTCAAGAAGGGAAACTCTGACAGTTCTCAAACTTGGTTCATAGATGCCCCATATTGAGAGGAAGAACCCTATTGTTTTTGGTGGGGGTCAAAGGTCAACTGGGGTCACCGGGGGTCAAACTCTGAAAACCTTGTTAACACAATATCTTGAGGAAGGAAGCTTGGATGAATTTCATACTTTGTATGTAGATGCGTTATGGTATGAGGAAGAACCCTATCATTTTTGGTGGAGGTGAAAGGTCATCTGGGGTCACCCGGGGTCATACCCTAAAACCTTCGTTAACACGATATCTCAAGAAGGGAAGCTCTGACAGTTCTCAAACTTGGTACATAGATGCCCCATATTGAGAGGAAGAACCCTATTGTTTTTTGGTGGGGGTCAAAGGTCACCTGGGGTCACCGGGGGTCAAACTCTGAAAATCTTGTTAACACAATATTTTGAGGTAGGAAGCTTGGATGAATTTCATACTTTGTATGTAGATGCGTTATGGTATGAGGAAGAACCCTATCATTTTTGGTGGAGGTGAAAGGTCATCTGGGGTCACCGGGGGTCATACCTTGAAAACTTCGTTAACACGATATCTCAAGAAGGGAAACTCTGACAGTTCTCAAACTTGGTTCATAGATGCCCCATATTGAGAGGAAGAACCCTATTTTGTTTTTGGTGGGGGTCAAAGGTCACCTGGGGTCACAGGGGGTCAAACTCTGAAAACCTTGTTAACACAATATCTTGAGGTAGGAAGCTTGGATGAATTTCATACTTTATATGTAGATGCGTTATGGTATGAGGAAGAACCCTATCATTTTTGGTGGAGGTGAAAGGTCATCTGGGGTCACCCGTGGTCATACCCTGAAAACTTCGTTAACACGATATCTCAAGAAGGGAAGCTCTGACAGTTCTCAAACTTGGTACATAGATGCCCCATATTAAGGGGAAGAACCCTATTGTTTTTTGGTGGGGGTCAAAGGTCACCTGGGGTCACTGGAGGTCAAACTCTGAAAACCTTGTTAACACAATATCTTGAGGTAGGAAGCTTGGATGAATTTCATACTTTATATGTAGATGCGTTATGGTATGAGGAAGAACCCTATCATTTTTGGTGGAGGTGAAAGGTCATCTGGGGTCACCGGGGGTTATACCCTGAAAACTTTGTTAACACTATATCTCAAGAAGGGAAACTCTGACAGTAGTCAAACTTGGTACATGGATGCCCTATATTAAGAGGAAGAACCCTTTCGTTTTTGGTGGGGGTCAAAGGTCACCTGGGGTCACAGGGGGTCAAACTTTGAACACCTTGTTAACACAATATCTCGAGGTAGGAAGCCTGGATGAATTTCATACTTTATATGTAGATGCGTTATGGTATGAGGAAGAACCCTATCATTTTTGGTGGAGGTGAAAGGTCATCTGGGGTCACCGGGGGTCATACCCTGAAACTTTGTTAACACGATATCTCAAGAAGGGAAGCTCTGACAGTACTCAAACTTGGTACATAGATGCCCTATATTAAGAGGAAGAACCCTTTCGTTTTTGGCGGGGGTCAAAGGTCACCTGGGGTCACAGGGGGTCAAACTTTGAAAACCTTGTTAACACAATATCTCGAGGTAGGAAGCCTGGATGAATTTCATACTTTGTACGTAGATGCGTTATGGTAAGAGGAAGAACCCTATCATTTTTGGTGGAGGTGAAAGGTCATCTGGGGTCACTGGGGATCAAACCCTGAAAATCTTGTTAACACAATATCTTGAGTTACAAAGCTTGGATGAATTTCATACTTTATATGTAAATGGGTTATGGTAAGAGGAAGAGCCGTATTTCTTTTGGTGGAGGTCAAAGGTCATTTGGGGTCACCAGGGGTCAGACCCTGAAAACCTTGTTAACCTGCTATCTCCAGGTAGGAAGCTTAGATAAATTTCATACTTTGTTTGTAGATGCCTTATAGGTAGAGAAAGAACCCTATTATTTTTGGTGGGGTTCAAAGGCCATCTGGGGTCACCGGGGGTGAAACCCTGAAAACCTGGTTAACACAATATCTCAAGGTAGGAAGCTTGAATAAGTTTCATACTTTGTATGTAGATGTGTTATAGTAAGAGGAAGAATCCTATCATTTTTGGTGGAGGTGAAAGTTCATTTGGGGTCACCGGGGTTAAACTCTGAAAAACTTGTTAACACGATATCTCCAGGTAGGAAGCTTAGATAGATTTCATACGTAGTATGTTGATGCATTATAGTGAGAAGATGAATCCTATTGTTTTTAGTGGAGGTCAAAGGTCAACTGGGGTCACCAGAGGTCAATGTCTGAAAACCTTGTCAAGACGATATCTCCAGGTAGGAAGCTTGAATAGATTTCATACTTGGTAAATTGATGTGTTATAGTGAGAAGATGTACCCCATTGTTTTTGGTGGAGTTGAAAGGTCATCTAGGGTCACCAGGGGTCAAACACTGAAAACCTTGTTAACACAGTTTCTCAAGGGAGAAAGCTTGGATAGATTTTATACTTAGTATGTGGATGTGTTATGGTGAAAAGATGGACCCTATTGTTTTTGGTGGAGGTCAAAGGTCATCTAGGGTCACCAGAAGTAAAAAAAGCAAAATTTCCCAAGAATTCCCAAGACTAAATAGGAATACAAAACTGTATTTTTCCAACATGTTAAGATAGCATTTGACCATTGACTGAAAGATATGGGACATCATATGGCTTTATATGGAATAGAACATATATCATCGAAACCTCAATGCATTTTTGCATTCTGGTTTTTAACTGTTTCAACTGTTTTGTCAGATACCTGTTAAAGCCCGACACCCAATATCTGTTCTTGACTGGAAAGAGGGGCATTGCCAAGAATTTGACAAGGGGGCCCACAGCGCTTCGCGCCACCATGGGATGGCGCAAAGCGCAAGAAAATTTTGGCCCAAAATGCCTCCCAGATCGCTGGAAATGGCACTTCCCAGGCCTATTTACCGCAGATAAATAAGGGAAACACAAACAATATTGTAAAAATAAACATTTAAAAACACCAAAAATATGCTCAAGGGGGGAGGAGCTGCCCCCTTTGCCCCCTGGCTACGCGCCTGTGACTAATTTTATCTTGGGCATAAAACTTGTGAAATATATCATATGTGAAAAAATATATATAAAAAAGAATAAAGATATAAACATAACCTGAAACCTCAAGGGAAAGTCCATTTCAATATAAGAGAAGCCTAGCTACCTTATGAAAACCTTTCATTTTCACGTATCGATGTTCTTGGTACTCATGAGCGGGTAGGGTGGGGGTAGAGTCCCTGTAAGCTTCCCCCTGAGGGACGACTACAACGAAACATGCTTCTTTCGTGATGTGTGTAAAAGATTGAAGTTCAATCTTGTTTGATTGCTAGTGATGACTCTTTTAACGAATGGAAATTGACTTAAGTTTCATTCTGTTCGGATTTGGTACTGAATTAACTCTAATAGATTGAAAATGTCTTTCGATGGTGAATTGAATTTCACTCGAAACGGAGTGGTCACTGTAGTCAATATTTTGGTGGAATTTTACTCGTTTACATTTAGAGGAATGGCTTAATATGTCCTTTCCGAAAATGCTGACAAGCTGTGATTTGCCGACATGTAGCCTCCCTCCGTGTTGACTTGGGCGTAAAAGTAGATGTCAGGGCTGTAGTATCCGAATCCACCTGTGACCCGATTTCGGGCCGATTCCGATTGCACTGAGTGGCCACCATTCCGGGCCAATTCCGAGACCTGTACCCTCCGATTCCGATCGCAGGTTCTTCAGTTCAATTCACCGATTCAGGCTATTTGACAATGTAGCATCTCGTAACAATGCTTTTTTATTGTTCTGCAATTACACTTAATTGAAAACGGGCATTTTAAGAGTCCCTGGTTCAAGCTGTAGTTTTGATTGATTATATGTGACCATTTATGTGTTGAACTGTGCACCATTAACAATGTATCCCTAGGGAAAACTATTCAACTTTACTTTTCGTGGACTCGGCTGGAAACGGTTCCGAGTCCGAGTTCGGCTGTAGCCCACTCCGAGCCAAAAATACCTATTCCAGAACCTCCCATTCCGTGCCGCCATCCGAGTCCGACGAAAAAGGATCTCGAGTCCGGAATCGAGTCCGAGTCCGGACTCGGTCTTACAGCCCTGGTAGATGCTGTAGACTTTTTTGTCGCTTTGAACATTTTAATATTGTTTTACATGTATTTTACATTATTTGTTTTGTTGGATTTAAGGGGCAATTTAGTTTCCCTAACAAGTATTATAAATATACAATAAACGAAATGTAATAAAATAAACACAAGAGCATACGAAAATATATAAATCAAAGATATAAAATACGTGTAGCGCCCTCTTCTATTCCGAACTCGCGACGTTGTGACCTACATAGTCGCTACAGTAATTCACACAAACTACCGCTCCATAAATGTATTATGTCGAAAAAGCAAAGGTAAAGATAGTCGTGCAGTACAGGACTGAAGACCATGCCCTCATAACAGTACGTTTACTTTATTACGAAATCGCTAACGTATAAAGCGTAACCGCGCCACATTCTCAAATTCAAAACAGGGAGGTGAACTTCGAGCCTCGAAAATTGAAATATTGGCGCAAATTGGATAATACAAGAACACTATTTCAAGAGATTATTCCGACTAAAAAGGAGTATTTCATTTGGATGGAGTTGTCATCACCGACAGAGGAACATCTTCAAAACAACGGAACTGTAGGCTAGGGGAGGTTAACGGAGAAACCACCTGCTAGTCCGCTGCAGTCACTTAGCAGTGCAAATGTTACAGGCTTAGTCTACTTTCACTGTAGGCCTACATGCTAGGCCTAGTTGTTACTGTTATACTTGTTAACTGTGTTAGTGTTTAATGTGAAACTAGAGACGGATACAGTACAGTACTTTAATAACGTCGTGTTCTAGCCTACCAACAGCCATAGAAACAGGCAAAGAATGCACGAGCTCAGCAAGATATTAAACAGAATTTGATTGCTCTCACCACACCAACACAAGGATTAGCCTGATTTAAAGTTAAGACTTTATCAACTTGAATGTGATTCTACAAGGAATTTTGTTCCAGTCTGCACTAGCCTAGCCTCAGTTTAGATCATGGCAACACCTGGCGAAATGGAAGTTGCTAATGGAAATCATGAAAATGGTGACATGGTTGATGGAAAGGTGTCAGGGGAATTCGATCGTAAGTAGCCTTTAAGCCAGTCTGCAGGTTAGGTCCGGCTAACTAGGTAGGTCCCATACTGGTACTAGCCTCTAGGCATAGGCTAGGCCCTAGTAGTATGTCGTTGACATTAACGGCTTCACGTTAGGTAGGAGTCCAGTAGCAAAAATTTGGAACAGTGTAGCCCTGGGCCTACCCTTCTCATGTACCCATTCTCATTACCCAGTGGGGTAGCAGGTTCACAAAGTATGGACTGAATTAAAAAATAGGCTTTATCATTAATGGCGGACACATCAGCCTAGCCAAACGAGTAATGTTATTAACTTACCCAGCATGCATTACAACTCCAAATTGTATTTTCTCAAAACTTCCCATGTGTATGAGTAACAAATTGTCATGTTTCAATTTGCAAGAAATGCAAATAGGCCTAGGCCTAACAGTAATGCACTTATCAATTGAATGAGGCACCCTGGCACTATGCCCTGGCATTGTCAGTCAAATGTGAGTCATTGACCAGTGACAGTGGAACTCACATGTCTGTCATTGAACCACTATTGTCAGCCACCAGCATGACTGAGGGGTGGGTCACATTCACCTCCATTGTTAGTCACTGTTGTGACCAAGGGATGGGTCATTGTGAGTCAATTGTTACACTTTGTACAGGGATACCAATTGACATTCTCAATTTTTCGGTCAATATATGGTGACCCACATGTCAGTCAAAAGTGCAAATTGCATCAATTTTGTGACTGAAATGTGAGTCATTTTACAGTAAGTTGTCAGTCACAGAAGTGCCTGAGGGGTACGTCATTGTACAAGTTTTGTCAGCACTGTTGTGGACAGTGACTGAACTGTCCGGGGGGAATGGGGTGTGTCATTCAGTTGATAAGTGCATAACACAGGAAATTTAGATTAACCTGACAGAAAAATACTACTGATGATTCCTTTACCGATTCGATGTTTCATTGTGGAAAGTTTCCATTGCATGTACTTATTGCCTATATGGTATTGGTAAATGTACCTAGCCTAGCCTAACACTGTTCAGAAAGAAAAAGAAATTACCATTTCTCACAATACATGAATAAAAACATGAGTAAATGAAACACCGTCATTATTTCATCTGAAACACAGGGCTTGAAAATAAGCTGTTCCTCTCTGGAGCTAAAAACAGCCTCTGACCACCTTCATTTTGAAAGCTTTTCCGGAGCTGTTTTCCTACTGTCTGAAGCTGTTTTCAATTTTTCAAAGAAAACACTGTTCCCTGCATGTAACATTCTGTGATTGTCTCCCAAATGTTACTTGTGCACTCAGTAAAAGAAATTCAAAATAACAGAGACATTAAATAGGACAAACAGCATTTTTTGGTATAACACCAGGCAGTACTAAGCATGGTGTGGTCACTCCCATCTCTTAAAAACTTTGGAGGGGCTGGGTACATGTATACCTAGCTACGGCAGGATTAGATTGACCTCAGTGGCACCTTGAATGTGAAGAAGGTGGGGGGTGGGCACAGGAGTTCATAAATTCTATTACCTCATGCATCTGGTGCTATTTTTAGCACCAGACAAACACCCACTGTTCCGTTTTTCTGGCGCAGTTGCGGCAGCCTCTGGCGCTTTTCGAGCCTTGAAACATCTAGCCTAAACATATACGTCTAGGATTTCGTAAATTAGTAAATTAAGATGGGCGGACAGCAAAGGTCACCCCAGGGGTAAAATTGCTTTGATAAGATTCAAAAGTTACTAGGCCTAGCTGGAACTGGTTACCGTTAGTTTCTGGACTCGTTTGTTTCCTCCCCTTCTCCCCTTAAAAGGACTTTCCTCCTCAAGTTACTGGGAAGGAAAAGTACATTTTTACCCTAGGTACATAGCCAATGTTTTTTAATGATATAAGACTCCTTTACATACAGCTAGGAATAATAATGTGATACATCTTTGGTTATTGTTTTTCTTTTATTTATACTAAATGCAGAAAATTTATTAGAGTAGCCAAAACTTGGCATTCATAAGCCCAGTGTATGCCTAATCATGTTTGACCCCTATTAATGTTATTGATAATTCATTTTTCTCCTGGTAAATCTGAAGGAATTGAATAAAATGTTCAGAACCTACAAAAGTGTTGTTTCCTTTCTGTCGTGTTGCAGGCGAATTTGCAGAACTTTACCATGTAGCAATGGCGGAAGGAGAGGATAAATTTTTTTCTGATTTCATGAAAGTTCATTTGTCATCCATGTTATGAAATAACAGCAGCCATGACCAATAAGGAATTCTACAAGAGAATGCCCATCACTTCCTGTCCTATCACATATTCTTTTGGATTTGACCCCATAATGACCTATCCTGTTTAGGCCTTCTGTAGGCCTCCTATTCACTCTTATTGAAATACAAGGTATAGGGTAGACAAATACTTCGTACAGTGTTTAGGCCTATACACAATCAGTCTGTTTTGAAAGTAAAAACATTTAAGCTTTGTCCTCAAAAAACATGAAGGTACAACTGCAGAATAAGCCTGTCCAATACATACCACTGAGACTCGGGAGGTGTAGTCGCAGTCACTCTGACTGCACCTCAGAAACTCAGTGGACGTAAACAATGAACACAAGACTCACATTGAGTCATTCTCAAATTAACACAACCTTAATGTTCCACCACTGCTACGACGACTGTGCCTCAAGTCTAGATCGGAAGCTTCATGTTCGACCACTGCAATTATGACTGCGCCTCCACTCCAGATTGGAAGCTTTGTGTGTGACAACTATGACTGCATCTCCTCTCTAGATTAAAGGTTGACTATCTTCCCCTATTAAACAATCAACCATGCAACACTTTGGCAAGCTGTTGTGGGGTTATGGACTTGAAAGTAGGGAGTAAGGAGGAACAGCTCTAGACTGTGTACAAAAACATGTGCGACTCCATGATTTTTACAAGTTGCTTTGTGGAGGGGCATTGTATTCTGCAGTTACTCCAACAAGAATTTCCTCACCTAAAATGTAGAGGAGGTATCTAACATTTTTTTGGGAGGAAACCTCCTTTTTGTATGCAAGGAAAGGAACGGGTCCGGAAACTAACAGCCCTGCTGAAAGCTACCTATCACCTACGTGATGCCATACAAAAGACTTTAGAAAATTTGATTCCTTCTTTGGATGAGGGCTTAAAACCAGCTGGCAAAATTTGTCATGGGTGGACACATTTCTGTCTTGGATATTTCATGTCATGGACAGATATTTCTTGCTGTGAATGAAAAATGAACAAAATTTGTGAATGTTGGCTTTTTTCTTTAATATTCACACTACAGTATTCTCAGTACAGGGGTAAAATGTGAATAGATAGAGCCATTGCTCTGCAAACACTCCTTTCCCCCATTTGGTTCTTCCATTTAGTTGTAGGGATGTTAAAACTTGTTAACTTTTGGTACAGTGTCCATTAGTGACAGACAAGTACAGCACACATAGTATGACTGAATTTTTATCGAATGGCTACACAGTGGAGGGCATATCAGTACAGTAGGTTTGTGGTATTGAAAGAGAAACATGCAGTCTTGATGGCATGTGTAGTGTAACATAAGTGTATGTGTGTGAGTGTATGGGTGTGTTTGTGACATGATATCTCAAGGAGGGAAATTCCCACAGTTCTCGCACATGGTGTATGGATGCCTCATATTGAGAGGAAGATCCCTGTTGTTTTTGGTGGATGTCAAAGGTAATCTGAGGTCACCAGAGGTCAACCTCTGAAAACCTTGTTAACACAACATCTCAAGTTAGGAAGCATGGATAATCTCCATACTTAGCATGTGGATACATTGCATCAAAAGGAAGTATTGTATCATTTTTGGTGGAGGTCAAAGGTCACTGGTCAGGGTCATTAGAGATCAAACAAACATTGTTAACATGATTTCTCCATATAGGGAGCATGGAAAGTAGTCACACTTGGTATGAAGGTATATTACATTGAGAGGAAGATTGCTATTGATTTTGATAGGGGTCAAAGGTCATGTGAGGTTACCAGAGGTCAAACTCTGAAAATGTTGTTAACACTGAATTTCGAGTTACAAAGCATAAGATACTCTTCATGTTTACTGTGTGGATGCATTGCATCAAAACGAAGGACTGTATTGTTTTTGGTGGAGGTCAGAGGTCTTGGGAGGTCAAACTGAAAACCTTGTTAATATGATATCTCCAGATATGTAGCATGGATACTCTTCCTACTTGCATGTAGATGCATTATATCAAGAGGGTGGACCCTTTTAATTTTGGTGGAGGCCAAGGGTCATCTGGGTCATCAGATCTCATACTCTGAAAACCTTGTTACAACAGTTTTACAGTATCTCAAGGTAGGAAGCATGGATAGTCTCCTCACTTAACATGTAGATGCATTACATAACTTTAGAGAAAGTGAGGTATCATTTATGACGAGGGTCAAAGGTCATCTGAGGTCACCAGAGGTCAAACTCTGACAAGCTTGTAAACAATTATTTTAAGAAAGGAAGCATATACTGTATTTCCCATACTTATCCATGTAAATGCATAACATTGAGTGAGAGTGCCCTACTGTATTTCGTAGAGGTCAAAGGTCATCTGAGGTCACTGAAGGTCAACATTTAAAGAACTTGCATTTCACATATTCTGTTATTTGAAACTGGAAACTTTTATACCTGGTATTTATTTACTACAATGCTGTTGTTGATGTTTATGTGTTCAGTGAAAGATCATGTTCAGTTTACCATAGATCAAAGTCTGGAAAACCTTTTCAGCATTATATTTCAAGATAGATATCATAGCAACTTCTCATACATGGTGGGGATATTGGTCCAGAACATTAACATTATAGAGCATTTTGTAGTTCTGGATGGAGCTTAAAAGAGTTCATTGAAATCTCAATTCATTTTTGCATTCTGGTTTCAAAATATATTTACAATGGGTAGAAAAGTTTCCTTCCGTTTTTTGTGCTGGACAGGCATTTTTGCAACAAACATAAACAACCATGTGTAGTAACTAACCATGTGAAATGATAACACTCCAAGATTGTCCTATTATATTCATTATGATTATGGAATTTGAACATAATCACACAAAACTTTAAATAGTTCAATCATGACTTAATTTAATTATTTTAAATAAGTTAGAAATGTCTGTCCATGACATACTTTTTAAAACTCCATGCATAAAATGGTATATTCCAAGATATTTAAACTTTGTCAAGTATTTTCTTTATTTATTCCAGTAAGGAGTCATGTCTGTCAAAAGCATGGGACAAATTTCAACATTCTGTTCTACAATAAAAATTTTGGTCCCTTGATGAACAGCTAACCGATCACCCTACACTACAGAGAAAGGCCAGCTAAAATACTATTAATTAGCAAATTTAAGAATAATAATATCAATAAACAAAGAGAATGTTGTCTGTTCTATCAAAAGTATGAGTAAAACTTGTAGAGACAAGAGTTTCCCGTTTTCTAAAAGCCAATTTCCTTTTTGTAATGTCATTTTGCACATTACTGTACTTCTATATTGGAATACTTATCAATACATCAAATTCCATTTTCTAATTTTACAAAACAGAAAACTCTTGTCTCAAAGTAAAAGCCTCACTAAAGACATTTTTGTCACCATTTTTGGTAACATTGTTAATTTCTAGTTTGTTGAAATGCTGAAACTTGAAAATTTGGCCAGGCTGTTGGTACAAATTTTTCCCTAGAAAATGGGAAATAACATTTTAAGGCAAATACTTTTTTTGGCATTGTTTGAAGAATGTGCAGTGCAGTGACCTGCATTATGGAGGTCATTGCTTGTACATTTGAAACGACACGCTTGATTAGGCAGTGATCGACTGAAGGTACCTGTTGACTCAAGATACCCAACTTAACGTAGCCTCTAGGCTCTACTCTAGGCCTAACATTACTTAAATTCAAAACATACTAATGCCAAAAAATCTAGGCCTAAGTTAATAGGCCTAACGTTAGGCCAGGGCCTACCTTTACCAAAACGTACCATAGACTCTTTTCCAAATAGGAATTACAAAGGATTGTGTGATAGATTTTTGGTGGGCATCATTTTTTGCCACAGCAAAATGCCATTGACAAAAACATCGCGTACCAGAACTTATCCTACAAGCCATTGCATTTGTTATTTGGAAAAGGGTCTATTAATAGGCCTAGTTGTAGGATGTCAACTTGAAGTGGCCAGATTCATACCTACACCAGAGTAGAAAGTTTTCACTTTAAGCACTCAAGTGTTTTGTGATTACCACTTTTTACATGGCAGTGACTCATTTTCCCAAAAGTTTGTGCAACTTATGGTAGATACTTTTTACTGTATGTGTACCCACAAACTTGACTTAGTTTTAGTTAAGATGTGGTGTGCAGGATACTAAAGAGCTTAATAAGTTTGTATGTACATGTGTGGATGTAGGATAAAACCTTAGAGTTCCCTGCTTGAGGTGGCTACTGTACTTAAAGTATTCTGTGTATGTGTGTGTGTGTGTGTGGTCAGACATTATGGTTCTAGCAATATTTAGCACAGCCAGGTACCAAATCATACAAGCTGTTTTGGGTCAGATCTTGCCGAGAGATGGCAAACTTTCCAGTCTGTAAGGAAGTAGGAACAGAATACCTTTTTTGGATTGATGGATTGTAGAATGGGTAAACTTGACAATACTTCTGTTAATTAAAATGTGAGTTTCATGATATTACTAGGCAAATTACCTTGTTACAGTAGTAGCATTGTAGAAGAGTTTGCACAGGGAGTGCAAAAGATTTACCATGTATATCCTAACCTAGCTTCAGGTAACAAATAATTTAAGCAGTTTTTACGAACTATTAAAATATTTTGCAATAGGCAGTTAAGCATCTACTGTAGAACTTGTGCACACCAAATTTCCTTACCAGCCTCATTCATTGTCATGGGTGGAAAAAGTCAGGAATGTGGGAAGCTCCTTGCAGGGGGAAAAATACAATGATTTGTTCTTTTCAAGGTACAGTGAGCACAGTGTACAGTAAGCACAGATATTAAGCCCTAGGCAGGTTCTGCAGTAGTGTCCAGACTAAATATGCATTATAACTGCATGATTTCCCAGTGACCAAATAAAAGTTTCCACAATTTGTTAGAAGTAAAATCTACTTGTCCTTCGGAGAGAAAGTGGTTATCCAATGCCATTTTTACTCACCTCATATGATAGGATGAGTGTTGAATTTCAGCCCTGTATTACCTGATTTTTTTTTTGTCAACCAACATTGTTATGAAAGTCAGACAAATACAACATCTGACCAGTTTGAATCTGGCTTTGAGCCTGTGGCAAACAGTATTTTGCCAGCAACAAACCAGTTCAACCAATATAAATGCAGCAGTAGTACTGTAAGAGCAAGGGATGGGTTGGGGGTGGGAGACATCCACAGTCTTGTGGCAAGATTTAAGGAGAGAGGAAACTGGCTAAATTGTAAGGTTGCTTCCTTGCAAAATAATTCTTTCTTTGGCAAAGCTTTGAACTCTACAAATTTCAAAATTAGGGGTTAAGGGAGTAAAGGGGTTAGAAACACATTGGCAGGTGGAAAGGGGTGGCTACTTTCAACTGGTTTACTGTGTGAAAAAATAAATACCATGGAATCTGTTCATACTACAGCTTGTATTTCAAATGCAGCACTATCAAGAGAGGCCCACAGTTAAACAATAGTGTGTGTGCCTGGGCCTAGGCCATCTTTAGACTGTATACAGTAGTTGAAAGTTCTTCATTTGGATGATGCAAAAACATAACCCTGTCGATTGTTTAAATCTAAGGCAAGTCATGGAAAGACAAAAAAGATAATTTGCTTTTACTGCATGTGATTCTATTACTGAATTGGTTTTTATTGTCAGCCACCTCAATGGAATGGAATGAGGAAAGGACAAGTCACTTTGCATTATTCTTTAGTTACATGTACAGTACCTGTGTTGACAAAGTCGAGCATCAGTGTGGGTCAATTGTATGTCAGTATAGTAGCAGTACACAACATATCTTTTGAAAAAAAAAATGTGTCACATACTCAGAACTGACTGAAGGAGTGCATTGGAATTTGTGTATATTATTTGTATGTACTGTACTTCTGTGCTGTGATACACCTTAACCAGCATCATCAGGGGGTTCCAATAACTGGCAGTAATGGCAGTCTTTAGCCGGCTAGTGCTATTATCAGTTTTAAGACCAAGGAAGGTGATTAAAAATGTTGGGGACTGGGGTTTTATTCTAATATATGATGGAGTTTCTCAGCTGTTTTGTGCAGTGGGCCACTTTAACTTGTGTTTTTTACTTTCAATTTATTGTAGTGTCCAAGAGTTCAATAAACAGCTTGTTTTCGTTTTAAAATTTGTGCTCATCGAATCTTCCACCAGTCATTGAAGTGGACATCCCTGGCAGCAAGTGGCTGGCAGGACTCCAGTTGAGGACCTAGGAGCAGGCATAGGGAAACCCAAGTTGAAACCCCCTTTGCCCATCAGCTTATCCCCAACCAGTGTCTGGCAGCTTATCCTTGGGCCATATCAGTACCCTAACTCCCTAAGTGGCTGTAAAGTATTCACATTATATACTTATAACCACATTACCATAATGAAACATTTCAGAATGGCAGTTCTGAAAGTTGATATTTGTTTCATTTTGTTGCCTGTTTATGCTGTAATTCTGTTTGAATTGTTCCAAAAACAAATATTAACTCAAAACATCATTGAACATTGCAGTTTACTTTCTTCAGAGGCTACCCTTACCTTAGAAGAAAGTCTGAACACTAATAATAACAGGAAAGTACCATAGCTTTTTGTTTTCCATGTAAATCATTGCCTCCCCCCCCCCCCATCCCTTTCCTTTGAACAACAGTCTGTACTGTACATGTAATTTTATTGGTGGAAAGCACATCACTAGTAGGTCAGCCGTAAGGTACTATGTGTACCTGTTGGTGAACTGTTTAATGTTCTTGGGTGAACACAACATAGCACAACTGGAGTCATTGGGAGAGACTGGTGTGAAGGAAACTTAGAAGAGAAAATATCACACCCTAAACAATGCAATCCCTTGCTTTGAGCAACAGTAGAATAGACTAGAGCCTATGCCTACAGTAAATTTGCTTTAAGCAAGTCTGAAAGTTGTTTTGTGAGTTATTTTCAAGAATGAAAAGACATAAAACAGTTAAGACATTACCAACTGAGATAAAATTTTCTGGCCTGTGCTCCAATTAAAAAAAAAAGAAAAAATTATCCACCCATTGCAGCTCCCAAAGCCATATTACTTGAAATGAGTTTCAAGTTGCTCTAGACCATATTAGTTTCTAGCCTTCTGTGTGTGGTTTTAATGCTAGTTTAATCTGTCAAAGCAATACACTGTAGGCTACATTACATCACATCATTAATCTGCCTAAGCCATTATCAACCAACTAGAATGAAGGTGTATTTGAATTTATGTCACCAGAATTGAATAGAGATACCTGGGGATTCGTAAATTCGTTAGTGATGGTATAGCCCCTTTAATGCACTTTGGAGTCACATGACATGCATAAACGCACTGCACAACACCAGGTACAGTATCAGCAATTTGGATAATTCTTGTCAACTCCACAGACTGAAACTCCTGAAAGATGAAATTACTTGTTCAGAAAGTTTTATGGCTACAACAGATATTTTGCTTATGAGCCATGATTTGACTGGCAATTTTCCTTTCAGAAAATTGGAATACATCATGGCAAGATACCGTACTGTACATATCTTAGCCAAGCTGGTAGACATTGGTAGAAAGCAAAGCTGTTTACTCAGTTGATGTTTTGAACTTTATAGTGGCCACTGAAGTATGGAGTGTTTTGGAGATGCTACAGTAAGTAATAGGACATTTGCATGAGAGCTATAGCATCAGGAATATGAGTAAGACTCAGATAAATAACTTCAAACTGGGTCAAAGTTTCCACCAATCAGGCAAACAATTTTATGGTCCCCTTCCCTCCAGCTGCCAGAATTTCCGTCCAAGTTCCAACAGACCAATAGTTCATTGGAAAGAGCTTCCCAACTATTTCCAACCATGACTGCAGTATCATAACCATTCATAATCATTTGGGAGCATTTGGATTTGGGGTCACAAGTGTTTTTGCCCTAATCTCTGTGGCTTTTGTGAAACGTTTCCTGAATTTCTGCAGATTCTGCCCAAATTTTGGGGTTGTTCAGTCCCTCCCTTGGTCCTCACCCCCTCCCCCCACTGCGTATGGCTGTATAAATTTACATTGAAACATTTAACTTTTATGTGGATGTGTCATATTGTAGTAGATGAGCCAATCAGTTCAATGGTTCTTGTTAAATCAGGAATGCAACCTTGAAAGGAAGGAGACAGGGCCTGCTCTATTGGCATATTATCTGCATGTAGTTATTGTCACTCCACTTGTACACATGCCTAGGCTGCAAATGTTATTATCAAAACTTTATCCTGGGCCTAAGGCAAGGCTTACAATTATCAGTTATCTTGGCAGATTCGAGATCTAGGTGAACTGTGAATGACACCAATTGATACTAGAGGTTTAACCTTTTGCCAACATTGAACCTAGCAGATATTTTTGACCAGATTTTTAACACTGTCACTTTTAAATACAGCCTTTGGAGTTGTGTCAGGGTAGCCTGCTAGAGTTTCATAGCTCATCTGACAGGAAAGTGGTAATCTGATTGGTCTCAAAAAGAATCTTGTTTGCGTGTCATGATGGTGCAGGGCGAACATAATTCGATATAGTAATATTCTTTATTCTAATCCACTACTAGGCTTCCAGAAGGGGAAACAATTGGGGCTTTGTATTTCCACCAGGCTTGGTATATGAAGTTCAAAACATTCCATAGTAACATCAGTTTAACACTTACAAGAGTGGTAGTGGGATTGTTTTGGCATTCAATTTGATCAAATCAGAATAGAGAAATTTGGAGTTGGCTTTGTGACTGTTTCTGTAACTATTGGATCTTATTGACATGGTCTTGAAATTTAGCCTTTTTCAAAGTGAAAAGGCATTGGCCTGGTTTTAACTACTGTATTGTGTAGGGAAGGCTTTTTTGGCACACTTATTGTCATATTTACTTTCACTGTGCTATTCAAGCTTGGCAGTTTGGTGTGACTGCTAAGAATTGTATTAAACTTGCCCTAGTCATCACATGGATGGCATGATACATTTTCATGAAACTGAAAACTGCTCTTTATATATGCATAACATATGATTTAAGAAGTACCCTTTTGTTTAGGATCAAATAACTGGGACAGTATCAGCCTGTTTTAGCTTAGACAGTGTGGTTTAATGCCTTCGTGCAACAGATCTTCATTTGAAATCAAACCTTTCATTGGACAAGAGGTGATGACTGTATGGTTGTAGAAATTTCCAAAAGAGATTCGTAGCTGTGGGTAAAAGAGCATGCTGCAACTACAGACATTGCAATGGATTTAAATGGAAATAAATCGGATTCAGAAGTCTTTAGTGATTATGCGGATGGCCTTATCAGTCCACGGTATCAGAAAGGTAAAGGTGTGGACAATGTGGTGTCTCGGAGAAGGGCATTTAGTTTTGCTGTTTCTGGGTGTCAAATTGAGCAGAATCAGAGACATCCATCTTTGAAGGATACAAGTTGGATTTGTAAGTAATATTTAGCTATCTTTGGAATAAGGCCACCGCCACAGGAGTTGCTAATTTGTATTGTGTGTTGAGTGAGCAGAAAAGTACATATCTACTTTATCAATTTATTGCGTCAAGCAAAACTGTAGGGTAGCTTACAAGCTTCCTGTTTGTAAATTGTGTAATCTACTGTATAGTACAACTGCACATGTCCAGTACACTAAATAAGGCAATATTTGTGTACTACTGCTACTACTACTTGCATTTATAGAGCACTACAGTTGTTTAAATACTGTGCTGTGCTGTACAGGCAGTATACTCTACATATTCCATAGTTTGGGGAGGAGAGGGGAGAGGGTGGGGAGAGGGGAGGGGAGAGGGTGTTGAGACAGATGAGGCAAAAGTAAGACACTTAATAAACACTTAAACATGGCACAGTCTGTGGTATGACTATGTGTAAAGGCAGAACCTACTGTAACCAGGTCACGCTAAGAAGGAAGAGTTGTATTTGTCTAAGCAAAAATAAAACAATTTTTGAAATAACATCTTCTTAGGTGGCAGATCTTTTCTGCATGATATACTTTATTGTAACTTAAAATTTCTCATTTCCCATGCTGGATATGGAGATAAATTTCTCTAAATTCTAGCCTAAGCTGACTTTGAGCAGGGAACCTAAGAAGGCTACTTAAATGCATTGCCCATATAAATATATGTCCTTGTGGGCATGTGTCCCATCTGTTTGGCTCATATCTGTAAACAAGCAGTCTTGTCATCTGCAGTCATATCAGTGGGCTAATGAACACAGCACACTTGGTACAAGTTAGTTAGAGAGGTTTTATGGCTCAGTTTCAAACCAATTGGTTTAAGTCGAGCCTGCCATGGCCTTTTTGGTTTCGATGATAAGAGAAACCTATGCATTCATGATGGCGTGTATGTATGTGTGTATGTGCGTGTGTATGTGTGTATGTATGTGTGTGTGTGTTTGTGACACTTCTTGTTAACACGATATCTCCAGAAGAGAAAGTCGGGCAGTTCTCAAACTTGGTACAAAGATGCCCCATATTGAGAGGAAGAACCTTATTGTTTTTGGAGGGGGTCAAAGGTCACCTGTGGTCACCAGGGGTCAAACCCTGAAAACCTTGTTAACACAATATCTCGAGGTAGGAAGCTTGGATGAATTTCATACTTTGTATGTAGATGTGTTATGGTAAGGGGAAGAACCCTATTATTTTTGGTGGAGGTCAAAGGTCATCTGGGGTCACCAGGGGTCAAACTCTGAAAACCTCGTTAACACAATATCTCAAGAAGGGAAGCTCTGACAGTTCTCAAATATGGTACATGGATGCCCCATGTTGAGAGGAAGAACCCTATTGTTTTTGGTGGGGGTCAAAGGTCACCTGGGGTCACTGGGGGTCAAACCCTGAAAACCTTGTTAACACAATATCTTTAGGTAGGAAGCTTGGATGAATTTCATACATAGTATGTAGATGCCTTATGGTAAGAGGAAGAACCCTATCATTTTTGGTGGAGGTCAAAGGTTATCTGGGGTCACCGGGGGTCAAACCCTGAAAACCTTGTTAACACGATATCTCAAGAAGACAAGCTCTGACAGTTCTCAAACGTGGTACATGGATGCCCCATATTGAGAGGAAGAACCTTATTGTATTTGGTGGGGGTCAAAGGTCACCTGGGGTCACCAGGGGTCAAACCTTGAAAACCTTGTTAACACGATATCTCGAGATAGGAAGCTTGGATGAATTTCTTACTTAGTATGTAGACACGTTATGGTAAGACGAAGAACCATATAATTTTTGGTGGAGGTCAAAGGTCATCTGGCGTCACCAGGGGTTAAAGTCTGAAAACTTTGTTAACACGATATCTCAAGGTAGGAAGCTTGGATAGGTTTCATACTAAGTATGTGGATGTGTTATAGTAAGAGGAAGAAGCCTATTGTTTTTGGTGGAGGTCAAAGGTCATCTGGGGTCATCAGGGGTCAAAGTCTGAAAACCTTGTTTACATGATATCTCAAGGTAGGAAGCTTGGATAGATTTTATACTTAGTATGTGGATGTGTTATAGCAAGAGGAAGAAGCCTATTGTTTTTAGTGGAGGTCAAAGGTCACCTGGGGTCACCAGGGGTCAAAGTCTGAAAACCTTGTTTACACGATATTTCAAAGTAGGAAGTTTCAAAGTAGGAAGCGTGGATAGATTTCATACTAAGTATGTGGATGTGGTATGATGAGAGGATAAAGGCAATTGTTTTTCGTGGAGGTTACAAGCCATTTGAGGCCACTAGAGGTCAAAAACTGAAACTTTGAAAACATGAAAACATGTCATTACAAAGGAGGAAGCACAGACAAATCCCTTCTAATGCGTTTTTTTTTTTTTTTTTTTTTTTTTTTATTTTTCCATTTTCTTGGTTATTCAAGTTTTGGTTCAAATTTGATGGATGAACCTCAGTGTAACAAATCACCCCCTTTTCGGCAAGGAATTACTAAGCCTTTTGGCTTTCTGGTTCCAACATCTTAAGATAGCATTTGACCAGTGACTGAAAGATATGGGACATCATGGCATTTTTTGGAATAGAACGTATATCATCGAAACCTCAATGCATTTTTGCATTCTGGTTTCCAGTTGTGGGTCACTGGCTTGTTTTCCCTTACTTCATTGCTTATGCGGAGCATCACGCACAATGGTAGTAGGTTCCATTTTTAAAGTCTTTGGTATGACTCGACCTGGGAATTGAACCCAGGCGTCCTGCGTGAGAGGCAGATGCTCTACCACTAGACCAAACAGACTGTTAAAGTCACGTGGGTGTGTAGGAAAATAGCTTACATCTTTTATTTGTATGGGTATTGTAGTTGGGTTCCAATTGGAACACCATGGAGACAAAAAATATGACCAACCTTCTGTATGCTATAGGAGGTATATATGTGGGTCCCATTTACCCAATACTTCCTAACACAAATATTGTGGTATACGTTTCTTATGGATGCTCCAAGAAATGACAAATGCTATAGTCTTAGTAAACGTAATTACAGTATGTGCAATGTATATTTACATACATGGTCTTGAACTAAAATTCAAAAAGGGAATAGCCAATTTGAGCAAAATGGCTATATGTCTATGTTAGTTCATTGGACATTTTTGAGAGGCACCACAGCCATCAGTTAGGGCACGATAGCCATGGCTATCAGTGATATCCGTTATTTGGAACCGTGTACATACAGTTCATCCGTAGTGCATGAGCTGTACAGTAAGTACTGTATCCAGGAAATCTTGAAACAACTGCCAGGTGCAGTTTACACATAACAAATAATTTGGTATATTCTACTATATTACCCCCCATTTCCTCCTACATACTGTACCTGTGTAACTCTTAATTGCCCTCAATAAAGACCATCAAGGGTTTAGTTAAAAATGTTAAAATTCCTATTTTACATTATTTGGTACAGTTTGTAATCAAAGGTGTAAAACAAATACAAATGATATAAAAATATAAAATATGTGAGCTTATTGAAGGTGATCATCAGTAAAATGTACTGTAATGTACAACCACCTGTTGATGATTCAGCTTCACACAATAATTTGATGTTCAAATTACTTTTCCTCATGATTTTGAAATATTTCAATTAATATTGTTACTGTAAAATCAGTGAAAAGTAGAGGGTTAGACAGAAAACTGTGTAAATTTTTGCCTATGTGAAGCCAAGCAGTCTATTTTGTTGTCCTCAAAATGTTATGAAACAGTAGGTATAATTATTCCATGATTTTGGGATGCATGTGTTCATAGATACACAGGTGGGTTTTGGGGACGTTCAGGTTTTTCTTTGGAGTCCCCGCCCCTTCCCGGTCAGCTGCCCCTTCCTGCTCCCCCGACAAAAAAGAAAAGAGGGAAAATTGTCTCTGTTTTCTTGTAATTTTGGTTAAATCATACTGTACAGTTAAGTGGCTTTGGATGGCTTACAATGCAAAGTGGTGTTTTCTTTGCAAAACTTTAAACAGAATAGTTGTCAGTGTCTTCAAATCAAAAGACTTATTTTACAGATTGCACTTGTATTTGGGGTGGGGGTTGGGAGTTGGAGGAGTGGTTAGCTACATGATTAAGCTACTCCACCAGCTCACCTGGGCCAATGGCAAGAGACCTTTTTCCAAGTTCAGAATTAATGCACACTTGTTTTGTACAGATTTGTGCACTCTCATTTATCCCATGAAATGTCAGCTATAGGGATAAATTCAGATTATGTGTATCTTCCATTATAAAAGGGTAAAGAGGAGATGACTAAGGTGGGGCTCTAGTTATTTAAGAATGCTGTGTGAGTCATAGGAGGTGTGAATTGCAACCTCAATATTATTGTGACCTGTAGGTCAATGGAACTTGATATGTTTTTCCTTTATTGCTATGCCTTCTATAATATTTTGAAATAACTTTTTCTAGAGGTTTGTTTGTTTTGTATCATAGAGCTTGAAACATGATGTTTGAACATTGAACTGAGGACTGTTGGGCTGTGTAACTCAAGTCTGTGTTCTGTTCAAAACTTTGTTCAGTTTCTGACATTCCATAATGCTGTAAAAAAGAACATTTGGGACATAAAGTGGTTAGTGTAGCAGAATATCCTGACAGATTAGGTGTTGCCTAGACTTTCTGTATTGAGTACAGTTACTAGTATGTAGTGCCTGGGGAGGTGGGTGATGTAAGGTGGGGATGCAGGGGAAAGTACAGGTGTAGCTGGTAGCTGTAGGAAATTAAATGGTCAGTTTTGTATAGTAGGCCTAACATGACAAGGGAGGGGTCTGTTTGGAGTTAAAATAAATGAATGTGTAACAAATATTTAAGTATAGGCGTTCAGTAAATGCAGTTTGTAACAAATAGTGAAGTGTAGGTCCTCTGTAATGTATGTAAATTTAAAGTTGAAATAAGAGTGATGTATTGGTCAGGTTTCTCGCAGAATAGAGGTGAAGCTTTAGATCAGCTGTTACTGTTTACAGAGCAATGAGGTCTAGGCTAGGGATTAACTTGACTCTACTTCAGAGTTACGACTCGGACTCATGAAAGTTGAGTTAATGACTCCACTTCCCTTGACTCCTGGGAATTTTATATACTTGTATAAATATGCACAAAAATCATATTTAGGAGTAAAGATTTCTCTTCTCAGATTTTAATGAAGTATTTTGATACAGCTTGCTCTTTTGGTTGTTTCTTTATTCAGTCACAAGTTTTCTCATAAGTTGGTCACTGCAATTCTCTGACATTGGGATTTTGTCATCTCAGCCATTGAGGAGCACTTTAGGAAGCTTTCTGGTGCAATTATTTGATTGTCATAGTTGATTAATCGACAGATAATAGCTGCTGAGGTGTGTGTCCCTGCATCAGTTATGGTGTGACCATGTCATTGTAGGAATTATTACTTCATTCGGAGTTGTGACTATAAGGGCCATGGGTACCAGGCTCCAAATATATTGGAGTCACCCAAGCCTAATGAGGACGATGTGTCTGTTGTTGACATGTACACTACTGTTTAAACTGTGTGGTGTTCTGTAACTACACCATCCTACCTTGATATATTGTGCATGATTAGTTGGATTAGTTGAAAGAAGTGTATTACATGTAAAATTAGTTGATTGTATCACATCAGTATACTTAGAGCAATGCTTAGGAACTCACAAGTTCTAATGTATACGCTTAATGTTGAGAGGTTGAAATTCCAGCTGTTCCGAGAAGGGTGCTTTTTGTGCCCAAAGAGTGAATTTTCTAAAAAGTACTGTTCAGTGGAACAGTGTCTTGCTCAAGCATACTACATTATTTTAGCATTTGCCTAATGGCATACTTTGAAACAAAAAATCCCCCATAAATTATTTCATATGCATGAAAAAATTTTCTCATTTCCATAATTGCTGGCCCAGTCTGTATCTCCTTCATGCGGCTCATTGAATGTATTCAGTTCCCTGAGTTGGACAGGTATGCATACTGTATTGTTATGAACATATTGCTCTTTTCCTAATGCAACTTCACATGTTACTTCATACATGTGGTAAAACTGTAGCTTGTCTTCACATGCGAATTTGGAAGTGCACATACAGGCCTCAAAATTCGTTTTCTCACTCTAAGGCCAAACATGGCCTTCGTAACCAACATTTTTCGGGTTAAACGAAGGCCAAAATTCTCTCATCTAAGGCCAAAATGTAATACACGCAGACAGGTCTGAACAGAAGCCTAACATTAGCACAGTACGGTATCCTGCTCTATGGTTCTACTATAAATTGGATATGTATACTGTGCGTACGTACGTATATAAACAAGTCAGCGTCCAAATTTTACGGTCGTACGAGACGGCCAGAATTTCCGTCGGACGACTAACTTATCCCCAAACTGCTGATAAAGGCTGTCCTTCGGACGACTGAAGTAATCTTGTCAGCGTAATTCCCGTACAGCGTTAAAAGGAAACTATAACATGCACAGCCAATGAATCCCTGTTCTTTTCCGATAAATTGCAAAACTATGTATAGTGGGGTGTATCTTGAGTCTGTCAGTACCTTGTGTTGGTCACTACGTACAAAATGCATGGCACGTGCACAGTCTACACAACACTTATTAATTGACCGACTCATAGTATCACAATGCTACTGTAGAATGCATGCTTTGCCTGTAGTCAGACTAAGTAGCCTGGGAAGCGAACGAAATGTTTTCGTTCAGCTGATCAATTCTACAAAGAAACCAATAGCAACTGCCACAGGGACCCACTATGCAGGGTAACTGTTTAATTACAAGCAGAATCTATATAACAAACATTGTGATTGGTTCAATGTTAACCAGCCAATCAGAACTCAATGGACATTTAGTGTGTGAAATCTCTCACATGCAGTTAAGTCAATGGGACTCACCCATTGACTTAAGCTGGCTTTCCATACCTGTTCACAGCATTGACATGAACGATTGATTCGCATAGCGTGCGAATACAGTATGAAGGTGAAAAAAAGTATTGGTTCACATACGCGGCATCGTGAATGAAAGTGCAAAAAAGAAATGAAGTGCACTTGGTCATAGTACAACAGGTAGGCTAGTACAGAGCAGCTTGACTGATACATCGTCGGCCAAATTTGGCCTTCGATAAGTGTGTGAAAAATGCCTGTCGGAGGCCAAAATAAAATTTACATCGGCCATGGCCGCGATGGCCGTTGTGAATTTTGAGGCCTGACATACATGTATGTAGTAATGTAATCTAACCACCAAGCGATCTTCTAATACCCGGCATTCATTCAGTCTAGCACATGAACAGTATGTAGCCTACATGGGACATGCACAGCAGAGTTCGAATTAGAAAAAAAAAGTTACATGCACCTGTGCATGTAAAAAACTCAGGCCTAATATTACCCGTGTTTCTTCCCTTTTTATAATAGCCTTGGCCTAAGTAGGAACAATCAGTGAGATGATGCATGCCACCTAGCAATGGCTATGCATGCACATTGATACCATCATTACATCTAGGGCCCCCGAAAAAAAGCCGAAATAAATCCTTACATGCACCATTGAAGTATGACAATAAAAGATTAAAAAACTCAGGCCCAACATTATTCGTGTTTCTTCCCTTTTTATAATAGCCTTGGCCTAAGTAGGAACAATCAGTGAGATGATACATGCCACCTAGCAATGGCTATGCATGCACGTTGATACCATCATCACATCTAGGGCCCCGGAAAAAACGGAACTTTGACAACTCTCCGCGGAATTTAGCAAAAAATTATCCAGCTCAAAATACATGTAACTTTTTGATAGAAAAGATGAGCTATTATTCTCCAAAACCATATCAAATGAATTTCTGCATTTATGAAAGAGATACACAGACATTTTACCATCTATAATGATGGCAATTCACCCCTTAAATTATCAAAATCCATCAAAAATATGATCCAAACAGGAGAAGCAGCTTATTGAAAATCGTCAAAATTTTCTCGGTATAGGCTGCAATTTGCCTATGCAATAGTGTGTTAGCATAGTTTGCTTATGCACAGTAGGCTTCAAAGGAAAATTCCGGAATTTGGCTATGCTTGAAATGGAATTTTACAGAATATTTAAAGTTAAAAACAGAATTTTGTGATTTTTCAAGTGAAAAATCTGTGGCTCTACCTTAAAAACTGCTTATTGAAAATCGTCAAAATTTTCTTGGAATAGGCTGCAATTTGCCTATGCAATAGTGTGTTAGCATAGTTTGCTTATGCACAGTAGGCTTCAAACAAAAAATTCTGGAATTTGGCTATGCTTGAAATGGAATTTTACAGAATTTTTAAAGTTAAAAACAGAAGTTGTGATTTTTCAAGTGAAAAATCTGTGGCTCTACCTTTAAAACATTTCTCTTTAAACTACGTACCATTAGGCCTAGCCTTGGCCTACATGCATGCGTGCAGGTAAGCAACTTAAAGTTGCATGCACTGACAAAAAGTTACATGCATTGGTGCACGTATGCATGCGTTATTTCGAACCCTGATGCACAGTTATGTACCTCTGCAGGGCTTTGGGAACTGATGGCAAAAGGGCTGTCTTGCTGTTGACGTTTGCTTTGAGGCACCTCAAAAAGGCGTCCAAAGTATAAGTTGCCTGTAGAGCTGTTCTCATTTGAAACTTCTGCTGCATGAGACTGCCAAGTCTTACCATGATTGTGAAAGATTTTCTTCACAAAAACCCAAAGATCTTATGCTTTAAGATTAAGTAGCCTCATTTCAACTGTTGGTCGTTGACCTATCTTTGCTTTATATTGGTGTACTGTGTGTATAATGGCATTAGTACAGTAATGCAGTACAGTATCAAGGATGTGGGTGGAAAAATCAGGAATGTGGGAAGTGCCTCTCAGGGAAATTTTTGGTATTTGGGGGAAAATACAGGTTATGAGCATTTGAAGGGAAATATGGCTAGTTTTGTACATGAAAACATGTAAAAATTGTGGGAAATTTGACGTACTTGCCGGTAAATAAACATTTTCTTCAGCTCTGACCAAGGAGGTATCAAATTACACTTACTGCTCTGGCTGGACATACACTGTAAGCACTATGTGATGGTAGTAATGCTCCCTGACAATCCATTATTAAGGAATCAACCTCATTTGGTTGACTATTTTTGATGAATAAAATTGTCTAGATTCCAAATTTTGCAAAATTGTGGAGGAGACAGAGCAGAGTTCATTATTACACCAGATTTGGAGTCTACACTGTTTATGAGCCCATAATAGTCTGGGACAGTTGGGTTTATACCTAATCAACCACTGTACAGTAGTTGAAAAACTTGAACTTCTACTCATTTTTATCACGTCTACATTGATTGCACGAAAATTTAGATGTCTTGTAACAAGTACACTGACAGGTCCTGATGCTTTACTGAAGACCGTTGCCAACTGAAGAGACACTTTGTATACTTATATAAAAGTGTGGTACTACTGGTACAGTAGTTCTGCTTCCATCCAGAACTACAGCTGTACTGTTTTTTTAGGTCCCTTCCACCTTCCCCAGTTTCATGTGAAGTAAAAATAGCAAGTTCAGTAGAGTTTGGCAGTACTAACTAACCTCTTTGCCAAGATATTCTAAATTCTTTTCTTGACACACTTCAAATGAATCTAGACCATCATTAGGTTTCTTTACACCCAAAGCCTCAAGATAACCATCTCTCCAATACTGAAATATTAAATTTCCACTTTCTTATTTCTTTCCTCTGTCAAACAGCCGAAACCGAGGACATGCCACATCGTACCACAGCAGATGAGATGGATGCCGAGCGTTTAAAGAACGTGGCATACCAGTACCTCTGCCATCTCGAGGAAGCAAAAAAGTAAGTCCGCCAGATCTTCTAAGGTCATTGTGTGTATTTTTATTTTCATGTAGTGAATTAAACTTGATTGGATGAAATATTACTAGTGTTTCATACCAGTCTTGTTATTTGATATCTAGAGAATCACACGAGCCATCTCATTTTGAGAGGGTGGAGTCTTTCATGGATGGTTTATTTTTCTGTCATATCCCGTTTGATTTCCTGCTTTTCTGTAAACTTTTAATACGTGCAGTCACTTTCAGTTACTATTACGTTTACTTAGCCCATGTGCTGATTGCTCTTAAATTTCCATGTTGACTTTTACTCTACATTCTATTGATTTAGAAACTGTAAGTTTCTTAATGTAAAGGATCGTTACGTTTGGTTTGCTACATACACTGCAACAGTACCGGGAGTAATGAGAGTTTGCAGGCACAATCTTGTGAATTTAAATTGAATTTTGTGCTCATACCATTGCATGTAAGTTCCGTACCATGTAACAGGAAAGTTGACTGTTGTAGACTTGATGGAAACTAGAAAGTGGAATTAACATTAGTATTTAGTAAAGTGGCAAGCTGGAAACACGTGCTGATTGGTCACATGACCAACGGATGTGATTTTGAAATGGACATTAATAAGCGGATCAAAAACAAAAGACTCAAAGCAAAGGAATACTTGTCTCATTTATTGGAAGTGAAGAGGTAAGTGATCATGTCTGTGTTGTATTGCTCTGTGTGCTTCCTGTCCTATTTGAAATGTTTTCTATATCCACATTTCCATCCTTCATAGATTTATTCACTAGAATATATTGTACTGTATCATTTTAAAATGTACTGCAAAAATACTTGACATTATGAATGAAACTTGTTTAATATCATCAGGCCATCAAGAAGCTTGGATGGAGGTTTGAACCTTTAAAATTTATTTGGATGCATCAAAGTGCCTTTGTATTAAGTTTCCCCACCAAGATCTTACAGTATTTTTGTTATTCCTAATTGAGAAAGTTTTCTTGCCTCAGCAGGTGCCTAATCCTAATTCAGATTAGTTGCCAAATCCTAAAGATGGATATTGCACACACATTTTTCATCCATTTTTCTACAACTACAAATAAAAGCTACTGAAAGGGAGAAAACAGTTGCCCCAAAGTTTTCAAGAATCTGCTAAATCTTATAAATCACATATTTCACTCACAAACTCTTTCATCATGTTTCTGTATAGAAACATTGAATATTGAAGGTAAACTAAGGAGTTACTCAGCATGAATTAAACAAAAACATATTAAACAAAAGTACCGTCAGTCACATAATTGATAGGAGCCATTCCTGAATTAGGATGACGGCTGCCTTTTTCCTTTAAAATGTTCTGGGCACTGTACTTGTGAAGGAAGTGCCATGTGGGTACAGTGCATGGAATCGGTTGATACTGTAATTTAGTGCACATGATACTTTTCTGCCAAATGGGTCTTTTTGGGGTGAAGATTGTGGCAATGCCCTGATGCAGGCATCTTCCTCTTTCCACACACTTTTAACCAACGCAAGCCAGGCAGTTATAGTAAAACTGTAGTTGGGTCTTAGGGATAGGTGTAGTGAAAATCGACATTGGGTTTCTGACTAATTGAAAGTGATCATTATTTTTCTGGGCAAAAAGAAAATTCTGTCAAAGCACACTGTGCTATTCCCATCCTGTGCTTCAGTACATGCATTGTAAATCTGCAATGGAAGAGGGGATTTCCCTAAAAGTGCTGGTCACATTAATCATGTCATCTTTGAATGGGGAGTTGAAAGGAGGGTGTGTGGTGGTGCTACAAAATATATGACACATTCTGTACTCGTTTACACTAGTGTGCACAGTGTGTACCCGTAGCTTAGTTCACGTGTAGTTTTGTATAGTATGCTGTATGTAGACGCTGTGCGTAGACTTAAATTGTACTGAATACTGTGTACCTCATAAGCGAAGTAGCTAGATCATAGATAGAAGACCATGTTGTGAGGGTTGCAGAGGTATCCAGGGATTCCGCCAGAAATTCGAAAAAGGGGAGGGGGGGGGATTTATTACTGCTAAACCCTGAGTCCAAATTGATGCTGTGCTTAACCAAAGTTATAAGTAGGTTAAGGGGGGCAAATGCTTGCTTCAAGGCCCCTTTAAGGTTCAAAACGAAGGGTTTTAAAGGTCATTTATCTATGGAAGTTCAAGCATTGCTGCAAAAGTGTCCTCTTCAATAAGTAGAAACTAAAATGTTGAAAATTTTTTATACTTTTATGGAAACGAAGGGGGGGATTTTACCTCACTTCTTCTGGAAAGGTGGGGACAGATCCCCCCTTTCCCCCTCTGACGGAACCCTGGTATCCATGTGTGCTAAGAGAGTGTACTGTACCATACCTATTGGCTTTATTTCCAAGTCATTGTCTATTTCAGTATCTGGATACCAGAATGCCCATGCATTGCTTCAGCAGGAATATATGGTTACAATAATGTATGAAAATAAAACTTTTTTATTCAGTGCACCCTTCTTCTTACCTATCCCTACTACTACTATAACACTGGAATGCTGCAGTGCCTGAAATACCCGACTTGCAACACCAAGTACCCTGTGTGCATGGTACAGTACTTGTACATCAACTGGATGTACAGTACTATACACAAGAAATTACACAAATTATGTTTAGCAATCATCCTAAGCTTAATTTTTGGGAAATACTCTAAGCTAGATCTTTCACATCTCCTCTGTTCCTTTCCAATTATTGATGACGTGTCAGAACTTAAAGATTGGTAACCCAAGGAGGTGCTCTGCATAATTTTAACAAACAATGTGTCACATGATTTAAAAGTCATTCTTAGAATTAGCGTACCAGGATACACTAATTTGAATTAGGGTGATTGCATTTGCCCTTTAAAATACATGCAACATCTTTGACAAGAAGACAGAGAGGGAAAAAATCGAAAGTCCCTCTAAGTTCTATCTTGAGAACAGTCCTTCATTGCTTTACTATAAGAGGCTTGCATACTAATCAGTCACTCAGGTAGTTGAGCACTCCAGACAAGATGAAATCACAATATTTTGTTAACCTCTTTGATTACAGTTGTGTGGGAAGTATTTTTACAACACCCTCAACCAATTTTAAACAGCCTGTTTTTAAAACTCTTGCAATAACCCAGCTTAAAATTACAAAATACTGAAAATTCATTACACAGTCCACATACCATCAAAGTGAAACTAGGCTCAGTGCCATTTTCCCTTTGTGTTACCATGGAACCTAAGAGTGTATTTCTCAGCCCTTTATATAATATTAGAAATGTATAGGACTATTATGTTTTTAGGTTAAGTCACAACTAAGGAGGTTCTTTCGCTTTACGCAGCGTCCGTTTCCTGTTTGACACAGCATCCTGGTAGAATTTCCCTCCCTTTTTCAGTCTCTGTTCCTTTGATGCTCAAAACCTGAAAGGCATGGCAGGGACAACTAGTTGGCTGTGAAAACAGGGACTTGGAAAGGGAAAGTAGAATTTGGGGTACATGTTGCCCTGACAATCTCACTGTGATCTGATAGAAATTTTCAAATTCTAGAAAATTCTATCGTTACAGTTTAGAGTTAGACACGGATATACCTGCAGCTGTGTGACTGAAGGATTCACCTTAGTGGCCATGGTGATAGGCAGCATGCATACTGCAGAAGTTAACATAGTGTATAAGCTATGATTACATAGCAGAATAAAGTGTTGCACCAATATTACCAAATTAGGGATTCCAAATTTTAGGTATCAGCCAGTAGCGATACCAAAACAGGTGAATTTTAGTATCAGCCAATACAGAAATGTAGGCACTGCACACAAAATTTTTGGCTATTGTGCACTACCATAGTATCATTTTACTCACATGAGGTCAAGTATTGCACCTTATGGTCAGCAATTGGAAAAAAGAGTAACCTTTGTACAAGTTATAGAGCTACCAGTATCATTTGGGCAAATAGCTGCATTCAAGGTAAATTTGACTGAAAGCAATGAAGAAGGAATTTGAGGAATATTGGCCAAAAGCGATATTGAATGCAGAGTAGGTCCAATAATAGTACAGAATTGTTGACTGCTTCTCACTTTGAAAGGCTGTAAGCAGTCCCCTTAAATTTATTTTGAAACATCATCTTTGTCTTGACATAGCAATTAGTTAGTTAGATGAAATTTAACTACACACCAACACAAATGTGTTATATAGTGTCAAGCAAAGTTTAAATACAGTTCAAGTCCTTCCCTGTAGTCGCCTCTTACGACAGGCGGGAAATACCGTGGGCATATTCTACAATCCCCAGCCCACAGGGGGCATCTTGACATAGCAACAACCATCTGACCTATGAAGGTTTGTACTCACCTACCCCAGACCAAATTAATGTCGGTTTGTAGGCAACTTAAAACTCACAAACAGCTCTCAGACCACCAGATACCAACCCGACAAAAACATAAGCAAATTTTCTTTGAACAAAAAGTGTGGGCCTAGTTAGCAGGATCCTCTCCATGATATGCAAATTGAGAGAGAACCAATAAAAATAATATTGAGATATATATGGGCCTATAAAGAGCTTGAAGTAACTGGTACACGAAAACTATGCCATAAAACCTACAGTTACAGCTTGGGAATGTCTGTACTGTACAACAGGCAGTTTGTGTCTTGAAATATGGTGGTGTACAGTATTTACACCAATGAATTATTGGTTTTTGTCTAAAATGGTCAGACCACCTGCAACCAATATGATGTTGGTCTTAACAATGACCAGCCAGACTGCTCAACCATCAGTCCAAGCCTTCCAGACAATCCAAAACAAGCAACAGGTTTGGGTGGTGTTGGTTTGGTCCTGTTTTAGGTTGGTCTATAGACCCTTTTCCAAATAGCAGTTGCAGTGGATTGTGGGATAGAGTTCTGGGAGGCGATATTGTTGTCAATGGCATTTTGCTGTGGCAAAAAACGATACACACCAAAATTCTATCCCACAGTCCTTTGTAATTCCTATTGGGAAAAGAGTTATATTGCTGTATGCACACTTTTACCATTGAAGAGCTTGCAACCTCTTATAGTTCACACTTTAATATTGTTATATTGTTAAGTTCTCAGTTTGAGAGGTACCCTGCAAAATTGACTGTACATACCAGTGTTGGCACTGTAGGTCTCAAAATTCAGAGAAGGGGGGGGTAATTGCCTCCATACTATTTGAGGGGGATTTTGGTTCAAAGGGGGGGGGGGGGGGAACAGGAGATACGTATAAGTTGCAACATAAAAAGTCAAATTTTTCCTCAGAATATTTTCCCAACAGGAGCAGGATATTCCTGCCAGTGTGCAATAGTACTGATAGTCCAGCGTTTGCTTTGTAATCGATTAATTGTGCAGTTCTCGCGATTAGAGCGATTAATCGAGAACAAGTATGACATCAATATGCTGTCATTGGTACATTGCAAAAACACATCAGAAAATCTTCTGTAATTTGGTATATACTGTGTTCATTTCCTTTGTGGTTTCGTGGAGGGTTGGCTGGCCTTAACATTACAAAACGGTTAACAAACAAATATACAGGTATTTCTGACAAATTGTTTCCATGTTTATTTTATTTTTTTTTGTTAGTTGAGTATGATATGGTGCTAAGTACTTGTAATCGAGAAATCGAAAGTCAGGTTTAGAAGGCTAGAAGGCGATTAATCTGACTCCCAAAGTGTAATCGCGACTACTGACGATTAATCGGTTACGACTATCAGCACTAGTGTGCAAGTGATTTTAAAACTTGAGGATTGATTCTGAAGAAAAGTGTGGGAATTGCCCAGTTCCACTGTCTAATGCGAACACTAGTACAGTATGTATACCCAAACTCATGAGTAGGGTTATCTACAAGACACTAAGTGCTTGGTTTTGTTGTAGACTACTTCTCTGTATTTATTTTCCACTGTAACATTGTTATTCACATTACAGACATACACAATATACAATTTTAGATTTAGTAAATGCAAAGAAAATACAGTGGTTAGAGCACTGGTAGTGAAAACAATGAATTCAGTCAGTAAGGAGCAACTACAGAAGGGCCTGTATGCAGTGAAAGAAAATACTAAGTGAAGACAGGGCTATGACAACAGTGATAAGGCAAGAATGACAGTAGTAAAAACAAATAAGATATACTGTACCATTGGGGTCAGTTTTGTTTATACTTATGAATACCCCTACCAGAAGGTTGGAGAGACTCTTGAGGGCACAAGTAGTTACAGTAACTTTGACTACAGTTTTTTTAGTTTTTTTTTCTTACACAGATGGGTAACAGGTCTTCACTGTCCATGTGTAGTGTAGCCTACACTGTATTTTACATCTCAAGGCCAGACTTACAGGTTCATGTATCAATGAAAAGACAAGGTCAAATAGTTTCAGCATTATTTCCTCTAGCCCCTAGATTGCAGGCTTTCATAGCAACAGTATTGTTTGGGTCAGTTAAACAACAACCCAATGACCTGTACATGAACTTTCAATCTTATGGTAATATCACTAAGTGAAATATATTAATGGGACTTTATATTACCAATAGTATTAAAACACAGTGAAAAGAAAAATTTTCTTCCTAATTTTTCTTCAAGTGCCTAATGTAGATAGACCCAAAACTTTCATTTAAAGGGTTTGTTTAGGGCTACTATTTTTTGTGTTTCATTGTAATATTGTCAGCTACTGTATTGTCAGTGCAATTGCCATCCCTTGGCTAATCAAGTAAGTCTGTAGGGCTGGGGCTGTGGCCAAGTGGATAAAGGCAGTGGCATTTGAAATAATGGAGCTTAGACACTGGGAGGTTTATGGTTCGAACCTTGGCTGGGTCAAAGTAAGGTGGGTTTTTCATCCAGGAGCAATCTATGGTTTTCCCATCTGAACTGGCTTTTCAAAAGAAACCTTATTTGATCCAAATTGTTGAGTCGGTTGCCACCCATCGTGAATTTGTAATCTGTAAGCTAGGCTTCTCCCACATTTGTTGCGTTGTAAAACTACCCTTCAAGGGCCTGAAGATGCAACATTGCAACTACAGTATGCTGTGTTGGTCCGTTGTTGCGTATTGAGGACAGTTCTGAAACTTTGTGTCACAAATTTACTACGGGTTTTGGTAGGTGACCATGTCTGTGTGTCTGTTTATGTACCTGTCAGTCTCTGTCTGTCAATCCGTCCATCCGTGTCTGTCAGAGCAGCACTGTATCACTTGAAATGGTAAATGGATGACTGAATCTACATCGCCCCTCTCTTACCTCCTATCTACAATTGTAACCCTCACTTACCCGTATTAAGGTCCTGGCAAGTTTGATCACACAGAAGAGGAGGCCGGCCTCCGCTAGAGGGCGGCCTCCCCCGTCCTCTTCTCACTTGCCTCGTCAGAGCTTAGACACGTATTTTGTGATCCTGCGCATTTTTCAGAGTTTTTCTGGATTTCTATCGAAGTTTGGAGCTTGCTTCCGTGTGGACTCCTTCAGAATTGGTATCAGAAGTGTTCTGCAGTGGGTTTTGATGAGTATAAATTTCGTTTGGGATCTTTTTCGGGCCTTTTTTAGGTTGCCTTTTTTTAGTTGCCTCTGACGAGGCAAGTGAGAAGAGGACGGGGGAGGCCGCCCTCTAGCGGAGGCCGGCCTCCTCTTCTGTGTGATCAAACTTGCCAGGACCTTAATACGGGTAAGTGAGGGTTACAATTGTAGATAGGAGGTAAGTATCGGGGCTCGTAGATTCACAAACCAGGGAGTTTTGGGGATTTACTTTGTTAAAACAGCAGATTTTTCAAGAATGAAGATAATTGACACGAAATATTTTTTCTGTATTAGATGTTAAGGTTGAAGATTCACATGTAGGCTTACTACTCTCTTTATATTTCTTTTAGTGTTCATATTTCCAGTTACAATTTATCTTTGCATGCACTTTAATTAAGTACCTTTCAAAACTTGCTTTCATACAGGACACGTTAAGGTGAAAAAAGCTCTAAAAAAACTTAAAGGCTTGCGCATTGTCATATTATCATGAAATGAATGACTATTGATCTTAGTCCTGTTTTAACTTTTCACTTTTAATAAGTAGCGTCCAATTATTGTGTCTGTAACTTCTTTTTGTGGAGACTTTTCAACATTGTTTAATTTCCAATTCTTTATATGCATGTATGTACAGTAACATGCATGTTTAAACTGGGCAAGAGGTACACACACTAGTTTTTGCATTCTCAAAAGCTTGAAAGTGCTTGAAGTTGAATGGCCTATTTTGAAAATTGAAGCCCTTGAAAGTGCTTGAAATCAAAGCCCTAATAGTACTTGAAAGTTTGTTATTTTATAATACAATCATGGAAAGTTTCTTAAATTTTTTTTTTTTGTCCTCAACTCTTTCCAAAAGCAAAGACTTTAATTCAGAATTCTGTTTAAAAATCAATAATCAGTCTTGCAATTTAATCTTGGAAAGTGCTTAAAAAGACTCGATTTTCCTAAGAATAAAAGTATGAACTTTCTTTCCTTCAATTTACTTAATTATGTGATGATTAATGCATATTTCTCACCAGTAATTGCAATCAGCTTTAAAGGAGTTAAAATGATTGTGACAGTTAGAGGACTCTACTTAAAGTAGCACCTTCAGTACAGTAGTCAAATTGTGACTTACTGTAACCATCCTTGTAGTCATAACTCCCAAGGGGAATTTTCAGACCTTCAAAAATCATATTTTGTTCTCAAAATTTTGCATAAATTTGTATTCTTTCAGAAGTTTAACAGAATGTTGTAGAAAAACTGTGGCTCATTTTTTTGTGTTGTTTACCCTGGACATCAGTGCAGTTTACCACGCTTCAGTGGACCACATCAATTCTGACATATTTGGTCAGCTCAGGGAGTTGTCAGTGACAACTCCCTGGTCAGCCACAGTACTGTAGAACCTGACACTTTCTCACTGCTGCAGTAGTTTTGATGTTACTCTATATTCCTTGTAAAGAAAACAAGTTACAGTTGTGTCATTTTCAGAGTCAAGACCATAGGCCATGGGTACCCCTTCACAATAACACTTGAGTCACCCAAGCCTAGCAGTAAGGGATTTAAAGGTCACAAGTCCTTATGCAAATTTAGATATTTCATCTCCTGTTGTATTCATTTGTAGCTTTTGTGATAATGCAGGCACAGCTGAAGGAAAGCTTCACTTCAACTTTTTTCCCCTTCTGAAACTGGTCACTGTACCTAAGAAGGAAGACTTTATTTCCTTGGAGCTTAGAGGATGAAGCTCAATTTATACTGTAGCAAATTAAAAGATTAACAATGCTGTGTAAATGTAAATTAGATCCTTCCAATTTGATCTTGGCCAGGAGGGAGGCTCAGGGTTAGATGCACAAGATGAAGGGTACATAGAATGTGACTGCTCCATAATGAACAATGACTAAACATCAAATGCACTTAGGCTCAAGCTACTTGGCATGGGGGTGTTGCTCAACTTACTCAACTGTACTTCAGAGTTTCCCTTCTGCTGGCCACTACAGTTCTCCAACATTGTCAGTTAGGCACCTCAGCCATTGAGAACCCTATTTATATTTCGGAGGGTCGCGAAAAGGATTCCGCTGCAAAAAATAACTGTCAAATTTCTCACTAAAAATAACCAGTGGGAGTGATTCTAAGAACCAGTGATCTGCTTTATAAGCACTGCATAACCAAGTCAAATCAAACTCCAACTTGAGGGCCACCAAGATTTCGGAGTAGAAAGTTGGGGCCACCAAGCAAAAAGTTTGGAGACCCCTGGTGTATAAAACCTAGAGGTGTATTAAAACTCATTGGTAATTGTCCACAGTTCATACAGTAGCTGCTAGTATATAATTTTTCCTGCATCAGTTATGGCATCATTGTGGGAGTTGCAACTCCTTCAGAGTCATGACTAATAGAGCTGCAGGTACCCAACTCCAAAAATTTTGCAGTTGCCCAACTCCACTAGCCATGATTTCAGATTAGGGAGTCCACATTTAGCAGCCTAGGGGAGGGGTCCAATCTTTTCAGTCCTCACAAATGACTCGGAAATAAAGATTAACATACTAGACAAGCTGCCTTTCTAAACTATGAAAGCCTTTTTAAAGGGGTGGTGGTTGATATGGCTGTCCAAAAGATGGTCTGGATGTTTCTTTGGTTGGACTGGCTGCCGTAAAGATGGTGTGGATCTTTCATTGGTTGGGGTGGCTGCCGTAAAGATGGTGTGGATCTTTCTCTGGCTAAGTAATGGAAGGTCCTCAGTTGACCTAGCACTGTAAAAGTTTTGATTCCATTTACAGCTCCATGCTGCTACTACATGTTGTGTGCATACTTGATAAGGGTTGGCCTTGCAATACAACTGGTAATTACAGGAGTTCTGCTTCAATGCTTTTCATACTCTGTATTGGTCAGGATCAAGGAGTGCTGTGGTTCACTAGTAATGTGATTTCTTGATGAGATCTTGTCTAATGAAGAACTACTTGGTTCCAACAAAAAGGAATAAATCTGTAGAACAGGGATAATGAATAAGCATCACTTCAGAAAACAGAGGGTCTTTCAGAAATTGTACAAACATTTTAATTTGTGAAAACTGTAGATGTTGCCTATTTGAGTTTGACAAAAATGGAGATATTTTAATCGTTGGCTTTGGAAAAGAGGTGCTAGGATGTTTTTGAATATAATTTAGAGGCAACAGGCAGTCAGTTCAATCAGAGTTAGTGTACCCCTTCCGTCTTGTTCATAAATGGCCTATTTTGATCATGTGACAATGTTTTTGTTAGTGAATTGTGAAATTCAAGGAGAATGTCTCCTTGTTTTACCTATTGTTTGTAATAGTTTTGTTCGAAACGTCTTCAGAGGTGCTTTTAACGCAATAAGAGATGTGCAAAAATTTGCTGATTTTTCAAAGCAAATTTTGGGGCGACTGCCTACTGCCTTTAAGGGAAATATTGGATTGTGGAACGGAAACTTTTCATACTTGAAAACCATGATTCGTAGATGTTTAAAAAATTGTAGGCAATTCAAACTAAGATACTGCAGCTGGGTAGAAAACCTTTTTTCAAAGTTTCCAGCAGGAAAAAAAAATACTACTTTACTGGCCTCTAGCCAGACAAGGCACTAAATGGGAGAAAGGTACTGTAGCTTGCAGGGGTGCACACATTTTCTAGAGGGGGAACTTCCCCCAGTCTGCCCCTCCCTTGGCTATAGGCTTGCTGCTTTGTAGCTCATGAAGAATTTGTTGTTTGTTAGCAGTCACATTTTTCAAATGGTTCAGCTTGCATAACTCTGACATGTAATAGTGATACATATTATTATTTTGGGGAAGAAATTCAGAAAAACTACAAATTTCCAGACTTTATTTTTGAGAGTAAACAGCCAAAAAAGCTGTTTGGTGTGTGCTATGTACAGATGCACTTTACATGAGTGCATCTAGTACTTTCCTTCAACCTTATCAAGCCATTGCCTTACAGTAGTACTACAGCATGACAAAAAAGGAACTTTTTGAGTTAACCATTTGAAACAATAAAAGCCTGGCCATAGAGTGCTGTATTTGCTTAGTTGATTTGGAAGTACTATAGACAAATGTGACCTGGAGAAAAGTGTTGGGGGGGGGGGAGGGGGAGGGGGAAGACTGTAGAGGTAAACTCAATTTGTCTGTGAAGTTTCAATTAGATTTTCAGATTTTTCATATGATTAATTCTCAAGACTGACCTTTCTATTGTACTTTTCCTGTATGTTGCATAATGAGACATGTCCATTGCCCTCTAAGTTTAGCTCCAATGCCTGACCTGTATTGCAGACAGTATATTGAGTTACACATTGACCATAAACCTGAAATGATTTGAGATATCATTTCATGGGTGTTACCTTGTTACTGATAAGATTAAGGAAGGTATGTATACAGTATGTCTAGAAAAAGTGATTGTTTGCTCTTTAAAGGAGGGAACCATTATGCTAGTCCATAGACTGGATAGTTTGCAACTTATCAGAGTTGTATTTTGCACTGTAGCTGTGTGAGTTACACTGTATAGCCTAGGCTCTCAAGTGGTGACCCATTTGCACCAGCTACATGCACTAAAATGGGAGGGGGGGGGGGAATGAGAATGTAGGAGCCCAAAATTTAATAAGATGAGCTGCCTAATGAAGTTCTGGCTACTACAATAGATTTAGGGCAGAAACTAAAAGTAGCCATAGACTGAAACACTTGAGAACCTCTGATGTATAGTATCTAAGGAGATGGGAGATGCATGATGCATAAAGTCAGAAAATGAAGATGTGCAGTTCTCAGATTGGTTGGTGGTGTAGAGGCCACTCACACATTCTAATTCACATGTAAACACCAGAAGCACTGAATTTGGCATTTCTGAAATTGTCATGGTTTGCAACCTTTTTTTTAACTGACCGTATTTTAACCTTCAATGCTGGCATTTCGTATGGACTATTTTCCTTTCAAATGCATAATTTCCATTATTTCTTCAGGAAACAAGATTTTCATCTTTCTCAATTAGCCACACCAGTTGTGTGGTCTGTTGAGAGAATGATCACTGCTGATTACTACATAACATAGTACCAATTTTTTATAACACAGTCCCAAACTGAGCATGTGCTGCTTTTTCAGTACATACAGGATCAGTGTCAAATAATTTCTATTTAAGAATTTTGTTCCTTTAATGGGTTGCCAAAGTTTATTGCTGTGTCACAGAAAGTATTGCAGTTCGGAAAAAAATTGTCCCTTCCAAAAAGGTTGAAAACTTGGGTATCTAACTGAGTACAGTCTGTTGGACTTGGCAACTGGGAAGAGCTGACGCACTCTGGAGAATGCCCTCCAACACTGTACTTTTAAAACTTGCCAAGGACTAGTTGTGGATATTGGATTACATGTGTAAATAGTAGATTAACAAGTATCGGGCTAGTTAATTCCCAAACCAGGGAGTTTTGGAGATTTTGAGACTGATAGAGACTTTACAGTTTTCGTACTAGCATGGAGTTATATGTAGGCCACTAACCTGTACATGGTGCCAGTATTTTTTCCATAGCTCACTAATACCAGGGAGTTGCTATATGACAAATAGCAACTCCTGGCTTATACCATGGAGCCTTTTCTCAAGGTTACTAGCTGATCTCCATGTTGCAATCACATGAAATCTCTGATTTGGATGTTTTATGTCAGCAAGGAAGTCCAGAGCTGATGCCAGTTCAGTGTTGCACCGGCAACATGAATGTTCAACCTTTTCCCCAGCATAGCATGATTGAATTAAATGCACCTGCTAAAGGATTAGGTCATTGAAAACTTAACCTTGACAACAATGGCACTCAAAATGTTATGTGGGAGGGCATGTATACACAAGTGTATAGGCATGGGACTCAGTCTTGTGGTTGTGGGTGTGAAGTAAAATGTACCTCCCACTCAAAGTTTACTGTCGGTAGCCAACAGTATATCTTTTATAAAGGTTTAATATTTCTTTGACCTAACTAAAGTAGGGTTCAACTATTTTATTTTGCAGTCTCTTTGGTCTGAAGGTTCAGTCCATAATGTGAAGGTACATAATGAAATGCAAAATCTATTTCGCTCCTACTTACCTCCCATATTACTACAGTTGGACAGTCCATGTACCTTGGAACAATGACTGGCAATGAATGAATTCCCTATAGATGGCACTCTGTCTACTTTCTGAATATCCTGCTGAAGTTACCCTTGTTTCATTGACAGCGGAACATCATTGTGTTTTCATTTGCTCTGTTTTCTTAGTGATTTTTTCCCATGTTTGGTGTTTGTGAAGTCAGGCCTCTTGAGATCGGAAAGAAGAGTTCTTCCCCATCAATTTATGGAAGTTTGATATACTTCCTTTTTGGGGGGTGGTTCCTTACTTGTGTTTTTCTAGGAGTTTCTGGCCTTGTGTTTGAGTGGATGCACCCTGTACCTAGTAGGTTGGTTATCTGATTCAGTCAACTATCAGTTGAAGAGCCTAAGATGGGGAAAGCAACTTCCAAAGTAGGAGAAGGGGGCTTAGAAAGGTGGGGGGGGGGGGGGAAGCGTGTATAGGCCTACATATATATATATATATATATATATATATATACATATATATATATATATATATATATATATATATATATATATATATATATATATATATATATATATATATGTATACTTGCTTTCCATTTACAAATACAAGACTGTCACAGTTATGATCCTACAGTAGCAATGTCATTGACTCATTTCCTGCTGTCTAGTCAATAAGGCTCTTTCATGGATGCTTAATTGTGGTGTGAGGACAATATCATGACTAAGAGTGCTCATATCATGGGAACCATTTACACACTACACAGCACATATTTGGCATCTGATAGTTTGTTTTGTCCTTTTTGAGGCTTTATAAATTTTGTCACTCCCTACATGATTTAGAGGTGCAGGTAGTCATTCCAAGGGGTGGGAATGAGTGACCTACAGGGTACAGTATATTATTTACTAACCTTCATAGCAGGTATGGTAGATGTACACCTCTATTGAGTACATACTCTTAACACTTGCGAACAATGACAGAGATCATCCAATTTTGCTGTATTCATGAGCTCAGTTTGATTTTACCTCTTGACTGCTGATTAGTTTTAACATATGAATATTCATATTGCATGACAAACCTTCAGCTGTAATGTTCACTTTTACACAGAGTCAATGTAACTTCATTGTGTGAACTTCAAGTAGGAAAAATCACACACTAAAACCCCATTGACCTTGGTCGTCTGAAACAGCATGGTAGTCAGACTTGCTTTAGTTGATTTTTCATTGAATATTTATAATTTGGGTTTGTTGTGATCGTATATATGAATAGTTAATAGCCTATAGTTTTTACGCAGTTTCACAAAGAAATCTAGCGAAAGTTCGGGGACGTTGGTAGTAGGAGTGCAGCCAGTATAGGTGCAGGAGTAATACACATCTGCTAAGTGGGCGCAACAAGTCTGGTTATTCAACAGGTGCCAGTACTTTGTGTAGCATTAGATTTCAAACTATATGTGATCCCAGTCTTTGATCATGTGCAGGTTGATTTAGTGCAGGTGTTGTGTTAAATGTGGTGACATTGGAGGTTAAATCCTTGTAAACAGACCGAGACAGTCTACTGCACCAGGCCTGCATGTGTTTGCATTTACTCTCAGTCAAGGTATGATGAGTAATATTATTGTGTATCCAAAGGTATTGTTAAAATTGCAACCAACCTTTTTAACCTTTGTTCTCTTCATACATTACAGTATGTACAGTACAGGCACTTACGTATGTACATGAATAGTACTGTATGGGTTTTGTATTACTTTACGATGTATGTTCATGATCATGCATACTGACAGTATATGTCTGCATTTGGAAAAAGGTTGTATGGTACAGGGTACAGGTTACTGTGAACAAGCATCATGGCATTAGATCTAGAGTAGGGTACCTGAACTAGAACATTATACAGTATCAGAAAGATTAGATTCACCCTTTGATTGGAAAGACTGGTATGCGTTATAAAGATGATCATAAATTATCTTGCAGGGATTTTATAAGTTAAATAGATTGTGAGTGAAAGAATTCTCCTAACTCTTTCCTGTCGCTTTGCAAATTTTGTGTCCATATTGAAATGATCATAGCTACACAGTAGTTCATATGTGTATCATTCTGGACAATAATTGTGGGTGTTTGAAGGGATCAGAGGAGGTATCTGTAATTGTGAACCACCCCTCATGTAAGAGCAGTACTTACTAAACCAGGGCTGGAAATATAACATCATGAGTGCAAGGTGTGCAAGGTCATTTTTATGTCAGCTTTTAGGGCATATTTAAGGCACATTTGTGCATTTCACAGGGTAACAAGGCTAATAATAGTTTTGGTTGAAACTTTTTAGGAAGGGCATGAAGGGCCAGGTGGCCTTGGCAAGTATGTCATTTTTTAGGACACCAGGGCCATTGCCAAAAATATTTAAGCCATGGCCTCTGTAACTTTTGTTTATATTTCCAGCCTTGCTAAACCTATTGTTTGCATGCCCCAACATGTTTGGCTATGATGTTTTAGTGTCTCAGAAGTGCCTTGAAAAAGGGCACATTTATTGCTTTTATCATGCCCCATTTTATCTGACCAATGGCAATGCTTTGCCTCTTTACACCCTGCCCTCATGATTTATGATCAATATGGCATTGCAGTTTGCCATTTATTCCAAATTGCTACTAAAAATCATACAGCTGTGGAATGGTGAAGTATTGTGATACATAGTTATTGGCCTGTATACAGCAATGGACTTAACATTGCAATGTCAGCCATTTCAAATCAAATTTTATAGTTTTCTGCTGGAAAGCTTGAAGTTGCTGTACAGTTAATTGAATTTTCCCCCTGTCTCTCCAAGCTTCCAATTTTCTACTTGAAGTCATATTGCAAGAAGGATGTGTGATTCAGGAGGTCAAATTCCTGATGAAATTTCCATCTTTAATTTATTGCCAGTGCCTGGTAGGGTAGTGAATAAATAGTTTGTATTTCAAAAAATTTCTTGAACTCCCTGGTTTCACAATCCAGACTACTGTAGTTTGCAGCCAGTAGCTGAGAGATAGCAAATCCCCTGGTGGGCAGACTTCATTTAGACTGGGGTGGAAATAAACTGTATTCTGTACACATTATGGTTGGTCCTCTGTGCACTGAGCACCTGCTTTGTGGATTAGAGTACAGCTACCTGTTTTGTGAATTACTACTAAAAGGAACAGACACCCATGTTATGACAGATGACCAAATGCCTCAGTGAATATTTTGTTTGGTTTTCTTAAATACTTATAGCCTGTTCTCACGAGCTCTGGCTTGCCCCACTCATGCCCTACCCTTGCTCCACCTATCGATGTAACCCTGACATTTTCCTCGTGTGAACGCGGCAAGCCCGGGTTTAATTAAGCCCCTCATTCGAGGTAGGGTTAGAGCAGCCAAGCCCAGGGCAAAGTATGACAGGTGTAAATAAATAATTGCCTTTTGGGAGTGATGTGAGGTCAGATTGTACTTCTTGTGGTTTCTATTCACCAGTGTTGTATGGATTTGTGCATAGTGCTTTGATACATATGATAATTTAACAATTGTGTACTGAATGTCTTTCACTCTTGCACTTCTCCTAAAAAGAGAGAAAAATGTAACTTGTACAGTATTTTTGTCAGGATAAAGTCATTGCACACTTAGGAAGTTGTTTTAATTAACTTTAAGTTAATCTTCAATTAATTTATTAGTCCGCTAAGTACTTTCTGACAAAATGTCAGTAGTGTTTAATACTTATTTGTTTTAATACAAGTCTTAACTACTATTTTACATTGAGGGACTAATCGCAATTCTGTACAGTTTCGTGGGGAGACAAAATGGCGTGGATTGCAATGGGGAACCCCTTTTCTCTGTATGAACATGTGTATCGCCGAGGTACATTCAACACTGAAGGCTGAAGTTGCCTTAAAAAGTCTGTCTGCACAACCAGTCGCAGATTTACAGGGGACTGCCTCTCTCACTCCTCACAAGCCCCTCTCCCCCCCCCCCCCCAAAAAAAAAAGAAAAGAAAAAAGGAAAAAAATAAAAAAAAAAGTTAACAAGATTTTCTAAAAAAGTAACCAGAGTATATATCTTTCTGCCCAGTTTGGATGTAGCTCAAGTTTGAATCAGCTCTATTAAAAGCCCATTTAAGTGGTGGGCGACGAGAGGAGGAATATGGTGAGTGACTGAGCAATGGTGCGGGTCTACATATCTATGGACATGAACATATGAGCTGGGAGAATGACAAGCTCCATTAAACTATAGTATCAAATTTGTGTTGAAGAATGAAATGTATGCAATCTGGGGGATCTAGATGCCAAATTTTCATCATGATGATTTAAGACTCCAGAATGGAGAAGTAGGAGGCGCATATGTCCCCTCCAATCGAATTTCCGACAGACTGAAGGACAGACGGAAGGACAGACGCATGGCGGAGTTTAGGGAGAGCAGGGAGCTGGAAGACTTCCAACTCTCTGGGGAGAGAAAGATAAGGACGGAAATGAGAAAGGAACAAACCATCAAGCGAGGCTGGCAGTATGGGGGAGAGACTGCAGAGGCAGCTAAGCTCTGGCCGCCATGTTAATTTTTCATCACTATCAATAACGGAGGTTTTCTTCACGGAAGATTTTCTTTGATAGTCAAACAATGTGTGAGAAAGAGCTGGTTGCATTGCCATGGAGTGTGGTTTGGTGTCAGCACCTAATGAGTGGGTCTAGAAAAATTGACAGGTAAAGAGAAATTAAAGGAGCTGAGTAGCCGACAAAGTAGAATAAATTCTCCTCGGACCGCCGACTTCGTTACCGTCACATCCGGTTATGCTTCTTGGTTTATCGATTCGATCCGATACCCATACTTATCAAAGCCATGCATGCAATGTGTCTGGTGGTAACAGTACACTTGTTACCACCGTTAACAGTATTAACGTTAGCCTAACTTAGGCTAGCGTTAGGGCCTAGGTCTACCACGAAAAACAAACTCATTGATCGAAAAAAACAGTTTCAATACCTGCAAAATCCACAATGTTGTTCATGAACCTCCTGCAGATGATGCGCGAAATAGGCGTGTGCCTTGCCACTAGTAACGCTAATATACTACATACGTACGAACGTTGTGAGTTGTGTGTACTACATGCAGGGCCGTAGCCAAGGTCATATTTTTGGGGAGGGGTGAAGGTCCCAATCAAGGGTGGCGCCAGCGGGGGGGCCATGGCCCCCCGTCGGGGAAGGCTGGCCCCCCCCCGTCGGGGAAATTTTTCGGTTTCGTCGGGGAGCTGTTATGTATACGATAAAATATGTAGTCCCCGACAACGCCCAGTCGCCCCGACGATTTACTAATTTTGGTCTAAATTAGGGCAAATTCTTCAATAAAAACCCCAAATTTTCCAATTTTCTTCTTCAAAGCCCCATTTTTTTTCAAATTTTTCATGGAAAATGCCGGCAATTTTTTCAAATTTTCTCCAAAAGAGCCCAAAATTTTCACCGCGCTTCGCGCGCCAAAATTTTCCTTCAAACATCGTTTCGGCACTTTATTTCCTTCGTTGAGACTTTGGGTTGCTGCCCCCCCCCCCGTCGGAGAGCTTGGCCCCCCTGTCGGGGAAATCCTGGCGCCACCCCTGGTCCCAATTTCGACTGGATGGATGTCTTTTCCAACTTAATGGTGGCGCGTAAATTGCACCGTTTTTTTTTATGCGCCCTGCGTTTACATAGAGCAGTGGGGACACATAAAGGTGCCGTCGTGGGGGAGGGGTCTAAGGGGAGGGGGTGTCCCCTTCCCCTTTGAGAAATTTTTGTTAATTTAAGGTTGCTTAGATGCAAAATGGGGCTATCTTTAGGATATTTTTGGAGCTGATCATATATGGCTAGAAAATGTCCATGATTAAGTGAATTCTATTTTTTTCGACTGGTTTGATTCTTTTTTCCAAATGAGTGGCGGCCCGTAAACTGCACCTTCGTTTTGCACCTTGCGTTTGTTTACAGCAGTGGAGATCCTTCCTTTGTCACTACATAAAGATGCCGTCCTGGGGGAGGGGCCTAAGGGGAGGGGGACACCCCTTCCCCTTTGAGAAATTTTTGTTAAGGTAAGGTTGCTCAATCAGATGCAAAATGGTGCTATCTTTGGAATATTTTTGGAACTGATCATATATGGCTGAAAAATGTCCATAATTTAGTGAATACTAAGATTTGGTTAGGTGTAAGCAGAAAGTATGTCTAAGTAGAAGAATACGTTGTCAACAAACCTCCTGAAACCCGCCTTTTTGAGTACTTAAGTGTCTTCTGTTCTGGCATCTAAGGCTAGCATATACCTGTATAGGGCCTCCTGGAAGCTCTGGATCAATTATATAAAATAGGGGCAATGAAATAATGCTTATTACCTGACATCTAAATAATAACATAGAGTATGACGCCGTGCACTTTACATCTATGGTATTTTTACTAATTTTGAAGGAAAATCCAGAGAAACATCTTCCAGCAATGGGGGAATGGGCGGGAGGGAAAGTATAGGTGCAGAAAGGTGATATTAGACCTCCCAGACAGGTACTGCAAAAGGGTTGAAGGACTAACAAGCGCGTTTCAGAATACACCTAGTTTATGCTATAAAAGTTCACTGGTACGTTTGTGCTTATAATGTTCATAAGTGATACAAGGAGGGTTGTGAGGATTGCGCGTGAAGTGCGCCGAAATTTGGGGGTACACTTCAATGCCAAAATGAAAAACCTGCATACAGGCTCAGCCAGGGGTGGTGCTTTGATTGGCCTACATGGGGGCAAAGCGCCCTGACTGCAGGTGGCAGCTACTCTAAGTCCCCGACAGATGAAATAAGTTGCCGAACCCGAAATGTAAGGCGCGCGAAGGGCGCCGAAAAATTTAGCGTTATATTGAAAAAAGATTCCACATTTTTGTTTTCATTAACGGAAGTTGAAAAACTTTGGGTTTTTATTGAAGAAACTGGACAAAACCATGGAATTTGTTGGGACGACTGTATGGTCGTCATCGGGGATTACATTCTTTATCTTATCCATTAAGGCTCCCCTACGAAACTGAAAAATCTTTTTTTACAAACTATGTTTGCCACGATGGCAAGGCTGAAGAGAGAATCTTCCAAAAGTTCGGAAAAAGAGGAAACAACTTCGCATTGATGCATTTTCGTGTTTCTCTAGAATCACGCCTACTGTACACAGAAGAACAACCATTTGTCGAAACGTTGAATAAATCCAATATGTTTTGAAACAGGGGTGTTACCACTAGATAGAACTATAGATGAAAGCGTGTCTAGTGCGGGAAAATTTTTGCAGTTATAGAAAGAATCGTTACAGAACTTACTGGCTACGGACCTGATAAATAGACGTTTGGAATATTTTCTGAGTATATCTATGTCTTCACCAATATTAGTCTATATAAAATTTTGTGCAATTTTGTGGGGCTTGGAAAAATTTGGGGGGGGAGGCAAAGACCCCTAGCTCCCGTAGAACTGTGCCTGGTATAATTACCTTAATAATGTCCATGAGATTGATTGTAAATCAAGACGCATGCGCGTGAAGCGCGCCGAAATTTTCATTAAATAAGATTTCCATGACAAAATCTGCATTCAGAATCTACATCGAGATACTTTCAATTGCCCATCAAACTAACATGCCACTCAAGATGCCAGTCTTTTACCGGTAATTTGTAAACAGCTTTCAACTTCTGCTGTTGTGCTTCTCCGAAAGTTGCTATCGGAAGATATTAATAATAAGAGCAACACTGAGGTAAGGTTTGAAGCCCGCGGAGCGCACGAGAATTTTGAGAGCTTGGGAAGAATTTGAAAAAAAAAGACAGTTTTGATGCGATTTTACGTGGAAAATAACGTTTGGTATTTTTCTCACTTGGTCCAGTTGGAAAATATATACAAAGTTGATGCATGCTCAGTCCAAAAAATGTGCTAGACTGAGATACCAGAAATTCCAACTGGTATTTTTGATTTTCCGACTATCGTCGCTCTGACAAACTTTCGGGGGTGAGACACCCCCACACCCCCCGGTCAAGACGGCCCTGACTACATGCCTGGGTAGATGCATTGATCAGAACCGATACAAGTGGAAACGATTCAAAATTGCCGCTGCCAAAAGAAAAAGTAACAAACCAGAAATTCAAAAAACAAATTGTAAAATATCTTGCAAGTGTAAAATCAAATAACCCAAGAAATAGTACAGGAACGTTATTGCAAAATTACTTTGCAAGATTATTCTAAATGAGAATGTAAAACGCATTAGGATTAATATTTTCAAAATCAGACCCGCACAGAGGGTAATCATCTCATTTGGTATGATGTATTTATTCTGGAAGTATGCCACTACTCAGCTCCTTTAACAGTGAATTTGAATATAACGAATAACTTTTGCAGTGTAAAATGAGGAAAGAAATTCATAAAATAAAATGCCTTTTCAAAGGGCTTCCCACTCATTAATCGTTATAATTTGTAGGATATTGTTACACCTTTCTGCAGGACAGTTTGATCAAAATTTTTCAAAGCGTCATGCAGCCCTTGCCTACCATCATCCATCCTCCCAGCATGTATTCAGGGGGTACGGAACCCTTCTCCTCGCTGCAGAAAAAAGACTGAAATAATTAAAAAAAAATATAAAGCAAAACAAAAAAGAAAAAGGATAGGGAAGGAAAGAAGACGAGAAAAAAGAAAGAATTTTAATAAATTGAAGAAAAATAATGCTTTGGGGGAGGTGCATATCTTATGTCTTTTTGGCATGCTAGTGTCATTATTGTTCCTTGCAGGAAAACTTGAATAGATTAATTCTTACCGTAGCCGCCCTGTGTAACCCCTACCATAATCCATCTTCAACCCACCTGCAATCACCCTACAGTATCTCTTACACTGTTTGTTATAGGGTGACTTGACTGTACAGTACAAGCCATTTCCGTACAACATGCTATGCAGGAAAACAGTAAAGTTTTCAAGGTCAAACAAACGTTTTCATTCCAAAAGGAAGTATAGGCAGATAATGTGATTTTCAAATTAAGTTAATTAATTTCTGCATTTTATATTTCAAGCTCGTTATCATTTATTTTTGGAAATTCTAGACTTTAATTACACTTTACGCAAGAGATTCCTACAAGAGTTGGGGTAAAATATCTTTAAGGACAGATGAATGATTTATTGTACTTGTTTTTCCATTGCCAATCTTTCAAAGCCTACCTATATTTTTTAGCCCTTGTTGTAGGCATTGAAATGATACATTTTAACTTCAACTTCAAATGACACAAGGTTGGCACTTACTTAACAGACCACAAAAATCACAATTTGACTTTTTGCAATTATACTCTTATATCGTATGACTATTACAGTTGACTGGGATCGATAATGCCAAGAATTTGAGGGAGCGGGGGGCAATGGATTATTTAGAGGGTTTCCCGGGACTTTGGAACATTTAAGTTTAAGAATGGTAGACCTAGCATTTAGAGTGTAGTGCGCGATGCTCGCAGAAAACAAAATCGCATTTTCGGACTTTTTAGCGATATGAATAATAGAAAAGCTAAAATGTATCCTCAAGAAGAGGGCTCTTGCCCCCCCCCCCCTTGGCTTGTGGTACAGTACCAGAAATGGCACTTTCCGTAACTTACAACTTCCATCTAAACAATCTCTAAAGAGTCGTAAAATTTACACGGTCGAAGGTGTAAAAATTTTGCTTTGAAAGTTTCTGGGGACGGCAGAACTTCCCCCTCCGCTGCCTATGACCATGGGTTTTTGGTGGTTTCAATGATAAGAGTTTTTACGAAGCTATGGCAAGCAAGATGTTCTACAGGAAGTAACCACGGATCCCAAAATAATATTTAAAACGGGTCCGTGCGAATCGCGCCAAAGGAAACAGCATTGAAACATCATTGAAACAGCGTTTAATTGAGACATTTAATCCTAAGCTATTGTTTTTCTTTAGGTTAAATGCAGTATTTTTCACTGCATAAATATTTTCGAACTTTTCCCAGGTGCCTCTTCTTTCCATAGGGCAGCGGTGGCGCCAGGATTTGCCCGACAGGGGTGGCAAGCTCCCCGACGGGTGGGGGAAGGGGGCAGCAACATGAAGCCCTAACAAGGGCGATAGAGTGCCGAAACGAAGACAGAAAGAAAATTTGGTTCACAGTGACTAGAAGAAACCTACTGTTTTTGGTGGAGGTCAAAAGGTCATCTTGGGTCAGTAGAGGTTAAATTGTGACAACATAGAAAATGATATAATCAAAAAGGATAAACTTGAGGGATTAAACTCAGTGCAAAAAATCATCCCTATTCAGCAAGGAATCACTAGGCCTTTGGGCTTTCTGGTTTTATATTTTTTAAGCTCTGGAAAAGTGCTCCCAGTGGGGGTAGTGCCCCTCCCCCCCCCGGTAATCCGGCCTATGGGTATGATTATGTAAGAACAAAGTTTTTAACTTGTGAAGAAGAGAATTCTTTTCCCATTCCACTTGTTTTGAAAAGACAAACATATTTGAAGCGAAGTTGTGGTCTCTGATTACAAAGCATTGATAAATCAGATTTATCTTCCTGATAGAATCATTTAAGTTGAAATGTCTCGAAGTACTGTCTGAATGTAAATTTTCTCGAAAAATGATGTTTTAAGAGGCAAAATTTTCGGCGTAATCACTTGTTGTTCATGCCCCATACTCGAAAAACCTTATGAAGAAAGTTAAACACTCATTATGGCAAAAATCATTTGTGAATTAACTATAAATGTGCACATCGTGCTTAAAGACAGACTGTCATCACCCCAAAGTATATTTTTAGTGTATGTATATCAAAATTCTCAGTTGGTGACTGCTGTTTGATTGACATCAAAGTTTGAAAATTTGAAAGATGCAGAGTAGCTCACATTCCACACAAGGCAGAGAGAGTACTTTTATTACATTTTATAGCCTTGTGTGCTCACCAGGACATGGCCCTAAGCAATAAAACAGGTTTATTCTTGCACAAGGAAGAGCCTCATACAGTTATGGGAGGAGCTAGAAGATGCATAGTTGGGAGAATTGGAACTGTCTGGGATCATGAAAATTCCCCTTTAATCCTAATGTCCAAATTTTAAAATAACCTCAGATTCACCATAAACCATACCGTTTGACATGTAGCCTACTGAGCCATTAACATCGAAGTTCATTAAATTTGAAATGATAAAAATTCTTCTGGGCTTTTTAATATGGAATATTGTGAGAGCTCCGGGGGACTCTCATACATTTACTTGTTATAACAACAGCATCATTGGATTATGAAGGAATCAGCTATTTGCAAAGTTGAAAGAAAGACAAAACAGTGTACGTGTAAAGCTTACTGGAAGTTGACTTTTTGTCGAAAATGTGGTACAGTATCCATCCGCTAATATCTCAAGAACCAAACATACTGCAGAAACTGAATGCAACTTTGACCAGAATTGCTTAGAATAAGCACACCTACAATACATTCAATCTTAACCCAGAGGTACCATCCTCTGAAAAAGCATATGTTCAGCCTCACCTCATCTGTAGTATACTACCTGCACAAATTGATTCACAGCCCACATATCTGTGGCATACAGTATTACAGTGGAACTCTTTCCATTATAAATAGTTAAATTCCTCCTTAAACACGCACTGCAATCCATCATCTATTTATCATGAGGAATTTTGACCATGCCAGTGGTTCTAGAGGTAACTCGTTGGGACGCGGGTTGAATTTGCCGGGCTTGACTGTGGTTTTGACATTAACCCAGTTTTGGCTTGCCCTGGGCATGGGTGAGCTCGTGAGAACAGGGTATAAGATAGTTCATGGTGTTGTTGGTATGCAAGCTGATCAGTAGTATAGGCCCAATACATGCATACTTTTGCCTCTTTGCCAGTTGGCCATTGAGACAGCCACTGTAGGGTGCAAACTTGGGTTATACAGTAACTAGCTCATTATTACAAAACATCAGTATGAATATTGTTATTGTGAGATCAACACAGTTTCCATGCTGACAGTGACAGTTTATGTGCAGTGGGGAGGGTGAACTTACCAGGGACAGCCCGATATTCATAAGGTTCATTGTTCATAAGGATCGTTACTCATAACATGATGAACGGCAAAAATAAGGTTCATTGTTCACAAGGTTCGTTATACATAAAAATAAATGACAAAAAAGGTTCATTATACATAAGGTTTGCTATTCTTAATCGAGAATAAGGTTCGTTGTGCATAATCGAAGAAAAGGTTCAATGTTCATAATAAAAAAAGGGGCTTTTTATTCATAATAAAAAAAAAGGGTTTACTATTCATAATTGACAAAAGGGTTCGCTATTCATAATCGGACAAAGGGGTTGTTGTTCATAATCGAGAATAAAGGTTCACTATTCATAATTCCAAATAATTTAGACCAGTCTCTTTGAAAGGCCAATTACAGCCAATCTAAATAGACCATATAAAAACGCCATTAGCATGTTGTAGACAACACATTGGCCTATCATCCCTGTTCGTTTTAAGGGTGTGCCCCCTTCCACAAGATACAGGAGGCCTTTAAAGCTGGAAAACTGCCTTTTTCCAATATTATGAATATTGAACTCTTTTTCCTGTTATGAATATCGAACCATTTTTAAATTATGAATAACGAACCATTTTTCCTTTTCATGAATATCGAACCTTTTTCCTATTATGAATATCGAACCTCTTTTCCTATTATAATGAATAACAAACCTTTTTTGCTATTATGAATAATGAACCTTATGAACAGCGAACCTATTTTACCATTATGAATAATGAACCTTACGAACATTGACCCTTATGAATAAAAAAACCTTATGAATATCAGGTAGACCCCAACTTACCATGCACCAGCATAGCAGGACCCAGATGAAGGTACTTGGGACGAATGCCTGACGGTTAGAGTAAAACAAAACAGCCAGATACAGCAATGTCTGTAAAAAATCTTAATTGTACAGCACTGCAGAATGTGTGGAAATTTTTACAAGATAAACTATTTTCAAAAACGAGGACATAATGAATAGGCTACATCACAGCTTTTTATGATATATGCAAATGTAGGCCTAGTGAACCTATGACAGTATAAAGCACATTGCTATGAGAAGAAAGCTTTTGATCCCTTTGTGGTGACTTGTCCTACCATTCAAGTTAATGTATATCCTTGTAAAGTGTAAGTTGCATATTTTTTCTATTTTTTCTATTTGTTTCAACAGTCGTTTGGAATGAGATCCTCTCTGAAAATACAGTCCCTTCTTGATGCATATCAATGACTCAATGAGTCTGTGATCAGTTACGTTGCGACTGATACTAACTGTTGCCGCAGAGGAACACAAATTTGAAGAGAAGGCTCAGAGAAGGTCTTTGTTATCAGTACGGGAACGTCTTGTTTCGCATTTGTACCGGATGGCTCGCAATAAATTGTTATGTGAAAACTATATACAAATACAAAGGCATAAATTAACAAACAATCAGATAATCAAATGACAAGTATACATACATCGAAATGATAAAGGAATAAGCTTAAATTCACTTGCAAATACAAAAATATAGAAATCTCTACACAAATGATACAAACTACACGAATACAAAAATAGAATATCAAAAATACAGCTCAAATAAAGTAAATTTAAAGTCAAGATACTCTTACCTTAATCGACCTACTATAAACGCAATTCGCCTTCTCTTCGCACTGTATACTCTAACGGCAATGATTCGCAGTTCGGCAATGTTCAAAAAGGGCTTGGCTCGCATGATAGCCAGGTGGACCACCCATTGTCCTTTGCCTGTTGGCGCATGTTTGGAATGTAGAAAGCTACGGTAGTCGATACTAGACGAACTTTCATTACACTAACAGTAGGAGAAGATGGGGTCAACTGTCAAGGAAAACTGTAAAAATTATATAAAATTTCCAATATTGACATTCAAACATAGGCAATCTTATTCAATTATTTATGCAGTATTCAAATAGTCTTTTTGGTGACCCACAGGAATACTGCTGAGGGACTCCAGCTGATCAGGGAAGGGGAGGGGGGAGGCTGCAGATTGTGAAGCTGGTATTACCATCTTGCAGCAACAACTTAGTAATGAATATTTCTGAACAGCCTAAGACTAGCAAAAACTGCTGCATGCAAAGCTTTGCCCTTACCCTGCAGAGTGGACAAAGATTTTTGTGCAGCTCATCGCTACAAAAAAACCAACGTCCGCAGGCTGTCAAGCCAAAACCATTTCAATTGCGTAAAAATTCAAAGCAAACTTCATTTCCATAGCTCTAAGGGGATTGGATGAAACAAGGCTGTTAAATGTTTATTTAAAAGAGAAACACTGCTACCATGACACAACAGTAGGTAGAGTCACGGTGGTCAATGTAACTCGACACCATCCTGATATTCTGTTTTACCGTGTGTGCATACACACAACACAGCGACTCCTCAACTAATTGCTAACAACGTAGTACACAGCCACTAGAAAAGACAGTTCGATATCTTTCAACTAAAGATTATTTGTCAGCTTCTAAATGAACTCTTTGATATCAGTTGTCATTGTTTGTAAGACTCTGTCCATGATCAAGACTAAATTAGAAGCTTTAACGGACAAAATGTATTTATGGTTTAAACAAATTTATGGTCAAGGTAGCATTGCAAAGATCCGAGTCATTGAGCACCGCCAACCTCAGGAATAGACCAATCTATTTCGCCCCTACTTACCTCCCCTATCACTACTATTGGACAGTCCATATACCGCGGAATGATCACTGGCAATGAAAAACCTACCCTCTCTAGATGGCGCTCTATACATATCCTCGCTATTCCACTGTAGCTCGCCCTTGTTTCATTGCCAGCGGAATGGTCAACATCACGTTTGTTAATGCTCCTTTTTTTCCGGATTGCCGTTCATGCTCATGAATATTAAGTTCATCAACTTTTGGGCCCGGTGAAAGGAATTCTTGGCTATCGCTGGCAGGCTCCGAGGGGTGGAAGCCGTACGGGGCACGGGCGGCAGCCACAGAGGCACTACACAGGCTTCTTTGCTAGAAGCCAGAGATATAAGTTTAATCAATCTCTGGAGGCCTCAGAGGGCTAAATGAATTGTGGAGTTGGCAGTGAATACCATGTTGATCAAAATAATGATACGATACACAGAGCATCCTTGGTCACGGCTGTTATCCATGGCAGGCTTTTCATTCGTAGTGGTCTCCTAAATTCACTGTTCACAGGGTTGCTAATAAAAGAAGAAATAATTAATGATTTGACATTCTTAGCTACAAAGTTGTCATTTAAATTCAAAAACCTTGTCTCCTCTTTATAGTATACTCTTTGTAAACTGTTTCTTGTCATAATCTTCCTTCCCGTCAGTTGCCATGGTGACATGCCTATTTTGCTTTTACATGTTCCACACATTGGTTAGTGGCTTCATCATGTCCATCAGTTCTTGTCACTAGGCAAGGCCATCAATGTCATGTACTAACCATTGCTAATTTCAGTTGAACCAGCTACAGTAATGTAGTCAAGCCTCATCGGGTTCCTTGAAGTGAAAAAATAATTATGGAAGTGATAAAACAGGTCTTAAAACTGTAAATGTGCAAGTTAGTGAAAAGTATTTGTGGTGGGCAGTGAGCCATAGTTAATGAGTTGAAGTTTGTTTGTGTCGATACAAATTCAGTCCCTTGGAGTGGACCTCATATCCTGTAAGGTGACATTAGCTTCCTTGAACAGCATAAGGGTTCTCTCACATTCTAACACCTGTGTTGTTGTAATGCACTTAGAATATATGAAATAAGTGTGAGAAAGGCACGATGAGCTAGGTAAAATTTATTTATAGTGGTGGGAGACTTTTTGCCAGGGTAGGTAAATAGTTGGCAAGACATATTGCTGTACATGTGTACTATAATTGGATTAAGGCATGTCAAGTATGGTAGTAGATGGTTTTAGTAGTTTATAGTTTATTATTCATCCTAAGCAAATTGTAGTCCCATTCCCAGACCATTTGACCCAAGTGAAATTTTCACACTGAGCTGACCCAGTTGAGTTTGAGGAACTGCAGTTTCCAAAATTGCATGTCAGTTGCTGCACTGCATGCTTCGTTTGTGTTTGATTGACTGCACTTGGCATATTAGACTTGACCTGTGTGCAACATGTCCTGTCCCTGTTTCTCGCACTGGGGCCCAAATCTTACAACTTGTGTCATCCATTTTTAGTCTAGGCACATTTACATCAAGGATCATAATAGAATGTTCCATTTCACCAGGTGTGGTGTTCCTTCTAAAAATGCAAAAAGATTGCCATGCTGATAGTTCGCACAAAATGTTGTTCTACAAAGGGATAAAAGTGACTGATCATTCAAATTCCAGCAGACTGTTTTTTGTGCAGCTTTCTTGTATCTAGAGGTTTTTCACTGACGTCACTGCGTTCGCGCGTCACTCTATTTTGACAGCCAAGAGCGACGATTGTAACTCAATAGCCTTTTGCGCAGTGACGGCCATAATTTCCAATAATTTTCTGACATCACGTGAAAAACCTCTATACTAGCCAACACATTACTGCACAGGCATGTATGTAGGTAGGATACTGAGCACAGTGGAACAGTAACAAAGGATGATATCAGTAACTCCCAAATAAAACTTGATTACTCTCGAACCACTAAATTTGGGGTAAACAATAGACCTGATGATAGGCGAACCTTTGTAGTAGTTTATCAACCATTTTATAACTCATTGTTGCTGAATTGACATTCCATTTGCAGTATGTGTGCTGTTAGCTTCTGTGCAAATTACTGTGGGAAGTAAATATAATCATCAGCATACCAAAATCCTCATCATCATTCCCACATGTTTGATGGAAAGTTTGGTCCACTTATTATATTAGACCCTCTGTATAGGCACCATGTCATGCCCCTCTATTAGGCGTGACTCAACTTCAGAAGCAAGGCGCTGTGATTGGATTTGACCGTGTAGGTGGACGAACAACTGATTTCATGCTGTGAAATACCAGAGGCAAGTTTCCCACTACTCAGTTGGTTCTCTGTTGGTTTTAAAGTTCCTTTCCTTTTGTCTGGGAACTTTTGAGGGATGACTCAATCCTAAGGTAGCTTTGGTTTTGCCTATTACTTTCCTGTCTCCCGAAGGGTGGCAAAATTCAAAATGCTGAATTATATGTAAATGTGTTGTCAAAGACACATAATACGCTGAAAGTAATTTTAATACACCATCATTTAGTGCATCATTGTCCAAAAAAAAAACAAAAGTGTTTTCCTGTTGTGTATAATCTAGAATCTGAATTTCTGCACAAGTTGATCATTTGATATTGTGTTTTGAATGAAACTTTGTACAAAGTTCATGGTGAGATCACCTTAGAATTCTTTTGTTTCAACTTATGTAAAATGTGGGTAAAATCTTTATAAGGAAATGAATGTAGGTTAACTGTCCATACACCCATTGACTTACAGTATCAGCTGGTAGCACCCTGGCTGTACGCATTAGGTCAAACTTGATAAAACACAATGTTTTCTTGTTTTTTTTTTTTTTTAATTTGATTCCTTGGGCTGTATGTAGTGGAATAGTGTTCACCAAACATACATTATCTATCCTTTGTTTCACAAATTATGCATTGATTCCATTGACTGTAATTTATTAAACTTGAATTTACTTACAAGTAATACAAAGTGATGTTGTAAATATTATGAGGAGGTCACAGCCAAATCTAAATTTAATCAGAGTTTATGATTTGTATCACAGTAAGGAAGAATACAGGTTGCAGTCATACAGTTACCCCTTGCTACATCTAATTTGCATAAATCTTGTGCACAGGTGTGTGTGTGGGGGCAGGGTTCTCCACTGATCTGTTTTCTGTCCGGGGCTCTTGTGATCGCCGTCCTGGGGGAGGGGTGTCCCCCTCCTCCTTGGGAAAATTTTGACAATTTAGGAGGGCTTAGATCGCAGATGGTGCAATCTCCGGCCTTGTTCTTAGTCTTCTCTATGTGTTTAAATCTGGGCATTTTGTGGCCATTTTTTTTTATGAAAGAAATGCAGTAGCCTAAGTGCACATTGAATGATATAAGAGCTCAGGTGCAAGTGAGCTGGCTTTGCATCTCCGATGTTTTATTATACATTGCTTGTCATGTGTATTTGAAATCAAATATAAAAGACAGTCAAATGACTAAGTTGTGGTGTTTGTAATTGAGTGTACAGACAACTTCTTGACCAGGTGGGTCAATTTTCTGTGCGGGCGGCAAAGTTTTGTGGACAAAACAGTTAGTGGAGAACACTGGGGGGGGGGGAGGGAGGTATCTACCATACATGATAATGGTTGATGGATGGGAGGAGGTAGGGTACCATACATATAGTTCCCTGCACCTATCACCCTCAAGGGGAAGGGGGAGCATGGTTAATTCGAGCAGTATAGCTATGAACTGAACATTCATTAACTAAAAAACATTTAAATGGCTTTTGCAAATATCACTTGTCTCTGTTAACAGTGAGGTTTTTGTTCAGCACTCCATCAGTTTTAATAAGTTTTTAGTGTTTGAATGATCATACACTGATTCTTGAAGAACTGAGTAGGCCTTTAAATATTGTTTTGCTTTAAATATTGTGCTGACATAACTAGTTTGGTGTATTCTGTATATACTTCAGACTTAACCTACTCTTGAATGCATACAGTATGGAAGGCCTATGCCGTGTGCTATACATACTGTATAGCAAGTTTCCAATAACCTTGGTATTTTTAAGTTTTTTTTATACTGGCTGTACTGTACCAGTGGAAATCCAGACTATTGTGTTTGCATAAACACAAAGCTGGTATGGCATACACAGTGTAGTGCTATCACAGTAAATCTTCATTGTGTCCTGCCAAATAATAGCATTGTTACTGATTGTTACTGTGTTGTATTGAAGAGAGAGCTTGGAGTTATTAAGCACTATAAGAAGGATATCAATTATGGAAGAGATCTATAAGAAAGCATGGATTTAAATTCATGTGCCCCAGATTGAAGAGAGGTGCAACATGAAATGAGTAAATTATTAAAAAAGAAGTTTCCACATGCATTCATACAGTATTGCAACTCACCTGTTTGCATTTCAAGGATATATCTGTATGCCATACATGTTGAGTTATGCATGCATTAGATTGTAGAGATTGTAGAGTGATTATTTAAAATTGTAAAGAACTATTTGAGAATAGATGGGGTGAACAGGGTTTGTCTTGTATCCAAATCTGTGTTTTCCATTGCAACAGACACAGTGAAGACCAAAAATATGATTCCCTTTTAAAAAACAGTACTTGTTACAAAAGTTGATTTATACTCCTGGTAAAGTTACATGTTTATTGACAAAACAAGAACAATAGGAGTTTGAGTATGGTTGTATTTGATTGTCGAGGTACTGTCACTAATGGAATCTGGAATGAAGGATTTTAAGTGTAACAGATTTCACCCTGTGTAAAAAAAATGTTGCTTTTGTTTTTGTGCCTTTTTATCTCAGTTCTCAAAAATTAAGCTTGGTCACTAAAATTCCATTCCAGATTTAATAGTAATAATTATGGTACAGTGCTTATAAAGCACCGTACATTTGTTATCATCATGCCAATTATACATTTAATGTGAGTGTTTTCATCTTGTTTACACAGATGGATTGAAGCATGCATTAATGAAGAACTACCACCGACCACTGAGCTGGAGGAGGCCCTACGAAATGGTGTCTACTTGGCTAAGTTGGCACATTTTTTTGCTCCTGATAAAGTTCCAATCAAGAGAATATATGATCGAGAGCAGACAAGGTACAAGGTGAGGAAAACTTTTAAGTATACTCTTTCTCCTATACCCCACACCACCCCATCCCACAGTATGTACACAAAATTCTAGAGACCTGGATGAGTTTATTTCAGTCCTTTTTACATCCAATCTGCATTGGAACTCATAGACTTCTAAACCAAGGGAGTTTGGGAGGTTATAAGTGTGAACAAGGTGAACTCAGCTTAGTGAAATTTTTCCATAATTTAGTAGTAAATATTATTACATATTCTGTCAGTCACTGGAGGGGGTGGGGTGGGCAGGTTGTTCACTGCTCGACTGTCGTAATTTTGTAATCACCATGTTTAACTAAACTTTATGGTAAAGATTTCCCACAGGAATGATACAAGGTTTTAACAGGGCATTAGCCAGGATATCACATGAAAGAATCCTTATTTGGTAACCATGGGAAGCAGTCCCATTTGCTGAAACATTACCCCCTCTTTGCTGAAAAATTCCTAATTCTGACCTTTGAAGAATCCATGAGATAAATGGCACAAAACTGATGGAAATCTTCTTGGCAGGAAATTCTGCATTGGAGGGAATTTAACTCAAAGGTCATGTGACATGAAAATAACATAGTTTGATATTTGATATAAAAAGCATTAAAAATCCAGAAAATAGCCGCAATTTCCATTAAAATCCATCAAATATTGACCATTTTACAGGGAAATTTCTATTTCACACTTGTTTCATGAATAACCACGAGTTTAATATGCAAATATGTGACATCGAAAGAAAAACATACCATATATGGCCACATGTTAGCTTTTGTTTTTTTAACCTTAATTTCAAGGACACTGGTAGCATTGTTATTCTCTGAGGGGTTTATTATAGAAGTTAAAATTTTTTCCTTGAAAAATATTGATATAACTCACCAAACTGTAATCTATATGATCAGTAATTAAGAGATAATTTGTATAGGGTTAACAAAAGAAATCATAACACTGTGCAACACTCCACATCATTATTTTTGCATAGGCAATTAGTTTCTTCAGAAACCATCAAACTTTAAAGACGTATATTTTGGGAACGGTAAAAGATGTTGAAATAATTCCAGCAGATCTTTGATTGGAGGACTTAATTCTTTAACTGATAAGTGAAACAGCTCTTTTTGGTGGCATGTCACACGACCTTTAAATATGTTAAAACGTGTGAAAATTTGACTTGCTTCCTTGGAAATAAATCTCTTTTTCCACCCAGACCCATTCCACTGCTTACAGTCTGGTTAGCCAACTGTTTACTTTATTATAAACAGCAAGAACCTATTTGTGGATCTAATTGTTAGTAGGATGTAGTATACCTTTGTCAGTTGAAATACTTGTTCAATTTTCAGTTATAAACACCTCTGTAGTAGGTCAATGGAGATTTGTACACTGCTATTGTTATCATTGTTTGTGTATCTTTCTTGTGTGTCCTCCTTGACCTCAGTAGATACTGTTGTTGAAACATTTTAGCTACCACTGACATTGAATCTCAGACACAGCCCTTCCTTGAGGCTTCTTTTGTCTTCTTCATTGTTTAATAAACAATAGAAAAAAGAGGATATGCTTAAAAGATAGGGCTTTGTGTCTATTTGGTGTAAGCCTATTTAGTCATGAGTAGCCTATTTATCACTACTTGCCTTAGTTAAAAACTGGATTTGGATTGACTCTGTAGTAGCCTACAGCCTTCATAGCATGCAGTGGTTGCAAACATTTGTTATGTGATGCAGGTCAGACTTGAAGCTGTTCAAGGCAGGTGTTTGCACAGTTGCTAGACTGTTTGATGATTTCTTGTGATAAGTCTTGTGTCCATTCAGTCTGTTGCTCCTGGGGGGTGAGGGGGGGGGGTAGTTTCAGGTTTTGCCTACAGTGGGAGTTAGCCACAGGACTTTCCTGAAAAGAGCCTCTGACTCAGGAGAGAGAGACTACTATGAACAAGAAGGCCATCCCTTTCAGAAAGGAATTATTTTTTTTTAACAGGGTAACATTAATTTCCTCGTAATGATCTCCCATAGATCTTTCTAGGTCCTTCAAGTAGTGATGAATGATGCATTATATCAGTACACAATGACCTACATTGAGGCATGGAAGAGTACTGACACCTATACATGATAGGGGCTAAATATGAAGTATGAATCACATTGTTTAAGGGTAATGTTGAAAACTCAATTTAATGGCACACACTAGGTCAGTTGATGTCATTCTATTCCAGCTAGATCACTTAATTTTAGTAGCTGCATGAAATGAACATAAAGAACTTCAATAACTGGGTTATGGCTTATCAGTATGTGTAATTTTCTAAGTTCCGTTAACTGTTTAGATGTTGACCTTGTGCCATCATTTGGGGACTTGCAGAATACTCATAATCTGTGTGTGTGTAGAGAGTGAGGGAGGGGAAGAATTTCGAGTCAATTGTGTGTGACCTTTCCACAACATGCATCTTGTGTCATGTGTTGAAGTGTCATCAGGGACGACAGACTGAAACAAACACTTTCATTCAGATGGCTCTCAGCAGAGATGTTCAGTTCATTTGTGAAGCATTGTTTGCCCTGAGTAGCAGGATGCTAGAATTCCAGTACATGGGTAGCATTTTCCAGCAGGGAATATTATTGTGTGGGAAATTCCAGCAACCTTCAGCTTCCTAAGGTGGCCACTTGTACAGCAGAAGTAAACAAAACAAAGACTGCAGAACTAAAACAATTTAGCACATAAATGTTTCAAATGGGGGAATTCCCAGTTTGACTTCATATTGTTAATGGAAACACTGATGTAAAACCAAGACATGTTAGGCAATCATCCACAACTCCCTTAAATGAGTTTACAATACATGTAAACAGAGGTTTGTAATTACAAGATATACATCTGATATTAAAGGAGACACATATTTTCCTTAAAATAATTACCCCAAAGCAATTAAGTTCCATTTAAGGAAACCATATTAAGTTTTGATTATAAATGGAAGTGTTTGTTCAGTGTGTTGTGGTCTGACATTCTGTTGGTACAGTGTAGGATATATTGTATCATCTGCATGAAAGGCTAAGGGAGGAATGGTATTTGAAGGGGGGGGGGAGGAGATTTCATTTAGGGATAGACCTCCATGCATGTTTTAAGGGGAGAGGAATTGCTTCCCCTTTACAAAATTTTTTATCTTTTAAACTTTTTTACTTGACTTTTTTCATAGCTACAAAAAGAAAGAAATAGGGGTCAACCGATAATCGGATCGGATATCGGATCGGGCCGATGTTAGGACTATCGGTAAAACATCGGATCGGCGAAATATAGCAAATTGCACTTGCTGATGTTTGCCGATGTTCCGTGAGTCGAAAATTTCATTTGAGTACATCGGGGGACGTATAGTGATAGTGATTTCTTACAACAAAGAAATGAACAGATAAATAGGATTAATCATTTTATTATGACCGACAATAGCCCTTGTGATCAACTAGGGCCGTCAATTTCAGTTTAATCTCCTAAATTCCGTATCAACAGCATAAACTGGCTCTGCTGACAAGCACTGTGATATTCGCAATATGCAAAAGCTTTTAAAATCTGTACGTAGAGTCTAGCGATCATGTCCACCCAGTTTTAGTTTCAATTCACCGAAATTTATCAATGAACGAAACGAAGTGTGGAATTCACAGTTATTAATTGTATGTTTGATATAGGGCCGAAATGTACGCAAACACGGATACCTTTGGCATGTACGTGTTCTGTACAGAGAAGTTCAATTGAAATGCACCATGAAAGCACAGTAAAGCCAGTGCAAGTGTAGGTCCGTAATTGTATGCAAACACCCATACATTAGGCTACGCACCTGCTCTGTAATGACGTTGACGTACATAGCAAGAACATGGGGCATGGTCCGGGAAATAACGGTGTTTTTGGATCGCTGCTTGTACGACTAAATTTCCTGTTGTTCATTTGTGTGAAATTAAGAGTGCCATGTGCTTTTATGGCTTTCGTAATAAACGATGTCTGCAGCATCACCCCGATACCTAAAACTCCTACTACAGTAGCTTCATAACTTTGCGCACAGCAAACTCTCTATCTAGCATGCATGGAACAAATATTTACGTATGGCTATATAGTACATGCATGCATGCATTACGTACTGCTATATGAAAAACTCAAAACAAATTTACACGTGTAAGCCTACACAATCTGTTTATGTGTAGGTGAAGCATGGTAGGATGGTGCGAAATGGCCAAGTACATGCACTGAAATATCGCGGGCTTATTTCTGTTTTAACGTTCATTAGTTCGAGCAACTTTGGCCACGAACAGAGAACGAATGGTATTGCATTTTGTTAGGGGAATTAGTAGGCTTACTGTGAGTAGGTGAAAGTCTGTTCAATCACGGAATTATGCGCTATGAATGAAGAGTCACTGCTAGTCCACCGATTGCTTATTTTCGAAGCTTTATTTGGTCATTGAATTGTCATATAAACATCGTTTTGTGAATGAAAGGTATCAAAGCAAAACATGGAGGGGAAAAATACTAAACTTCTGTTTTTTTTTTTCTTAAAGAAAATTCGTTTAAGCCGATGTGCATGCATAGGCATGGTTCACGAGGAATGAGGAATGTTTGATCGCGCTGTGAAACGATGTAAAAGCATTGATAGCGAAAATATCGGATCGGCAGCGAAAAACCACATCGGTTGAGCCCTAGAAAGAAAAAAAAGGGAGTTTTGGGGATTATGGCTATTTTCTAGGTTTTTCATGTATTTTACATCAAATACCCAACTGTGGTATGTCACTAGACCTTTTAGAAATTTTCAGAAGGGAGGAGATAGGAACTGTTCTTGTGAGGTAGCTACCTCAGCTGAAAAAAATGTCATGAGTGATTTAGCCAGACTGTGTTTGTGAGTTTAATGTGGTACAATGTAAAAGAATGTGGCATAAAAAATTTGAAGAGCAATTTCTGTGCATATGTTTTTCAAAGAAATCACCTTAATTCAGTTTTGCAAATAAACAGTTATTTCAAACATGCACCTTCACCTCATTTGCAAGATACATTGTTTCAAATGTTGCACCATTTGCCATCTAGGCACCTCTCAAATTAGATTTTTTTTTTTTTGAAAGGGGGAGGGGGACATACCCTCCTCCAGGTCATCTATTCAGAATGTCACAATGTCACAATGTTGAAGAATTGACCTAGCTAAGACACTGCTTGTCATACAGGGACTATGTGCTCATTCTAAGTGTGACAAGTGACACTTTATACATAGGATATGATTATTTTGAAGTATCAGAACCAAATTCTCAATAAATTGTGACTTGAATAAATGCAGACACAAATCCAAAAGGTTTTGTGAAATAAATTTTTTTATGTACCCTGAGTGTGATCTTGTTAAATTTTAACTTAGTACCTTTGTTCTTTTACTTAAATTACAAACCTGAAGTGGATTTTGTAGTAAGGCATCAATTCAGTACTTACCAAAAATACTCAGTACTCCTCTGTGATACAATGGTAATATGATTATAGTAATAAGTATGTTTTTATAGTGTGGAAGCTTGCAGTGAAATTAATTTTTGTTCCATTTTGTGATAATTTACTAGCATGATCATGATGGTTCAGACACAGTATTAGCATTTAAACACTTCGAGTTGCGAAATTAAATTTGTACTTGAAAATACCAGTGTGTGGTGTTTATTGAACAGGGTAAGGATGGTTTGCATACAGGGAACAGCTTTTTGAAAACAAACATTAAGTCTGGGCGCAGTTTTATAATGGTTATGACAGCTCAAAGCACATAAAACTTACATTATCATACTTGTTGCAAAATTTACTAGGTCTAAATGAAACAGTCCAAAGTACCATACATCAAGGCCTACTTCTGCATGCATTACATAACTAACTTGTTATTGTTCATTAGTGTGCTTTATTCAGTCTGGGAAACCAGTATGAACTGTTCGTTCAGTCATAACCTGAGAAAAATGATTGAAATGCTAGGAATCAACCAGTTGCTGAAGTGCTTCAAAAAATTTTTTTCTGTAGTTGGTGGGTGGACTGATACTAGAAAGTGAAAAGGAAAGGTCCTGGGGCCATCAAAGAAAAGTGCCAGAAAAAATGTAAAAAATGGGCACAAACAAATAGTTGTTAGAAAGAAAAAGTACAATGAAGTTTATACTCAAAATACAGATTCCCCTTAATATTCATGCTGTATTTAGCTGAGTTGGCACTCTTGAAGTGCCAGTTGTAAATAATTTATAGGGTTGTTTGTTTTAGTATTCTGATTAAGTATTTAAAAGAGCTTTTCACTTTGTAAAGAAAAGAAATGCATGGTTCAGGGTAAAATTGTAAATATTTGTATTGGGAAGAGATGAGTTCACCTTTATATATTGTAAGCTCTTTTTAAATCATTCTTTCATAAAGTTTACATGTCACACTGTCCTGTACTGTAGGGAAATCATAAGTAACTCACCTGTACGCGTAGAAATTCACGATAGGTGGCCGATCTAAGCTAATTTGTATTTTAGTGCATTACCTCCGAACAGGTGCACTTATGGGTTACAGTTATTCCAGAAGTTGCTGTTTGGAATAGCAACTCCCTGGTTATTCCAGGCTGGTCTTTTTCTGTAAAGAATTTTATAAGACCCCTTGATCTGTGATTGACCCCTTTGCCCACCCTTTTGGCATCCATCAACCCCAAGGATCCTTTGGTTTTGGGTATCAAACAACTCCCATATATTTTAACCCTGGTCCATTGTTATGAAGGTAGGATTGCTCATTTACTCTCATTGTCAGGCTGTGCCCTTATCTTACTAAGTTTATTCCAGTTTATGGTAGCTATCATCATAGACTGTTGACAACAGAGATAGGATGTTCTTTATCACTGTTTGGACCTTTGGTATCTTTCAGGTTGTGTTGATGTCTAATGGGAAATGTTTATGAGCTTTTGTTTATGGAAGCAGAATGTCTGCTTTGTGTTTACATTAGAACAGAAGTGAGGAAATATTAAAATGTACTTGAAGTGGCTGCACTCTGCACCTTTTATAGTCACGAGTACCCAAATACTTTTTGTAGTAAGCCATTTGTAACAGTTATGCGTGTGTCAAGTCTTTAGACTTGAGTGTTAGCGTGGTTCAAATAATTACTGGGGCAATGCAGTCACCCCAATTCTGAGTAGGCTCATTTACTTGGCAGACGTACAATACCCTTGCTTTGACTATTTTGCAGTATTGCTCGAAAGTCTCACGCTAAGGTGCTAGAGAGCTGATACTACTTAAGAGGAGGCCTTCAAGGCTACAATGCCATTGGATGTGAACTTTCTCGGGAGTTGTACGCGTGGATTTTCATATAGATTTGCTGTATGTAATGTACACAAACACCAACACAGAGCAACATTTAACATATTCAGCAAAAGATCTTAGATACATCTGACAAATACAACATTTCACACGACAAACTCATGATTTAAGTGTGATTTCCCTCATTGCCTAAAATTGGCTCAGGATAATGAGGGAGTCCTTTGACTTCAGCTGCGTATTAAAAGCAAAGTGAAAGGAGATCAACATTTCAGTGTTAGCTCTGCCTTGCAATACATATGCCTGTTCATATATCAGAAAAAAATCCACAGTGTAGAAGTAATGGTCATGAATATAGTGAGGTCATAATTTCTGTAGTTGTTTGCAGGTGTTAGGATATGCAAGGCAACTCCCTGGTATACATATGTTTATGGCACACATTCCCACCTGCTGTGAAGGTAAGAAACATTAAGTCATGTGACTGTGCATTTATGGTCCTTATCAAAGAAGAAAGGATCAGTACAAACTCTTTGAGAAAGCAAATTGTACTGCAGATCCCTGTATTATTTTCTGATAATGGTGGGCAACTAGGAAAACTTGCCTTGTCATTTTTCCAAGCATATACATTTTATTTCCATTTCAGGAATGTTTTTTGATTCCTTGCCGAAGGCAGGCAAGGAATCTATGCGATGGTGATGTTGTGTGTATGTGTGTGTGTATGGGTGTGTGTGTATGTGCGTGTGTGTATGTGACGCTTTGCTTGTAAACACGATATCTCAAGGAGGGTAACTCCGAGGGATCTCATACTCAGCATGTAGATTGCACGTATTGAGTAGATGATCCCTCTCGTTTTTGGTGGAGGTCAAAGGTCATTTGGGGTCACAAGAGGTCAAAAGGTCAAAACCTTGTAAACACGATATCTCAAGAAGGGTAACTCTGAGGGATCTCATACTTGGCAGGTAAGTTGTTCATAATGAGTAGATGGTCCCTATTCTTTTTGGTGGAGGTGAAAGGTCATTTGGGGTCACAAGAGGTCAAATAGTAAATATGCTGGAAATTGCTTGTAAACACGATATCTCCAGAAGGATAAATGTGAGGGATCTCATACTATGTGGATTGCCCATATTGAGGAGATGATCCCTATTGTTTTTAGTGGAGGTCAAAGGTCATTTGGGGTCACCAGAGGTCAAAAGTTCAAAACCTTGTAAACACTATATCTCAAGGAGTGTAACTGTGAGGGATCTCATACTTGCCATGAGGATTGTGCATAATGAGGAGATGATCCTTATAGTTTTTGGTGGAGATCAAGGTCATTTGAGGTCGCCAGAGGTCAGAAGGTTAAAACCTTGTAAACACTATATCTCAAGAAGGGTAACTGTGAAGGATCTCATACATAGCATGTGGATTGCCCATATTGAATAGTTAATCCCTAGTATTTTTGTGGAGGTCAAAGGTCATTTGGGGTCATCAGAGGTCAAAAGTTTAAAAACCTTGTAAATATCATATCTCAAGAAGGGTAACTCTGAGGGATCACATACTTACCTTGTGTATTGACCATATTGACTAGATGATCAGTATTATTTTTTGTGCAGGTGAAAGGTCATTTGAGGTCACAAAAGGTCGAAACCTAGTAAACATCATATTGTAAGGAGGGTAACTATGAGGGATCTCATTCTTAGCCAGTGGATTGTTTATATTTAGCATGTAGGTCATTTTGGGTCACAAGATTTCAAAAGCTTTTGACCTTATTAACATGGTATCTCAAGTAGGATAACTATGAGGGATCACATGCTTGTCATGTGGGTGATTCATGTTTGTTACAATATATCCATATGGCAAGGAATCACTAAGCCTTTTGGCTTTCTGGTTTTAAGGCTACAGTTGCTGTAGATCAGAGGTCAACATCATATGAGAGGGCTTGAGCCAAATTATTGACCTATGACATGGGAAATGGCCTTAAATAGGAAGGCTCCACCATGTGAAGAATTGTAACATACCTCTTGGGCTGGACTTACCTTAATGGCAAGCAGGATCTAGCCTATGATTGGTAGTTTACCTACCCAGCTGCTGCTCTAGACTTCAATTTTAATCCAACAATTAGCCTTTTTTATTTATTATTTATTTTATCATAGTGTTAATATTTTTCTGTTTTTGATTCCTTGCCATAGGCAGGCAAGGAATCCATGCGATGGTGATGTTGTGTGTGTGTGTGTGTATGTGTGTTTGTGACGCTGCTTGTAATCGCGATATCTCAAGGTAGGAATGACCAGCACTTTTCATATTTGGTATATAGATTTGTCATATTGAGAGGAAGAACCCTATTGTTTTTGGCAGAGGTCAAAGGTCATCTGAGATCACCAGAGGTCAAAAACCGAAACCCTTGTAATCACGATATCTCGAGATAGGGATGACCGACACGTTTTTTATGTGGTATATAGATTTGTCATGTTGAGAGGAAGTATGCTTTTGTTTTTGGTGAAGGTCAAAGGTCATTTGAGGTCACTGGAGGTTAAAAGCCAAAAAGCTCGTAATCACGATATCTCAAGATAGGAATGACCGACACTTTTCATATGTGGTATATAGATTTGTCATGTTGAGAGAAAGAATCCTATAGTTTTTGGTGGAGGTAAAAGGTCATTTGAAGTCACCAGATGTCAAAAACCGAAAACCTGGAAATCGCGATATGTCAAGATAAGAATGGCCTATATGGATTCGTCATGTTGAGAGGAAGAATGCTTTTGTTTTTGGTAGAGGTCAAAGGTCATCTGAGGTCACCACAGTTTAAACTGCGAAAACCTCTTAAACGACTTGTAAAAACGATATCTCAAGATAGCAGTGACCGACAAATAATGTTTGGTATATAGATTTGTCATGTTGAGAGGAAGAAGCCTTTTGTTTTTGGTGAAGGTCAAAGGTCATTTGAGGTCACTGGAGGTAAAAGCTGAAAATCTCAAGATAGGAATGACCGACTCTTTTCATATTTGGTATATAGATTTGTCATGATGTACGGAAGAACCCTATTGTTATTGTTGGAGGTCAAAGGTCATGTTGGGTTACCAAAGGTCAAAAAGCAAAATTTGCCAAGAATTCCCAAGATTGTCATCTGGGGTCACTGGGGTCAAAAAGCAAGATTTCTCAAGAATTCCCAAGATCGTCACCTGGGGTTATCAGAGGTCAAAAAGCAAAATTTCCCAAGATCAGCTGGGGTCACCAAGGGTCAAAAAACAAAATTTCCCAAGAATTACCAAGGTTATCATATAGGGTCACCAGAGGTCAAAAGCAAAATTTCCCAAGATCATCATATGGGGTCACCAGAGGTCAAATGGTGAAATTTCCCAAATATTCCCAAGATCGTCATCTGGGGTCACCAGAGGTCAAAAAGCAAAATTTCCCAAGAATTTTCAAGATCCAAGATCCATTGGAGTTGAATTCTTTTCAAGACACTTCAGATTTTCTTTCTTGTTGTATTTGGTGGGGTTCAAACTTCAAAGGTCAGCAGAGGTCAAATTGTTAAAACATCATAAAATGATGTAGTCAAGAAAGATAAATTTGAGGGATAAACCTCAGTGCAACAAATCATCCCCATTTGGCAAGGAATCACTAAGCCTTTGGGCTTTCTGGTTGTAAATACCAGCACCAGTCCAAGTGTCTTTTTATCCTTTTCCCCACCCATTTATTTTTGAAATCTCACGCTGCATTGATCATAGACAAAACCAAATTTTTTTTGGTAGGGTTGACATTCCTGATCAGTGAACATCATGTGCATGGATTGATTTTATGTAGACTTTGAATAAAACCTGTGTGGCATTGAAAAGGCATTTCACTATTGTAACAGCTTTTTTGATCATTGCAAAAGAATTTGTAACAAAAAGTGTAAATGCAGTTTATTCATTATCTTTAACAGTTCACAACTTTTAGAGAAAAAGCCTGGATGTGGCGGTAAAATGAAATGGCTAGAACTAAGAGTCTAATGCTGCATAGGGGCTAGGCTACTGCACAGAATTGCACAAAACAGGATAGCACAGTCACAGTGTACCATTTCACAACTGGATTTGCAGATTATTGTAGCACAGTGTCTAAGAGATTGTTATTGTGTTGAAGACTTGGCATTGTACAGGCATGGGCACATTACATGCTGACATGCTGGGGTACCTTACATGCTGACATGCTGTTATCCATTTATAGGAACTTCTGCAATATTTTATGTTTTAAAAAAGTTGAAGTTCTTCGAAAATTTTTTTTCATATGTAGCATATTTTTGCAAAGTGGGTTGATACTCATGCTGCTGAATACTTGGGCATCCTTAAATGAAATTTGATGCTACCTTTTGTGTAATTTTTGAGGTACGTTTATTGGCGTAATATGTTTCATGTAGTAGACAAGCAAGAGATTTTTGCTCATACAAAGTGGGGAATTGAAGCAGACTTTAGCCCCACCCCCATATTTGAACAGGGATTGGAAGGGGGAGGAAGTTCTTGCCTCCCCACTACTTTAGCTTCATAGCACATGAAACTTTAAAAGTACAAACCAGCCCTAATGAGCTGGACACATCACACCATTATGAATGTACAGTATATCTCAAATGTACAATGTTCCTGGTATTACCAGAGGTAAAAAAACTACTTTCAATGTTTCCATCAATTGTACACCATTTGTGGTAAGTGGCCATCATCCAAGCTATTCATGTACCACACAGTATACATGCTTCTTTGCACGTTTTTCTATCTCTTTTGGACTGCATTTGAGGATGTAATTTGATGTGATATTTCCTGTTAAGGGCCTTATATTATTGCAAAGGAGGGAGTTCCTTTATTTCCTCTGCTGTGTCCTGTGTGTGTAATATAGGATCAAATAGTAGGCATATCTGGAAGTACATGGTGGGTGTACACATAGTAAATCAAGCACCTGGACTGTCACATGTCATCCTCCCAGGGCCCTTATAAATTGCAGTGTTTTTCTCAGAAAATATATTATTTCAAAAGAGGGAATTCTTCTGTTTCCTCTGCTGTGTGGCTTGTCTGTTATATACTATAGGTTCAAGTAGGAGGCATGTCTGGAAATATGTCATAGGTTGTGTGCTTTGTAAAGCAACCACCAAGGCTGTCACATGTCAGGCTCCCTGGTCCATAGGTGTGTGTCGGGGGGTGGGGGGGTTGATGATAAGAGAAAGCTATGCATTCATGATGGTGTGTGTATGTATGCATGTGTGTATGTGTGTGCATGTGTGTATGTGTGTGTTTGTGATGCTTAGCTCGTTAACACAATATCTCAAGAAGAGAAACTCCAACAGTTCTCAAACTTGGTACATAGATGCCCCATGTTGAAAGGAAGAACGCTATTGTTTTTGGTGGAGGTCAAAGGTCATCAAACTTTGGGGGCCAGCAGGGCCCCTAGCTCATGGAATATAGGGGCCAACTGAGAAATCAAGGCCCAACATTCAATGATCTAGGCCTATAGTACTGGTTTAACAGTACAGAGCTGAAGCCACCTTGCGATATTAGATTACTGTACGCTTACTGCAAGGCCCGACATTCAATGATCTAGGCCTATAGTATGTATGTAACAGTGCATAGCTGAAGCCACCTTGGGATATTAGAACTGTACACTGTTGTATTAAATGTGATAGATTTTCAACTGTACATACGTAGGTGTGCATGGCCTTTGTCATACAAATAGCCAATGCTATGTTGGCCCAGTTTTGTAGTAACTAAAAGTCCTGAAAATAGTTTGTTCACATGGTTCTTCCAAAAATCGAAAGGCTTTGAAATTGCGTGTGATGTACTACATGGTGTGCTGTGCCAAAAAGAGATTCACACAAGTGTAGCAAGAGTTTAATTGGACCCTTTCCTTTTTACATTGATCATAGAAGAATGTTCTTCCCACCATTGCATAGTCTCTTGCATCTATTGCATAGCACACGTGTGCACTATCAGTGATGGCACCACTCGTACTGTGTCCAGTGCAGGTATGTGCATTATGGTATGTACAGTGTAATTTGAGGGGTGCAAATGCCACACTGTAGGTACAGAGGGAGATTGTTGTTAGTTGATCCCTTCTGAGGCTCCGCCTACATTATTTATGAGTGACATCAGTGTAAGCCTGCATGAGTGATATCTTGCTTGTAACAAAGCAGACTTTATGAGCAGTGTGAACTGATTTCACAAATAATGCATGTTTCGCAAGTTTTAAGTGACTGTCAGTATAGGAAATACACAGACTGTGTAAACTAAAAGATCGTTGACTTGTGGATGGAGAGGTTCATGTGCAGGCTGTACAATTAGACTTGAAATATTTAGGGGCCAACTGGACCTTTTCCCTGTTGAAGCTAAGGGCCCAAGCGAATTTCTAGAAGCTTCTGGGCCATGGGTCCCTGTTTTTTCGACCCCTGGTGTATATGTTCCTGCATCAGTTATGGTGTCATTATAGGAGTCGTCACCCTAGGGTATAGTGTACTTGGTATATGAAATCATGAATGGCTCTTTAGCTTAGACGAGGTGTATACTAGCTGTTTGAGCTATAGTGAACCAACTCAGTCACTCTGTTCACAATTATGTGCTTTCACACACTCATTCTTGGAGAGATTTTCATGAAACAGTAGTGAACATTGGATGTGGGGCTACTCTCATCTCCTTTAGCTTATCTTTATATGTATTCCCTTACATTAGTTGTGTGCATGAATTTTTTTCTGGCTAATAAAGTTAGCAGCAAAGTGGTAACATCATCCAGGAGGGCACCCTCCTATTTCCTTGTTTTACTGCCTGGCAGAACTTGGGCACAGTGGGTGATCTTATGCCAGATGGCACTCTCATTCTCATTCTTTTATCTTGCTTAAATAGTGTGAAGATGGGGCTTTGTTATGTGGTAAAATATTTGTGGTCAATCAACTTAGCTCTTTAGAGTACTGTATTTTGACCTGATTTTCAGATAGTGCATGGCTTTGGTTGATCAGGGGTGGTATCTTTTTGATGATAGCAGGGAGTTGCTATTTGGTCAAATAGCAACTCCCTGATGATAGTAATCTTAGGGTAGTACACTAAGATTACACACCCATTTCTAAACATATGTTGCTGCTAAGAATACACTTCAAATTGACTCCGCCCCTCATTTCCTCCTAGTCACATGCTGTCCCCACTTGCCCATAGTATTATCCTTCATGCAAAATAATGACCAACAATAGAGGCATGCTTTTCCTGTTTGCTTCCAATTGTATCAGTCTGCTTTTGAGTTACCATACTGTAGTTGTGAAGTAAGATGCATCAATTACCAGTAACAAAGAGTTCTTGTGAAAGCTACCAAAAGTCATTAGGGGAACTTCAAGGTGATCTTTTGTCACACCCTTTGCTATCAAGTTCATAGAAAGAAGGATAGATATCACTAGAGTTACTGGGAAAGAGCCAGTTACATGTTTTGTATTTCTGTTGTACATTACCTTTAACTGATGCATGATTGATTCATTCAGACTTATGAGGTTGGCTGTACAATGTGGTGATTTGTGTGGGAGGAAGCCTGATCAAGAATATCTGTCACAGAAGCTGAAAAATTGCTTCATAACTTACTCAACATTGGGTTGGGCTTCCATAAGGGCACAGAGGCATTTCATTCAAAAGTGTGTGATCTTCAAAATTCTTGTCATCAGAATTTGCAAGGTCTCTGTCTGAGAGAAGGAAAAAGAGGACCTTGGGCCAAAATACAGTTTCCTTGCTTTCAGTTGTACTTCCATATTCACTTCCCCCAGTCACAACTTCAAAAGTGCAAGTCTGGGATGGGGAAAGTGGGTGGGCTGGCTGCCTCCACTTGACCTCCCAGTCATTTTGCAAACATAAAAAATAATGCTGCTGACAATCCTGACATGCTTGTACCCCCCCCCCCCACGTTACATTAGACCCTTCACCCGCACCTGTATTCCCTACATGACATGGGATATATTGAACTGTAATGCAACTTACACATTCTTTTGTGTGTAATGACCACTGCTAAAGTAATGTGTTGGTTGTAAGGAGATTATACAAGAAAAGTTGATTGGATTAGGCAAACAGCATTACTGCCAATTAGTATACTTGAATAACAATAGAACGTGTGTGGTCCGTACATGACAGTGCTTTACAAAGATGCTGGTTTTAGAATCTGAAGACCAGGTTTTCTTTGTGCTATGTCTTTACAATCTCAGGCATACAGTACAATGCTGACTGGTAATTCAACACTATATTGAACCTATTATGTAGATCATAATACTAAATGAGACATGGTTAGATGGTCTCAAAAATATATTTAATTTCCTTAAGTATGTATGTAGTATGAAGAAGATATAAAATAAGTTTCATTTTGTTTGCTATAAAGTGTGTAGTTATTAAACTGCATAGTTGAACTGGAACAAGACTTTCATTTTCAGATATATTTCCTGTTGTTTGTCATAACTTGCAATTTACAAATACCACAGGTGCTCTTTGTTATGTAATCCCTGTATTATTCATGATCTTGATTGTGAGGTAACTGCTTGGATTAATAAATTTATGGTTCGCTATTGTTCCAAGAAACAGTTCAAAGTAAAGTTGAGAAACTAAACAAATCACTGTAATCCCTTCATCAGTCTCCCCTCCTTTTCCACTGCACTGGTGAGTACCATACTTCAGTGGTACAGGCAGAAATCAAATACAAAATTCACTTTGGTTGGTTGGGTTTAGGCTGAAAGTAATCGAGCCACAGAAGGCACCCTCAGCTGTAATGCTCCATTTACTCAATTAAATGCTGGGGACCATGAAATTTTCTGCTGTACCATCCATTATGAGGTCTAGGGGCCAGGAAACTTTAGAAAAGTTGCAAGGAGATAAGCTTCTGCACATTGAAAGTATTAAACTCTATAAAGCAAAGTTACATAGCCTTGTTTGTTCACATGTGTTATTTATAATCTGTTTCTGTTTTTTCCAAGTGTTGAGCAAAAAAAAAAAAAAAAACAGAGGTGGTGCAAATGCAATAACCTGGAACCATGTACATGTAAGGCATGTTTTGTGTTTGTTTTAAAGACTGAAATTTGTAGGGTAGTTCTTGTGAATCAATGAAAATGTACCTTGGCCCTCTATACCCTGTATTTGCACTTGTAACTTTCACTTACAGTTTTTTCTCACTCCATGTAACAGTTTGAAACCTGGTATGTACAGGGAGGTGTTAAGTTTGGAGGAGGCAGAACCAAAGATATACTTTATGCCTATACTTACTGTAAGATCCACTAAATGGCAACATGATTATCATGGATGAGCTAATTAATTCAGCAGACAGATTCTTTAATTTGATGGCTTTAGTTTGATTTTAAATGCTAGCAACATCATTCATGTCTAGTAATCCTCTCACAAGTAGCTTACTTAGAACAGTGCTTTGATGAGTTCTTTTGTGGGCAGATGCTATGAACTGGAAATGACTGTTTCCCCCTTCCTAAAAAAAAGGGACCTCATACAGATGAGCTAAAGAGGTAAAAGTCTGATTTTTGTCACCACAATTTTGAAGGTTAAAGGTTTCTAGAAGTCTCCTGAAATGACTAGATTTAGAATCATGTTTACATTTTTGGATAAAACCTTATTGGTATGCCCTGATGTGCATCACCCAGCATCTTTGTATGATTTGTGGCAGGGGAGAAAAATGCCTTGACCTAACTGTAGATTTAGCAGACAACAAATCCCTTCTGTGATAACTTTCCTAATCCATTGTAAGTCTTATTGGAATGTTAAAAAAGATACAAGGGGCAGATGGCTGTCTGACATGGGCATTGCTAGTCTCACTACCAAGACATGTAGCTCCTCCCAAACAGCATTGTCTGGCACATCATATACTAGGTGCTACCAATATATACTAGATGTTAGGTACATACTAGACACTATGTACATACTAGATGCTACATACATACTTACATACTAGACACTACCTAAAGTGAAAAAAAAAAACTGTACTTTGTTTATGTCTGTTTTAAGACAGGAATCTAAAACATAGCTGACACCTCATGTGGTCATGGTAGGTGATGAATGTTGCAATGTAAACTCTTTTTGCGGTGGTTAAATTTTGATTTCTTTGCTGTGTTTTCTTTCCACAGAGCAAAGGACTAGTCTTTCGACACACAGATAACATCATGCATTGGTTCAACTCAATGGAATTTATTGGTCTTCCCAAGGTTGGTACTTCTGTGATTATATAGAGAGATTTCTCATGAGAGATAAAATAATTCGAAGTTTACCTTTGGAGTACAACTTGCAAACACAAACCACATGTCCTTTCCTTTTCCAAAGTTTTTATTTGCATTTTTTGGGTAACCAGACATTTAGATATACTATGCTCTTTTAATCTGACTGCCTGTTAATAGTGCCAGCTTTTCCCAGACACTACCTGCATCTCCACAGCAACAGACTGACATTGAAGGGCAAATGCAATCACTTCTAGATGCAAATAAGGGACCATATCAAAACCTCAGGCTTTGACACAGCGCCTCATGTATTTTGGCTAATTACATCTTAAGAATGTTGAGTGCAATGCAGTTTAAATGGTTCAAAGTGCACAAATATTGTTGCTTTGTGACAATTTTTTCATCAAACCCCAACCCTCCTGTACCACCTCCATCTCTGAACTCTGCCAATGGTTAAGCACCCCCACCCCCACCCCCCAAATCAAAGAAGAAAAATTATGTAACCTGTACATTTTACATTGCCCCAAGACTTTGGAGGAAGTACCCCTGTCCTTCCCCCTATACCAGGGGTTCTCAAAGTGTTGGAGCTAAGGGCCTCTTTTCTTGAGTTAACACTTCATAATAGTTGTAGCTGCCAGAGCATTATAGTGTTCTGATTTAAGTTTCGGCTCCTTGAAGTGTCCGCATGCCATTGTTATGTTACAGGTCCTCACTCGAGAGCCATGGCTCTGTAATTCATACTACACTTGAATGTATGAAAGACACTGGAAGTTAATTGGTGCCCTCTATAATTTATCACAGGTGAAAAGAGGCAGCAGAGTACATGGCCATTAGTCCTTTCCACTTTTCCTTGATTCTTCTCTAGGATTGCCATCACAATCACACCAGGCAATTTTTGGCCATTATAGTCCTTTCCATTGTGGTGTCCTTTAGTTTCTAAGTGTTGGGCTTGGATTCCTCTCTTCCTTGGCCTCTCTGACATTTTTCTACCAGAAAAAGACCATTTGGCCCTACCCTTCCTAGTTCTTATCTTGAACCCTGATTTGGTATGATAGGCAGTAAGGTATCAACAGACACAACACAGTAAAACCTGTTTTGTACTTACATTGCCACTCCTGTGTAACACAAACTTACCTTTAAAATTCATCACCAATTTTATTACTTCAAAAGGTGTGATGTGCCCATTCTTGAAATGCTTTTGGTAAAAGAATGTTGTTAACTTAACAATGACCAAGGACAAACTCCCCCAACATATTCAATCCAAGCTTTACAACATAAGTTGAAAATTAAAGAAAAACAAAACATTGGATCATCAACCGGGAGCTGTGAAATCACACTTGCTTGTTTCAAGTTCATTTTTAATAAAAAATGTGGTCATTTTAGTTTTAACTCATATCTTAACAAGAGAACAGAATTGAATAAAAGTTTTACCAGAATGCTTAGATTAGGTTCTTCTAAGTTCTTCTCTAACTTTTTAAGGAAACAAATGGGTCAGAACCATTCTTACAAAACTTCATTTTATCTAAGTATTCTGGTGAAAATTTGCTTTATTTCCAATGTGTGCTTCTCCAGAAATTTACAGACTGATGAAGTTTCTATATTTGCAACCTAAAGTTAACGTTAGGCCAGCTGGAGTGATGTCATTTCCTCACATCCATGACAATTTGTTTTCTTTATTTTAGGCGATTGGTCTGACCCCCAAAAAAAGGATATGAGTTTCCCATCAGAAACAGTAAGTTTGAGGTTAAAAACCCTTGCCCCTCAAGTGTTCATTCTATGAAAGCATGAGATAATGGAGAATGTTTTGTCAAGTTTAAAGAAAAGAAAAAAAGTGTTATGTGAGGTTATGATGTTACATGTGCTTGCTTTAAGTTAACTTTGGATTAAAAAATTGATGACTTCATCTGCTAATATCTTGAGAAGCACACCTAGGAACTGAGTGCAAATTTACCAGAAAGCTTATATTAAGTACCCTTCTAACATGTCAAAACTAAATGTACACTTATACTCTTCTTTTAGTATTGAAAACCTAATTGTGCAATAGTTTGCAGATCGTGGGCTAGAGCAGCCATTTACAAAAGACAGTGGATGCCCCCCACTGTTGCAATCCTTATCATTTGCAGGAAATGATCTTGAAATGTTGATAACAAACAGACTTACTATAAGCCTTCGTTGATGAGATCGTATGTTGAAAGAGGAGACGGTGCTGCTGGTAGGTAGTGATACTGCTGAGAAAATCTAGTACCAGCAAGCGGTAAGATAAATGTTAATAGCAGAGGGTTGTGCATAAAAGCTAATATGGGTACAATTTTTTGGGGATCATGACATGCATCATTTAAATATATTTGTTGTTTTTGTTTCAAAAAAAGGGTACAGGTATGACAAGTATAAACCTATGTAAAATGGGGTGTGATGTAAAAATAACCCTAAAGTTAGCACTGCATCATGTATTGGTAAAGTGTTTGCTTGTATCTTTTTCTTCTGAACTATGAAGTTTGCATGACATAAGTAGTAATGGTTGTAAGCTCATTGGTTTATTGGGGGAAGGCAGAGGGAAGGTAAGGTAAGGGGAAGAACAATATTTAGAACTCAAAAATGTCACTCACCCTGTAGAAAAAGGAGTGAGAGCCTCCTTTATCACACCCAGTGACAATGCTCATTTGTACTTGTTTTTTGAATTCCAATTTATTTGTCATTTAGCTGTCATTATGATATACAGTCAATCTAATGTAGAACTGTGTAATCTAGATCACCCCTCCTTGCCTCCTATATACATTATGTGTGTAATTAACCATTTACAGGCAACAGGACACCGGCAAACAAATGTTGCAGTTTGTGGAGGGTGTCCTCCAGCAAAGGATGTCCTCCTTTGTCCTCTTTTATCCTCCTTTCACTTGCCAGGTATGAGATCAAAAGTGTGGCAAAGGTTCCTATAGAAATGATTGCAATCCATACACTGCCTTATTGTAACAATAAATAATTTGATGTTGATGAAACATCAGTTGTACACAACATGTCAATTCAGACAGACAGTTTCATGCAAGTGGTGTTAAGGAGTCCCTGAATCCAACATTCAACTTTAAGGTATCTGTTTTGCTCCTACTTGCATCAACTGTCTTACAATGAAACAAGGGTGACTTGTTGTGAGCACTTTCATAGGTAGGATTTAAGGCAGGGCTATCCAAGTACCCAGTGTTACTCTGTGGTAGATGGGACTGCCGTTTTGTGGAATAGGTGAGGTAGGTAGGTCTTATAGATTCACAAACAGTGATAAGTTTTCTTGAATTTGTAGAAAAAGTTCTCCATAGGAATAATTACATACACCTTTAATAATAAATCTAAATGTTCGCAAAGAAGTGACTTGTTCTTTTGCCTGTTAGTAATGTATGTGAAGCATCCAACACTTATATTGTGCTAACATTGATTAATCTTAACATTCATAATTAATCATTATAACATAAATCAACATTCATCACCAGACAGAGATATATTTTGAATTCAAGCAGGTAACCACAAGAAAGCTCTCAAAATTGCATTGACTGGAGTAGGGTGCGTTGGTATATCGAAAATACCAGGTATACCTGGTATTTCACTCATACCCATACCGGCAGTATTGAAATTTGTTGAAAACGAATATATCGAACATAACAGGTATCCCGGAAAACATGTCAATGTACCTGGTAAAAATCATACCCGATAGAAATACCGAACAAACTCGTTACTATTACTGTTTCTCACTGTTTACCCTGTGCATGTTATGTTAAAATTCCAGACACCAGCTGCTATCCACATACACAGTCTTAGCACGTGTACAGATAAACCACAAGTTGATAAATGTAACCCATAACATACTATGACTAATGGCTTAAAAACTTTAGCACAGTAGGCCTAAGAGCAGTGCACTGTCCCACGAAGTTGCGTATCTCGAATCCTTTCGCGCACGTAACTGTTACGGTTTGTCAAATACTCCGAAAACTTGGCAGAACTTGATTCTACGCAGTTTTGTACCTGGTAACTGTTTAGTAGGCAGCATGGACAGGGAGTTGCAGGTCCTGCTATGTATACCGATTACTCATACAAGGCCTCTTAGTGTGTATAAACCAATACCTGGTGCTAGTTCCAATACCGATTCTGCACATTGCGGCTGGAATTCTTACCAGGTAAATCCCAGACATAGTGCATACCGATTATAACGCTACTACAAGCACACCGCACAGCTGTGGTCAGACCGACCCTGCCAGTGCTGTGAACTGTACACGCAGTGTTCGTGAATACAGTACAGCTAGCTAGCACAGATGAGAGGCAGGCTTCGGTACATTTCCATGCCATACTTGCATTGCTTTTTAATGGGCTCTACCGTAGCTTGAAATGAAGGTTAGGTTAGATGAGGTTTAACGTCCCAGTTTCCAACCAATTGGTTCAATACCAGGTATTTGCCAAGCGGTATATTGGTATCTGGTTTTGTTCATACCGACGCACCCTAGACTGGAGCACCAAAGTACAGCAAAAAAAAAATGTTTAATCTTGTCAGTAACAATTTAGTGTTTAAGAATCAATAATGGACCTGTAATTCCTAAAAAAAAAAAAATGCCCAAACTGAGATTTACGTGGTAATTGTTCAAAAGAGCACATAAAAATGATTTCGAACAGTGAACATCACCATGGGCTTTAATTTCATATTCAGGTTTAAAATATACGTTTAATGGAGGGATGCTTTTTATATCTAATCATTTTGTTGAAAATTGTTTTCAGTGTTTATTTGTGGCTTCTAAGATATCAGCATACAGTTAGCACATTTACAGCCCCCAGTTAATTTGAAACTTGCATGAACATACCTGGGTATCTTAATGGAATGGTTGCTTTTAATTATTTGAAATATTTTCAGGTACTGTCAAATTTATGGACGATTACATGTAGGTTGACCTGTGATCTGCAACTTTTGCATTGCCAAACATTGTATGACATAACGTATTTGTGAAGGATTAAAGGATACAGTAGATTCCACATAGAAGCATAAAGCACAAAGAAGGGAGGTGTCGGGGGAGCGGTAGGTCTTAAAGGGAAAATGCAGTTACCCCAGTTTGGATTAGTGTAGTACTCTACCCTATTTCATGAATGGCTCTTGAGAATCATGTGACAATATTTTTCTCACTAAATTGTGAAATTCACAAGGAGTAACTCCTTGGTTTACCTTGAATATTCAATTGTTAAGTCCTGAAATATAATGAAAGATTCTTGGGAGAGAAATAAAAAGAAATTTGTGAGATTCAGCTGTTGTTTCAGAATAAGTTTGGGGTGACTGCTTATACCCTTTATGCACATTACTGAATTAGAGTAAGATCTAATAATTCATATGTATTTCTTATGCTTGCAAGCTTTGTCTCTACTGCTTTGTCTCTTTTGAGCAAGGCACCAATGCTCTTTTCTGTTGACATGCTGTCAACATTTAAGTTACTTCCTGAAAGATCCTTGTAACGGAAACTCGTTTTAGACATAATTATATTCCTCGCTGGGTGTCTTGTTTGTGTGTAATGTCAGTACCAGGAGAGCTGTACAGGACCCATCTGGATTTAAGTAATTCTTGAATTACAGAGCTGATGATGTTGATAATTGTCTTGTTCCTCCAGGGAAATGCCCTCTAACAGGTATGGCAAAAACCTTGGTAACCTTTTATAAGAAAATAGATGGGAAGTAACACCCTGCTACTTCAAATTGACCTATCACCTTCAAATTAAATTCAGCCTGGCTAAGGAATAAACTGTTCTAGCAACACTTCCAAGTTTAGTGACTTCCTTTGTTGGTAGGTCTCACAACTTCATAGACATAAACTTGCTTTGAAAAACATATACATGGAAAAGGTTGTTTTAGCTATTACATGCAGCTCTCCCTCCCCGTTCCCCCCTCCCCTCCCCCCAACAAAAAGGTTGTTAAATTTAACTTGACCAGCCTGCTCCTAGTCATCATTATGATAATCAAATTTGTTGTGTATGGACTACCTACAGCAGTCTTGAATGAACTCATCAGGACTACAGTGTTCCATTGACAAGTGTTTTTCATCCATTGAACCTGTTCTTAAAAACAGTTTTGTCAATACCTACAGCAGTGCTATGCAGTCCATGGTCTGCCAGAAGGATAATGGAATATCCACCAAAATGCTTAGGATATATAGGCCTGTAGGCCTAATGCGAGGAGGGGGTAGGGGAGGGATGAGCTGCTGAAATTTCCCTTGAGTAGGAAATGGGGCTTAGGCCAAAAGGGTGGAGTAACACTAGCCTGAACTTGAAGTACCTTCCAGTATATTGGTTGATTTTTAGCTACTTCCATCTTAGTTTGTATGAATCTATAACTAAACTAAGCCGTAAAACCTCATCTAACTCTGCATGGTTTATGGATTTGTTACATAGTGTCAATTCCATCAAGCAGGATGGTTGTGAAAGTAAGGAGTGGGTTTTTTTTTTCTTTCTTTCTTTCTTTTTTTTCCTTTTTTTTTTCTTCAGAAGACCAAGTAGGCCTACAGTATTGTAAGGTACAGGGCATCAACAATGAAGCAGTTGCCATTACAGTATTAATATTCCAGCCCATTATAAAACAAAGGACAAATTTATCTTTCATTGTGGTGCACCGTGATTTGTTTTTAGTAACACACTTGCTGACCTAAAGCCCTGTAACTGTGATAATCTAAGGAGGGAATTGCAGACCTTTTCTTTTTGGTTTCGATGAAAAGAGAAACCTATGCAGTCATGATGGCGTGTGTGTGTATGTATGTGTGTATGTTCGTGTGTGTGTGTGTGTGTGTGCGTATGTGTGTGTGTATGTGTGTGTATGTGTGCACTTGTATTGATATCCAGCCGAGGACCTTGACCAGAATACACACCTACCACCTGAGGACATTTTTTCCACCTGAGGACCTAAACCCAGGTCCTCGGGTAAATTTAGTTCCATTGCATTCTACACACGTTTTCCATTATCTAGGTATAGGTAAGGGCAGAGTCCTCTACTGGCTATGAATTTGAAACAGGTGTGTGAAAATTTCAGAGGTCCTCAGGTGTGTAGGATACAACTGGTGGACTTATATTATATTGCCAATATAGTGGACTTAGGAGATATATGTGGATTCCCAGTTGGTGTGTTTAGCGCACCCTAGAGGGTAGTAATACAATGCATGTGTTCATTTGTCAATCTCATAGTTGTATGTGCTGGTCCGCAGGTGAATATGCATACATGACAACGTGCGCAGATCCTCGGTTTGTGATGAATACCAGTATGTGTGTATGTGTGTGTGTGTTTGTGACACTTTTCTTGTTTACACGATATCTCAAGAAGGGAAACTCAGACAGTTCTCAAAGTTGGTAGGTAGATGCCCCATATTCAGAGGAAGAACCCTATTGATTTTGGTGGAGGTCAAAGGTCATTTGGGGTCACCAGGGGTCAAACTCTGAAAACCTTGTTTACACGATATCTCAAGGTAGGAAGCTTGGATAGTTTTCATACTTGGTATGTGGATGCATTATGGTAAGAGGAAGAACCCTATTAGTTTTGGTGGAGGTCAAAGGTCATTTGGGGCACCAGGGGTCAAAACCTGAAAACCTTGTTTACACGATATCTCAAGGTAGAAAGCTTGGATAGATTTCATACTTGGTGTGTTGATGCATCATGGTGAGAGGAAGAACCCTATTGTTTTTGGTGGAGGTCAAAGGTCATTTGGGGTCACCAGGGGTCAAAACCTGAAAACCTTGTTTACACGATATCTCAAGGTAGGAAGCTTGGATAGATTTCATACTTGGTGTGTTGATGCATTATGGTGAGAGGAAGAACTATGTAGTTTTTGGTGGAGGTCAAAGGTCATTTGGGGTCACCGAGGGTCAAAGTCTGAAAACCTTGTTTACACGATATCTGGAGGTTGGAAGCTTGGATAGATTTCATACTTGGTGTGTGGATGCATTATAGTTAAAGGAAGAATCCTATTGTTTTTGGTGGAGGTCAAAGGTCATTTGGGGTCACCAGGGGTCAAACTCTGAAAACCTTGTTTACACGGTATCTCAAGGTAGGAAGCTTGGATAGATTTCATACTTGGTGTGTGGATGCATTATGGTGAGAGGAAGAACCCTATTGGTTTTGGTGGAGGTCAAAGGTCATTTGGGGTCACCAGGGGTCAAACTCTGAAAACCTTGTTTACACGATATCTCAAGGTAGGAAGCTTGGATAGATTTCATATTTGGTGTGTTGATGCGTTATGGTGAGAGGAAGAACCCTATTGTTTTTGATGGAGGTCAAAGGTCATCTGGGGTCACCGGGGGTCAAACGCTGAAAACCTTGTTGACACGATATCTCAAGATAGGAAGGTTGGATAAATTTCATACTTAGTATGTAGATGTGTTATGGTGAGAGGAAGAACCCTATTGTTTTTGGTGGAGGTCAAAGGTCATTTGGGGTCACCAGGGGTCAAATCTTGAAAACCTTGTTTACATGATATCTCAAGCTGGAAAGCTTGGATTGATTTCATACTTAGGATTGAGATGTTTAACGGTAAGATAATAAACCCTATCAATTTTGGTGGAGGTCAAAGGTCATCTGGGATCATCAGGGGTCAAACACTGAAAACCTTAGTAGCACGATATCTCCAGGTAGGAAGCTTGAATAGATTTCATACTTAGTATGTGGATGCAGTATGGTGCGAAGGTGAATGCTTTCATTTTTTGGTGGAGGTCAAAGGTCATCTGAGGTCACTGGGGGTCAAACACTGAAAACCTTATTAACACAATATCTCCAGGTAGGAAGCTTGAATAGATTTCATACGTAGTATGTGGATGTATTATGGTGTGAAGGTGAAAGCTTTCATTTTTGGTGGAGGTCAAAGGTCATTTGGGGTCACCAGGGGTCAAAAACTGAAAACCTTTTTAACACGATATCTCCAGATAGGAAGCTTGGATAGATTTCATACGTGGTTTGTGGAAGCATTATGATGAGAAGATGAATGCTTTCATTTTTGGTGGAGGTCAAAGGTCATTTGGGGTCACCGTGGGTCAAAAACTGAAAAACCTTGTTAACACAATATCTCCATGTAGGAAGCTTGGATAGATTTTATACTTGGTTTGTGGATGCATTATGATGAGAAGATGAACACTTTTATTTTTGGTGGAGGTCAAAGGTCATCTGGGGTCACTGGGGGTCAAACACTGAAAACCTTGTTAACACTATATCTCCAGGTAGGAAGTATGAATAGATTTCATACTTAGTATGTGGATGCATTATTATGAGAAGGTGAACCCTATCATTTCTGGTGGAGGTCAAAGGTCATCTGAGGTCAATGGGGGTCAAACACTGAAAACCTTGGTAATACGATATCCCCAGGTAGGAAGCTTGGATAGATTTCATACTCAGTATGTGGATGCATTATGGTGAAAAGATGAATGCTTTCATTTTTGGTGGAGGTTAAAGGTCATCTGGGGTCACATGGATCAAAAAGCAAAATTTCCCAAGAATTCTCAAGATCGTCTCATGGGTTTGCCAGGAGTCAAAAGCTAATTACCCCAAGAATTCCCAAGATCATCATCTCGAGTCATTAGCGGTCAAAATGCCAAATTTCCCAGGAATTCCCAAGATCAAATATGAACCTAAAATTATTTTCCAACATGTTAAGATAGCACTTGACCAGTGACTGAAAGATATGCCCGGACATCATGGCTTTTTTTAGAATAGAACATATATCATCGAAACCTCAATGCATTCTTGCATTCTGGTTTTGGTTGATGGAGTTACAAAGTCTGAGCCTTGTGAGTAACAGTTTGCCCATTTCTACTTTAAGAGTCGTGAGTCCTGGCTGGGGTAGGGAAACAACTAAACTTTTCTGAAGTCGCAACTCCTAGGGAATTTTCAAAACTGCCAAAAACATGCACAATAGTCATTCATATATTGGGTTTGCATTTCCATTCTTTTGCATGTATTCATGAAAAAGTGGCACTTTGGGTCATTTTTCTTTATTCAATAACCAGTTTTCCCTCTGACATTCATAATATAGACACTAGCCTTTGAAAACCATGCAGCACAGCTTTGCCAACATGCAGGCCAACTAGTCCATTTTATAGTCATTGGTAGGCTAGTAATTGACACATAATGGCTGGTGTGGTTTATGGTGCTGTGTAAGTTATGACATTATTACAGGAGATGCAGCTTCAGTCAGAATCATTGTGGGTGCTCCCCTCCAAGCAAAAAAAAAAAATAAAAAAGAAAAGATGGAGTCACCTAAGCCTATATGTGTGGCTGCCTCTGACAAGCAGCAATGACATGTGATTTTTGGTGCAAGTTGGCTACTTACTTCTGTTGTGTAGTGAATTGTATTTTGGTTTATAATTAAAAAGGGTCTTTGTAGACAGTTCTGATTACAAATAATGCTTTCGACATAAATCATGTTTTTTTTTTGCCTTTTCTTTGTTTTTGTTTGCGTGTATGTGTGTGTGTGTTTTGACTAGAATTTCTCTTTGCAGTAGTTTTACAAAATGGTCTGTGAATTGATTATTAAAACTGATCTCTGTGAACAGGCTAGATAGTGCATGTTACTTTTGCAATACATTTTACCAATGGAGCAGATTGTTTTTCTTTTTTTACAATAACATTTTATTGATTCAGATGTTTTAAAAAGTTAAAGGGTTCTTTGAGTTTGACCAGACTACAAGAGAACCATATACTCTTATGAAAAATATGTATTAGCGAGTTACTGTGGTGTGGTTCAAATAGCAACCTCCTTGGTTGTACAAAAATTTCATAGGTATGTTTTGTATGTATCATAAGTTCAGTACTATGATACTCTGGAGAGATTTTCTCACACCAATTTCATTTTATATTTGACAGATATTTTATCCAGAAACGACAGACATATATGACAAGAAGAACATGCCGAGGATGGTGTACTGTGTTCATGCATTAAGGTAAATACAGGGGATTGACCATTATAGGATGCTGATAAACAGTATAGTAGGTATGGTGTTATCAACTGGATTTAAGGAAAGGTGTTTTGGTACTTTGACAAAGTAGGTTGTTTGCTTATTTCATTGAGGTAAGATTTTTTGCATTCCTCATGGTCACTGACCCTTTGAAAATTGTTTTATGTAGGACTGACTGGCTCACTTGACCATTCTATGAATGGACGATTCCCCAGAGTCCTTGACTCAAAAAATAGTATTCCCTAAAGTATTCAACACACGGACATGAAAGAGTGGGTAAAAGAGGAGAACACTGACCTGGGAATACCAAGACTTTTTGTTCTGATTGTTAGTGAGAAAGGTTCTATTATGATTTTACACATGGGCACATTCCTGGGAAAAAAGGGAGAAAAAGAGAGGAAAGAAATTTAGAAAGTTTGCTGAAAGAGAATTTTAAAGGGAAATGTGCTATGAGAAGGAAAGGGAGTTGCAGTGGTCCTGGGATACAAATTTAAATGAAATTTGGCAAATGGAAGTGTGAGAGACTTTTTCAAATATGTACCCTATTATGTGTAACATTGTTATGTGTGATGCTTTCAAATTTAAAGGGGCTGTGGAACCCCCCCCCCAAGAAAATAAGATCCCCAATATATATATATATAGATATATATATATATATCTATATATATATATATATATATATATATATATATAAATATATATATATATGACGCTAGATCGACCTGTTAGGCGAAATCGGTATACCGCCAATAGAACCGGCGAAGAAAAAACAATAAAATACATAAGATTATATTCCCCTTTTGGTTCTGAGAAATATATGTACGTTATTTCAATGGCCCGTAAGTCGTTAGTGTTAACGGATACATGCATGTAAGGTGGTGTACAGTTAAGGAATTGCATAAACATTATGTGGTAAATCGGACTTGCGTATAGATTTACGCATTGCTATACAACACAGTGTGTAAAACATTAAGGCGAAACGATTTTTTCGCCTAAGGGTCGAGTTCTCCTCCCAACAGGGGCGTTTTTACATATGGTTTTTCGCCTAAATCCCAGGTTATAGAAATACATATATAGGGTACCCAAGAATAGCCCTTTAGTTGTAAATACATTTGGTGACTGCACTGTGGTTGACATTCATTCAAAAATTGTTCCACTTTTGTTGGTCAGTGATGTTCCAGCAGTTGTGTTCCCAATGAAGGTCACTCACAGTTGTGTGTCAGTATGACCTTGAGCAATTTAAAGGAAGAGTTTAAGCAAAAAAAAAAATAATTTTCTTGTGTGAAAGAGGAATTCAACCTATGCAATTTGGTGAAACTTCCATTCAAATTGGAAATGTAGTACTCTAGATATAAACAAATGAAGTTACTACATTTGTGACCCAAAATGAGCTTGAGGTGAGCAGGGGTTATATCCCTTCCTCACATTGATGAGAAATGCTTTGTTTTTTTTGTTTTTTTCAGTCTGTTGTGCTGACCTTGAAGTTAACAGGGATAGGACCTCCCCATGGGGATTGTAAAGTTTGTAAAATTCCCATGCCTTTCATGCAATCACATTCCAGTATCATGGGATTTGTGGAGGAAAAAATTGGTTGTAAAGTTTAAAGAAAAACAAAAGACTGCTCATTAATGTGAGGCTATGATGTTATATGTACATGCTTTATGCTAATTTCTTGAGAACCTCATGTTAGATTTCAATGTAAATTTCACCAGAATGCTTAGAATAAGTACCTCTCTAACATATCAAAACTTGATTTCACCTTAAGAGTCTTTTTTTAAACTCATGCAGGCAACTGTGACTAAGGGTGCATTTACAATAGATCCGGATCTGATTGCCCGATCTTATCAGTAGATCGAATTACACTTGTGGCTTGATCCTGGAGCATTTACACTTGTCTTGTACTCTGATCCTCCTCCATACTTCAGTGGAAGTGGCCTCCAAATGAATTACGAAATAGAAGCACACGCGTGTGCACACTGAAATGTAAACAAAGAAATCAGGAAACACATGTGTGAGGTCACCATTGATCTCGGGTCACCGTTGATCCTAGGGCATTTACACCGCAAGTTTTGAATGCCTGTGCGGGGTCTGATCCTCCCCTCTTACCAGGATCAAAATCTGGAGATCAGATCTCGATCTGATCTGCGTTTACACTACAAATTTGATCTTGAGTAGTGGATCTGACTCCATGCAGGCGATCAGATCTGGATCTAGTGTAAATGCACCCTCTGTCTTGGAGGTGTACAAGACAGGTGTTTTTGCTTAAAGTGGAGGAGGTACTAGAAGTAAACTTAGTGGCAGAATTATTACTTTCTGGAGTGAGATTATAGAGCCATTAAATACATCCACTGTGGCTCTGTAACTCTGTGACATTCCTTAACAAGATTCACAGCATCTCAGGGAAGTTAGGAAGGTTGAATTTCAATTTCCAGTCAGTGAAAATGCCTGGAATTTGAAGGAGAAGTAGTCCCCACATCAGAGAACTCTTGTGGAACACCAGTGCCACAGTAGGGAAAATATTTTGCTGTAGACATAGATGCATCTTTCATCATATTTCTAGATGTATAAATTGAAATACTCATGTGGGGTGGTGGGGGTGGGGGGATATGTTTCTCTAAGCAAAAAAAAAAATTGATTTAGGGCAAACTGCCCCCTTCTGCCCTCTTGAGATATAAATATCTTTCTGTACACCTGTGGATGTGCTTCTATTAACCAGTGGTATTAACTGTCCAAATTGAAAACATTTCTCACAGACTCCCAAAGATATCAAGGAGATGTCTTAGAAAAGTGTAGCTCATCGTATTTTGAATACTTAAAGACATAGACCCTCAAGTAATGCCATGTGGGCCTTTTGTGGCCCACAACATTCATTAAAATGCATTGCAGAAAGAAGCCAAGAAATAATTTTATTTATAAATACTGGCTACTGTAATTACAATTGGAAATAAACTGAAGCCTTTGGTAGAAGTGGTCCTAGGCTAAAAATGTTTGATAACCCCTGATCTACATGTACTGTACACAAGAGCCAGAACTTTCACCAAATATTTTGACATACATTTCAATTGATCAGATTAAAGTCTACATCCCTTGGTATCAGTAGCTAGTGTGTATTCAGCTGCAGTGTGAGATGAAGGGATACTATTTATTTATTCATCCTTCCTTTGCCTGCATACATCCTCCTCATTTCTTACTCAGTAAATGCTCCTGGGAATCGCAGAATATGATTCTGTCATAACTTTGAAATGCTTGTTAGTGTGACTGATTTCAAAGATTTGTTAAAATGTAACATAAGACTAGTTTCACTGTTACCTCTAGCTACTAATGAGACAGCTTCTGGGGAATTTCGACTGGTCCAGAAATTCTTTTGCCAGATATAAATTTACATAAATTGCCCTTGGCAAATAGATGGAGATTCATTCATGCAGAGCTGGTTTGAATTTAGGTTGATTTGAAAAGATATGCAGGGCATCAGTAGTGACCGTCTCTTAAACCTGTGAGCTTTGGAATCGTTATGAAGTGTCCATAGTTTAGCAAAAGGATTCTTCTCATGGCTGAAAATTGGATACCCTAAATGGAAATTTTATTGTGAAGGTTGATGTGAATGTGCATGGGTTAATCAGATTAGGGAGCCTGGGGATGATTTGTAAGCCTGCTGATGTATGTATGAGTGTTGTCTTAGTCATGCTGGTTAAAAATGGACCAGATTTTGTGGGGTTAATAAACAGTAATTGGCACTGTAGTAACCATGGTGATGTCATGACTGATACTAACAATGAAGACTTCGGTAGTGTTAGGTGGAGGCTTGTAGCTAGTGTTATCATGGCAAACCAGTGATCAAAATAATTGAAAGGGCCATTGTTTGCCCCTGGCAGGGTTTTGCAATTTGTGTGACTGTCTAGGTCTATGCATCACTTCCAAAGTTTTATGTTAAAATGTGTAGACTATACCTTTATTTTACAATAACAAACAGTTCCTTATATATAGGCCTACAGGGTAATTGTGACTGTGTATGTCTATGCATCAACCAGTATTTTATGTTAGAATGTGTAGACTATACCATTATGTTACAACCACAAACATTTCTCTATATATGGGGTAACTCCTTATGGTACATTGGTGCTTGACATCCATTTTGTAAGATAGTAAGCTCTTCCACTTTCTATGCATGGACTGGAAAAAGTTTGAAGCTCTTAAAAGTGTGGAAAGTTTTAGAAGCACACAAGTCCTATGACAAAATAATATCAAAGGATAAAATGTACCTATCATATAGCCCCCCCCCCCCTTCTCCTTTGGTCATTCCTCCCAGTATAATTAAGAGTAATAGTAAGAATTCAAAGATCTGCGGTCAGATTTTGCCAAAAGTGTCTCCTGCTCTTAAGATATTTTGGATGAAACAGAGAACTTGTGGAATGAATAACCAGTGGTTTCTGAATTATAAGTACAAAAGTTTTCAGTAAATTTTATGTAGGCCAGCGTGGTACATTGGGTAATGTTTTTTTCATGAGATTGAGAAATAAAGACTCAAAGAATCTGGGGCCACTTTCTCACAACTTTTATGTGGCCCTAGCTCTGCAACATTTTCAGTGTCCATAAGCTGCCACTGGAGGCCACCAGGAGTTTGATGGTTTCAGGACGCTGCTTACTTTCAGCCATGTATATGATAATAGTGCTACAGGACCATGGTCAAACTGGATGGTATCCTTTGTCCTTCTAATATTTTAATGTCTCTATAATCTCACCCCAGACAGTAAAAATTCTTCCTACTTTGTTTACTCCTAACCCCTCCTCCATGTTAAAGAAAACACCTGTCTAATGCTCCTCCAAGAGAGAGCCATTGTAGCCTGCTCAAAATTTCAACAGCTCAAGGGCATATCGACACACAACTGTGTGTGAGCTCAAGTGAAATGCAAGTGACTATGTAATTCATCACTGACCAACCAGAGTGGAGTTATTGTTTGATTGAATGTCAATCCAAGTGCAGTCACCAGTTGTGGTTAGAACTATAGAGCTATTCCTAAAAAGGTTTGGGGGTATGCCATAGCCCCTTTAAGGATAAAAAGTCTGGAGCCTAAAAAAGGAGGTTTTAGAAGGGACGAATTGGAAGGTTTAATATTAAAGATGAGATTGACCATTCAAAAATATAAGTCCTTACATACGGTGCAGTGGAGTACTAAGGTATTGTTCTGTTAAGCCTTACCCTGAATTGTTGACACTACTCAGTGTCTTATTACAGGATCCTGCTAATGTGCTGGACAACTATTCAAAGTGACATAAACAACAAATTAGCTATTCTTTAGTAATTTAAGGCTGCAAAGTTGTCATCTTTGTACAGGAGTTATTTTTCAGTTGTGTTTATCCCAGAAGAGTCACTTTTCATATTTTCTGTCTTTTATTAGTTTGATATGAGGAAGTAGGCCTACCTATATGTAGCTTGCTGCATTACAGAAGCTGTATTTGTTGTGCTTGCTACACAGTCTATAAAGAGTCAATCTATTATTTGTCAGTTTTTGTTGAAGTACTTTGTATATACTTCACATCTGGCTACTGTTTTCATTTTTGTTGATAAACACAGCACAGGTTACCACTTGTGTCAGGTTCAAAGTTGAGAATGCGTGAGAAGATCTTCAGAAATGATTTATATTCTTGTCTTACAGTTTGTACCTGTTCAAACTTGGCATCGCCCCGCAAATACAAGATCTCTATGGCAAGGTGGAATTCACAGGTAAAGAAGTACAAAGCAGATCAATATAAGAATGGAGCTGGGCTGTATGAGAAGTTGGAACATACAGATTAAGTTATACATTTTCTTTTCAGAGCAACAGTCGGAATATTCGAATGGAGGGTAGGGGACTGGGGGTTGGTTGGGTTGGGGTTGCCTCAAACACAGGTTTCTCATGCATGGCAAGAGGTTGAATTTATAACTTAAGGCCCATTTTATCCTCAGAGAAGTAGTCAATATAAGAATGGATACAAAAGGAAAGGGAGGGGGGTTGGGGGTGGGAAGCATTTGCCATACTGCCCACAGGCTCCTAGCTTACTACCATTGGCACCCCATAAACTTCTGTGTAGTTGAACCTAAAATGATAACCCCGTTCCTTTCCCTGTTGCCCATACTTCCTCTGCCTCTTTCATACCTTAGGATACCTTAGGAACCTCAGTGGATGCAGGTCTGTTGACCTCTATGTCCGCATCTTCTTGATCTTCACCATCGGCGACTACTGTAACAATGATCAAGATCTGTCGGTGACAGCCATACTGAACTAAACTTGCACAAAATCTGCCTTGTAGTTATACAATATCTCATGGCCAGCCCAGAACCTATCTAGTGTTGAGCCGATAACGGTGATATCGGAACTTGCCGATAACCGATAAGTCAAACATGATATCGGCCCGATACCGATACCTACACCGATAACAAAGTAAAACATTAAGTCAAGCTACGTTTGCTACGGTAGGCCTGTGAAGCCATGTGCTTACATTGCTAATGGAATGTACAAACGATAGCTCGCACTTAAAAATTAACGTCAAGTGATAGGCATAACAGTATAAGCCACCACTGTATCTACCAAATACCTGCTGCATTTCTACTTCACTTCAATCTAACTACTTCACTTCAACTACCCCCGTAGCTAAGCTTAACAAATTGTTAAAATCCTGCCAAAACAGTAAAACACCAGTACAACTTACAGACAAATCCCTCAAAAATGAAACAAACGCCGTTTGATCTTTGCGTAGAATTCCATAATTCCCAAGGCAGCGCGAAATACGACATCACACTGTACTGTTTAATCTAGCCAAACTGTATATGCTTAAGTACGTGATGCTTATTGTAAAAATACAACGTAGGGCCTACGCTACAGAGCATTCAAAATGACATCGGCTTTGAGATGTGTCGGCTCGTGTGCTGTGTATGTTACGTGTGCCAAGGCCCTGCATTATACAGTACCATATATGCTGTATGTACAGTAGTTCAAGTCTGGGCATGCCTTTGCAGTAAAAATTCTTGCATATATAATTAGTTACTACAAGCATCGCACATTTTGTGGCAGTTCAAGAAGCCACGGTGCTTACACATACATTGCACTGCACTCGATGCCACACAGTACAGTACGTGCTGTATGGGATTTGTTTGTTTTGCGCGAGGCATGTGAGCAACATACCGAACACCCAAGCGGACCGCGCGAAAGTTATACAGAAATGTACCTAGAAAGATTTCGATTTTGGAAGTCATTTGAGGCAAAAGTAATGATGAATTCTTCGGGAATCTTTCAAACTTTAACTGAAGTTTTTGGCGGGAGATGTTAGAAATCGGCGGGAATTATACATTACATGGTACAGTAGGCCTATTTAAACGTTAGAAAAGATACGGTATGCTGCACAGTGTAGACTACGCATGTTCTACAAATAACTTACACCTACAAAAGATCATGCGATGCCAGCGTTTGAAAAGTGATCATGGCTTTTCCTCTGGCATCGTTTGTTAATGTTTAGGCAAAGGCCTAGCCTAGGGTTTCACTCAAGAAAAGTAGGGAGAAAATGGATAGTTACAGGTTAAAATTTTGTACAAGGAGACTTCCATAAAATTGGCAACCGTCCAATGCAAGGGGACTTTAGAATATTGGTTGCCGTTATCGGCGGTAACTGCTGATTTTGCTGATACCGATATCCAACCGATAACGTCATTATCGGCCGATACCGATAACACCAACCGATAATCGGCTCAACACTAAACCTATCTAAAGCCTTCTCAAAAGTCTACAGTCCAATGCCTTATTTGGATACTAAAGCCATACACCCTAAGTTTCTCCATAAGTCACCTATGTGGAACTTTATCAAAAGCCTTCATGAAGTCCATGTAAACAGTATCGACACAACCACCATTGTCTAACACTTTTGTCCACACATCCATAACCTTCAGTTATTGCAGTGTAGTCGATCTCCCAGAGATAAAGCCAAACTGCTTATTAGTAAACAAATTATTCATCCTCATATGGTCAACCATAAAAGATCGAACTATTTTCTCAAGTATTTTGCACACTACACTTGTGAAACTGCCTGGCCTATAATTTCCTGGAAGAGCCTTACAGTCACCTTTCTTGAATAAAGCAGTAGTAATATTGCCTACTTTCCAAACGTCTGGAACTTTACCAGTGGAAAGAGATAAATACTTTAGTCAAAGGTTTTCTAAGTCTGCGCTATTTCTTTTAGAGCCTTTGGATGAAGCCCATCAGGACCAGGTGATTTGTTAACATCCAAATCCTGAAGTAAATTAAAAGCATCGAACTCCTGCCCCATCTTGTCCACACAGTGTTTTCCTTGGTATTGTAGCCCTCAGTGTGACAAGTGTAACCTCAAACTACTGCAAGGAATAGTGTGAGAGGAGTGTATTAGACTCTGCTTACCAAAGCAAGTGATGAGCTGTTTGTATTACATTATTTACCTTAAAATGTTGTTCACATGACTGCATGTAATGTTATTTAAACAGTTGTGTCATTTTGTATGAATGCCTCAAAAATGTGAAATAATTTGATCCTGTTTCAGAGGTTGATAATGTATTGAAGTAAAAGCAAATCTATGTTCTGTGGCATAAAAAATACAAATGCAGTTTTTTGTTAGATCTTGGTTTGATGCTATACTAGCATTAATATTCTTGTCATTTATTTGTCTTGCTTAAGGTAGAAGAAATCTTGGACATGGTAAATACCCCCCCCCCCCCACCACCACCACCACCACCAAAAAAAAAAAAAAATTAAACTACATTCTCAGTGCTATACTGCCTTAGTAAACACTGTTAATCAGCTGATCCTTTTGGTGTGTCCGATTTGTAATGGTTTGTTCAAAGCAAAGGGCAAAAATTTGACATATCCTGCAAGTCCCACCCAAAAATAACCACAAAAACAGGAGTGTGATTCCTGCTAAGGAAATGGTGGATGTGAAACCTAACACTTAGATTGTATCCAATTTTTGTCCTCAGAGGAAGAGATCAGTGCCATGCAACAAGAGCTGGACAAATATGGCATCCAGATGCCAGCCTTCAGCAAGATTGGAGGTATCTTAGCTAATGAGGTTGGTGGCAGTATATTTGGATTTCTTATGTGTAGGTTGTAGGATAACCATAAGTGATGGGTGAGGAAAAGGCTTTTTAGCAGCTAAGTTGAGTTGAGGGGGCAGAGAGGAGGAGAAGGATGTTCTTAACTTAAGCAAGGAATAGGGAGGGGCATTCTGTCAAATAAGGTTATTTGTAGTATGTTTGTATGATGCAATACACAGGTCAAAGATTTGTAGGTCTGTGTACAGAGGGCAAGGAAAGGTCCTTTAACTAGAATGGGTCATAGAAAATTGGGTTTGAGTGGATGGGATGGTGACAAGTAATCTTCAGCAGGATCAGGGAGTTTCAGAAAAATAAGGTAAGTTGTTGTGGTATGGGTGGATATGAATGGTATGTATAGGTTTAAACATAAACACATGGCATACATTCCTGGCAACACCCTACCCCTTGTTCTGCTTTCTCCAGTGGTCTTTCTACGTATTTAATTATGTAAGTAGCTCGTAAGCATCAGGTGAGTCATATGGTTTATACTTATACTACTTAAAGTTAAAACATTTTTTGTTCAGTATTGAGGAAATTGCTTCAATCTCATGATCCCTGTAGTAGTAACTGTTTTGAAAAGACGATCTTCATAAATCCTTTCAAGTCAGATTACTTCCACTAATTTCCTGAGGAACTGTGTGCTATTTCAGCTCCTGTTTCCATGAAAATAAGTTTTATGATATCAAGTTTGATAAAAGTGTCTTCATTTTTGGTTCCTTGCGTTAGCAAAAGGAACCTATGTAGTCAACTTGGCGTGTGTAAGTGTGTGTGTATGTGTGTGTGTGTCTGTGACACTTGCTTCGGTATGCTGTAACTCAACAAGGGAAAGTTGGACTAAACTGAAACTTGGTGTATGGATCTCTCATAGTGAGAAGGTGTGCCCTATTGTTTTTGGTGGAGGTCAAAGGTCATGTGGGGTCACCAGGGGTGAAAGACTGAAAACCTTGATTGCACAGTATCTCAAGGTAGGAAGTTTTGATAAATTTCATACTTGGTGTGTGCATGCATTATGGTAAGAAGATGAATGCTGGTACTTTTGCTGGAGGTCAAAGGTCATCTGGGGTCACTAGCAGTCAAACACTGAAAACTTGTTGTTAACACAATATCTCAAGTTAGGAAGCTTGGATAGATTTCATACTTAGTATGTAGATGGGTTATGGTGGGAATATGAATGCTATTTTTTTTGGTGGAGGTCAAAGGTCATCTGTTGTCACCACCCGTCAAACACTGAAAACCTTGTTAACACGATATCTCAAGGTGAGAAGCTTGGATAGGTTTCATACATAGTATATAGATCCACCATAGTAAGAAGGTGTGCCGTAGTGTTTTGGTAGCTGGTCAAAGGTCATCTGGGGTCACCGACAGTCAACCACTGAAAACTTGTTGTTAGCACAATATCTCATGGTAGGAAGCTTGGACAGATTTCATACGTAGTATGTGGATGGGTTATGGTGGGAAGATGAATGCTATTGGTGTTGGGGGAGGTCAAGGGTCATTTGGGGTCACCAGGGGTCATACACTGAAAACCTTCTTTACGCAATATCTCAAGGTAGGAAGCTTGGATAGATTTCATACTTGGTATGTAGATGCGTTGTGGTGAGAAGATTGATCCTGTTGTTTTTGGTGGAGGTGAAAGGTCATCTGGGGTCACTGGGGGCCGTTTGAAGGTTATCAGAGGTCATTTTGAGGTTAAGTTGTGGACTTTCATTCACTGCCAACAACTTTAAAGGTCATGTAGCAGTCACCAGAGTGACAGGCAAACTTCACATTAGCTAAAATTTTGTTTGTATGCATGGCTCAGTGTCATTACATTCAGCAAGAACCATAGTGCCCATTGGGCTGTTGTTTAGTTTTGCACAAACCCATTAATCTTAAGCGTGTAACCACTCGGGGAACTTGGATAGAGAATTGGGATAGCCACAAAAATTTAGGGTTAGGATGAAAGATGACTAAGTATACCTTTGACAAGTACTTAATCAAGGTCCTCTTATGGTTTTTCTAGGATCATACATGTCATTGATTTACAAATCAGAAAGAAACTTTCATTTCATTATTTGGTATAGCCTGTACGTCAAACTAAGAGCGTGTTTCTGCTTACATAATCATGAGGAAATTACTACTTGATAGAATTTCTTTCTACAGTTGCACATATTTCCTGAAAACATTTGCTCAGACTTACTGTGTTACATATTTGTTAGGTTTAGAATTCCTTGACATTTTAAGGTGTGACACAGTTGTTCATTCTCTTTGTGTAGTTATGACGACTGTGCCAGAGTTGTATGAATGACATCCGTCATGGTCAATGAACAGTTTTGTGTTATAATATTTTAAATGTAGAAAAGGTTATATAGTTAAAGTAGTGTGCTTAATTTTGATAGTATGATGGTAGACCTAGCTCCTATTTGACAGCTTCACCGTAAATTCTTAACGAGTATGCAGCTGCATCAAAACTTATTGAATTTCATTATAAAAGGAAGTAATTGACTTGGGTGGGATTATAAAACTCAGTGTGCAATCAAGTTTGCCCTATAGCAATGAATTTTGGTTTATATATGCTGTTAAGATTATGTTTGAAAACTGAGATATTTAATGAATTTATTTTCTTTTCTGTTTGCAGCTGTCAGTGGATGATGCAGCAGGTAAGGGAATCAGGTTTAAAGTGCACATAAACTGTTGATAAAAGTGTATCTAATGTGTACTTAAAAGTTTACTTCCAATTTATGATGACATGACCACAAAAAAAACCTGTTTTCAGTTGGAAGGTAAAGAATAAAATTCCCCAGTGAAAGATCCGTTGGAATGATTTCAATATCTTTTACCATTTCTATGGTATACCTCTTCGGTTTGATGGTTTCTGAAGAAACTCATGGCATATGCAAAAATAATGATGTGGAGTGTTGTACAGTGCTATTTCTTTTGTTATCCCTTTAAAAATTATCTCTTAATTACTGATCAGATAGTTTACAGTTTTGTGAATGATGTGAATGTTTTTCAAGAAAACAATTTTAACCTTCCATAAAAATCCCTCAGGGGATACCATTGCTACAGGTGTCCTTGAAGTGAAGGTTGTTAACACAAAGGCTAACAGCAGTCACATTTGGAAAGTCCATCTTTCAACATCACAAATTTTCACATTTAGCTCATATTTATTCACGAAATAAGTGTGAAATGGAAATTATCCTGTAAAATGGTCAACAGTTGATGGATTTTGATGTGAACTGTGGCTGTTCTCTGGATTTTCAATGCTTTTTACATCAGATATCCAACTATGCTATTTTCATGTCACCAGACCTTCAAGTGGACATATAAAAGTCCAGAGTTCCAGAAAAAAGTGTATGCTACAACATTTAAAAACTCAAAACACATTGACACATTGGTCCACCTCCCTCCTCACAAAACATTTATGTGCTTAAAGGGCATAAACACTGTAGCCCCAAGCATATTTTGAAACGAGCTAAATCGCACAAATATCCTCTTATTTCACTTCACGTTTCTTTCATGATATGTCATGACATACATATTGCATATTCAAGGTACACAAAGGACTTTCACTCCATGAATTTTACAAGTATGAGAAACATATTGTCACAAGATTCTCAAGAGCCATTCAAGAAATAGAATACTCGGAAACACCTATTCAAATTGGGGTGACTGCATTTTCAAGTGAAGTATGAGAAGTTAATTCAGTTTAACGTGGTACAATGTACATGGTACATTGTACAAAATTTGTGATGTCACTCTTGCAGTGCTCATATAACAGTTTTTTTTTTGTTTTTGTTTGAAATCATTAAGCCACTTCATCTCCTTCATGTACAATCTACCAGGGCTGAAAAACTTGCAAAACTTCGCGGGCGCACATACTTTGAAAACCAAAATTTCTAGCTCACCTGGTCTACTTAATTTGGGACTAAGATGAAAATTCTAGCTGCAGCATGATTTTCGCAGACGCAATGCGTCTTTGCGTCCAGCTTTTTGCAGGCATGCAAGCTACCCTCCTTTGATTCAAAGGGCAGACATAATTTTCATAGGTCATGTTAACACTTTTATTTCAAAAGGAAACAAAAAGTAGGCAATGTAAGTTATTTAAAAAGGACATCAGGTTGTTCCACGATTGACTGTTTCAAGTTACATGAATAATTTTCAACATGTTACATCCCAGCAAATGAAAAAGCTACAAAGAATGAAATTAGATCAATGAACTTCCTTTTCCAAGCTTTGAAATAAAAGTTGCAATTTTAGGCTAAAGGTACACTCAAAGGGTGGTTCTTCATACTTCAAAATGCATCTCCACTGTTAAGTATAAATTAGCTTTATATGTTCAAAGGGCCGGTATGGTCAAAGAATCTTGCCCTCCTCTTAGAGGGTTCATTTGCATTGACATCAGAGATTCATGTGGGTATGAACCAGTCTTTATTCAAAACCAATCACAAAGCTTCAAAATGGATTTGTTAAACCCTGGTGATATTTCAGGGCCAGTGTCTTTCCTTTCAAATTTCGATATTCAAAAAAGTGATTAACTGATGTTTGTAACCTCATTAGAAAAAAACTTGCATCCAAAAATCACTAGAGTTTCAAATAACAAGAGGTGTTATCCATTGTGTGCAGAATAGGCAGGGTAGGGTAAATTTTGAATATTTTTACTGTTGTGCTGGGATGTGGAGAGTGATGGATCTTAAAGCTGTCTCATGTGCAAGTGATGTGATGTGATGTTGTAATTTCATAGGCATAAGAAAAGGGGGGGGCGACCCCCCCGAACTTCGATTGGTGGGAGGCGGAAACCTCGTTTCGCCCCCCCCCCCCCCCACTTTGGATGATATGCTGCCAAAATATGGCATTGAATAGGATGAAATTACTGCAAAGTTTGTCAAACATTGCACCATTTTGCATCTAGGGCACTTTAAATGGTCAAAACTTACCACCCCTACTCTTTGACCCCTCCCCCCAGGACACTGATCACTAACATTCACCTCCTCCCCCCACTTACCAAAAGCTTCCTATGCATTTGACTTTATTTTCCAGTAGCTTTTCATGTTTTCATGGGACTATCCCCACAGGGAGGATGGGGGAGGGCATAGGCAGGGAAGGCACGCAGTAGAAGGGAGAGAGGAGAGACTGTACATCTTTACATATAGACCGACTGCATGGTCGAGTGGTTAGAGCATCCGAATTGCAGCCAGAAGGTCTGGGGGTTCAACTTCTGGCCGGGTCATACCACATACTTTAAAAATGGAACCTACTACTATTGTGGTTGGTGCTCAGTATAAGCAATGGAGTAGGGAAAACAAACCAGTGAGCCACAACTGGCAAAAAGGCCATGGCCGGCCCGACATAAACCAATTGGTTAGAAACTGAGCCGTAAAACCTCACCTAACTCTAACTCTTTACATATAGAGGCTTAAAGGAGATATCAGTGCCTTGAGGTTTCTCCTCTGTTGATACAAATGTGGAGCCAAGTGTTTAGTTTGAGCTGAGCAGAGGTGTAGCTCTCCCTCATAATGTGGCTGGAATTTTTTGTACTCATCACTTGCGTTGGACTGAGTATCGGTGTTATATATGGCTATTGGCCTATTCCTCATTTCTGTACAGTATTGGTAAAATTTACTGATGCTCCGGGATCAATATTTCTAGGCTTATGCTTCATAAATGTATTTTATTAGTTTCCTGTGTCAAACTACAAGTCTCAGTATTTAACCTCATGTAGATGAAATGACACTCACTAGTGGTGTGCTATAGCCTATAATTTAAGGTACAGTACGCTCATTTCCAAAATACTGGTATCAAATGATTATCAGCCGATATTTAGAATTGCAATGTTGGATTTGTTAAGATCTGTTATTTGCAACACACAATGATACATAATATTTCCACACTACCACTATGGCACTGTTCCATGATACTGTGACAGAAATAGCTCTTTTAGTGCCTCCCTGGGATTCAATGTATTTACTTCTTTTGCAAGATATTTTAGGTCACAGGTCTGATATGAGTTTGATATTGTTTACTGTGTATCAAATGTCAGAGTATATTTTGTCAGAGTATTTGACACTCTTGAGAAAGGACATTCAACTTTGACCAAGATTTTTAACGCCATGAAAGCCGTTAAAGTTTGTAATTTCAGTTTCATTTCCATGGCCTTGTTTGTGGCAAAAGAGAAACAAGTTGATTTAATATCTCTGTGGTAATCATATTTAAATCTTTAGATTAATAGATCTAAATTTAAAATTCCATTTATTTTTTCTTTCCCTTTGTGTTCAGAAATTGTTGAAGAGCATTTCAGTAGTTTTGAAAGATATTTGTCACCCTAACATTCTTTTGTTGACCTGGCCCCATGAATGTATTAAGTTTACCTTTCCTGATTCCTTCACAGTTCATCCCTCTATTGCTATAAATGAAGCTGTTGACAAACAGGTCACAGATGATACATATGCCGCACTGCAGAATCCTAATGCTACCCTATCTTTCCCTGATTTCCTTCACAGTTCATGCTGCCATTATTACTATAAATGAAGCTGTCAACAAACAGGTCACAGATGATACAAATGCCGCACTGCAGAATCCTAATACTACACTATCTTTCCCTGATTTCCTTCACAGTTCATACTGCCATTATTGCTATAAATGAAGCTGTCAACAAACAGGTCACAGATGATACAAATGCCGCACTGCAGAATCCTAATGCTACACTATCTTTCCCTGATTTCCTTCACAGTTCATGCTGCCATTATTGCTATAAATGAAGCTGTTGACAAACAGGTCACAGATGATGATACATATGCCACACTGCAGAATCCTAATGCTACCCTGTCTTTTTCTGATTTCCTTCACAGTTCATACTGCCATTATTGCTATAAATGAAGCTGTAAACAAACAGGTCACAGATGATACAAATGCTGCACTGCAGCATCCTAATACTACACTATCTTTCCCTGATTTCCTTCACAGTTCATGCTGCCATTATTGCTATAAATGAAGCTGTTGACAAACAGGTCACAGATGATGATACATATGCCACACTGCAGAATCCTAATGCTACCCTGTCTTTTTCTGATTTCCTTCACAGTTCATACTGCCATTATTGCTATAAATGAAGCTGTTGACAAACAGGTCACAGATGATACAAATGCTGCACTGCAGAATCCTAATACTACACTATCTTTCCCTGATTTCCTTCACAGTTCATGCCGCGGTTATTGCTATAAATGAAGCTGTTGACAAACAGGTCACAGATGATACAAATGCTGCACTGCAGAATCCTAATACTACACTATCTTTCCCTGATTTCTTTCACAGTTCATGCCGCAGTTATTGCTATAAATGAAGCTGTTGACAAACAGGTCGCAGATGATACGTATGCTGCACTGCAGAATCCTAATGCTACAATCCAGAATCTTAACCCAGATAATAAGCAGCAGTATCAAGACATCCTCTATGATGCCAAGGAGAGGAAGAGGACAATAACTCTCAACAAGGTAAAGAAATACCAACTGACCTGGGTCATTGGAACTGCGATAAAACTGAAAAGTATAAGAAAGAAGTTTACACAGTTTGGGAAAACTGCAAAAGTTGTGAAATTGTAGAAACTCAATTTTTAAGGTTTTTAAAAGAAAGAATCATTTGGAAACTCAAATAGTCATGGTTACAGGACAAGTTATATGGCATCGCATTACGGTATGCAGAACAGTCTAACTGCAGTTGCGATATAAACAAAACGTGTAACACAGAACTTCAATGCGTGTGTGTATTGGACATTTCAACAGGTAGGCAGTTTTAGTAACCACATTTTGAACTCTTATAGTACCCCTGCATGACAAAGTAAAAAATTATCAAAGTTAAGAAGAATTTTTTCTGATGTAAAGGAAGCAGAGTCAGCATCAAGTTTGGCAGCCTTTTCTTACCATCCACATCAGGAAGATTTTCTCAAAATGTGAGATACCATGGGAGATCAGTTACCATGTTGGCTGCAGGTCATGTTGAGTTCTCATTACCTCATAAAAAGCAGAAATAAAGCTTTGTTTTATACCTAGAAATGCTCTGTATATTACTTTATTGGATTTGAATTGTTGACTTGGAATGGCCCAAGTTTAACAAATATCAAAAAAAGTTACTTGGATTAATTATCGCTCATTTCCATACAGGCCAACAAAATACCTGATTTGCTATGGTACATCATAAGTGCATAAGCAAAATTGACCTCATGGACATTCCAAAAGTCTGACAATTGGAAGTAGTAAGGTCCACAAAAGTGAATAGGGAATCTCCAACCCAGGGAAAGGCTTTATGAAATTTACTTTTTTTTTATTGTGGCAAGCAAAAATTGGAAGACATTATAGGGAAGTATAATAAAATTTTGTGCCATCATTAAACTGCTTTGTATCATACAACAATATTCTGAGACATGGAAAAGTGAAATAGAAATCTTGATTATATTAGGTCTGCATTTAAATCCCACATGGGTATTTACATGTGTAAGACTTAAAGCAAGTCTAATAATGACTAACAGATCTTTGTGGCAGGTTGAGTCTGATATTACAAATAACATGTCCCAGTAACTCTCCCTGGCTTCATTTATTTCCCAGTGGGGCCCTGAGGGTTTGTTACTCTTCCTTTTATACTAATGTAACATCTCCCTTTATTTCCCCGTCTGGGCATATCCATCCAATAACACGATTTATTCTTTCTCTAAACAACTGTTTCAACTTATAAACAAACTTTGTCTCTCCAGGCGGAACGTGAGAAGAATACTGTAAGTCTGAAATGCATCGCAGTTACTGATACATTGACAAGCAAATGTATAGTCATCGCATAGAGAGACAGTAGCAATCTCTTTTCATTCTCAGTTGGGATATATTCTCATCACATCTTATTTAATTTGGCATAATTCTTTCATTCTGAAGATGAAAAAAGAAACACTTAATCAATCAGTTAACTTGAGATTTTCTGTTTCTTCGCAGCAGAGAAATTCTGTTCTCTTATATCAAATAAACTGCAAATGAGTTGTTTTGAGAAATGAGAAAATTATTTCATATCATTATCTTTATTGGTCCCATCATTCTTTGCAGCAAATGGTTGAATATTTTTTTTTTGTCTTTTTCCCATTTCATCATGTTAAACTTTCCAGACTGCCTCCAAGCTCATAACAATCTCGCGCTATATTCCTTTGTAGTAGTCTAATGACTCTCCTTATTTATAACATTATTACTTTATAACTCCAAGCTTCTGTAGGATTCAGTTATGTTAATTTTCATAACCTCATAACCATCTTACCTCTTGCTATAAACCAGGTCGTAGAATATTTTAAGATTTAATTTAACAGATCTATGAGTCAAAGATTTGAAGCAATGGAAGGTAAATTTTTCTTAACTTATTCTAGATATCCTATAAATATTAAAGCCACTTTTGAGTAATTATTTTGTGGAGGAATTACTTTATGGTAGCTCAGAGTAATATATTAAAAGCTAGTTTTGTAGCATACTTAGCTTTTATTTTTTATTTATCCTCTAAAATTGAGTGTGGAGTAAGTCTGCAGTGACCTACTAAAATTGTAGTTAACGCAGTTATGTCAAGATTGTTATCATGAGTAAATCATTAATTGTTAGTGAACAAGTCTGCACAGTACATGATGCAAGACACCCAAAACAGGTCAAGGAGCTAGAGATTGAATTTCATAGAAAATATTAATGTAGTTGCCATGAACTGTGCAGGAACATTAACGAGAACAAACAGTCACCCCAAACTTACTTTGATAAAGGAACTTAATGTTATCAGTCTTGTCTTATTTCTGTTGCAATTATCGTTCATAATGGTTCAGAACATAAATGTGGCATTCTCAAGGTAAACAAAGGAGTTGTTTTGCATAGATTTAAAAATTCTGAAACAAAACTGTTGTCACATGATTTAAAAGAGCTACTCATGAATAAGGATACCTCAGTATACTAATTCAATTTGGGGTGACAACATTTTCCCTTTGAACAATGCATACACATTACATTTTATAGAAACAGCAGCAGTTGTAACACCTCATAGCTAAGAGTACCTATTTGAAAACCTTTGTTATTACAGTTTTGATTCTTGGTTAAGACCAGCTAAATTTTCTCAGCTTGGAAGGCTCTCCTTGTCCAACAACCTCCTCCCCTTTAAAAAACAGCAATGATAACGAAGTCTCAAAAATTATTGTTCAAAACAGGATTCTTGGTTGGTTTGGAGGTAGCTTCGTATTGTCTGCCTGTCAGTAGCAGGGAGGTGAAGGGTGGAAGGGGGGGGGGGGTGATTGGGATGGTGAAATAGGGGTACCTAAAAGGTCCAGTCAGTGAAGATGGGAATGCCTAGTATCATGTCATATAATACTTACACATGCTAGTAACATCATAAAAATATGTATGCATGAAAAATATCCACTTTTTGTTTTCATTCTCTTTGGTCTTTTTCTAAATTGGAGAAACGGGAAGGGGTGAAATGTTCTCTAAAACTTAGTTTAGCAACAATACTAGTTAACAGAAGTAATTGGTTCCTTTTTTGTAACTCTATTTATGAAGGCAGACAGTATAGTGGATGGAAACTATCATTTTAGAATGAAATGTTGGTGTCATGTATTGCATTATCAGTGCTCTTGTATGCAGAAGAAAGGCTGGTTTAAGGATTATTGTCCACAACTTCCTGTTGAAACAATACCTCATTGTGATGTTATTTTAATCTGTACAAACACTCAAGCTCCAGGATTCCTGACCCTACAGTGGACCCTTATGGCTGACTATCTTTCTAGAGGGTGTACAAATAATGTCATGAGTTTACCCTGCAGTCATCTGACTTCATAGTGCTGGCTGTTCCTACACTGAGTGATCACCAAAATCTGCTGTAAAGTTGGGGATGATAATTTGAGAATGCAGGTGTGGGCATGTACTAGTTTCATTATGAGGCAGCTATATGTTCTCAAAGACCTACTTCGACACACTTTAGAACTGTAATTACTGTAGCTATGATTTTCAGAGGGGAAAGACTGGCACAGTGCCAATCTGTTCAAAGTAATGTGAAACTTAAGTTTAGTTCTGACCTAGTTCAGGGAGTAACATGAATGGGAAGAACATGGCTAGAGGATGTATGCCTAGGATTACTGTGGGGCCAGGTTGGATGCTAACAGTTATATAATCCATACACATGGCCTGAGTAGATCTGATGTTGTATATATACTTAGCCACTGGTATATTATATCCTATGTATGGCTGTCTTAACTTATAAAGTGTGCTCATGTAAACAAAACTGGTGACATAGTTGCACATCATGTACTTAGAGTATGGCATAGAGGTAGGGTGGCCTATTGGCTATTGGTGTTGCGCTTGTAATCCAAAGATTGCTGGTTCGAATCCTGACCGGGTGAATGTGTTGTGTCCTTGGGCAAGATGCTTTATCTGAATTGCCTCTCTCCACCCAGGGGCTAAATGAGCACCTGTGACATAAATTGTCTTCAGGCGCACCATTAGAGCTGCTGCCACTCTTGCAGTTGCATCCAGGAGGATTTATCGTTGAGCAGGGATAATACGTTTGGCGCCTTTGACTAGGATTGCCTAGATATCAGTGCAGTAAAACTGCAGACATCATTATTACAGTATCTTTTACCTTCCTCTACCCCCACCCCTTCATTGCCCCCACTATAACTCCCATAAATATAACAACTTCAATGTAAGTTTGTGCCAACATTTTTTTGTCCTATTTTTTATGTCAGTCACTTCGTGAAGGAGAGGAAGAAGATGTCTATGATACCCTCCTGACACATGCAGAGATCCAGGGTAACATCAGCAAGGTCAATTGTAAGTATGCTGTATCCCCAGGGTAGTAATATATCATTAGGTCAGGAAATGGGCAAGGAAGAAGACACTGGATGCTGAGAAGAGGGGGCATTTTCAAACCCAGTATACCAAATCTACACTACCCCTTCTCACCTCCTGTTTACATATGTAACCCTCACTTACTTGCAGTATTATCTGGCAAATGAAAGGTAGCTTAGTGAGAGAGAGCCCTCCAGCAGGCTCAATTCTTCATTTGCCTGGCAAAAGTCTTATATTGCAGCTATTTCACCTGGCTAAGAATTTGACCATTTTGTGGAGTTTGTGGAGTTTTGTCATTTGTATTGGGACTTAACTGATTGGAAGTATGGTCATAGATGATGGTAAACTTTGATGAGATTTATATGATGTTTTGGTTGACATTGGATGATACTTGGTGTACAAATTGAGCTGTATTATGTTGTAGTCTGTAAATCAATGTCCGCACAAGTGTGATGTACAAAACAACTTAAGTATCATATAAGTGTGATGCATATGTATCAGACATTTGCAATGCTAAGTAGAAATGTAACTTATTTTTTGCCCCTTTCAACATTTTGCCAGAGCATCTAGTTTGTAATAACTGGCTCCACTCAAAGATCTGTGATCACATAGCAATGCCCAGTGGCTAGAAATCTCATTCAGTTTTCCATTACGTGAGATAGGCAGTCTGCCACAACCCTTTTATGTGAAAACGGAATTCTCCCTCGGTTTCAATTTTGCAACAGACTCTGAAATAAATAAAATATGATATATTTGTCATCTTACTGTTATATGGGTGGAAGCTGAGTTTTGTAACCCTCTCCACATTTCAGTGATGTGAGTCACTTTACAATAAGTTCAATGTATCATCCTTTGGACTCTGTTGATCACATGATCAAGCTCTCCAGATCACTGACAGGAATGGAACTCCAGGGACCAAAAGCAGGAAGTAAATTAGAAGCACTGGATTTCCCAGGAAAATATTAATATTCCATTCCAAATGTTATAGTGGTAGAAGAACTTTGAATTTTAGTGAGTCATTGTTGTTTGACATCTTCTTTGCAGAAATTTTTGTCGCCTTACTGTAACATGTACACTGATTCTGTGTATGCAAATTTGCTCACAGCATTAATATACTGTTGTGAAGATAAATATTTGATCATTTATTTGCATCTGTACTTAAAAGCTGAAGTTTTAACTCTCTCCTGCACCCCACCTCTCCCTCTGCCTGCCTCCTCCCCCTTCCTCAAAATGTACACATTATATGACGGTGAATTTCTCTTTCCACCTAGTGCAAGTACAGCTCACTGAAGTCAACAACCTTTTGGATTCTCAAGATGTTGCCTTGCTTCTAGCTGCTCTACAAAACCCTGCTCTTGGCCTGAAAGATGTTCAAAGTGAGAATGCTGACTACTACCTGACCACTCTGATTCAGGCAAGAGAAGCCAAGGTTGAGGTGAGGAGGTATCATACACCCATAGCAGTCATGAAGGCTGCTGGAATGGGGGAATGAACCATTGCTCTCTTTGGTGAAGAGGTTAATTTTGTGGTCCTCTTAACGAAGTAGTATAAATGCTAATAGCAAGTAGAAAGGGTGGCAGTATTAAGATCTTAACATTCTGGGGGTCTCAAGTTGGAACTATGTTGGATCAAAGCAGAAGGGTTTTTGTTCAAAATGAGTTTTGAAGCCCCTTTCTCAGTGTACACAATATGATATGACATGATACCAATACAACACAATAAAACTGTCATAGTCCTTTCACACTTCTAGCCACTGTTTTTTCCTCTCTCAGCAATATTCCAATGACTGATTAGTCATGTGATCTAACAAAATAGCAATTCTATTTCACCATTGGTCACACAAAATATTGCTCGGCAATAAGTGGATAAAAGTTGAAAAATTTCAACTCAATGTTATTGTTTTCTGTGTTGTCAAAGTGTGAAAGGTTCTAAATAATTACATTATTTTTAACTTTTTATTGTAGCATATACTGTTGTGTTGCTTCGCATCGGGCCTAATGTGAAAGGGCCTTAAATATTTGCTCTCTAAAATGTCACTTTAGTTAGATTGTGAGATCTGAGGAAATCCAGTACTTTTAGTAGACAGTTAAGTGTAAGGGTGGCAAGAATACAAAGAAACCTCTATTGTAAAATCAGAATGGCATGCCAGCCCAGAATGTTATGAGGTCTGGAAATTTGCACATCATATTAAAGTGTCAGCATCAGTATTTCTAATTTACATAGAATTATGGTGGTTCACAATCATAGCTTTGAGGAAATGTTTGCATTACATTTGTCTGTATTTGTGTCTGTTTTTCATGAAGTAATGTGACACTACTTTTATATTAATTTCTGTTTTCTTGATCACGCTGGTAAAAGAATCTTAAAACAGTATACAGTGTGGCAGCATGAAGCTTTTGGTAAACAACTTTGGGTGGTGCATGTAAAGTGAGATGGACTTCATAGTATTGTGATGTGATTCAAGATTACTTTCAGTTTCACAGGATATATTTCAATTCCTTTTACAGTCAACTGGTTCACCTAGTTTAGAGAAGGAAGACGTGCAGGCTGCTGTCAACGCTGCCAATATACTGGCCAAGGAAGATAGAGACAGTATGTAATGTACTTTGACTTTTTCCTGACAGCTGCATACAAAATACACCTGCGTGGTAGTAACAGCCAAATTACCCCAAAAAATGTTGAGGAGGGCCAAAAATAGCAAAATAAAATGAAAATTTCCCTGTGGACTCTATGAATATCCCCTGGGGTTTATTTTTTTCCCCATAATTTGAAAAGAGCTTTTTTGGAAATGATTAACATTTGAATTCTGTCTGACAGACTTTTAGTACTGTGTTTTTGTCTGAATAGAATTGGTTCACACAAGGGGTGGGGAAGGGAGTAGAGAGATGGGCTGGAGTTAAGGCCTTCAATTCTTAAAGTCTCTGGATCAAATTTCCATAGATACTACCTGGCAATTATCTGGGTGCTCAGAATTGCTTGTTCAGCAAAGCTGTTTCCAGTAGTGCTGGAGATGGTGATGGGGGGGGGGGGGGGGGAGCATAAAGGTTAACATTGATTGTTTCAGGTCTTGTTTGCTCCAGTTCTTTTGTTTAATACAGTTGTTGAGCAGTGGTGCAGAGGAAGCATCCTCTGCCTTTCCCAACTTTTGTCACAGTGGATAAACACTGTGAGCACTTATGTCTGTCAGTTCAGGATTTCAGGTAGTAATGCAAGGAGTGTGATTGCATGCAGTTGGTACGTCCCTGTCTCATTATTAACCAAACGCTAATTGGAAAGAGAAGGGGCACAGCAATGTGTTCAACAGCGTCATTGATGATCCTTAAATGGACTTCATGACATAACATGGCTCTACTTCCAGTGTGATTCCTTTCTTATTGGTACAATGAAAGTTGTACACAATCATCTGTGCCCACAAGACTAGTCCCTTCTCACCCCCCCCCCCCTCCCCAGCCCCTCCTTCATTCTACTGTTGTTCTGTTTCTTCAGTTGTTCTCCTTAGACTCCAGTGGTATTTCTTGTGTTCCTCTATGAATATCTTCATGGAAAGGATGTGATGCAGAAGGTTTCTTGACTTTTTTATTCATTCTGATGAATATGACACATTTGTCTCATTCTAAAATAGTCATAAAATGAAACACAATTTTAAAGCAGTGTTATCTTTTAATTTTTCAGTGGCCAAGGCAGTTGCAGACATAAATGCTGCCATAACTGAAGGAGCACCTGAAGACCTGGTTAACTTGCTGATGAGACCCGAGGCCAAACTACCAGAAGTGTTCCCTTATGTAGCTAGTCTATACCAGGCAGAGCTGAGGAGGTTGAAAGAAAGTAATGAAGAGGTAACTATTGGTTCACCTTGTTTCTCCTGAAAGAGAAACCTTTGGAGTCACTGTCGAATGACCTTTTCAGAATATTGGTAACTTAGTACGTTGAAGTGTTTCCAGTGACTCTGGTTAGCTCATTCTGCATGATGTAGTAATATTATCACACAGTGCATGAAGTGGAGGACACTTTACCTACATGAGATCACTCATCTATGACATCTACTGATTACTAGTCAACAAGCACAGACAATTGCTACCGTTACTATTTTCAAAGGAGAAACGGTGTGCACCACTTGTTATACGAGGCTGATAACATGTACAGCTCACTGATAAACAACCTACAGTTCTTTGGTAAGAACCTTAATGGACAGAACCAAGAACACTTTATCTCTTTACCTACATGACATTACTCATCTTGACATCAGCTGACTTACAAGTCAACAAGCATGGACAATTATAATAATGATATCAATTTTCCTAGAAGCAGCATCCATCACTTGTAATCCCAGGCTGACAACATGTGTAGGTCACTAATATCACCCTGCAGGTCCTCTGATTACAACCTTCTAGGTTGGAACACCTTCCTAAATAAAGATACTGAAAGTTAATTCCAAAGCTACCATGCTTGCCAGACCATACAAGAAGTACACCCACCCACAAAAAAAAAAAAAAAACAAAACAAAACAAAATAGACGAAAGCAAAGGCAAAGAAAAACCCCCTCTGAGCCTCTCTCATATAAACAGCCGCTAGACAGAGAGTCCAGTGATTTCCATTAAGCACTGATAGATCTTGGTTCTTTTAGTTTCAATTATAAATAGTCTTTCCTTGGACATTTGCAGTCTTTTAATTGTTTATTATCAGTGATAGATATCAGTTTCAACTACCTTGAGATGTGATAATGGATACTTAATCTTTTCCCTTTCTTTCATCTGTCACCCTGCTGAGATCATACCAGACTGGATTACAAAGATCTATAGAAAAGGTCAAACAGTGCCATCCAATTAAATCTTATTTTCAAAAATGTAAAAATCTGAAAATCATGTTAATGCCCAGTTCAACCAAATTTTTGTCTTCATAGGGTTTGATGATGGAAAAAATTATGCTGTTTTGTCAATACAGATATAACTGAATTTTTGAAAGCATAAACGTTATTGCACTGATACATATTGATTTATGTGCAAAGCTGTTGATCAAGCCTCTATTCACATTTAATCACATGATTTGTAGGTGATTCAATGACACAGGTTTACAAGTTCATGGATAGTAGACTACAGTTGCCAGTCATTCAGTATGTTGGCAATGTGAAACACTTTACCATTTGTATAACTTTGCTGGCAATACCAACCACACTTTAATGTGTGGGTGTGCTGCGGGACCATATGTCTACCCTAAACTTAGTCTGTACATATAGTAGTGTTTGCACAGGTGACCAGTGTATTTGGGTACCTGCTTAATGTTCTGTTACCTGGTTCCACATTTACCACTGAACTCCTTTAAATTTGTTGCCTATTTATCATTTCCACAGATGATTGAACAATTTGTTTGCTCTTTTGCTAAATGCCAGTCGAGAGAGAATAAAATAATCACAAAATTAATCATTTCATAGTTGTTCTAACACCTTTGTGGTGCAGTGAAGTTATATCTTCCAAGATTGCTTCATAATCCTGGTCCTGAATTTTCTACAAAGCTGATCTTATAGTCCAAATTCCACCACCAACTTGCACAGCTAGTAGTATGTCATGTTACCACACTAATGCTCAGTTTGTAAACGGAGCTTAGAGCCCATTCCCTTTGGAAGCAAAACATTAGTGTTGTCTCAGCCTGTGAAAAACATAAGGTTGTCATTCTGTAGCAGCTCGTTTACAAGATGCCAGTTGACCATTGGCGCATGAAAAATAAAGTAGAAAACCCTATTTTATAACTAGCCCAAATAGTTGTGTTAATGCGTATGAAAATTTGAACCAGTTTAACAGTTCAAATCTTTCGTAAGAAAAGTCAGAATTTTTCATGAAGCCCCACCCAAAACATCTGCTCCAAGTAATCTATTTATGAAATCACATTCACAATTTACTGTATCCACTCCCCATTCTTGCAAGTGTGACATTAACTTTAGTCACCTCGGGACTTAGTATATGAAAATAGTTGACACATGCTAGTAGCCTAACAAGAGTTGCAATAGCCTAAAATAGGCCTAGGCTATACCGCACACTCTACTAAACACTTCAAGTACACCAAAAGAAGACACCTCGAATAACGGTTAAATTTGACACTTTTATTGCAAACTAACCCTGTGCCATTTGGCTAGTACTAAGAAAAGACTGTTGATACTGTAAATATTCATGGTAAGTTACGGACCGAGCCATATTGCAACTAGTGAACACCAAATGATGCTGGTGCAAAGTCAAGGAATATATTGAAGGGTGCACATGCATTTCAACAGCAGGACCGGGATAGCTTTGTACATATTCAGATCGGTGGACCTGCTGCGGAGCATGTAGAGAGTTCTTACTGTCAGAAAATCCCTAACATTAATCTCAGAAAGTTATACGACCTTATAAAGTATTCTCTTTCTTTAGTTGGTTATTTTCTAAATTGTTTCTTTTATTGGTAATTTTCATTTTGAAACAAAACAATTTTTTGGTGACAGTTCAAGTATCCTTGAAATGATCACTACTGTACCTCTCATATACATGTTTACATGTCAATTCTGTCATGAAGTCACTGTGCACATCAGAAATGAGCTCGTATTAAGTTACCGTAATATTGGGTACCCAGGTAACCATCCGACAGGTATGGCAATGAATTACCCAGTGCCTGTTTTGGTACCTTCACAAACACCAGTATGTAATCTTTGAATGATGCAAAAAAGGTTGGAACACCTTGAATACAACATGTTTTATTTAAATATGGGGAGCTCTGGTCACCTGATGAATAGAGTTTACATGTAATAAGCTACTGCATTGTAGCCTTACTTACCAGAGAGACTCGTATCCAAAACTTGCTGCTTGTGTTTTTAAGGTCGTACCAAGAAAAATGGTTCTAAAGCTTTTAAAATTGTTAGGATCTTGCCTTAGCTAGACTTAAACTAGAAAATGTGAGGATGGTTTGGAGTGTAGTAATGTCTTCTTCTCTCCTTTTGATAGGATTTGAACCATGAACAGTTGCATGAAGCTGTCAAAGGTTAGTAAAATATTTACTTTCTTAATTACATTGTTGACAGGTTTGATTGATAAAGGTAATAACCTTTCTCCTTGAGTAATCAAGTGAGCATGGTCCATAGCTTTGTTATGAAATGACAAAATTTGTATCGACTAGGTTTTTGAACTTTTCATTGTTTTGATTCATAGAATGACAAAACTCTTCTTGATATGTAAATAAGTATCATTGAATATTGAACAGTACTAAACAATGTACTAAACATTTGTCTCATAAAATACTCCAATGAATTTGCTTTTAATGTCACAGTTTCTTTGACATTTGTTTTCTAGTTTTGTACAAAGTAAGAAGTGTAGAGGTATGTAGGGATATCTGTATTTTTTGTCTCCTATCTCTTTGGTACAAAATTTTGTGGATATCTGTATGTTTGTGGGCAAGAGCCTCTCTTCAAGATGTTTTCTATCATTATCAAGATTGTCAGACAATTGGTTCGTATCAGAGGTTCTTTTAAGTGTGTCTTGCAGATCTACCAGTAAGCAAATTTTATTAAGTTCACAGACTGGTTATGAAAGTCCTGCCATTGAGGCCCAGAGAACCTGGGCCTCAATAGCACAACCTAAAATGCACATTTCTCATGTATCAGTTTGCTATCTTTTTGGTTCCTTTATAATTTAACATACCAATTCTTAATCTGAGAATTTGTGCAACCTTAAGGTTCAAAGCTTGGTGGCTGGGTCAGAAAATGTACTGGAACTTTTTAAGATCAATCTGATATCCACCAGATATTGTGAAATTCTTCAGATAGCACCAAAGTATGTATCAGACCAGCAAACATAGAAGCGGGGGAGGGGGCTCAGGAATTATGTCACCCACCATCCCATCAACTTTGCCAGGGGGTAATGGGAAGAAATTTGGGGAAGAGCTATGTATGTAAATTACAGAAGGTGAGTATTACAGCTCCTAGACTCCTGTTTAGGAAAGTTTGTGGATTGCATTCAGTCTGATATTTACACAATTCAAACCATTGTGATCTCTTCCCAGTGCTCTCTGCTGTTTCTCATATCAATTCTGCGGTGGATGCAGGTGAACCTAGTGAGACTGTCAAACAACTGGTGCAGGAGGATGCTTGCCTTGCTGATGTTGAGATGGACGAAGTGGTGGCCAGACGGTATCAGGAGAACTTGGAAACCAGAAAACGACGAAAGGCTAGAGTAATCTTTGTGACTTGGGTCACTCATTTCATTTTTCCGGGTTTTCATTGATTGGTGATTGGGTTTTAAGATTCTTTCTCACTGGTGGCGTAGTTGTTCTATCCATCCATGGTGGTGGCATTGCTAGCATTTTGGGTAAAATTCTTGTGTTAAGAGATTTCAAAACGAGTACTAAGAAAAAGAGAGGTCTATTTTGAATGCTATGATCTTGTGTACCCCTATATCAACACAAAAAGGTAAAGGAAATAGTATGGCATGTCAGAAATGGTTGTGTCATATTCCTGCTGATTGCTGTGTAGAAGTTAAAAGGCTTTTTTCTCAAAAACAGGTGATAAAGTTATTTCACGGGGGAATTAATTCTAATCATACGTAGTATTTGTGGTGGAACCCTTTTTCATACCTCCTTACTGATTATTCTGTTGTAAAAAGTGCAAGATAATTCAAAATTTTTTCAATTTATTCTGTTCAAAATAGTTGTAGTATATGAAGTTATGGATATTCATTGGTGTAGCAAGACCCCCTTGCTTGTGATGACTGAACAACAGTCAAACTTGAGCAGTTTTTGGACCTTTCTCATGAAGAAGTAAATCTATGATGTACTCTCAGCTATTCAGCCAAAGAGCCAATAATGTGAATGTGACAAAATAGTGAGAGTATGTCAGTACAGTGCTGTTTGGACCCAGGTTTATGTTTGTCTGATCCATTATCTATTTCATGTTTGGAATTTACAGGAAGGTCAAGATTTTGTGAGCCAAGAAGAAATACAAGAGGCAATAGATGAAGTGAATGCTAAAGTTCAGGAAGAACATGATAGTAAGTGAATCATTCTTTATTTCATCAGTATGGAAGGCAATTTGTAACAAAATCCCTGACCAGCTGTAAAGGCAGAAGAATGAAAGTTTGTAATACCACATCTGCATGGTACACCCCTTTCTCATAACCAGTTAAGAGAAGGTCAATGTCGCCAGTGTTCATCCACTTATAAACTGATGCAAGTCCCTTGATGATCCCAGCGGGCTTCCTCACCCTGAATAAGATAAACTGGGTATAATACCGTTGCCCTCACAATGTCTGAATTTACTACAAGATTTCTGAACTCACCCATACACTGTTCCTAAACTTAGAATGTCATATTTTTATTAAATTCGTCAAACCAAACTTAACACATTACACATGAACTTATTATGTCATACTTGAATTTTCAACATGTAGATGTTTATAAGTTTATTACTTCTACAAAATGGTAATTACCTTTGTGAAACAAAATCTCATGTACCTACCTTTTGTAAGCAAAACTGTGTTGAATATTTAGTGCTAAATATGTTAAGTCACGTCTTAATTTAGAACTCTTTTTAGAACTTACTAAATGGTATCCGAACTTACTACATTATACATGCATTAACAGCATACCTGCAAGTTGATAACTGTTTTAAACACAATCATCTTTTCGTGAGAGTAGAGCTAAGGTCTGTTTCATGTTGGTCAATCTCATTGTTCAAGAAAATAACTTGAGAGTCTGATGTAATGCAAAATATTGAATAAGTCTCGACGTTTTTTGTGCGTAATATTTTCTGATAGGAATTATGGCTGTGGCTCAGATCAATGAAGCGGTGGACAAGGAATCTCCCCAGGAGACGTTGCAGTCCTTGCAGATGCCCCAGGCAAAACTGAGAGATGTGGAAGAAGAGAATGCTGTCCTCTATCAACTGGCATTGAAAGCAGCAAAGACAAGCAAGGCAGAGGTGTGAGATCTCATGTCATTGTGAAGTTACTATGCATGCATGCATGCAGAAATCTCAGTTTAGTATTTGAAGGTCTAGTGTAGTATTTGTTAATATTTTGAAGGAAAATTAAACGTACCACTGTCTCAATTTTATAAAACCATGACAAAGTGAAAGCAGTTAAGGGCCTAAATTAATAGTACATGGCTTCAGACTCTCTCTGGTGGCTTTGGTTGAGCGTTGAGAAGTAATAAGTTACAAGTAAAGCTGTTTCTGTAACATGTTACATTTTATGTAAGGGAGTTGTGTAACAAGTCACGTTGCAGTTCTGTAATACTGTATAGCTAGTAACTAGTTACAATGAAGCGAAACATGTTGGTCCTTTTACGTTCTTGTTACAAATAGTGAGTGGAAGGAACTGGTTATTTTTGAAATGTAACTAGTTACTATTTAGTCAGAAATAAGTGTAACTGTAAAGATTACCTTTTAAGTATAAGGGGAAAATCACTGGTTTTGACGGGTTACCCAACTCTACTTCAGAGTCGAGATTCCCGTCCAGGAGTCAAGTAGTGGCTCCACTTTCCTTGGAATCACGCATACTAGGTAATTTTCAGTACTGTCATGAATATGCACAAAAGTTATGTTTTGCAGGTAACATTTGCATTAGATTGCAGGGTTAATGAAGTACTTTAACACAACTGGCTCTTCTGGTCTTTATTTCTAATCAATCACAAGTTTTTCCTTCAGTTGGCCTCTGCCACTCTCTGACTTTATCAGTTTAGCACCTTAACTGTTGAGAAGCATGTAATGTAAGCCTACTGGTGTATAATTTCTCATTGGTAGGCTGATAGTTTACAGTTTATAGCTGCTGAGATTCTATATTTGTGCATCAGTTATGATGTGATTGCAGGAGTCAGTTGACTTCTTCAGAGCCATAATAGGGCTGTGGGTACCCTACTCAAAAAATATTGGGAGTCTTTCAAGCCTAATATGCAGTTTGTAAGACCATTGTATTCACCTCAGTCGCTCATCAAGACTGTCCTGAAATGTCAGTATCAAGCAGATGATGTATATAGAGCTTTAAAAAATTTTCCTATATTGTAGGATCAGCTAATTAGTAATTTGGTAGCAGATCAATCATTTCAAGATTGTTATGTTTTTTACAACTGCAGGCAACAGAAGATGAGGCAGCAGTCCTTTGGTTGGATGAAATTCAAGATACCATCGACAAATCAAACAAAAAAGCAAATGATGCCAATACATGTAGGTGGTAACATTTGAAAAGATCTCATTTGCACTACAAGCAAGGTGCTGCTCATGGGGAGGGGGAACAGGGCCCTGGAGTGAGAAGAATGCAAAGCGTGGTGCCTGCCGTATGGTTGACTCTCAGTGCTAGGGACTGTCATCTTAAAACTCTTCAGACTCTGATGTTAATGAACACTGGCTTTAATTTGACTAGCTTAATGGAAAAAGGTACTTCAGTGTGCACAGTGCACAGTAAGACTGAGCAGCCAAGTAATGGAAAAAGTCAGGTCAGCCATTATTGGGGGGCAGTCTTCCAGCCAGTAGTTTCTGAATTCTTTGCCTACTTTTACCATGGATGATTGAAAGCAGTTCAAATCCCCCACATTATTTGCTCTTACATGTAAATTCTAGCAGAGCCCCCCTCCCCTCCCAGCTGTGACTGCCAGTAAGTTGTCGAAATGTGCAGAACTGGAGTCACATATATCAATCAGTAAACAGTTGAATACACTGTATTCTGGCTTTCCTAACCTGAGTAGGAAAGGAACAAATGCCCAGAAGAGAGTAAGCTATCATTTGACTGTCATTATTGTCCACATTTGGTATTAAAGATGACTTGCATGTATGCATATTGTGTGCACATTAATGTTACTAAGTGCCTCCTCTTTTAATCTAGTATAAAGCGGCGGTCACACTACAACGAATTCGGATCGGATTCCGATCCGATTTTTGTGAGTTTTTATTAAAATATTCTCCATTTCGGGTCGAAAAGAACCCAAAATTTGCCAACCTGTGTAATTATATGATTTTTATCGCAGGACTACGAAAATTAAATTTATACGAATTATTTCGTGACGTCACATCGACAGACAGCTTTTATCGGACTACGCGTGTCCAATAAAAGCTGTTTGTCGGTGTGACGTCACGAAAAATCAGTTAACATTTTATTTTCATAGACCGCTGATGCAAATCACATGTTTACACTGGTTGGCAAATTTTGGGCTCTTTCTGACCAGAGATAGAGAAGATTTTAACAAAAACTCAAAAAAATCGGATCGGAATCGAATTCGTTGTAGTGTGACCACGGCTTAAGACAATATATTCCATATGATACTTTTGTTAAATGTGGATATTGTGGCCCCACATTATTGCTCAGTTTTTAGGCCTTACTGTGGTGTTTGAGGAAATATGCAGTTATGCTGTATATGTATGTTTGGTTGTGTGTTTGTCTGTATGTATTAGCAGTCTCAGGACATTGGCCTTGTTGTGTGTTACTTTCAGTTCCAGTGTATTCATTTCTTCTCACTACAAAATATATACAGCAACATTGGTTCAAAAGAGCATAATGTACGTGCACTTACTGTAGTAAGGTGTGCCTAGAATGCAGTATGCACCCAAAATTAAATGTGCCTGTGATTTCTGTTCGCAGTGGCTACTGGGATAGCTAACATCAATGTTCTGATAGATGGGGATGACAAGGATGCCCTTGTAGAGGCACTGAAGGGTTCTGATGTTGCCCTCATGTCTGTCACTGCTGAGTGTGCCCTGGAATACTTGGAAGAGCTCAAACAGGCAAAGGAAGAGAAAGCTAAAGGTAAGGAGAAGAAGATTTGCAAAAATGGCATATGAGATCGAGAAAGTTTTAAGGGGGGGAGGGGGAAGTTAGATTCCAAAACAGTTGAATTGGTGATGCAAAGTTAAATATTGTAGTTTAATAGACCTTATGCATTGACATCACGTGACCTCACTTTGGAAGAAACCAGTGAAGCACATGTGCAGGAAAGGCATAGATTTCGCACGCGCGTATAGTAAATACGTGTATATACGATTGGTTGACAAATCAGCTGTCTGCATTTGTTAGTGTAACTTGCAATGATATGCACTTCTCCTCCAGAACGTTTTTCCTCCTAAAGAAAAAGAAAGAAACAGTAATGTTTTTTTTTTTCCTATTGATGGTACTGTCTGTGAATGAAGGGAAGTTTGGGTCATGCCTCTGGAACTCAAAAAACCAAATTTGTGTAAACGTATTATCTGTTAACAAGAATTTGCACCGACATTGAGGGAGAAGGGGTAGACAGTAGACAGTGAAGAGTTGATAACACTGTGCTACATCATGGTAGACTGGTCACCCTTTAGGCACCTACCTCGTAGAGTGTAGGGGGCATGTAAAAAGCTTAGAGGCTAAAATACTTGCCATTTGTATATTTCAGAGGCTTCATGTGACAACATTGTACACTCCAGCATTAACCTATACACCGGCGTATTTGATTTCAAGTGTATGGTAATGTTAAATGAACCTGGCCTGATTTATAGACTACCCTCTTGATAAGTACAGTTTGATTTTCAGGAAACTGGGACGTTAAACGTCATCTAACCCTAACCTTCAGGACTTTGAACATTTAGCCCACTGGGCTCCTTTCCATAGTCTGCATTTATCCTTCCCCAGCTGTAGGTAGACTTTTTGGATGGGGGTCTCCTGCATTGAGTCTTCACTGCTCTGCAGTCACCACCCCCTCCCTCATCCCCTTTCATTATCAGCCTTGTCTTCTCTGAGTCCCCCAAATTCATCAGCCCCTTTATCCCAGACAGGTGTACTGGCATGAAGTAACTTTTGTGATGTAACTCTTTTGTGATAACACCAAGATGGATTAAATCATGGATGGGGAAGGTGGGAGAGACTAATTAGAGAATGTGTCCATTTCACCCTTTTACCCCTCTGCCATGTACTCTCATACCTTACTTGACAGAGGGCCAGGAAACTGACTGGACAAGTCACCGATTGAAGGATGGAGATACCTTTTACTTCAACTACAAAACTATGGAATCAGCATGGATTGAACCAGAGAATTTTGAGGCTTCAAACACACAACTTTCCAAGGAAGAAATTCAGGTAAAGGTTGAGTGGAACCAGCTGGCTTTGTAAGATACAATATATTTCACTTTATTAGTTTTATTGTGGTGGTGGTGGTATTTTGATCCCCTTTTGTACCCTTTGACCTTTTGCTTAAAATCCTGCTTATAATACCCTCCTTTCCTGTATGCCATACCCTTTTTTTCATTGATATAGACTTCAGACATAGAACTTGGAAGTTTAAAAAGTGCAAACTAAAACTGAGGTTTTTCCAGTAGAAAGTGGTTACAAACTAGCTAGGTGTCAATTGGAATTTCACTTGGTAAGCTGAAAATGCTGTGAACAAAAAGGTTTCATGTGAAATGGCAAGTTGTAGCAAATTTAGAAGAGCCTGGCTTTTCAGTTGCTTTGTATTTAAAAGCAAATTAGTAAAATTTTACATTTAGTTAAATATTTTGCAAATAGCCATGCATATAAATCATTGCAAAAACTATTCAAGTTTTCAGCCAGGTAGAAGTTGGGGAATTCAATAAAAACATACACAACCAAAAACAAGGAAACATTTTTACAATTTGAGTGGTTTAGGGGAGAGTCTGTTGACATTGATTTGCATGTGTTTTTTTGTGTCAGTTGAATGACTGGCTGTAAGTGGGTGGCTTCTTCACTTTTGGGAATAGTTCCCATGGAATTTGAGTAATTTGTCTAAAAATTGTAGTGGGGATCTCACATTATTTGATCATTGTCAAGTAATGCAAACTGTGTTTTTCAAAACAGTTTAACATATTGTTATCTACCGATTTATCACATGATTATTTATTTACCCATGTAAACAGTAACAAGATATTTATCGGTGCATATGATTCCTTACATTATTTATTGAATGACATTTAATATTTTGACTAATTGTTATAATTGTATCATAGTCCATTTAGTAACATTGCAAGTTACTCACAAGACCCCATTTTTGCAACTCTAATGAATTCAGTACACTTCTCATGAAATACATGTACTCAAAAAATGCTTCAAATCTGGATGTGGAAAAGACAGAGAAAAGGCTGTGCTAGTGGAATTCATTCATTCTTGAAGTAACAAGGATAAGAAACAACCTTTTTTTTACTGTTTTTCTTTACCCTAATCACTGTAAGTATGACTATAGTAGCCTTTGTGAACCATTTACATTTCATCATGTCTATATTTTGCCGTTTCTGCACCTCAGGCTGTTGTATCGAGAACAACAGCTGCTTTTAACAGAGCGCTTCTCTTCCAAGCCAACGAACCCCACATCATTCTGCTCCAAGCCCATGTCCGAGGAACCCTCGTTAGAAGGCAGTACCGTGAACGTAAAGACTTTCTTTTCCGACAGCTTCCTGCCATTATATTGATACAGGTGTGTTTAAGAGGTTGAATGATGATTGGGTTAGAGAAAATGAGGGGGCATGCATTGTATGGAAGTGAAGGTGAAATGGGGAAGTGCTTGGGGCATTGCATGACATAGCACTTCTGGAAAAGGGGTTCAGTTTTAGAGGCCAATGGAAGACTTTTCCTCTGGGTTGCAATATTTATGGGAAAGTTTAAAATTAATGTAGGGAAACAGGAAGTGACCTATCATTTGAGATGTTACATGTTTTATTTAATAGGAAACTTTATCAACATGTTAAAGAGAATTTAAAATAATGTCCACAGATAGATGGAAGATTAGGTTGATTGGAAAGATGTGAAAGTTGTGATGTGATATCCAGACAAAGAAGACATTTTAAAATTGAAAAAGGTTTTGAACAAGTTAATTTCCACTGTTCTTATTCTTACACAAATTCTTACACAAAAGGTTTGCTTTTCCCAAGAGGAGTTTTACTTTTAATGTTTGCATGGCATTTTTCAGATTTCAGAATCCTTGTTTTTGCTGACTTTTGGTTGAGGTAGAAACCTTTGATAGTAATTTGATAAGTTTGGTTGGCACTTTTTTGATTTGATACCCTTTGATTACATCTAGTATACCCTACCTGCCTGGTGTTAGCTTTGTAGTTGAGAGGCTTTAAGTAGCACCGTATGTACACTCCTTTATCATTTACTATTTAGCTGAATTGAAAGTTGGGGTTAATTTATACAGGTGATTCATATTTATAAATTCATAGTCAGGTTCTCGGTAAGTATGTAGTATTATACATTGCAACTATTTAAACAGCACAAATCAGTGTAACCAATCATACTTATAAATATTTACCTGCATCATTTGCATGTCTGTATATAAATGTATTTATATACTATTATTGTGCACAAAGGACCAGTATAATGCTAACAGAAAAGTTTATGTCATTCACTAAGGCTTGGGGAATTAGTAACGTAATCCATGTATTTAAAGAGAAAAAAATTAAGACTGACATTAAATTGGTTATAATCTTGTTGTTATTGTTCCATCAGTTTTAATGTAATACGCTAAGAATAGTATGGCCAGTATTAAAGGGTTTAATTATATTGTATTACAGTTTGCATTGATAATTCTTTAGTGAGACACAAGTTCCTGCAAGGGTTGATTGTCGATAGCAACAGCAGTAATAAAGACCAGTTTATACTTCTAAATTCACACGTGCTATAAAGCTATAAGAACCATATATGGTAATCCCTCGCTCATCCGGGCTTGTCCCAAGTATAACTCAGAGTTGAGCATTGTTCAACTTCACAGCTTTGTAGTGCTGTATGATTTGGACTTAATTGTCACTTCTTGAACAAGCTAAGACAAGATTGAGTAGTGTTGCATACAGCCTGGTCATATTTAGAGAAAGATCTGCACTTTTATATCTGGGACAGGTTTTATTTTTTGGTGTCCGTACACTTTATTTGGTGTCTTGGTAGTTATCCTAACTAAAATTGATTAGGATAGCATGTAGAATTTGGGTGGTTAGGACAGTAGCCTGCAGACTTATGCAGCAAGTAACTGTTAGGATAGTAGATAATAGAAGAAAGGTTAGAATAGTGCACAATGTATGAGTGGTCAGGGTAGTAAGCAGCATAAAGTAGTAAGGTTGCATGTAGAATGGTTAGGAATTGGGATATTAGGCAGCAATTCACTGGTTAGGCATAGAGGTGATGTGAAGCTATCATTTGTAGAATTTAATATAAATGGCTACACAAAACTCACCTTCAAATGGTAAAGCTCGCTCTAAAACAAAGATATAGATGGATTGGTATTAGATCAGGTTGCATCCTAACCTGGTTTAATTTTTCCTGAAACTTAAAGGAGGTGTTGTCTGTTAGAAGTCAATTTTACTAGTACCATTTCTGGATTTTTAACAAGTTTTCTGGCAGTTACTGATGAGTCACAGGCAGGTGGTGTAAAATGAAAGATCGGTCTAGATTTACATATTGCTTGATAAAGCAAGGTGGCATCCAAAGGAAAAAATTGTATGCAGAATAAAGCTATTGTCTCCCATTAGTCCCTTAAAATGTGGGCAATGCTATTTGTATGTTTAATATCTTTGTCAGCTTGTTTCTGGCAAACTGTTAGAAGTAGAGTCACAAAATATTCAATAGTTGGCTGATCATAAATCACAGTGTGAACTCCAAAATAAGAGGCAAAGTCACAAACATGTAGAATGTTTAGCCATTTATTAAGTGAAAAAGAAACCAGTGTATTTTAACAGTCAACCTTCATACCCAAAGATATTTGTATACTGTTCCTTTGGACAATGGGTAGGTTCTTTCTTGTCAACTTGAGCACATTTTCAAGAAAGCACATGTAGATGCTTGTAATGCCTAGCAGCTTTATCAGAAATCATTTAACCTTAACTTCTCAGAGTTGGTACAAGGGCTACAAGCAAAGGAAGGCTTACCAAGAAAGACTGGAGTATCTGAATAACCAAGTTGCTCATGCAGTTCGGGTAAGTGTGTTCTCTGTTCTGTATTTTTCCCTAGAAGGTGTGTGTATTTGTGTTTCTTTGGTTAGAAAGCAAACTTATAAAACCTTCATATTTAATTAGGTGCTTTTCAAGCTCAGAAATCAGTTGATAGAGGGAAATGGGTAAGAACCCACTCAACGTAATTAATGTCCCTGTCTCTGCATTTACAATGTGAATGCATCCTCGGGAGTGGTATTTTCATACATTGGCAAACTTGAAGCAATCCTAACCAATCCAAGGTCAGAATAGGAGGTGAAAAAATCAAAGAATAGAAACCAGGGTACATCATTACCAAGCCATACCTTGGGAACCAAACATATGGATTAGTTGAATGTTTCACTGGAATGTTTAGATCAAGTTCCTACATGACATATCAAAAGTGAAGTATGATCTTGACATTTTAGCTCATACCCATGAAGCTGGTGTGAGCTTATAATCATAGGGAGTCATCTGTCTGTCCACATTTGCATAAAAATTGCATAAAAAATTAATTATATTGTTCAGTGTTTGATGAATTATCTGAAAGTTGGTCACAATTATGTTGGGGTAAGAGGCTTTTAGGGGGTTGTGGAAAAATTTAGGTCAAAGGTCATGGAAGGGCCATGTCATACTATTGTTTTTTAATTCTATAAACTATGTCTCCTCCTAGATGCATTACTGAATTATCAAAGTTGCTGTGAAGTATGATTGACATGTGAAGATTTGAAATTATATCCCCAATTTTAGATAAAAGATTATCTTGGGATATTTTTAACTGGTTCTGTATGGTTTTATGTAGGCCCACCCATTTTTACATGTCTATCAAAATCTCTCCACTTTAAAAGTATGTGGATGAGAGATCAGCTCAGTGAGTTTGTTTGGATTAAGTTAAAGGGAACTGTTTATGATTGGTATTTCAGTGCTGCATCTAGTATCTGAACTAACCTTGTGCAATGAGCTGGTGTGAGATCACGAGCTGTTCATGTAAAGTTTCAGTGGAGAGATAGTTGAAGTTAGGAACTCCAGTAATCAGACATATAGCATTTGTGTATTCTGTGCCAACCAGTTTGGTGCAGCTACAGGGGGTATGCCATTGTAAGTTTCCATGCATTTGGTGGGGCAATGGGTTTTACTTCAAGGATCATTTTGTTCATTTATGGTGACAAACTTGTTGCAATAAAGTGTATGTGGTTTGAATTTCTGCACCATTTGGTGCTCTAGTCTTTAAATCCATTTGTCCAGTTTAATCACAAGCACCATTATCATAGTGATGTGAGTTTAATACCTTTTAAAGTAGTGTTTTGGTGCTTTGTGCCAGCAGGCTTGCTTTTAAAACTATTTTATTTTGCCAAACACTTGTCTTTCTTTCAGCTACAATCCTTGTGTCGAATGTGGTTGGCCAGATCAAAATATCAGAAAAGGGTGAAGTACTTCAAAGACAATGTGAGTATTGCAATGTTTGGAAAAGATTTTCTTGTGAATTATGTTACTTGTGACACTGTTGAAATAACTGGAGATGATTCATAACACAAAACAGTTATACAAGCAATAACGTCGACTAACTAACAGTTCACATTCCCATGGAACTTTTGAGGAAAGAGTAATATTCTGAGGCTAGGTGTCGTAGTTTACTGTGAGACCTGTGTATGTCTTCAGGAGATGGTGATATGCATGTCATGTTAAATTTTTGCCAGCATGGCCAGTTTTCATCAATTTTCTAAAACCAGTAGCTGTAGAAATTGAGACATGTATTAGATAAATTGCTCATCTGTAGGCAAGAACTGACTGGACGCAGTTCTCCAAAGCTGTTGTTTTTATCAGAAGAGAAATAAGGGTAATGCAGCCTCTTAGATGGTTGGATATCACTTGAATGATGAGGGGGCTATATCAAAACTCCTTCATAAGCTTGCAAACATAAGATAAATGCATACTGGATGAAGCAAGGTTTATGTTCAAGTCTTTAAAGTGAGTAGTTGACTTCACACAAAATTGTACATTTCTGTGAAGTTTTATGGTTTTATTTATCTGTAACATTTAGTTATGAAATAGCTGTAATGTTGGAAGGCCACTAAAATTTCAGAAATGCTTACTCTTTTGATGTTGTTCTATTGAAACATTTTGTGGACCTCACCTTCGGTAGTCAGCATGGTAAGTCAAACTATAAGAGGGTTGCTGTGACTTGGGGGGGGGGGGTGGGGTGGTGGTTAAATTGGGCTGTGATGATCATGGTTACCATATAATGAGTTAAATGTACTGAGTACATGCCAGAATATATCAGGTGAGGTTGGGTTTAGTCTCACCTTTCTGCTGTCATTTGCCAATGGATAACAGTCTGATAGTGATATTATACCATTTTGGCCAAGGGGAACACTTCCTACCCCAGGGGACAACCTATAGCTTTGTTGAACCTTTATAAATTGTTGGCAGACCAAGGGCTACAAAACATTGATCTAGGAAACCAAATAAAGAGGCATATTAGTAAGGGACCTTTGACCCTACCCTGTATGGTCTATCTCAGTTCTATAGTAAGTTTAAGGGTGACTTAACACTATGTTACTATGAATTCAGCTTTCTGTATGTTGGTCAAATTTTCTTCACATTAAGCAGAATTTCTGTGTATATCTTTCACAATCTGTATGTATTGATGAATATCAATACTTTGCCTCATAGGTTAATGCTGTTGTGAAGCTACAGGCATTTTGGAGGTCACAGAAGGCAAGAAATGACTACTTTATCCTAAGTAAGTGAAAAGGTGCTCTTTATCTTAAAAACATTCATCCAAGAATGTGGGAATTTGGTAGTAGCATGGTTGTATATCATTTTAAGGTCCAAGGGCCAACATTTTGGGGGAAATGAGGAATAATAAAATTTTTTGCATTGGAATTGAAAAAAAAACAGCCCAACTGAGAAAAATGTAGAGAACGGAATCTCCTAGGGCTAAATTTCTAGCCAACTTGGAATCACATCCAATGAGATGCACAATGTTACCCAAGTTTTATTTTATTCTAGTTAAAGTACAGCAGTTGTTAAATAATGTTGCATAATTTATAACCATTGCCTTTTATTATTTTGCCTAGCTCACTCAGAGAACCCTCCTGTAGTGGTAGTTAGAAAGTACGTTCACCTTTTGGAACAGAACCAGACTGATTTAACTGCAGAGTTAGGTAAGTTGCACATGTAATTACTGGTATTTGTTTCAGGTAATACCCTAAGGGAGTAAAATAATGGTAAGTTTAAACTAGAGACCACTTTCCTTTGAAAAATGCCCCCTGTTCCTCTGGCTTTTTGGTAGAACCAGGAGTCACTTGAGGGTTACCAAGGGATATTAATTCTAGTAATACAGGCTAGGCATTATCAGTTTTAATTTGAGATTGATTATAGCAAGGTATAGTGTTTGATGAAGTTGGGGCCACTTGGGATAACCACTGGCTACAAAATCTTTCTTACATGGCTTCTGCAAACTTTATGTAGGCCTATAAACACATTGACTTATGCGAGATTCCTAAGATTTTAAGGCAAAGGGAAAGAGTTCTCACATGCACAAAAATTTGTGTGGAACCAGGGGTCACTGTGGGCTTACCAGATATCACATGATCCATGTTTCCTCCTTATTTTCTGAATGGTCTGCTGCTTTAGCCTTTTAAGATGTTTAGATTACTTCATTCCATTACATATATTACAACTGTGTCACACTGTGGGTAAGTTTACAGTTACTATTATGTCACTGTTAAGTTACAAGGAACAAAGGAAGAAAAAATAATTGGAACCAAGTCAGTTGAAGTGATTTATTATCCTGTACTCTCTCTCTTGCCCCTGCACCCCTTACCCTCTCATATTCATGTCTGTCACTTTTCTTTTTGTCGCTGTCGTGAATAGAGCTTCAAGAGTTGCGAGGAAAGGTTGTAAAACAGATTCGATCAAATCAACAGTTGGAGCAAGACTTAAACACAATGGATATCAAAATTGGACTTCTCATCAAAAACAGGATTACTCTACAGGTTTGTCATGTACCAGTGTGGTATAGTAGGTTATTACCTGTCAAGAAATGTCTCTAAGACTCATTAACTGTCAAGTAGACCATTGATAAACACTGGTGCATGTGCACAGGTTAATTTTCGTACTCTTACACTGCCATTCAATGTTCCCATGTGACAGATGGGAGTGTTTTCCAAGGCTCCTGCCACTTTCGCAAAGCTGGGAGAGGTGGAGGAGCTTTGCTTTGGACCAGCGCATCTCAACCAGTGGGCTGCGAAATCCGCCATAAAAATAAAGAAAATAAAGAAAAAAAGAATAAACTTTTTGTAAGGTGGGCCTCAGAAAAATTCTGAGAGTCAAAGTGGGCCTTGAGTAAAAAAAGGTTGAGAAGCACTGCTTTGGACCACTGTAGGACAGCTGTGCTGAACATAAACCTAAGACTGTCTTGTATGTTAAAAGCAAGGACTGGAGAAAAGTTAATGTGGAAGCACCATACTATGGACAGTTCAGTGAGGAAGTGTGCCTATGATTTTTAAATAGGAAAGAAGGAGTGTGAAAAGAACGTTATGCTAATAAGTTGTCTTGCTTTTGTAAAGTAGGTTTCAGTCCATATATTCTTTGCTTTTACATCAGTTGCATGTCACCCTCAAGCTTTTCTCCCATTTGCCCTCAGGATGTTGTATCTCATGGCAAGAAACTCCACACATCTACTGAGAGCTACACTGGTCTGAAAGCGCTTAGCAAGGACAAACGTGAGATGCTGGAGGGATACCAGAACATCCTGTACCTTCTTCAGACTAACCCCAACTACCTTGCCAAACTTATCTTTGCTATGCCACAGAGTAAGACGACTAAATTTATGGAGTCTGTCATCCTCACCCTTTATAACTACGCTGCCAATCAACGAGAAGAATATCTTCTGCTCAAGCTCTTTAAAACAGCTCTGCAGGAAGAAATCAGGTGAGAGAAGTGAAAGATGCTGAACTAAATGTGAAGGCACAAAATTATAAAGTAAATATAAAGTTTGGTCCAAATTTGACAAAGAGCATAAAAAAGTTAAAAGGTAACTAAATAATTGAAAAACCATGAAATTTTGAGGTTAAATGGACATTTTGACTAGGGGTAAGCATATCTTTGCCAAAGACTATTATATATCCTTGAAGTAAAGTTATTAAGTTAATCAAAATTGTAATTGTAACAGATAGCCCAAGCAATGCAATCATAAAAAGGCACAATCTTTACATCATATACCTAAAAAGTAAGGACAAAGATTCAGATAAATGACAAGAAAATCAGAAGTAAAATTTCTGAAAAGAGAGGGGAGGAAAGAGGAATAATGAATTGGTTTCAGCATAGGGGCATCTCCAGTGATGTTGATGACTTAAAGGTGATGTTTTGCACACCATGAATAAACAATCATTTCTCTTGGGTTTTAAGGCTTGATTCTAGTGTCTATTTTAAGGATGTCTTAGTGTGTTGTGCTATTTTTCTATTACTGGTTGTGTGTCTGTTATACCATAATTTTGGCTTCGTGGAAACTCCCTGCTGCCAGCATTTACAATTGTCATTGACAGTAGTATCCTCTGTTCATTTGTTCATAAACATAAACTTTTTGTTCTGGCTCTATTTTGGTATTTGAATTTGGCCCACTTCTGTTTTTCAAGGAGAGTTTGTGAAAATTTGCAGGTCCCCTTAGGCAAGGGTCTTCCATGGGAGGTCTGCAAAACAAATGACAAGGGCATTTAATGCTCTTTCAAGGCCATCCAGAAGGGTTTGAGAGTATCATTACTGGTTGTCTTATGCAAAGAAGGCCCAAAGTCCCTGTCCTTAACCTCAGCTTGAGAGTGAAAGGGGGGGGCGGGAGCTGAAGTCATTGGTGATACGTAATCTATATATGTGGTAGTTCCATCAGTAATTTTCCATTTCAAAGTGGTTCTGTGGATGGAATTAGATTGAAAATGCAATCAATGAGACAATGTTGGAAACGAGCAGTCTTCCTCAACACTGTCATAATGGTAATGCACTATACTTGATTTTAGGTGTAGTGTGAAGGTAATGAAACAAAAACTATCAAAATAGTTATTAGCAGTGTGAAAGAGTAGTGTGCATGTAGAAATAGCAAATACTCATATTTTTTCATGAAAATGAGGGCATGATTAACATTTTAATTACTTTTGATTTGCAATGCTTGCCCACTCCCTTAAAGGGAAAATCTGTTTTGTTTGCATAGCTTATATTGAATGGCCAAGGTAGCGTAGTATTAGATAAGCACATTGCTGTCAGTTGTCAACGTAAGCTGATTCCACTCTCTCCTTCAACCTTTTATGAATCCCTTGTATGAGTAAACTTGCAGAGTTATCTCAGACATGTTAGGATGTCATAAACAATATAACTCAGTTTGCTTAAAATTCTATCTTTTGGTCAAAATTCCATCTTCAGTCATTTTTGAGAATCCAAACATTAGAAATCAAGTTTGACCTGTGGCAGCCAACTGGTATAAAGATGAATTTCTGATGCCTACCGTTACTTGCTTTTTCTTATTATTTCATCTCCTGCGATTCAGAAATGTCACTAAAACGGTGGACAAGCCTGGCAGGTAGAGTATGTAGACTAATAAAACAGTGACTACTGACCTTGTAGGTGTGTGATGGGTGTCCGAGCAAGGTCAGGCTATGGACACCTTCCCTGCCACCTTTCTCTGCCATATCTTCTAAAACTTTTAACCTAAAAATTTATAACCTCCTCATTTCCATATGAGAGAGAAACTGATGATTTGAAAAGGCTTTGATTGGCTTTTGTAATTCACAGATTTAGTGTAGTTTGAATTTTTTCCTTTCTTCCTTAAGGTAGTGCTTTTGAAGTCTTTTCTTCAATCTGTGTAAAGTGTGAATTAATCTTTTTCTGGTAGCTAGAAAATACAAATTTTAGAATTAGAAAGTTAACCCTAGCTAATATGCTAATATTCTTTCCTTTTCATGAAATCATTAATACCTTTTTGTATTAATGTTCAAGAATTTTTTGGCATATTTTCATTGTGGACAAGAGTTGTTGCCTGTTTTGGACTGATCTTATCGCGATAGGAGAAATACAAATTGGTAACTTTATCAGAGACCAACTGTCAGTGAAATGTTGGAAAAATGCAAGATCAGGTTTTTTGAAATGGAAAGGAGTGGATTCAAAATGTTTCTCCTTTTTTGCCATGCAGGAATTATGAATTTAGCCCTAGGTAACTTTGAAATTTATAAAACATTCCATTAAAGTCATATTCTCTCTCATCTGCCCACACAAAAAAGTGAAAGAACAGAAGAGTGCCATCTGTATCACGTCTTTGCTACACTGTCACGTCTTCCCATATTTAAGCAAAGAATGTATCAGCCAATCAGAATTCATATATTTGGAGCATCCAGCAAACTTCCTCAGCTTGTAACCATGAAGTACAAATTGCAGATATTGCCAACCTATCACACTACCTTGAGACCATGAGTCCTAGCAGTCATTTCTTTATCATGTAACTAATCACGATTGCAACCAGGGTTTAGGGGTAGATCACCCCCTACTCCCATTGTTCTTCCACCCCTCAAACATTATCACCTATCTTCTGCACAGATAGTAAAGGTTCAAGATGTGGTCAGATTGATAACAGTCTTGCCATGTGCTTGTAATGAGAGTTATCCTTCATTCAGTATCTTCACTTCATAGCCCACACATCTTTAAAGTTATATACAAAATGAAAAGGAATGCACCAGATATTGTTGATATGTGCACAATCAGTAACCAGCACTATTGTTGGACAGTGTAAGGATATTAAAGTCTGAAGTAAACATTTCTACACATAGTCTCTGTGAAACCATGGAATGAGAAAATTTTAAAATAGAAGTTTCGAGAACGTGTTACTTCATAATTTGTCACTGAGACATGTTTCTGACTCTGTCTTACAAGCAAATGTAACTTGAATTATGTTACAAGTATTCTGGTTTTATAAAATCAAATTTATTGAGAATGTTGCATATATTACAAATGTCACTTAACTTACTGGCAATTAGGTTTTAGAGTGTAGATATAATTTTGCAGTTGTTTCCTACTTCTTGTAAAATGGAGTGTCATTTTAGATTTTTAGGCTCATCAAAAGCAGCAGTCACCATGAAATTGGATGTTGCAAGCAACAGTGAGGTTCTATTCCCAGCGTGTTAATGAAACTTACAAATGTGCCTCTTTTTGTGATAAATAGTGCAGTATAATTTTATACCAGAAAAAAACAAAGGTAGCAAATTTCAGTGTTGCATCACCTGCCTGCTGTGATAAATCTGGAGTAGGCTTGACGTACAGAATATATGTTCCACCTGCAACATGTAAGGGGATTACACTATGTTGAGGGTTACAGAAAATTTGCCTGTGGTAACATTTTTGTCTGTTTCATTTTTAAAGTATTTACTCCATTATTAAGTGCCAGCAATTTGTTTCCTAATAGCTTAGTGCAAAAGACCATACTGATGATGATAAGTATGATCAAGTTTTTTCTGGTAGTCATTACTCTTTTGATGAAGTACCAGGGTTTTAATTGCTATCCAGCTTGACATGAGTTACCAAAAAGGGTAAAGCAAAGCTGTGTCAGGGGATGAGAAGGTCACCATGACAAACATTAAGATCACTGAGGCTTTTTGCCTTCCGTGCTGTTGGTTATGTTAAGCCCTGTTTTAAATATTATCAAAGTACCTATTCACAGAAATCTTAAAATGCTGATATCATACTGTTATGGTTCATAGAGGCACCTGTTCACAGGTGTTGTACAATCCAAAATTTGCTTGCAAATTTGTATCCCTGAAAAAATTTTTTTGTTGTATTTGTGTACATACTGCTGCATTAGGCATTTCCATCATTGCACATGCTGCTATGGGATTTAATTTGATTTTTTTTTTTCAAGAAAACCAAAAAGGTGGAAAAGTTACTTTATAATATATCATTAGCAGAATTTAAGGCAATGATATTAAAGAAATGTAAAGTACACACCATACCATATGCACATCTCATTACTAGCTACAAGTTGGACACTTGTTTTCACTTGTGGTGTAATCATAAATTTTCACAATATTACACACATTTTCTGTGTAATAATTTACAATTATGATATACATGTTTATCATAATTGGTTCCACTTTTCTTCTGAAAACATTTTCTATGACAGATAGAAATAAATTTCCAGCAGATTAAGTGCTTCTAAGCCTTATGACACATGTAGTGATTCCAAATTACAGTTAAAATGTTAATTTTTAAGCCATCCATTGTGAAGCTCTAAGCCTTAAAGCCTGTGCGGTCCTCCCTCACACATCTGGCCATTTCAGGTCCTAAGATAAAGTGATTTAAAGGCCTGAACAATTATTTTATGCCTTTAGCCATATTAGCAGAAATGGTATTGAATATAGGGTCACTGGGTGTGTGTGGCACTTCTAATCATTAGCCACAAAACTTCAACACTTGTTTTCACTTGTGGGACCATCATATATTTGCACAGTATAACACTTATTTCCACTTCTAAAAATTGTGCAAGATATTAATGTTCTATCATAATTCTTTGCCTTTTTTTTCTGGAAACATTTTCACCAATAAAGAGTAAGTCTGATATGCATTAATTACTGGTGATATCTAAACACCCATTGGCAGTTTTGTAGGAAAGTCTCAGAGTGGTTGTGAACACAGATTACCCTAACCTTCTTACAGTGTTTCCTTGTGAATTATATTTGTCAATAGGTAATAATGCCTGGGATTGAGAGACAGTGGCTGTGAATAGTTTTAGATGAATATTCCTGACTCACTTTTCTTTTTGGACTGTATTGTTCTTTGTAAATCATGTACAGTTGGCTTATAAGCTACATTTATAGTCAAGCTACTATGCTAAACCCTTCTTTGAAGAGTGCACAGCAGATTCTAGATACATGCGTGGTGGTCTGTGTGACTAGTAGAGCTATTAAAACTGTGGGTAGGTGGAGGGGGGGAGATAGGGGAAAGGAAAATGTGTGGAATATGTAGTATGCATCCTTTAGAAGGTAAGGCTAACGAAAAGAGGGAAAGGTAAGAAGTGTGATAAAGGAGGGTGGGACAAGTTTGGTAAATGTATTGGATGCATCCATTAGAGGGTAAGTCCTACGTTGAAAGTTCAAAGAATTAGTTGCTGAATTCTGTTCCTCACCCCTTGAAGACTACAATGTTTGCTCTAAACATGAAGTCATCTATAGATGTCCTTCATTTTAAACTTACAGACAGAAACTGGCCGATTTTGATGGAGTTCCGGGATTGTGAGTGACGCTACCATAAGCGTTTAGCATGGACTGTTCCATTTGTTGTTCTGCATTTGCTATGCATTTATGCAACTCTATTCCTCCTGCAAATTCCACTTTATTCCCAGTGTCTGCATTTATTCCTTTTTTTTTTTTTATTTTTTCAGTATTCTCTTTAATAATTGTTAATGGGATGCTGAACAACATTTTCAGTGCTTGCTCTTAAGTGTCCAGTACTTTAAATGGCATCAATTATTACACTCATTGTTCTTCACATGTTGTTATATTGTTACAGCTTGGTCTGCCTGTGAAATTGTTAAATATTGCTAAGTGGTCTTTTTATCATTTTTCCAAAAGAAAAAAAAGTCAGTCTAAATGCATTTCATGAAAAAATAAGACTTTGCATTCATATCAAACAGTATTTAAAGTTGTGTACATTGTTGTAACCAGACTCTTGAATCAATTTGTAGTTTTTCATTCAAATTTTTTTCTTTGCAAACCACTTTAGTTTTTTTCTTTTCAACTTTCCTTTAGTGGATATCATTTTGTCTTCATTTTAAACTTTCATATCTCTTTGTTTTTTTCCCATAAAATACCAACTAAAAACCATTGAAATAAAAATAAAAAAAAAACATTTGTCAGTAGTTAGTTGTAACATTTCAGTGACAGCGGTAAGTTACCTCTAATTTTCCTCTTTCCTTCGGTTGGGTATGAAGGGGTGGGATGGGCATAGAGAGATGTTCAAGCTTCACATTGATTTGAAAATGTTTACTTTGATGAGAAGTTTCTTAAGTTCCTAGAAAGTTCAAAAACCATCCCCACCCCTCAATGGAACACATCCCTACTTTGCCTTTTGGTATTAAATTGGAGGGATTTTATTGTATTCAGCCATGAAACAGTGACATTGAACTAAGCTTGGTTGTGGCTTTGTTTTTTGTTTTGTTTTGTTTTGTTTTTTTTATATATTTTGGTTTGCAATGTTGTCTGTTCTAACACATGATGATGGTAATGATGTTTATGAAAGAAGTTATTTCACTGCATGCTTTGTTGTTTGTGCATGTTTTGTATACCAGTACCTTACATCACAATTAGTAAAGTTGAGTGAATTTACAGTGGGTTTAAACTTAACTAAAGTTGCACGAGTTTATTCATCTGAATTGATACTGAAGTGTGGTATATACTTTCTCCTGTGTTGGTCTGAATATCAAATAGCTTGACTTTATTCTTGTTCGGAGAAATGAGGTCTGAGATTCCAACAAAAACACTTGAAAGAGACTCTTGTAACATCAGGAAGTATTTTACTGTCTTCCTTTAGAGTTACTTCATCAAAGTTAATCATTTCTCTGTCTATTTTGATACAGCTCAAAGGTAGATAAGATGATGGAGATTGTGACTGGTAATCCAATGGTCATCAGGATGGTGGTGACCTTTAACAGAGGTCAGAAAGGTCAAAGCTCACTGAGAGAGATCCTAGAACCATTGGTGAAGATGGTTATGGATGACAAGAAACTCAACATAAACACTAACCCTGTAGATGTGTACAAGGCATGGATTAACCAGACAGAAACAGAGACAGGAGAAGCCAGGTTGGTATCTGTCTCATGTCTTGTATTTAGCAATAGCTCCCTCTATTTTGCTATTATGCAGCAAATGAGTCACAACCAATGGTAAGTTGTAGAAGAATAGTGAAGCTCCATGTTAGGAATCACAATTTCACAAAGATCAAAAATTTTGTCAAGAAACTCATGAAAAATACTTCTAAGATGACTTTTTGCCTTTTCAGTCTGCATTTAGAGGATTAGGAGGCTGATGTACAGTAATTGCTGGAAAACATTCTGTAGGATACCTACTGTCATTGGCAAATTGAATTCCCCTTGATCAAGATTAATGTACTTGGCTCTCAGAAAATCCTAGCAACAATCCTGATGCCCTGAAAATTACAGTAGAGCCAGTACTCAGTGCTTTCATCAAGAAGTATACTAGTTGAGGTTTCTTATAGGAAATATTCTTACACAATTCTTTTTAACCCCCCCCCCCCTTCCCTTGTGTTTGCCTTTACCAAACCTTTTATTATTATTATTTTTTTTTGGACCCATTGTCATTTTAGTCTCATTGTGAGCACTGGTACAAGTATGAACCAATATGTCATTAGAATAGAAAAGCTTGCTTGCATGTGAGTATGAGGGCTGAAAAAGTTCAATGCAGGTTTGACCCAGCATATCCTTTACAATCTTCGGATCTGTCATCAGTCATCTTTGGTTTTCATATTAAATTAGAGGACTACCTTGTTAGAGAACCTAGGCAAAAATAAGTATTCAGTTGATGTTTAAATAAAAAATTACAGGTGCTTTGGCCAATTGTGTAAAGGCAGTAATGTCTGAAGCTATGAAAGCCTAGCGTTCAGGAGGTTAGAGCACTTTTGACAGCTCAGCCATTATAGGGTGGGTTTTTCAGGCAGGATCAATCTACAATTTTTATCAGAAATCTTTAAGTTTTTCTAAAGTGAAAACATTCAATTTTGAGTCAAAATGTTGAAAAGAAGCCACCCAAAGCCACCCAACACGAAATTGAATTCCATAGCCTATCATTGGCTTCTTCTACATTTGTGGTGCTTACTGTTGGAAAATATTACCTGTAGGTCTGAATTGTATTTTTTTTCCTTTATTTCTCTAGCAAGCTGCCATACGATGTTTCCACAGAGCAGGCGCTCACACACGAAGAAGTCATCACAAAGATAAATGAATCAGCCAAAGTCTTACAGGAAGTCACTGAAAAATTTTTGAATGCTATCATTGCTAGTGTTGACAAAATACCGTAAGTTAAGGGTTAAGTTTGTTTCCATGGTCTAGTAGGTATGTAACAGAGGCAAAGTGAGTTAGGACTAATGAAAGTATTGACTGGTGTCTGGGGTGAGAGGCAAAGGATATGATGAATCCCAGTGGGGGCCAGTAGATGTCAGAGAAATTTATCAGATTTAAAGTTGGGCTATGATCAGTAGGTGGTTCCTTGATTTGTTTTAATCACCAGTTCAAAAGTTAGAATTTCTTTTGTAATCATCTGCTGAAGTTCATAATTATGGTAAAATTACAATAATCATTTTCTCAGGAATGGTTGGCCTATTTTCCTTGACATTTGAAATGAGATTGGAATCACTCGCTAGTAAAATAAGTATGAATATTTGGCAAAACCATAAAAAATGTTTGTCAAAGTTTCAGATATGGACATTCCTTGCCAAAATGAAAGATATTCAATTTTTTTGTGGAGTGATGGTTCCAAAGTTATTGTCTTTTATCCTGTTTTATTCTTTTCAGGTTTGGTATCAGATACATCGCTAAAGTTCTGAAACAATCGTTGCATGAAAAGTTCCCTGATGAACCAGAGGAGGATATTCTTAAGGTAAATTCTTGATTTTATTGATGAGTGTCCAAATATTTCATTTAGGGGAAGTTTTGAAGGAAAATGGTAAACGATATCAACACTTATTTGATTTTTAAGCTTTTCTAATAATACAAGCAACCAGAAATGTTTTATTTAGCAAGCTCAGTAATCTTGTGTGTTAGGCTAACTATGGAGACCTTTCTTTATGATATTGGAGCTGCTTTGAAGTCTTTCTATATAATTGGTACTCATTTTGAACTGACCTACCCCCTTGTCCTCCTCTGCTTGGCAGATTGTTGGTAACCTAATCTACTACAGATACATGAACCCAGCCATCGTAGCCCCAGATGCATTTGATATTGTTGACATCAGCGTTGAAAAAGGGATGAATATGGAACAAAGGAGAAACCTCGGCTCCATCACCAAAGTACTCCAGACACTTGCATCTGGCAAAGAGGTAAGCAGCAAGAATCGGTAAAATGACAATATAGTGGAATATTCAGTGTATGTCAGTGTAATTTTGTGACCTTAACCCAAAAAAAGTCCCCGCGGTCATGGAAAGTGTTAAAAGTCATGAAAAAGGAAATGGAAGGAAGAGCTGTCCAGGGTAGGCAATTCCTGCCCATCAAACTTTCAGGAATTCTTTTAATAAATCTGATGGTGAAATATGATCTCATGGAAACAAGGTTCCTGCAGTGTGAAAAGTAATGGAATTTTGTGAAAATGACAAAATTTTAGAAAGTCGTTAGATTTTATGAAAGTTACAGTTTTAATCATGTGTGGAATTTGTAAAGATTGTATCATCATTTGAATGCTCTTTTATTTGCAAGAAAATGCTTGTTATCGTATATTTTAAATAATTTGTTATGAAAAAGTCATGTAATTTTATTGATTCCTTGCCAAAGGCAGAAGGAATCTATGCGATGGTGATGTCGTGTGTGTGTGTGTATGTGTGTGTGGGTGTATGTGTGTGTGTGTGACGCTTTGCTTGTAAACACGATATCTCAAGAAGGGTAACTATGACTGAGCTCATACTTGGTGTGTGGGTTGGTTATATTGAGTAGATGATCCCTATTGTTTTTGATGGAGGTCAAAGGTCATTTGGGGTCACAGGAGGTCAAAACCTTGTAAACGCGATATCTCAAGATGGGTAACTCTGAGGGATCTCATACCTGGCAGGTAGGTTGCCCATATTAAGTAGATGATCCCTATTCTTTTTGGTGGAGGTCAAAGGTCATTTGGGGTCACCAGACGTCACATAGTAAATACCCTGGAAATTGCTTGTAAACACTATATCTCCAGAAGGATAAATGTGAGGGATCTCATACTTACCATGTTCATTGCCCATATTGAGTAGATGATCCCTATTGTTTTTGGTGGAGGTCAAAGGTCATTTGGGGTCACCAGAGGTCAAAAGGTCAAAACCTTGTAAACATGATATCTCAAGAAGGGTAACTGTGAGGGATCTCATACTTAGCATGTGGATTTTCCATATTGAGTAGATGATCCCTATTGTTTTTGATGGAGGTCAAAGGTCATTTGGGGTCATCAGAGGTCAAAGCATTAAAACCTTGTAAACATGATATCTCAAGAAGGGTAACTGTGAGGGATCTCATACTTAGCATGTGGATTGTCCATATTGAGTAGATGATCCCTATTGTTTTTGGTGGAGGGCAAAGGTCATGTGGGGTCACCAGAGGTCAAAAGGTCAAAACATTGTAAACACGATATCTCCAGAAGAGTAACTGTGAGAGATCTCATAGTTAGCACGTGGATTGCCCATATTGAGTAAATGATCCCTATCATTTTTGGTGGAGGTCAAAGGTCATGTAGGGTCACCACAGGCCAAAAGGTCAAAACATTGTTAACGTGATATCTCAAGAAGGGTAACTGTTAGATATCTCATACTTAGCTTGTGTATTGCCCATATTGAGTAGATCGTCTTTTTTTTTTGGTGCAGGTCAAAGGTCATTTCGGGTCACCAGAGGCCAAAAGGTCAAAACCTTGTAAGCACGATATCTCAAGAAGGATAACTGTGAGGGATCTCACACTTGACATGTGGATGATCCCTACTATTTTTCGTGCAGGTCGAAGGTTACTTAAGGTCACAAAAGGTCAAGAGCTAGTAGGAGGATAACTATGAGGGATCACATACTTAGCCTGTGGATTGTTAACATTTAGCATGTAGGTCATTTTGGGTCGCAAGATTTCAAAAGCATTTGACCGTATTAACATGATATCTCAAGTAGGATAACTGTGAGGGATCTCATGCTTGTCATGTGCGTGATTCATGTTTGTTACAATATATCAATATGGCAAGGAATCACTAAGCCTTTTGGCTTTCTGGTTGTCTTAAAGTTTGAGTTACCTCGTGGACATTCCATTAATATGGCTGCATGGTATTGAAAAGTAATGGAAAGTTGATCAAGTTTGTCATAGGAAGATTAGACCTCTGAAGAACTTTTTTAATTGATTTTAAAAAAAACTCGAATTTGATTCCTATAATAATAAATGATGTAATTGCATTCATTTGTTTTCTCAGTAGTCTTTAATACCAACAATCTACTGAAGTGTGCTCTATTCCATTAATCAGAGAAAAGTTTATGTGCCTGGAACTTTGCAGTGGGAGATTTGCAAAGTTTAACTTTTTTTGCCCTTATGTTTGATTTGTCTCTTTTCATTGGTTTTGTTTAGTTTGTAGGAGAGAGTGCACATCTGTCTACTCTTAACGAATTTGTCAAGAAGAGTTTCCCCAAGTTTAAGTGAGTATCCCTTTCTTCACATCTTTTCTTTCTTTACAAAGTTTGCTACACAAAGCCTAAGTGAATGTGACACCACCCCACTAAACAGTATCTTCCAAGACCACCCATGGTTTGCCCAGTTGTGTCGGCAGCAGTCGGACAAACCTTATGTGTTTGACTGTCACAACATGACTGGCCAAACTTGTGTGGTCTCCATAAAGACAAATGTACATTCTGTCTGATGAATAATGTCGATACTGTTGAGTCTAGCAGTGTGTGGCTGGCTAAATCAAGTATGCTGAATTTTCTTGCATGTTGAAAGAATGGAATTGCTGAAGCAACCATTTCTAGAAGAGAAATTTAGGTCCCAGAAAAAATGTGGGAAATTGACAAAGAGATAAAGGAAGTAGCAGAAGAAAGTAAATTTACTACAGACTTGATAGTCAGGGTTTCCATCAAGGGAGAGGGGGATTTGTCCCCTCCTTTCCAGAAGGAGGGTAAAATCCTCCCTTTTCTTTTCCATAAAAATCTAAAAAAATGTCAATATCTTCATTTCTTACTTAAGTAGAGGAAACTTTGCAGCAACATTTGAACTTAGATAAATAAATGGCCTTTGAAACCCTTCAAATTGCACCTTGTAGGGGCCTTAAAGCAAGCTTTTATCCCCCTGAACCCACTTGTAACTTCAGTCAAGGACAGCATCAATTTGGACTCAGGGTTTAGCAGTAATAAATCCCCCTCTCCGTTTGTTTTGTTTCTGGCGGAATCCCTGATAGTATTGTAATTATTGCCCTTGTGTGTTTACAAAATGCATTCATCATAGCAGAAGAATCAACCATTGAGCAATAGTTCTGTAGAGACAGGTATTTGGAAAAAACTCTTTTAAAGTTAAAGTTGGGATGTCTGAACAGTCATCTTAATGATTTTAATCTCATTATTTACAGAGACTTCTGCCTGAAGGTTTGTGATGTCGATGACCCTGAGGAGAGGTTTGATATTGATGAATACAGTGATTTTGTGAATCCATCTAAACCAATTGTCTTCATGTCTGTATCTGAAATCCTTGAAACTCATAAGGTAGGTACAAAAATATATTGGAATATGTGGAAAGTAAACATATCTTGAAGGATTGAACAAGTTGCACAATGGTGCAAGAGGAATACTTGTTGTCCTCCTCCCCATTCCCAGTCCCCTCCTTCCTACTCACCCTCCTCTCTCCCTGCTCTCTCTTGTCTAAATGAGAACAAGTTTTAAGATGGCTAGTTTAAGGAGTTAGAGTAGTCAAAAATGTGTGCAACATGTGGAAGAGAAATTTAATCTAAGCATTTCAGCTAATGAAGCTACTACATCTGTGGCCTGAAGTGAGCTTGAAGCAAGCAGGGTTTATATCATCTTCTCACATTGATCAGCAATGCTTTGTTTCTTTGTTTTTTTCAAGTTGCTGTTTTGATCTTAGAATTAATAGAAATATGAGCTTTCATGGGGAATCTGAAGTGTGTAAAATTCCCATGCCTCCCATGCATTCATTTTATGACAACATAAGATTATGGAGGAGAAATTGGTATTGAAGTTGAAAGAAAAGCAAAAGAGAGTTCATTATTGTGAGGTGATGGTATCATATGTGCTTGCTCCAAGTTCATTTAAGGTTGAAAATGTCACAACTTCATCTACTGATATCTCAAAAAACCTCCCATCATATTTAAATGCAAATTTCACCAGAATGCTTAGATCAAGTTCCTCTAACATACCAAAACCATTCAAGTGTGAACCCTTCTTTTAATAGACCAAAACATTCATGGCTTACTGTTCCCAGAGTTGAGGGTCCATGAGTTCTCCAAATTGTCAGATATAGATGTATCATATGGGAGAATTTCCTTGTGGAAGGATATAACTTCTAACAGCAGAAGGAGGCCATGATTTTAATAAGAACAATTAAATTATCATATTTGCCATGCAAGTGATGTCAATGTGTTCACTGCATTTAAAAAACATTTTACAGAATACTGCCTTAGAGCATCTAAATCCAATGCTCAATAGTCATATCTCCACATTTTTTGTCTATAACTTACTTCCTTGGACCTACCACCTTTAGTTGTCTCTGATAATTGCATGAAGTTAAACATGCAGAGCATTATGCGCACATTTTGCACAGCTCTTGAATGAAGGTGTAACTACCATACTTACAGTGTGAATACCAGGGCTGGAAAAAGTGTTTATTTCCCAGGAAGCAAGTCAAATGTCCCTTACATTTTTTAATCTTTCTGTGCAGAAAAAGGAAAAAGTTACCTCTAAATTTCAAAATTTCCAATCAAGGAGCTTGCCAGATTCCTGACCTTTTCCACCCATGGTGAATACAATGTCATAAGTATGTACAGGTGTTGTGTCTCAGGTTATAAGTACCAGTCTTTCTTATTGTAAGTACAAACTCGGTATATGCAACAATGCATGAGTGTCCAAAATCTGTAAATATTAGTACAAGGACAGATCCATTCTCAGGAATATTGAGTCCAAAATTTGAGTACAAGCAAGTGTGCTCATGTATGAGTACAAGGATATAACTCACTCAGGAAACAGTATAGACAAGCACATACGAAGTCATGAAAGTGCGTTCTGAAAGTGACTAAGCAAAGAACATTTTTACGGTTTTGTTTAACAGCTGTTGGTAGAACACAGTGACGCAATAGCCCCAGAACCATCTGACCCTCTCCATGAACTATTGGATGACTTAGGGGACGTCCCTGGGGTAGAAGACATTCTTGGTAAGTTTGCCTTCACTTGCAGTTCCTGCAGTTGGAGAAATCTTTGGTGACACTTAAATACCTTGGTAAAGTCTTAAATAGTGATTTCTTGAAAATTAATTACTGCAAACAATTCAGTTGGTAAAGCACCTCTTAAAAAGAGTGTCCCTGCTTTATCCGAGTCATTTCCTAATTACCTTAGTTTCAATTGTTTCCTGGGTGCCTGCTGTTATTTTCTGGCAAACATTTTGACACAGCTGGCATTCCATATGGTATACAATTGTCAATTTTTATTCTGCCACCAGTTCTTCATTAAGAATGCTGAACCTATATTTTGAATGTTGAGTACTTTATTTTGGATGGCTCATAATCCATGTTAGGTGTGACATAATGTTATTATCAAAAATTGTGCTTGTTATAGGTGAAATCCAGGGTGACCCCAATGACCCTGAGGTTCAACAGGTGGTTGCAAACCTTGGTAAAACAGAAGTATCTTTCACCTTGACCAACAAATTTGAAATCCAGGAAGATGACGACCAAGATAAGAAGAGATTATTTATCAAGTGAGAAAGTTAACTTTGCTTCTTAGCTCAGTGCATGAATCTTAAGACAGGAATACTCATTCAGACTTCCAGCAAAGTACACATACTCCCACATCAGCCATCAAAAAATAATCACTGCCAGTGTATTATTTTTGAAAGGTGAAATAGTATTCCCACTGGTATATTGTGTTAAGCTCTGTATACACTGCCAACATTTTTGGTAACATGTTGGGCAACATGTTGTCCAGGTGCGTTGTTGGTGAAAATGTTGTTAGTGTGTACAGAGCATTACAAGTTCGGAAACATTCGGTAACATGTTGTCCAAATGTTACCAAAGTAAATACAAGATCAGTTTTGTTACTGAGATGCTTATGATGTTACCGAGTTTTATCCAATCAGAAATGGGCCTATAAATCACATGATCTACCTGAAGTCATGTGATGTAGGCAAATGGCAGCCACCAGCAAGGAATGGTTGCTGAGCGAAGTTGAGGAACTTTATTGGAGTTTGGGAAATGTTATCGAGCTGTTGCTATGTGTGTACAGGGCCAAATTTTTGTTGCCCAGGTGTGTTATCGAGATGTGTTTCCGAAAATGTTGGCAGTGTGTACAGAGCTTTAGCCAGATGTCAGCAGCTCACAGATAACACACAGAGCAAGAGTGTATTGTTGGACAAGCAGCTTCCTAATTTGCCCACACTTCCAAACTTTACAAAGAATTTGGATTATGTCAATTGTGGTACCAGCTATAGGATTTTTTATGTATCCTGGATAATACTGTTGTCCAAGAAGGGGTGTTGTACAGTTAATTTTCACCATCATGGTCAGTTTAATAGTATACAAATTCATTCTCATAATAACTCTTCTTTGACAATATTTCAGCATTTTTTAAATTATAGTACCCCAATGTTGTAAGTATGAATTTCATCTACAACTGCAAAAAAAGTAGTTATCACCTACATTATAATGGACAGCCTAGTTGTTCCCACGATTACCATGATCCCATAATCTGCTGATAAAGGGAAATTCTTGCAATACTTAGGCTGATTTTGGGAAATGTTTTAAACCACAGTTGTGACTTATTCTTCTGGTTTCTTTTGTATTCCTGTACAGAACTAAGAGGCTCCTGGTAGATATCATTAGAGTACAGAATGGTGAATCAGTATCTGGTATCCTGAAATCAGCTGTTACACCGGCACAGGTAAGATGTCTTGTTGATCAGGGGTTTGCGTTTTCAGAGCCTGATGTCAAATGATTTCTCAGTTTTGTGACAACTTACCTAATGTTTGGCAAGATTGAAACTTGCTTGATACCAGACGCTTTGTCCTAGATGAGCTCAGTGGTACTGAGAGACAGTCATGTTCTCTTTCTCTTTAAACAAGAGAAATAAAAGGTTATGAAATTTGCTTGTTATGTTCACATGTTTCTTCACATATCAAAGGAACTTAATCTGGGACATGACAAGCAAATTTTGTGTCGTTCCAATGCCACTGTAGTTGAGAGGTCATATACATTGGTTTAAATGGTTGCTTGGCTTGGTACTAAGATCTTTCAAAGTTGATGGGCCATGTTTATGAAGTTATAGTTTGTGATCAATTTTCTGTAAGAATTCAGTAAGAATATTCAGGATAACCCAAGGAAGATTGTGTCTGTTACCAAAAGAAATGTTGAAAACCTACCAATTATTCCTCTCTTCAGGAAAAACTTCATGATGAGTTACTTAAAGTGAGGCAAGACCTAAACACCAGCCAAGACACAACACTTCTGGCAAGATCTCAAGCATCAGAAGACAGCAAGTAAGTGTTAGCCTTAGTAGGAGTTGCAGGTTTTTAGAGTTAGTCAGAATTAAGTAGGGAAATGTCTAGTTTGTGTGTCAAAATTCGTTTTGCACTTTAGAGACCATTCTAAACATTTCCCACTAAAATGTGTTGAATGCTGTACAGGGGCATGGCATCCTGTGTGTTATGACTTTTCAAGTTATCTCCTTGAACAGGATCTACTTTGAAAGCAGTGCTTGAATTGATTATGCCCCGGGAAGGGAGGTGTCTTTTTAAAGAAGTTGTTTTGATAGTGCTGTCTCATCACTCTTCATGATGACTTGTTAGAATGCATCCATGGATATCCGTCACAGGCTGTTAGCAGTATTAGCTGTTGTACCCCACTCACTTGCATTGTTAATGCTGTAATTAAATATTTTGGAATCTAAGGGCCGTGCCCCCTCCTGAGGCTGCCAGTGTTTTCATGGGGAGGGGAGTAAAGTTGTTGAAGACCTGGGTCATGGTGCGATACTTGGTGCTGTAATCCCAACTTTTTCTAGACCCCTGAGGTATAATTCAGTATTTTGATAGTGAAGGTAGTATGATTTTGTGTGCATCTTTGTTTGTCTTTTGTCTTTCCAGTCTTCCCATTCAAACAAAGAAGGAAAAAGTTTTGAAGAACCTTGGTGTCTTAGAAGAGGCAGAGATGGTGTCCAGCAAGGATGATTATCAGGCCATAGTCAATGCTATTGCTCAGGTAAGCGTGTCCTCAGAGTCAGTCTTGTTTTGCAGTTTACTTTATCAAATGCAGAACTTGCCACCTTTTATCATATTTAATCTGATTGGAAAGAGTTATGTTGTGGTGGGGTTGAGACCAGACTACACAAAATTCTGAAGATACTTTGTATAGTTGCCTTTCTTCTGGCATGGCAGTTTAGGTTTAACTTCTCTTAGGGCGCTAGGGTAGAAGTATTTCATCCTTAACATAGATATGGTCTTATTTTTTCCATAATGTTTCCTCAGGTTGATTGTGAGAAATGGATGCATCTCATATGTCTTACTTTAATACCACCCTAATTTAAATTAAATTATTTAAATAAATAATTTAAATTGTTTTAATGTATTTTCATGCTCCTGCAGGACATCAAGAACCAGCGAAAGTACAGGCAGAGAAGGAAGCAAGACATTATGAAAATGAGAAAAACATTGGATGGATTGGAAAATAAAGCCAAGTTTTACGGGGAACAAACAGAATATTACAACCAGTACATCAAAACCTGCCTTGATAATCTGGCTGCCAAGTAAGTCTCTAAAGTTTAAGTCCCACTGGGCTTTGTGATGGTTTGTGAACTGTTGGCAAAGGAAAAAGTGGACAGCCTCGATGCTTCCCAATGACATTTGCAGAATGTTCGCTGTGCTTCTGCAGTGATCCCAAGGAATCACAAGCATTCTCACTGGATCATGACAGCATTGTAAGAGCGGGAAAAATTTCAGTGCTTGCATTGAAATTTGTGGAGATGCGTTCACAATATTTTGTCACCAAAAGTGCACGCAAAAGCATCTGCGAAGCTTTGCAGAATGTCGGCAAATATTTGCCGGTATCTTGGTGGACCATTTGCGACAATTTTCATCTCATAATTCTTCCCCGTTATATCGGCGACATAACGGGGAAGTGTTGCCGTACCATCTGCTACACTTCGCCAAGGCTTGGCGACATGTTGCAGATATTGTTGCTGACGTGATGGGACTGTTATGGCTTGCCGTCATCGATTGGTTGATGGGGAACGGTTCCCCAGACAGTCTTCAAGCTGATGAAACATCTCTGAAGGCATCCTCAGGAAACCAATGAAATCTCCTCAAGCCTCTCTCTGCAGCTCTACCATTAAATTTTCATAGTCACCAAAAATTGACCTCCTCTGTATCGAAGGCTTGACCCAATAACATCTCCTGGCTATTTCTCTTCTCCTTCACACCAATAACAGGAATAGAGCAGCTTCTAACTCCTGCTGGTCTTCTAAGTGTTCTCTGTGCAAAGCTAGTGCTTGTTCTTCCATTCTGAGGATGGCCAGGGAGATGTGGATGCTGCAACAGCCAGAGAGAAAATGAGCCCCATACACACAACTGGAGTTTATATACCGCCCCCCCCCCCCACCACATGTCGCCAGCACATCAGGGAATATTCGGCTACATGAGGTGATGCCTCTGCAATGGTTAGCGGATGATCGCCAAATAGTTGAGAACATTCTGCGAACCTTCATCAAACATCACCAATACAACGCTGAATATTTTCAGATACATCAGCAACAGTCGCCGACCATCACCAACCAATCTTGGTCATGGTCAGCAGATCCATCGCAGATTATTGGCGAACATCGCAGAACTGTTGCCTGATATGAAGCGGACCTTTTCAGAATCATCTCTGTCGCAAATTTTAATCGGACTGCTCCACTTTTTCTACAATTTTGTCGCTATCCATCACAAAGCATAGCAACACATTTCCACATTTCCCCATCATAGACCATCACAGATTCATAAATTCCCAGTGGGACTGAGGCGTAATACAAATGTCCTGTACCCTAGCATCTCAAGTTGTTGCTAAGAGGCTGTCTGCATCCCATAGCATGCACTCAAATGGACCATGGAAAATTTTAGGAGCCTGAAATTTTGTTTTTGTTTGTGAAAGTTCATAAGTATTACTGCAGAACCATGTTTACCCTCACACTGCTAAACATAGAGAGGTTAACTGTTTGGTGTATATGAATACCATTGGAATTGTATGTTTTCCATTTCTCATACAATGACACTGTGTAATCTTGTTGTGTAAAGAACTCAAAATTCAAGCCAAGTGGGCTTGGAAAAGCAGTGTTGCTCATGTGAAAAATAGCATAGCCATTTCATGCTGCTGTTAGATAGTTAGAACTGGTTTAACTGAACTAGGCAAAATTAAGAACTCAGCAAAATTAAGGCATAGTAAAGTTGCACAATAACACTGTAAGCAAGGAAGTGCTCTTCTTTAGTTATTTTATGAACCCTATTTATGAAAGTCCAAAGCATTTGCAAGTGCTGCCAGATTTGCTTTGAAAGCTGAAATTATTTGTAGACAACCTCACAATGCACAACAAACTGGGTTTATTGAGAGGTTCAAAAAGGTTTAAATTTTTACTAAGTATGAATATAATTGTACTTGAATGAATCCTGACTTTTGAAGTCAGTTGCCTCAGATGTTAGGTGGTAACTTTGAATTTCTCTTTCTTTTTCTTTGTGTGTGACTTTACAGGAGACATTCCAAAGCAAAAGAATCCAAGTCAAAGAATGGCGTAAAATACAACGCTGCCAAACTACATGAGAAGGGAGTCATTCTGGAGATTGAAGGGTTGAAACTTACACAGTAAGTCAGTGTGTAGTCAAAGGAATAATTGAGCACTGTAATATTGAAAAGTAGATAAGTTTTATAAAATGGTTTTGCATTAAATCAGAGAAAAATTTAAACCCTATGAATATGGTTGCTTCTTACTGCAACATCAAAATATAAACTATAAATGGCATGAATGCTCCCACGTATGGTCCATTTGTGTTTCATTGTAGGAATAAAGTATTAGACATGAACTAGTCTTTATAGGAAGCATGCATGGTCACTTGGGTTAGCCAGTTGTCATTATGCAACCTAGTCTTGGAGGGCAAACAACAAAACCTTTGTATGTTCTAATTATGCCTGCCTTAGGTGTGCCGATATACAGCATTGTAAGTTGTGTTTCAGTGTACGGAAAGTATGCAGGGTGATGTGCATTGCGTACGTTGGTACTTAAGTTGCATGGCAGTGTTTGCCCTTCACAACATCCAGTGGGTTACTAAATTTGACCTTAGATACAAGCTCCCAAAAATTTTTTATGCGTTTTTGTACTTGTTTTTCACAAAATGGCACAAAATACGTGAAACTACATAATAATCACAATTTTGCCCATTTACATTTAACGAAGACCTTTTAAACCATTTGTTGAAGGTTGTAGTTTCAAAATAATCCTTCTTTAAAATGAAAGCTACTGTGTAAAGCAAATTATACTTGTGTCCTGCTAGTAAAAAGTAGTTGGATCCAATGAATAAATATTGACACTGCCTGCTCTTATGGTACACAAGCTGGTCAAACTGCAGCATGTCATGGTTACACATGTTGCAGTCACTAGGTTGTCATGGTTACAGGTAAATGGGACAAATTTTTTGTTTTCTTCTACTTTCAGGTTCAAGAAGGTCATGTTTGAGATAAATCCAAGCAGTAAAGCTGGTGTATTTGTGGTATCTGCCACGTTTGTTGGTGTCAACGTAGACTCTGTAGAACTTGTCTTCCAGGTTTGTATTATTGATTATAGTTACATTTCTAATTTTGATGTAACACAGTATGTCAGACTGAATTGAAAGAAAATCTAGGTCTACTTACAAGGTTTCCTTTTTGCAATGTCAGGGCCTCCAACCATTAGGGTCAAAAAAAGTTTGAATCTCCTTGTTTTCCAGTACTGAAATTTGTGCTATACCCCAGTACAGCCATGGTAGGTCCCAATTTCAGGCCCACCTTTAGAATAATGTTTATGATCACTCATGGTCAAAAGTTTTGAAGGAAAAGAAAAACAAAAAGCAACAGGTAGCTGAAGCTGGGGAGGTGCTGAATTGACACGGACTGACAAACAGGATTTTCGTTTATGTCTTTTAAAGTACTGCATCTTGGTAAATGTTAGATTCGCTATTCAATGATCACTATATCAGATCATTATAAATGTTTACATATAAAAAATGGGACCCTGTGTGGGAGGCCATCTGCCTATAAATGTCTCTGGTTGTAGAATCTCTCCTGGGATTTGCTATTGGAGTAGACTCTCGTCTCAGAAGCTTTCAAAGTGAATCTAAGCAAACTTGTTTTAATAGACTTGCTTATTCTCTGTTTTGTTTCTTCCATGGTTGGGTTGGGTGCCTTTCTTTTTGCTAGGTCTTTTTTTGAATGTCCTTTTCATTTTGTACTGTATAAGTTCATTTGTTATTTTAAAACCGAAATCTTGTTTAACGTGAATGTCATTCTCCTGCTTGGACAAATTTAATCATACTTGTAAGCATTCTTGGGCAATGCCCCATCAAATTTTTTAAAGTTGGTGGTTTCAGTAACAGACCATAATGGTGAATCAATGCAAATGCCCACCACTGCTTTTTGGTTTCAATGGTAATATAAATTGATGAAGGGGTGTGTATGTGTGTATTTGCATGTGCGTGTGTGTTTGTGACATTTTGCTTGTTAACACGATATCTGGAGAAGGGAAACTGACAGTTCTCAAACTTGGCACATTGATGTCCCATGTTGAGAGGAAGAACCGTGTTGTTTTTGGTGGAGGTCAAAGGTCATCTGGGGTCAAACACTGAAAACCTTGTTAACACAGGGATGTAAGTGGTGACTGAAAAAAAATCCCACAACTATGCGTTGGCCCACACACATGCGCGCGCGAAGCGCTGCGCCATTGCGGCCGGGGGTCCAGGGGCCCGCTCAAGGGCCCCTGGTGGGGTCCAGAGGCAAAGCCCTGGTGGGGGTCCAGGGGGCAAAGCCCCTGGAAGCTCCAGCAATTTAGGAGTTTTTACACCATTTAAATCAAATTTTAGGTTACATAATTACTGTAAAAGATCAAACATAGTCAAGCCCTGTACAAGTACAAAACCACTTAGGCTAAGCCCTATCTCTGACTGACTTGTCAATTTCTTTCACATTCGCGTCTCGCGCGATTTCCATTGGAAAAAAAACAAAAAACCGATCCAGTACACATTAAGTTTGAGTAAGTTAGGATAAACAAGGCCTAGGCTACCCGCCACATTACACAGTACAGGCATAGGCCCTAACGTTAGGCCCTGTAGGCCTAATGGTAAAGGCTAGCCTAGGCCTCAAGTACATAATGTTACATCTAATGGAGGATTACAATTTAGGCTAATATTAACGTTACTTTTAGCTCCAATCCTACAGACCAAATATTTCCCAAAATGTTAATTTTTTTCGGTGATAAGTTGTGATAAAGGTGTAAAACCTCACTTGAATTCACAACATTACGAATTAAAGCAGCCACCTGTAAGATGTACAGAAAGTGAAACGATCGTTATGGCGCAAAGCTAGTTGCGATGAATGTCGTGCGGCTTTGGCCAGGCTAGGCCTACGCGTATGAACGGGAAGCTATGCTTGGCTAGGTAGGTAGTTCATGTACCCCCCCCCCCCCCGTATCGCCACGCGGCCTGCGGCACGGCCTTCATGCAGGAACCAGTTAGAAGTTAGCAAACTAGACAGCTAGATAGGAGAATGCAAAATCCAATGCAGGAAGCAACAAGAGTTATAATATGGAGAGTGTGCTATATATCGTGTTGCGCCACAGAAATTAAATTTGTATGTGTTGCGCCTATTACCTTACGTACAGGCGAAATGGTTACTGGGCATAAATTATACGCACGGTGCTAGTACACTCTAGCTTCGGCGGCTCTACATAGCGAGTACTGCACGCTAAACCCAGCATTGGTGCGGCATCCCGAACTTCTACTACTTTTATTTCTATGGTGAGTGCTTTGCAGATAGCTAAACATGAAACACGGCTTCGGCTTTGATCATAAGTTCCCATTGTGAAAAATAACACTTTGCTAAAAGTGTGATATGTAAAATCCCGAGGGAAAAATGTCGCCAAATATTAAAAAATCCGGTTTTCCGGATTAATCCGGAAGTCTTACATCCCTGTTAACATGATATCTCCAGACAGGAAGCTTAGATAGATTTTCATACTTATTATGTGGATGCGTTGTGCTAAGAAGATGAACCCCATTGTTTTTGATGGGGATCCAAAGGTCATCTGGATCTCCAGGGGTCAAACTCTGAAAACCTTGTTAACATATTTCAAGTTAAGAAGCTTGGATAGATTTTATACATGGTATGTTGATGCGTTATAGTGAGAAGATGGACCCTATTGTTTTTGGTGGAGGTTAAAGATCATCTGGGGTCACCAGAGAGTTAGAGCTGGATGAGGCTTTATGGCTCAGTTTCTAACCAATTGGTTTTCCAGTTGTGGCTCACTGGCATTTTTTACATACTCCATTGCTTATGCTGAGCACCAAACACAGTGGCAGTAGGTTCCATTTTTAAAGTCTTTGGTAAGACCGCGTGTTTGGTCTAGCGGTAGAGCATCCGCCTCTCACACGGAAGGCCCGGGTTCGATTCCCAGGTCGAGTCATACCAAAGACTCTAAAAATGGAACCAATACTGCCGTTGTGCGTGATGCTCCGCATAAGCAATGGAGTAGGGAAAACAAGCCAGTGAGCCACAACTGGAAAAAAGGCCGTGGCCGGCTCGACTTGAACCAATGGGTTGTAAACTGGGCCGTAAAACTCCATCTAACTAACTAACCAAATTAAAGTCTTTGGTATGACCCGGCCAGGAGTCAAACCCAAGACCTTCAGGCTGCTCTGGGGTCACCAGAGGTCAAAAAGTAAAATTTCCCAAGAATTCCCAAGATAGTCACCTGGGGTTACCAGAGGTCAAAATGCAAAATTTCCCAAAAATTCCCAAGATTAAATAGGAACACAGAACTGTAGTTTTCCAACACGTTAAGATAGCATTTGACCAGTGACCGAAACATATGGGAAATCATGGCATTATGTGGAATAGAACATATATCATCGAAACCTCAATTATTTTTTCATTCTGGTTCCTTCAACCCCCTCCCAACTAAAACTACCCCTCCTAATTTGACAAGCTGGCTGCATGCTTAGGAATACACCAGTGAGTGGGGTTTTGTATTTCAGCCTCATCCTCACAACTAGATTTTGAAAAGGAGTTCAATTTTTTCACCTGCTAATAACATCTGCACTCTACTCATACAGGTATGCTCAAGCACACATGTACTTGCACTCATAACATACAGTTTCAATAACAGTGGAGATTTTTTTCCTCCTATATTTCCACAGGATCTTCTACAGTTGCAGTATGAGGGAGCTGCAGTCATGAACATGTTTGGCAGGGCAAAGGTCAATGTTAACCTGCTCATCTACTTGCTGAATAAGAAATTTTATGGGAAATGAAGAGGGAACTTCAAAAACCTGAAATTCCACAGATTCCAACTTCTTTGATGATATATTGGTGTACAGTATGTCCTCTTTGCAAATGGACCAAGTGCAGATTGCCTCCGAATTTTAGCCTCAACTTGAGGCAAGTGATCAGGCGTTGCTTGTAAGAAATACGGGACTAGTTTGTTAAAAAATTTTAAAACGCTTAGTGGAGGAAGGGATTTTCAAAGGAGCGTTTGTCATACAGGTCATGTGTCTTCATTTATTAGACTCACTGTATATTTGTGAATAGTGCCCTCATTTTTTTTTAAAGGATTCAAAAGGTAAAGACTTTGAGCAAACAGGTATTTTCTTTGGGGGCAGTATTTAGAAATAGACTAGACACAGTTGAAAGGAATACTCCTGAAATGCTTTAGTAGTGACATTGTTAAGTATGGTTGGATTTAGCCTTGTTGCTGCACACAGGACAGGTAGGCATCATACTTTTGGGCAGAAAAAATAATAAAGAATCCATGCCATCTTCAGAAATAGAAAGGATAAGTTATTGTTGAGGTAAAAAATACAAACTATGTTGGCGATAAAATTAGTACTAAAACAACAAAGGGGAGGAAATGTGTGCATTTTGGCTGGACACAAACCAGACCTGCTGCCTGGTGCTTTGTAAAGGAGCTTCAGTTTCTATCAGTAAAATGAATTGTTATTGATACTTAGTTGTGCTTGAAAATCAAATCTTCCATAAACTCATCTTTGTATGATACCCTTTGCTGTATCAATGAAAAAACTTCCTTGTTACATCTGCTCTTGCATCAGTTCTTGTGAAAAAGAGGATGGTGGGGAAGTAATAATAGGGTGAGGGGAGAATATGAGAGGGTGGGTGAGGTTACTTGGGAGAGGCTGCTTGGTACAAATTTAGGTGGCACATAAGTGAAATATATTGTGTTCTATTCTTATGTTTGTTGAAATATTAGGACCTACTTCAATTTATGGGAGCCTAGGGTATAGCTTCTTCCCCACCCCCAAGTTACTGGTGTTATTTTGTACCTCTTACTCTGTTTGCTTTTATCATCCTACCCAATCGTGTTTGGTTGTTGAAATGTATAAAGAAAAAAAAAACTATTTCTGATAGGAAGTAAATGAAGTTGTGTGTATTCATCCGCAAACTGTTATATTTGTAATTGTGGCTTGTACACTGAAAACATTTTGTACTTGTCTAAGTATCACTCTCAGATTGTATAAGGATCATTTAGATAACATGAAAATGTTTGCACCAAAACATTTGAAAACATCAGGAAAAAATGATAAGTGCCTTAATTGAAAATGATTGCAAGTTTAAATGTTAGATTTATATACATACACATAAGAAAGATCTCTGATTTCTTTGTCAAAACTGCTGTGTATTTGCCATGATAGATGTTGTGATAAAACTTGTTAGGTCAGCCAGAATTTGCAAATCAAAGCCCGCTCATGATTAAGTGTAAGATGTTCTTATTGCAAGGTAATAAATGTATCATTGCAAGGTAATCAATTAAATGACAACAAAGGTAATTTTTCCAGCCCACTGAAGTCGATCTATATACTTCAGTGTTACATTGTTGTCACTAGTTGTATTGTATTATTTTCAGCAAGGTTATTGTTGCGTTTTATACCAACTGGTGCGTGTCTGTGGTACTTCAATAGGTTTTCATTGTTTTATATGCCAATATAATTAATTGCTTCTGTAGTAAGAAAAGCTAGCCTTATTTTATGAATATTCATGCTTGAATTGGTATCAAAGGTTGTATTTTATTTCAATCCATTGATTAAACATACAACATGGCATGGGGAAACTACTTGAAATGTTTCTATTTTTTATGGCTTATTTTGGAGATTATGGAAACTCTAAAAGATGTTGAAAATGGTCCACAGGCGGTAGGTTCACTGGTCAATCTTATGAATAGATAGACATGATAAATTTGAGTTTGGCATTTTGCTGTCAGCTCTAAAAACATGCCTGCAACATCCCCACACATATGAGAATCTTTAATATTTATGTCATCACACCAACATGTATGTTCATTACCCAGGTACTGTTTAATGCCATCACCTTAATTAAACCTTGTCTCATATTAGCTCAAAGGTTTAAAAAAACATTCCAACCACAATCTTGAAATTTGCCACCTGTAAAGAATAGTCTCATCTTGTAGGCTGTAGTTCAAAGGTCACATTTTATCAATTTTTCAAATGTGGTCAGCTCCAAAGTTCAACATAAACTTTCGACCAAGAGGATTTCAAATAATGGTATGGCCTATTTGGTTATGCTGTGAGCAAGAAGGATCTCATCTCAGAGGCCCTAGTTCAAATCCCAGAGAATGACTTTTAATTTTCTTTGAGTCTTTAGCTCTGAATTGTGGTATAAAATAAAAGTAGTATCTTAGTAATCTGGGGATCCAGACACGGTATAGCGGAGAGGGATGGAGACTCAAAACCGAAAGGCTGCCGGTTCAAGACCAACCAGAAGAGGGAAGAGAGGATGCAGTGGAGAATGGGAAGCTGCAGTGACTAGGGCATAATGACAAAGTCGTCCTGCCTCATACCACGTCCTCTCCCCCTCCCACCTCCTTTTAATTGAGCAAGTCTTTTGGCTTTTTGTATAATGTAAATTGTAGTTCAATGTCAGTTCAAGGTCAAGTTCAATGTCACATCCAAGGTCAAGTCAAAGTCCACTGTATCAATAGCTGGTAAGATTGTTAGGTAGGAGGACATTCTTCAGGTGAGTGACTCACTTTACAACACCTTTGAACGATACCTTTATTCCCTCAATTCCAAAAACTACATTGTGCAGTAAATGTCACTTGGGACTGCCATTATGATTTTTCTTTTTTCCCCAAAGTCACCACACCTTGCGTCAAAATGTAATCACTGTCTCACTGTTACAGTGACTGGACTATAAAACCCCTTGCAAAAGGTCATAAAAACATTTTTAAGGCAGCAACATTAGGTAGTAAGGTTAGTTGTACAAGAAGGACATAAATTAGTGCACACCTGGCCATTTATTTAAAATTGAGTGAATAAATTTCAGTGGCTGTATCTCAGCAAGAGAATAAGCCATGAAAAATGGCAGTTGCATGAATGGAATTCTTCACTATATATTATTTGTGGTGGAAGTTAAGAGGCAATTTTAGGTCAATGGAAGCCAAAAGTTTGCAACTCAACTTTTACTGCATAGGTATCCTTGGTCAACCTAGCTGCAGCTCAGGAACCCTATCATAGACACTTACATAGATAAGTGCATTACACAACAAACAATAAAAGAACCACTAAACCAGATAACAGTTTTACTTTCCTGTATTTAACATATCATCAGACATCACACAATCTCAGCTCATTTAATCCCTCTGCATCATCTTTTGTTTAGCTAGCTTCTTCTTAGATACCTTCTTCTTCTTCTCCTGTTCCTCGGGTTTAGGAACTACCTGTTCCCTCTCAGAAAGGACAACCTCGATATGGCAGGGAGAACTCATGTAGGCTGAAAGGACAAAACGACAAAAAGTGTAGATAAATACCCATAAATGCTCAAATTTGACTATGAATCCTAACTCCAAGGTCACTACTCAACCAGGGGTAGCACTGTACTTGTCAGAAGAATAACTGTCATAACTACATCATGTAAGGAAGTCTACCCCACAATATAGAGAAAACTCCAATTTTTGTCTTGTTATGAAGTTCCATTCCCTGCTGTATGCCCCTACATGTATATTTGCTTGTCTTGACAGTTCAAAATGAAATCACTAACTGCTTCATGAATGACACTTGCACAAGTGGACAAAAATTTGATGGCTCAAAAAAGGGGGCTTTGTGCTATTAGCAGATGCACCATGTGAAATTCCTTCAATGTGAATTTGAGCATTTCACTGTGTTTCACCATCTGCAAATGTCAAACCATTTACTTATATGGATGAGCTATACACAAATGGATAGGACTTTAGAAAGGCACTGTCTAAAGGAATGGATCAACATTTCTCAATTCAAAAGCTAAATTGTAGGGGAGTGGATGGACAGGGGAGCGACATGACAATGCCTGGCTAGTGGTCATTGTTGCTACTTACGATTTATTCTTCCGTGAGCTCTGTAAGTTCTCCTCCTCATCTTAGGGGCAGGGTTAACCTGGATGTGGTCTATCACTAGCGAGTCTGTGTCCAAACCCTTCAAGGAAAATAAATGCACCGTATATCACACAAAGATACTTGTAAAGTACCAACATTTGATCACTTAGGTGAAACCATCATCTAAAATGAACTTGTAGGTTTGTACATACATACAATGAGCTGAAACATACTAGCCTGTGCTCATTCATAAGTGCATACTTTTGTGCACATATAGGTCTTTCCAGACTGTAAAAGTGGGCACCTAAGCTTAAAATGGGAATGCTTAAAGGGAAATATTGCATTTAAAATGCAACAACATAGCATACAAAGAAAATAGCTTTGATTATTGATTCCTTGCCAAAGGCAGGCAAGGAATCTATGCGATGGTGATGTCGTTTGTGTGTGTGTGTGTGTGTGTGTGTGTGCGTATGTGACGGCTTTGCTTGTTTACACGATATCTCAAGAAGGGAAAGTTGGACAGTTCTGAAACTTGGTACATAGATGGCCCATATCGAAAGGAAGAACCCTATTGTTTTTGGTGGAGGTCAAAGGTCATCTGGGGTCACTGGGGGTCAAAATCTGAAAACCTTGTTTACACGATATCTCAAGTTAGAAAGCTTGGATAGATTTCATGCTTGGTATGTAGATGCGTTGTGGTGAGAGGAAGAACCCTATTGTTTTTGGTGGAGGTCAAAGGTCATCTGGGGTCACCGGGGGTCAAAATCTGAAAACCTTGTTTACACCATATCTCAAGTTAGAAAGCTTGGATAGATTTCATGCTTGGTATGTAGATGCGTTGTGGTGAGAGGAAGAACCCTATCGTTTTTGGTGGAGGTCAAAGGTCATCTGGGGTCACCGGGGGTCAAAATCTGAGAACCTTATTTACACCATATCTCAAGTTAGAAAGCTTGGATAGATTTCATGCTTGGTATGTAGATGTGTTGTGGTGAGAGGAAGAACCCTATTGTTTTTGGTGGAGGTCAAAGGTCATCTGGGGTCACCGGGGGTCAAAATCTGAAAACCTTGTTTACACGATATCTCAAGTGAGAAAGCTTGGATAGATTTCATGCTTGGTATGTAGATGCGTTGTGGTGAGAGGAAGAACCCTATTGTTTTTCATGGAGGTCACAAGCCATTTGAGGTCATCAGAGGTCAAAACTGAAACTTTGTAAACATGTCATTACAAGGGAGGAAGCACAGACAAAAATCCCTTCTTTTTTTTTTCATTTTTTTGGTTATTCAAGTTTTAGTTCAAAGGTCATGTGACATGAGCTGACATGAGAAGAGGTCAAATTGTGACCACATCATAAACCAGAATGCAAAAATGCATTGAGGTTTCGATGATATATGTTCTATTCCAAATAATGCCATGATGTCCCATATCTTTCAGTCAATGGTCAAATGCTATCTGAACATGTTGGAAAAATACAGTTTTGTGTTCCTATTTAATTTTGGGAATTCTTGGGAAATTTGCAGTTCGACCTCTGGTGACCCCAGATGACGATCTTGGGAAATCTTGGAAAATTTTGCTCTTTGACCTCTGCTGAACCCATATAAAACTCTTGGGAATTCTTGGGAAGTTTCGCTTTTTTACCTCTGGTGACCCCAGATGACCTTTGACCTCCACCAAAAACAATAGGGTCCATCTTTTCACCATAACACATCCACATAGTACTGTAAGTATGACATCTATCCAAGCTTCCTACCTGGAGATACGTGTTAACAAGCTTTTCAGTGTTTGGCCCACGTTGACCCAAGATGACCTTTGACCTCCACCAAAACTGATTGAGTTCATATTCTCACCACAATGCATCCACATACTACGTATAAAATCTATCCAAGCTTTCTCCCGTGAGATATTGTGTTAACAAGATGTTCGGTGTTTGACCCTCGGCCACCCTAGATGACCTCTGAACTCCACCAAAAACAGTGGGGTACATCTTCTGACTATAACACATCAATTTACCATGTATGAAATCTATCCACGCTTCGTACGTGGAGATATCGTGTTAACAAGATTTTCAGAGCTTAACCCCAGTGACCCCAAATGACCTTTGACCTCCACTAAAAATGATGGGATTCTTGCTCTTACTATAAGGCATCTACATAAAAAGTATCAAATTTATCCAAGCTTCCTAAATCGAGATATTGTGTTAACAAGGTTTTGAGTGTTTGACCCCCAGTGACCCCAGATGGCCTTTGAACCCCACCAAAAATGATAGGATTCTTCCTCTTACTATAAGGCATCTACATACAAAGTATGAAATTTATCCAAGCTTTCTACATCGAGACATCGTGTTAACAAGGTTTTCAGGGTTTGACCCCCGGTGACCCCAGATGATGTTTGAACCCCACCAAAAATGATAGGGTTCTTCCTCTTACCATAAGGCATCTACATACAAAGTATGAAATTCATCCAATCTTCCTACCTCAAGATATTGTGATAACAAGGTTTTCAAGGTTTGACCCCCGGTGACCCTTGACCCCCACCAAAAACAATAGGGTTCTTCCTCTTAATATGGGGCATCTATGTACCAAGTTTGAGAACTGTCAGAGCTTCCCTTCTTGGGATATCATGTTAACGAAGTTTTCAGGGTTTGACCCCCGGTGACCCCAGATGACCTTTCACCTCCACCAAAAATGATAGGGTTCTCTTACCATAACACATCTACATACAAAGTATGAAATTCATCCAAGCTTCCTACCTCGAGATATTGTGTTAACAATGTTTTCAGAGTTTGACCCCCAGTGACCCCAGGTGACCTCTGACCCCACCAAAAACAATAGGGTTCTTCCTCTCAATATGGAGCATCTATGTACCAAGTTTGAGAACCATCAGAGCTTCCCTTCTTGAGATATCGTGTTAACGAAGTTTTCAGGGTTTGACCCCTGGTGACCCCAGATGACCTTTCACCTCCACCAAAAATGATAGGGTTCTTCCTCTCACCATAACGCATCTACATACAAAGTATGAAATTCATCCAAGCTTCCTACCTCGAGATATTGTGTTAACAAGGTTTTCAGAGTTTGACCCCCGGTGACCCCAGGTGACCTTTGAACCCTACCAAAAACAATAGGGTTCTTCCTCTCAATATGGGGCATCTATGTACCAAGTTTCAAAACTGTCAGTTTCCCTTCTTGAGATATTGTGTTAACGAGCAAAGTGTCACAAACACACACACACACATACACACGCACATACACACATACATACACACGCCATCATGACTGCATAGGTTTCTCTTATCATCGAAACCAAAAATGATGTAGTAGAGAAGTATTAATTTGCTCAGTGTAGCAAAGCACCCTCCTTTCGGCAAGGAATCACTAAGCCTTTTGGCTTTCTGGTTATCAATCCATTCAGTCTCACCAATAAACTCCAGCAATAACTTTTTCTAAAACTATTATGCATAACAAGAGTTACTGAATTTGCATCATTTGAAGTTTTGAAAGTTTGGGCCAAACAAATTATTACTTAAGCAACAAATAACTGAAGTTTCTTTCTGTGAGAACCTTATTTCTTGAAAATATAGTGAAAACATATTGCCTTATTTTGAATTATACATTCTGTTTCTATAAATATTGCTTAAAATTACAAATATGAAAATTTTCTGTAAAACATGAAATGTTTCCCTTCAAATCTGACAATTCCTCCTAAGTCATGTACCTAAACATAAGCCAAATCTTAAAGGTGACGAGCTGTGCCATTCCAGGTTTTCCTAAGGAATGAGGCATTTGTTACGTCATGCCAGTCAATGGGACCCCACAATACTGCACACCATATTTTATTTGGCTTAGGCAATCCAGCACAGAGTATTTTTTCATGTTTTATTTTAATGATGCACTGCCATTTCCGAAAAATGAATATACAAATCCATTCGTTTTCATGTCAATCACATAAACACTTTTCCAAAACAATAAAGAAACCACATTTTTGTCTTACTTTAACTTTGACATGATATTAAAGACTTGCTACAAACTATGTAGTGGACTGGTACCAGATAGTAAAGTTGCTTTTCAACCAATGCTACTTTTGGCTTACTGTTATGGGGATTGTATTACTTATCAAACATTTGTTTTTTGGAAGATAAAAAGTTGGTATTTCTTTCATTTCCCTACAAGAAACAAGTTGCAAGGGCTACTAAAATTATTTTAAATTATTTAAGGCAGTTCCTATATGGATGAGGCTACAGTTGGCACTCCCATTTGCCCTCAGGTTTGACACAATATTGCACCAACTGCAGGAGATATACTCATTTCAACCTCCATAAAATTAAATTGTGTGACTGATACCTTAAACTCAGCATTGCTTTCAGCATTCTTCAACAGCTGGAGAAGGAACTCAGCACTTTTCTTGGGCCATCGACCTTGGGTGTGTTTCCATTGCTTGGCCTATGAATAAAATATGAGAACTAAACCAGTACCTTATTATGAATATGTATACCAGTAATAAGGATTTCAATAGTGCTTCTGCAGAAATAGAGTTAAGGTGCATTCCCACCAAAACTGAAATCTGGTACATTTTGCAGGTGGGACGTGGAAATTTTTATCCCAGGACAAATAGGGGCAAATTTATTTCAATGAAAATTTAGAAAATCACCCCATTTGTTCTGAGATAACAAATTTTGCGATCTACCCGCAAAACGCAGCTAATTCCAGTTCTGGTGCGAATGCACCTTTAATCTCCCAATTGAACAATTTCCTTCAGAGCTGGTTTTTTTTTTAAACTGAGCTATTTCTGAAAAAAGACAGCATAGTTTTATAGATTAAAATGCAAAGAATGACCACATTCCATGCACATATATTACACACTGAAGCAAGTCAGATCTTCAAGCATCCACTTTTAAGAAGTAGTCGCCCTTTGCAGCGTGACTTTGTAAACCTGGCTTTACTCAAAGTAGATAGATTCTAAGATGTACTTCTCATGCAAAGTGGAGTAAGTTTTTAAAAGTGAGTTGTAATTAGCCAATGTGGTAATTAATTCATTAACTTTGAATTTTAATTGAGGTGCACATTAAGTACTGCCAACATCTTGGACTGTCAGGGGACTATCCAGGACAAATCTGGTGAATGAAACAGCCAACCAACAGATTGGATGTTTAAATGATGATAGTCATTATTACTTTGAAGATACCAAAAATGAGTCAAATATTCAAAAGACAATTTAAAATCTAACAAAGGGTGCTAAATTGCCATCATTATGGAAGCAGCCACAGGCAATGAGTTGGTATCCCATCAACCTAAGATAAACTTTTACTACATTTCCTTCTTTAAAGAGCAAGTGCAGTACCCCAAACTCACCATTTTTACTGGGCAGTTACAATGCTTTTCAGCAAGCTGGCCAGAATCACACTTAAAATAATTGTAGGAATGTGTATTATCATTAACAAGATAGCTTGCACCTCATCTTAAAGCAATTTAATCCACCCACTTTACTGAACAATGTAATCAAACAGTCTAAAGCAATAATTTGGGTCCTTGACACACAGTGAGAGTCAAATTGACTAAGCATCACTTTGCTGACATCACATCAACTTTTCTCTTGAAAAGTCAAGTTTTGATACACTTATATATCAAATGACAAAATTCCATCACTTTTCTCTAACTTTGAATGAAACTTTTTTTATTCTGGTATTTCCTACGACAGTATGAACCCTTTTACATTCAAGGGTGCCCTTGACACAAAACACTTGAGAACATCTTCATGAAAAACAAGGAAACTGGCACCCCTACCTGTGCACATCTTCCCACAGATCCATTGAATCTCCTGAAGGGGACACACTGCTTCTTTTTGATCACATCATTCAAAAACCTGGTAGCTTTGCGAATATGCATGTGACGGATGCAGGCAGCTGTCTCCCTGGTGTTCTTTTTGAAAAGGGAAAAGAGTATTAAAATTCCTATGTGAACTTATGAAAATGAATGACATTTTTCTTGCATACACTGACAACTGTCGACTGCAGTGGTCAAGTGGTTAGAGCATCCGACTTGCAGCCGGAAGGTCTAGGGTTCAAATCCTGGCCGGGTCATACCAAAGACATTAAAAATGGAACCTACTGCCTTTGTGCTTGGTGTTCAGCATAAACAATGGAGTAGGGAAAACAAGCCAGTGAGCCACAACTGGAAAAAAGGCCGTGGTCGTCTTGACTTGAACCAATTGGTTGGAAACTGGGACGTTAAACCTCATCTAACCTAACCTAACCTAATTCTATGAAGTTAACTTAATTTTGCTAAAGTATGGCTTAAGATGTGTTATTTATGGTACACACATTTGACAACATCTAACTAAAGGCAAAACCATCATTTTAATACCAAGATTCCATAACTGCCAACAATTTACTATTGTAACTAGAACACCATTTGTGTAGTACCTCAAATATGTGGATTACAGTGATGCATTTTCCTGTGAGCCTCATGCATAGAACTATGAACAGTTGCTTTGAGCCAATAAAACTGGAAAAAATAGTCTAAAAGCTCTTTTTATCCTTGGGTGTTAACAAAACCATATCATTCCCTTCTCCTGCACATGTCTTTTATACACTTCACTACAATTGAATGCTCCTAAACAAAACTTCAATTTATACTGGGAAATATGAAGTTGCCAATAAATGTAAATTAGTACAATGAAGTACGTATAAACAAGCCTCACACTGATCTGTTTACTTATTTACCCGCCCACTTCCCATTACTGCTTTGCTAACCCAGTTTTACAAGCACTTACCCAAAGTTTGTTGCACAACCGTAACTTTATTATGCAATGACTTTGATTCCTTCATCCCAAATCAAAATAAGACAATCACACCAAAGTAATTAAAAAAAAGCTTCTCATTTTGCATTTTTCTTTTTGAAATTCTTTGGACACAATTTAAAGGGTAACAAAATTTGCCAAAATACCTAAATGGTTTCACTTACCTACAGACTTACCTGTATTTAGAGTTTCACTTACCACAAGAAAATTCACTCACCCCAATAAGTGGGTAAGTGTTAAATGTGAGTCATTTTTCCTTTTGATCAGTATATAAATTATTTGGACACAATTTAAAGCGCAATAATGTGTGTCTCACCATGGAGGACACCTCCCTGGTTTCACTTACCTACGGACTCACCCGCAATTAGAGCATCACTTACTGCAAGGAATATTCACTTAATGCTAGTAAGATGATAAGTGTTCAATTTGAGTTTTGTGTAAGAATAAGTTTTCTGAACTAAGCTGGTTATTTAGCCAGTTTTTCAATGAAATATCCATATGTATTCTGCCATCATAAAAGATTTCCCCGAGGTCACATTTCTCCTTGAACTTAATTCAATGCTGTTGTGATGGAAATTCATAATTCAATCTACTGCTTGATGAAAAATAATATCTAGAGTGTATGCCCACTGTTTAATGACTATCTTACCTTGAAGTGAACCCTCCAGTATGGACCCCGTGCCTTACAGGCTGTAAAATAAACAAATGGAAAAACAAACTTGTTCTGTTCAATAACTAAACAAATGTTTATGAAGGTGTACCCTAATGTAGCCAAGCTCACAGTCACACTTAAGTTATTTATGTCATCCCCAGTGGTTTATCTGTAGTGCTGCCAGGGCATATTTTGGTTTATACTTCATGTACGCTTTGTAATACATGAAGTATCTCCCTATGTTTTTATCACTCACAGTTACTCATAATACAGAGACAACCTAATCTTAATTCTAGCTGAACATTTAGGGGTGCACCTCTCCAGACCTCAGATGCCACCTGTGCACTGCAGATAGGCAAACTAAAGCTAACTTAGCAGACAGCTCATCCATGTTGCTGGTATCCATAAAAAGCCAGTAATGTTATCAGCTACACACAAAAACAAAATATGTGAGACTCACATAATTTGAATGTGGTGATCTTACATGTCCTCACTTTACTTCAGCAAATGATGTGCAGGATAGCAATTGGTTATTTTCTAATTGTTATGTTCCAAACCTTTTAAGGTATCCTCTCTTTTAAGGTTAACATTGATAAGTCTTTTACTGATAGTGGATGAATATGATTGCATTTTGGCTTTGTACGGGTCAGTTTCGTCTTTTGTATTTGGGCTTGAGTCCACAGGCCATTTCATGGGGCTTTAAACCCTCCTTTGCCATTAAACCTAATATGTTATGTTAAACCAAGTGCTCCAAAATATACACAAATCAGCATCCAGCCACACATATCTACTGCCTCACTTACTACTTGATGTCAGGCTACCAGGCCTATCCTATGGCACTTAAGTTGGTTCTATTATTATGATCTCATTATAGAATGACTGCAGAAAGTCAATGACTTACTCTTGGCAGGATTTTCTGGCTCGTGTGAATAGCGGACCATGGCTGCTAGTTCTGAAAGAAGAAGGTGATCTTATGTCACTATGTTTATTTATAACATAAACAAACACACTTGAAATGCATGTGCAAAATTGCAAATACAAAAGGGAGTAAACTCTAACCTTATCACTGACAAGATTTCCAAAACAAAATGTGCACAATTTGAAAAGCAACAACTGAAAACATACATGGCACATGCACCTTTCCACAGTTTGTCTGTCACTACCAAACAGCAACTACACTGGAATGACAGAAAAGAGCTCATTCCCAAAGCAGTGTTTAATGAGTGATTATTCTTGAGGCCACTTGAATCTACCTCTTAAACACAACCAGGTGTTACAGAAGTTTTACAAATCTCCATGTATTGGTATTTACCCAATGCAAACTATCACACTGTAAAACATTTTGTAGTCTCAGGACAAAAACTCAGTTGCCTTGATATTCTAAAATACTAGGAAATGATTTGGGAAACTTAATTAATGATGTCAGGTGCTCATTTTCATTTGTGATACCTACCAAATATATAACTGTCAGTCTGATTGGAATCTTGTTAAAGGTCTAGTAACATGCAAATTACATAGTTGCATATATAATGTAAAAAGTATTAAAATCCAGAAAATACGAGCAATTGCCATCAAAATCCATCAAATATTGACCATGCTAAAGGGTAATTCTATTTCACACTTGTATCATGAATATACATGAGCTAAACATGCAAATTTGTGACACTGAAAGATGGACCTACCAACTACGGCAAATGTTAGCTTTGTTTTTTCAACGTTCATTTGAAGGACACTTGTAGCTTGCTATCCTCTAAAGACTTAATTATGAAACTTAAAATTGTTTTCTTGAAGAATATTGACATCACTCACCAAACTGAACTATTTGATTAGTAATTAAGAGATAATTTATATAGGGTTAACAAAAGAACTCTTCACACTGTGCACCACTCCACACCATCACCATTATTTCTGCATAGGCAATGAGTTCAGAAACTATCAAACTTTCAACAGATATATCTGGAGAAAGGTAAAAGATACTGAAATAATTCCAACAGATCTGTCATTGGGGGCTTTTAGGCCAAGTAAAAAAAAATATATGTTTCGCGTCAGGTTTTTGCAAAAGGGGGAGGATGAGGGGCATTTTTATTTTTCCAAGATGGCTACAATAGATTTCCTGCAATCCTTGGCACATTCGTTTTAAAGGATGTAAGTGTAAATGTAACTAGTAGGCACACAAAACGAAACATATACCCTTGTTTTATTGCTGGCGCACGCATACGCTATGGTGAACAGCAAAATCTCAAAATTCCAATGCAATCTGCACAGCACGCACCAATGTTCAGCTGGCCAGGAAGATTCAGATTACCAGTTTGCCTGTGGAGCGGACTGGTATCAGGCTTCGACAAATTCTTTTTTCACTACTTGTCCATCGGGCAAGCTGTTCTCTTAGTCTACTTGTCCGCATGAATATCTACTTGTCCACTTTTAATATACCTTTGTGGAGGAGACTTCGTAAGTACTTGCCCAGCGGGTTATGAGATTGAACAATGCACTTGCCCAAGTAACTTTTTACTTGTCCCGGACTGTCGGGCGGGGGATTTGTCGAAGCCTGACTGGTATTACTCGTGTACATAAAACTAGTACATTTGTTACCACAGTGTGTGGTATGTACTCACATCTGCTACACAGATAAATCACTAGTCTGTGATTCCAGTCGCACTTTTCATATTCAATCGTTCCTTATTACGTGTAGCCTAACAAGACTGCGGTGAGAACATGAAACAACTTGCCTGTGAAACTACGTTGATGTAATTCACTGCATCACACATTACTTAGCGATGACACACGGAATGCTCGCGGCGGTACTGTAGTATAGGGAGCTACATAGCACAGTGTCTTGTTTTATACACACACTGTACGTTAAAAAATAAGGTGTAGCCGTATATCGATATTATCGATATTTGCTCCTTAGTAATATCGTCGATATGCGTTTTCAAAAATATCGATATATAGTAAAGTCTATATATAGTAATAATGTCGATATTCTACTATTCACTTGGATACCGATTCTTCTAAAATAGCGACACTCAACACAAATATCGATATGATTTAACAGCAGTAACTCATAACTGATACGAGTGTTTTTAAAAACCGATACCTAAGCATCGATAGAGTCAAGTTACCAACGAATCTTTGGCCTAGCTTACGTAGGTCTAGGTTCACCTCTTGTGACCTTTGTAGCACAATACTGAGCTGTTCATCACAATGCTAAGAGCATATGCATACTGTATGAATTATTTCTGCGGTTTGCATATGCAGTGGAATACTTCAATGTAGGCCTACTGCGTACACAGTGGATTCGGTGCAGACTGGTGATCGACTGCCAAAGTACACGTGGGGCTTAAATAGCTCATGAGCCATATCAGTGACACGAAAGTTTTTTCTACAGAATTGGTTACTGCATGCAAGTTTATTCCGAGACCTTACAAGTAAACTAATTTTTCATGATATTCAGACTTACTGTAGGATGATCTATCTGAGACTATCTCACAGAGTAAAGTTCCACAAACAGAAAATAAAGTAACATTTTCGCAAATACATTCGTTAGAAGTTCAGTGTTTGGTACACATACTGTACTATAGTACGTATGTGATTCCATAGGCCATAGGGTTTGGTACAGCTTCGTAATTTTTCGTTGGGGAAGCTTTACGTTAATTCTGTTGACAACATGAATGTATGCAAACATGTACGAACACGCCGCAATCAGTCCGTACATGCAACATGTGTAGTACTGTAGAAAATATTTACTGTTTGGACTCTTCCAAACAAACTATGCAGCCATACATAGGAGTATTGTGACCTTTGACTGGATCAGCGTACTTTGATACGAGGGTTTTTTTTAACTACTTTGTGGGATGTATATTTTGTTTGCTTGGGCGGAATTTTGCGAGTAGTTTCGACTGTAATATTTTTCCATACATTAAAAAAAGATCGCTGACACTACGATGGGGATGATCCTGCAAAAATAGCTGCGTAAAAGTTCTTATAGCTGCACTTGAAAGTTTCGGGAAAATTCTGACATCCCAGGTACCGGACACGTGCGCGTGCCAGAGTGCCGAGATGCTAGCGAGCTGCAGACCTACAGCGGACTGCACGGTGCCTGGATTTTCACTACGAGCAGTACTGCATTCATAGATTATTGGAATGTCTGAATAATAGCTATAAATATCGACTGCTAGTAACTTAGTGGTTATAGTTGAGTGTAATACCGACGAATAGTTGATATCGAAAATATCGGCCGGTATTTTAGATATATAGTGACTAACTAAACAAGGCCGTTTTGATGCAGCATTGCATAGTGAACTACTTGCGAGGTATTTTACGAGAGTTAGGTGAAGAGGTACGTACTTCTTTGTGACAAACGGAGGCGGCCTCTGGCTTACGTAAGTCCAAAAGGAACACTTTTTACTTATCCCAAAACTTGCGAATCAAAATATGCCATATTTTGTTTGAAAGAAAAATATTTAAAACACAAGCTGTTGATAGTGGAAGGAATCGGCGTAGCGCATGCTAGTAAGGGGTGGGAATTACGCTAATGTTTGGGCCACGCGTTTTGAAAATGTTTGTATGGTCAGTGAAACCAATAATCACAGACTTTGAAACTATTTTGTAGTTATTTAGGGGAAGACCTCCTACAGATTTTTTTTATAGATCATAGCTGTTGCTTTAGCGAGATGGAGGGATATTTGATTGTCTGGTGTAATGCTGAAGTAACACTAAAAGCTATATAAGACACATTCCCAAAGAAGTAATTGAAAGTTACTTCGCGACTGCAACTACTCAAATGTTAAATGCAAACACAGTTTTTTTTTTAATTTTTCTGCACAAAGCTTGATTTATTTTTCGCTACCAACGTAGTAAAATTCGGCATTTAAGTCGTCAGGGGCCGGGTACATGGTAATACCTTCCCATACTTCGTTTTTTCATATGTATAGTGTGCGTACCCATTCTGCGAAAATATCGACATTATCGATATTATCAATATTTTCAGGTCGGTATATCGATATTTCATATTGGCAATACCGCTACACCTTATTAAAAAATGTGATCAGAAAGCCCTTACTGCATAAAAGATGAGTTCACAAGTAAATATTTTCTGGTAGCTATTTTGTAATTTTCCCTTTTTGCTCTCATCTTTCCATAGATAAAAAACAAAAAATAATTTCATGCGGCCCCCAAAAAAGGAAGCGGGCAGGGGCGCAAAACATATATACTGCGCCTTATTCTTTAACTGCTAAGTGAAAACAGCTCATTTTGGTGGCACGTCACCATAACTTTAACAAAGTACTAAGTAATGATTAAGTTGTGATCTTTTTCACATAGCCCACAATATGGTATCCAGTCAATTGAGTCCTTACCAAAACATCCCTGCTTTGTAGCTATCAAAACGTCCCCACTTTTTACCAAAATGTCCCAGTGGTATTACATATGTAATACAAACATGCACCTATGAGAATGATACGTAAGCCTATAGATAGATAGATAGTTGTCTATTTGAAAAATGGAAAATCCCTTTCCATACTGTACATAAAGCCACTTTTAAGTTTAAGAGAAGTTTCATTGTTATTGATTTGTTGCAGGTATTAGGAAATCAGTGTCAGTTCTTTGGTTTTCAGGCCAGTAATATCACGACGAAGGAAGTACTTAGCGCCTTGCTAACTGTAGCTTATCTGTGCCCACTGTCCTTTCTCGCCATAGTACGTGTGCGTGTGTAGGCTATATACAATGCACAAAACTGCATTAAAAGTATCGTGGCTGCGAACTTTAATTCGTATTTCATTTTCCTTGAAGAAACAGAAAACTCGCCTACTAACTTTAACAAAAACATTGCAAGAAACTGACCAAGTAGTTTAACTATCATAAAACTAGGCCTACTAACAAACCAACCCAGGGACATTTTGAAATGGGGACATTTTGGGAACGGGGATGTTCAGGTATGCGTAAGAACCAAGTCACCCACATGATATCTATAGGTGAACATGCTTTGCCGCTGACCACAACATGTAGCCTGATTTCTGCTTCAAATCGCATCCTTTTGAAAAAGTTGGTACAACTGCAGAATACAACTCCTGACCCAAGACATACCACTAAGACTCCGGAGGCAGAGTCGCAGTCACTGTGACTGCACCTCCAAAACTCAGTGGACGTAAACAATGAACACAAGACTCTTATTGAGTCGTTCTCAAAATAACACAAACTTCACGTTCCACCACTGCGACTAAGACTGCGCCTCCACTCCAGATTCAGACCTGCCAACATGTGAAATCCCAAAATTGCAACACAGCGAAGCAATTTTGGAGAATCTGTCGACCTGGGGGTGTCCCCCTCCTCTTTGGAAATATTTTGAAGTTTGAATACTCTTAAATGCAAAATGGTAGCACAATTAAATTAAATTTTCAAATCGGAAAACTTACAGATTTTGTTGGCTGTGTTTTTAAAATTTAGAAAAATTGGTAGGCCTAGTCCTACGTCTGCAACAATTGTAAACAAAAAATTCATCCCTTATTATTTGCACTATGAGTGGACAAAATGGAAGTTCTGTTCATGTAACATGTTGCTGTTAGGCTGGGTAGGCTAGGCTGCTTGGTAATGTTTAGGCTAGGCTAAGTTAGTAACAGTTGTTAGACTACACACTTCATTTAGGTCGAGGCTAAGTGAACGAATCTTGGCAGGGTCTATGCAATGTATTCAGAGAAACTTATGTCACAAATTCTGACCTATTTTATGATCTCTGTGACTTTCGTAGTTTCAATGCTGAGGCGCAAAAGCTAGGCTGCACATGCCATGTGCTATTTGGCTAGGCCACACTTTCTGAACATTACCGTTAGGATACAGCTACAGTACTGAAAACACAAAAGTGCTTTGTAGGCTAGCTCACTGCTTACAGCCCTAAGTTTCATACTCAAAACTTTGTAGCTGGTCTTCCATTCAGAACTGAACACTGCCACAAGTACTTTGTTCAATCTTCAATTTCAAAATATTCTTTTCAATGCTTCTGTACCTCAAACAACGTCAACAGCATTGCAATCAGTTATCATACAAACATGTTGTATGCATCGCATACCGCAGGCGCCAGTATAGTATTAGTAGTACAGTACACATGGACGTCGCAGTCGGTCCGCAGGTGTACAAAACGTACTGTCAATGCATGCATCCTGAGACATTTTAACGCGCACACCAGATGTCGCATGTAGGCTGTACAGTACTGAAGTCCTGGTCATAGTGTATACACATATATACATGTTAAGTCCGTACAAATTTGTTCCACGAATTATTATGAGGTGCGAGATCCATAAAGCCATGCATTTTACAAAATCATGCTGCAAGGAAATTTTTTGTACTATTTGAGGTGGGTGCTAGAAATCAGTACGTTTTGATTTTTTACTACGTACGGACTCAAAAATCGGAATGGATCCGATTAAATCGGAACGGTTGGCAGGTCTAAAGATTGGAGGCTTCATGTTCCACCACTGGGACTTACAACAGCATCTCCACTCTAGATTGGAAGCTTGATGTTCCACCACTGGGACTACAAGAGTGCCTCCACTCCAGATTGGAGGAGATATTGGAAGCCTTATGTTCCACCACTGCGACTATGACTGCACCTCCAGTCTAGACTGGAAGCTTCATGTGTGACCACTGTGACTATGACTACGCCTCCAGTCCAGACTGGATGTCTCATGTTCCACGACTGCAACTACAAATGCAACTCCACCATTCCAGATTAAAGGCTGACTATTCTCCCCTCCCAATTATGAACTATACAGCACTTACTGTACATATCCTAGGCAAGCTGCTGGAGGGTAGCCTGGACTTCAAAAGTAAAAGGAATAGAGAGACTGTACAAGTGCCACTCCATGATTTTTAAAGGTTGCTCTTTGGAGGGGCATTGTATTCTGCAGTTAGGCCTACTCCAAAAAGTTTGCCAGGGTAAGCGTATTATTTGCAGGTGTATCATGTGAGTTGATGGAGAAAGTCTGGTGAAAAAATGTCATTTGAGCATGTGAGAGGTCCCTGGACAGTATGGCCAGGGGATGTGAAAAATTTGTACACAGTGCAGAAGGGCTGTGATGGAGGAGTGCAACGGAAACCCACAGCACTGTTCAAGGGCTAGGCTAGGCCAAGGGATTACTAACTGTTAGTTAGCCTAGGCCTAGGCCTAAGTGGCCTCTTGAATAGGGTCATTCTCTGTCAACTCAACAAATTTCCCAAAAATCATGGCTGGGTACCACCTCAGATTTGGCTGAAATTCATTACACATATAGCTATACTAGTCTATGGAACACACAGAAAAAATTAGGTCAAAATTTCATTCGGTCTTTGAGTTACAGCTCTTTGGACGTTGCTCCCGACCCCTAAACAAGCACTCGTGAGATGCGAAAGTGTGATTTTGGCCATTTTGGGGGCCTAATATCTTCAAAATGGAGAAAGATACAAGGCTTAAAATACTTATGTGGGGTAATTTATAGCCATATTTTATGAATTTGGCATTAAAAACAGTGTATCTCTCATCATTTGGGAGATAATGGTCCCTGAACATTGCTTTTCGTTCTGTGGGTCTGTGAATTTTTCAATTTTCAATCCCGTGTCACTCCATGAGTTTGCACATAAAAGATGTCATATTTCAGTCAAACATTATATGGGTAGATGTGAAAGCTTACATGGAGTAACAGGCCACTGGTTTATTCAATGGTGAAATTATGGGGGGTCAAACATGGGCCTACAGAAAAAATGCGAAAAAATTGCCATTTTTCGAGTTGACCTTTGACCCTGTCTCTGACCTTCTATAATAATAAAATTTTCACCAGTTACTCCTCTTTATCTATTCTACTGTTGGTATGAGTTTGGTTTTGGTGTCTTGTTTACTTTAAGAGTTATGGATCAATATATGATGCACTTCTTTTCCAGCATTTGCACTTTTTCCAATCTTTGAACCCTTATAATTTCCAAAGTTCATCTCAGAATATTGTCATACCACAGTTACCTATTCTATGACTAAGCCTTTAAAACTTGAAAAAGTTACAGGCTTCTAGTGTTTCAAATGGTGAAATTACGGGGGATCAAAAAGTGGTCTGGTCAAAGCAAAAAGTCCAAAATCTTTACCATTTCCAACTTGACCTTTGACCTCGCTATTGACCTTCAATGCATGCAACCATATAAAAATTATCTTAAGAACTGTGCAGTATCTATTTCACTTCTAAAAAGAGTACTGATTTGACTCCTATATAGAAATTACACTGCATAACATATAAACAATCAACAATCAATAGCCTATACCAATACCTCTATTGGAAAGCTCGACTCATCAGTATTTAAACTTAGTTGGCCGCACTTTGTCACATAGGCCTCAATGGCTCAGTGGTCAGAGCATCCCCCTTGTATGCGGGAGGTCACTGGTTCGAATCCTGCTTGAGGCTAAGTTTTCCATTCACATATAAATATCCTCTTACAGTATAAGGCAAGTGCCTATGTTAGAGGAATAATGGCCTAAGGTCTTCATGCGACTATTCAATACAGCATTGATTCACCCAATACCTCTATATGTATATACCATATGTATTCGTTATGCTTGCTTATAGACCTGTTTTCATTGTGACTGTAGTATTTCACTACCCACCACCACACAGGTTTTGCCTTCACAAAATAAAACTTACTAATAGCTCGGTCTACTGTACTAATGCTTTTACATTAGAATATACCATTGCAAACTATCACCTCAGTGACAGTTGTGTTATTTTCTACTTGTCGATGGTAACAAGGACATGATCCGAATATAGTCGGAATACAGTAGAAAGCTATTGGTATAGGCTATTGATTGTTGATTGTAATATGTTATGCAGTGTAATATAGAAGGAGTCAAATCAGTACTCTTTTTAGAAGTGAAATAGATACTGCACAGTTCTTAAGATAATTTTTGTATGGTTGCATGCATTGGAGGTCAATAGCAAGTTCAAAGGTCAAGTTGGAAATGGTAAAGATTTTGGACTTTTTGCTTTGACCAGACCACTTTTTGATCCCCCGTAATTCCACCATTTGAAACACTAGAAGCCTGTAACTTTTTCAAGTTTTAAAGGCTTAGTCATAGAATAGGTAACTGTGGTATGACACTTTTCTGAGATGAACTTTGGAAATTATAAGGGTTCAAAGATTGAAAAAAGTGCAAATGCTGGAAAAGAAGTGCATCATATATTGATCCATAACTCTTAAAGTAAACAAGACACCAAAACCAAACTCATACCAACAGTAGAATAGATAAAGAGGAGTAACTGGTAAAAATTTTATTATTATAGAAGGTCAGAGACAGGGTCAAAGGTCAACTCGAAAAATGGCAATTTTTTCACATTTTTTCTGTGGGTCCATGTTTGACCCCCCATTATTTCACCATTGAATATACCAGTGGCCTGTTATTCCATGTAAGCTTTCACATCTACCCATATAATGTTTGACTGAAATATGGCATCTTTTATGTGCAAACTCATGGAGTGACAGGGGATTGAAAATTGAAAAATTCACAGACGCACAGAACGAAAAGCAATGTTCAGGGACCATTATCTCCCAAATGAAGAGAGATACACTGTTTTTAATGCCAAATTCATAAAATATGGCTATAAATTACCCCACATATGTATTTTAAGCCTTGTATCTTTCTCCATTTTGAAGATATTAGGCCCCCAAAATGGCCAAAATCACACTTTCGCATCTCACGAGTGCTTGTTTAGGGGTCGGGAGCAATGTTCAAAGAGCTGTAACTCAAAGACCGAATGGAATTTTGACCTAATTTTTTCTGTGTGTTCCATAGACTAGTATAGCTATATGTGTAATGAATTTCAGCCAAATCTGAGATGGTACCCAGCCAACCCATTTGTTGAGTTGACAGAGAATGACCCAATAAGCAGACCTGAGACTGAAGCACTAAAGGCAATGTTATTATATGAGTAAGTACTATTTTACCACATTTTGGGCATTGAAGATGGCGTTCTGTCCTAAACTGATGTCCACGATACAACCGTAGGGCCTGGGTCCAAAAACGATTAACAACAGCTATTGACTTAGCCTAGCCTAACATTACAATTTAGCCTACAGTATGTTTAGTTATAGTCTGCAGTCTGCTGACCTAGTATTTGGGAAGCTTTGGGGCTTCCCATACTAGGTCAGCAATATACCCATTGTCAAAATTGGGCTACCGTGCCTTCAAAAATTTTGAATGGTCTCGATCTTTCTCAAATTCACGTATACTCCTACATAATTGACCTCTACGGGGCCTTATATGTTTAACACACTTCAGTCTAAGATTATTTGCACTTAAGTGTCCAAAAAGGGACCAAAAATTTTGATTTACACAAACGATCCTGTTTTGTTTTTTAAACATTCTATGAAACTGCTAAATCGTGTAACTAGGACGTTCACACTATTGTATGCTAAATAGCACGCACTGCTGTTCAATTGTGACATGGTCCATAGCTATGGTTACGTTCATACACGAGCATACGCGTATATAGCAACAATCACTGCAGCAACGCACGCAGACAATATTACTCTCACAGTAATATGCGGTCAAAAATTTGTGTTGCAATAGCCTAGGCCTAGTTCTGGGAACAAAGTGTACCTGAGAACTAGGCCTAGGTACCCTAGGCTAGTTTAGTTAGGCCTACAGCTGTACTGTAGGCTATGCTAGGGACATTCATTTCTGAACAACCAATGGGAAGGAGCCGTACAATTTCCACAATTTACTGTAACTTCAGTCGAGAAAAAATGCATTATTTTACTCATAAAATGTCAAATGAGATGTGCTTTTTACGGTCTTCATATTTTTCCTTTGCATTTTTCAAAGATGGGTACGATTTATAGGGATTTCATGGGCATGTTCGTGAAGCCTGACTTACACACAACACGGCCTAGGTTAGAAAGGACGTAGAGTCGAAGCAAGAGGTACGCATTTGCAGCATTTCAGTGATGCATTTCAACAACAAAATATAGGGCGCACTCTAAGTATATACGGCTTGAGAGACAATGTTCTTGGGGGGGGGGGATGCCCAGGGGGATTGCCTTTTTTTTTGTCTTTTTGTAACTTTATTTTTGTTACTACGGGGTCGGGATCCGCGGATGGGGTTAATTTGTGATGGCGAAGCTCTCTACAGGGTGGGTCCAAGGGCCAATTCTGGCAAAGATTAGGAAAAGGAATATACCTACTATAACCCTCAAATTTTAATCGTCCTTTCAAAAGTATGCATTAAGGCGTAGATTTTCGAAACGATCTTATTTTTCACAGTAATTAAAAAAAAACTTAAGGGGTCCATTGTCTCAGACCATCAAAAAAAAAGAAATAATAGGTGGCTGGGGAAAGCAGAAGAATCTCTTATGCAATGGATAATATTGCATTTAAAAATAAAGAAAATTAGCAATAGCCTTCAATAGGCGCGCCCGTTTTAAATGTTGTTCCGTGGTTATACTTCCTGTAGATCATCTTGAATGCTCCATAACTTCGTGCAAACTCTTCCATTATCACAGATAGTAACCACTCACAGGCCATACCCTCTTCATCATAAAAATTACCTATTATTCTGACTAAGGCCATTATAAAAATGATTAAAATGTAATGTTTGTAATCTGCTTTGGGAAAATCCGTTGAGTTTAGGATAATTCCTAGGCTACGGATTCAGCCTGAGGGGGCTAGCTCCCCCCCCCCACACACACACACCTTGAGGTAAATGAAAGAAGAAAAGAGGAGAAAGAGGGAAGAAAAAGCCGTCTCTACTCAAAATCCATTAGAAGTGGGTTGACGACGAGAGGAGGTCTACAATGTGCGAAAACAGGTGAATGGCTGGGCAATGATGCTAGTCTACAGATCTGTGGACGTGTACATATGCCCTGGAGGCACGGCTAGCTGCATTCGTGAACTGTAGTCAAATTTGTGTTAAAGATTGAGAATTTCTGTAATATATGGGAACTGATATGTCAGATATTTGCCATACAATCCTTCTAGGATGATAAAAGACGCCGCACTGGCACGGGGATGTGCTATCGGGCGCAGTGGCTACGGCATGGGGGCATGGAAGACGCGTGCTCGCTCCAAAAGTCCTAACTTTTTTAAATGAACCCCAAATGCGTTTAAGCTAAAGATTTTAGCAGGAGGTAGGGAGAGGTTTGTTTTACGACTGAGTGATGGATTTATTTTAATCATTTTCTGTCACAAATCATTGAAAACTATCAATATTTTTCCTTGGCAATCTATCATTTTTTTTCTCACCCTCCGCGCGCTGTTTGCTTCATTGCTGCGCTTATTACCAGCACGGTCTCAAAAGTATTCCCATTATTTATAGGCAGTGGCGCATTTAGGAGGGGCCATTGGGCCATGCCCCCTCACTGATGCCGATTTTTTTTCTTCCTAAAAATACGCAACTTTTTAACACAAATTTTACTTCAAAAGGTAGCATATGTAACACCACATTGCATGTAAGGACACCTAACTTACTTTTCAAAATTTTTCAGAGGGGAAGGAGACGCCCCATTAGACCATGGTCCTCCATCACTGATGCCGACGATTTGTTTTCTGTTATTTCCTCAAAAATACGTAAAATTTTAACCCAAATTTTACTTCAAAAGGCAGAATATGTGGCACCAGATTGTATGTAAGAACACCCAAGTTTTAAAAGATTTTTCAAAGGGGAGATGGTACCCCCTCCCCTTAGACCCCTCCCCCGGGCCGGCGATCACACAACATACTGCATTCCCTTCCCCCCCCCCCTCCCCCCAGCATTGAGAGAAATCCTGACTACGTCACTGTTCATAGGTGAGGCTTTCACAACTAGACCAATTGTTCATGTGCATAGATGTGATTACAGAGTAGCACAGCATTGTAAGAAAGTGAGACAAGGGATTTCTTTTCGCCTTCCTCTCCTCTTGACAAGACATATTTTATGAAAATTAAATCTTCAACAAATTGTCACGTAGCAGATTCGCATTCAGATTGGCCGACACACTTTGAGGGGAATTCATATAGCGTCTCGGTGCAGAATTTGGGATTTTTAATGCAAAATTTCGGCGCACTCTGCGCGCTTTCTCCCTGGGGTGGTGCCCTATATCTTATGACCATAATTAGTGCAATAACGCGGCGGTATATTATTCTGAACAAAAGAATTTTCAGAAAATTAGAGGTACATCTCCACCGGATGTATGGACCGTGCTTCAAGAGGGTGTAGAGCAATCTGAAATCATGAGTAGCCTCTGGTAACACTTGCCAGGTTGTAGCATGATGTGAAAGATTTGAAGTATATGTGTATTTGTCGTTAGACATTTGTCCAAGCAATTTAAAGTTTCAGGGACAGCCATTATTGGTAGACAGGTAATGTTATATGTTATTACGTGTACACACTTCTAAATTGACGATCCTTTGGTTACTCCTACTCCCTTCTCGCTCACTCCTCATTGCACGCTGATCGTCTGAATTCTCATTGCTGGTGTAAGTATATCGCCATTTTTATAATTACCCCAGAGCATCTCTGTGCTAGTCTCGTGGTTCCAGCCTTGGAGGGGTTCCATGTCACAGCAAAAATATCACTGACTAATGAGAGATTTTAAACAAAGATATTCTAACATTTCATCAATTCAAAATTTTGTCAAAGTAGTACCACTATTTACACGATATGATTAGCTGGAAACTTTTGCATCTAAACCACCTTCAATGAACAAAAGCTCTCAAAGGAGAGGGAGACACCACCCCCTCCCCTCGTCGTTTGCAAGGCACCTATATACAAGCTTTACAACGACTCTCTGGGATTATGTGGGGTGGGATTACGACATCTCCTGTGGTGCCTCCATGATTACTCCTTCCGGCGCAACTGGTCGTACGGACTATCGTGCCCATCCCCGATAACAAATCTTTTGCCAAAAGTATACTAGTCACAAACAGTGACGCCAACAAGAAGTGCATTGGGAGCGAGTGCACGCCAAACAGTTTCCAATCGAAATTTAAAATTCGCAAAAACAAGTTTTTAGCTAAAGATTCTACAGGAGGTGAGGTGAAATGTCTTTAAGATGAATAATTGACGTGTTTTAATTGTCCCCCCCCCCCCATTCTTCTCCAAGATTCTACAGAATATGTTCGATAAAATGATCAAATTTTCGGCGCGCTTCCCGCGCTTTAGAAAACATCGCTTTTCTTTCATATGTGGGGTTCATATAGCTGAATAGACCCCCCTATCATGTAAACTTGACAAAAGTAGACAGTGTATACGGTGTTCTCTGTAAAGTTCACAAATTTCACCCTCAGTCCACAGGGTTTTCCCTATATTTGCTGTACGTTACCGAAAACTACAAGGAAGGCCTGGATGGCCGTTTTGTAGCACAGACGATGGACAGAGTATCATGCATGTCATCTTCATAGGGGTCAATTGCCCCGACAGTTGATGTACTATTCTCTCCAGAGGCGTTGACAAGGGATTCTACCATTTGTCACTAAAATATTTTCGCGTTTCGCTCACTATGCAACTCTCCAAGCCAGATTTTCACATACTAAATTACCACTTGACTTGATACAAGTATTCTTACTGTTCTTAATTGCCCACACTAAAAAAGAATGTTAGGCTATGGTAACTTATTCTGTAAAACTTTCGGCGCATACCCAACCCCGTGTGACTCACCTCAGCCACCTTATTTGTCCTCCTCTTTCCATCGTCGTCCTTGCCGTATCCTCACTTTTGGAGGCATGACGTCGAGCAAATGCCCCCACCCCCCCCCCCACCCCCCTGCTTAAGCATATGGAGAAACACATCAGGAGGTGGCGGAAAGCGTTTCTCGCGAATTGTTCCTCATTGGCCCCCCAAAAATATGACATAAACTTTGCTGAAAAATAACATATTTTACATATTTTACGTTACGACCCCAGCAGACCCTTCATACGCCTTACGCCCTCCGGTGCTCCCACCAAAAATCACTAATCTTCTCACATATGACATGTGCTGAATTTCGTATATAATACCGTACTATATAAAATTAGACAATTTCTCGTTACACCATACGTTTCATTAATATAGATCTGTTTCTCCTATAACGTGATTTTTTCTACTAACTTGTTTGTCAAACGTATCTTTTCTCCAATAACTTTGAATGTGTGAATCATGATACATCAAATAATGTTTAGATGCAAGTCGCAAAGCCTGTGAAGTGCAATTTCCTGCATGCATGTCAGTCAAGTTGGAGTAATATTTGGCACAAATTCGTTGGTTTGCTATGTGCCGACTTCTAGTGGTGCTCCGTTTAGATGGTGATTGTCTTCACCACCCCACCCGGCGTGTCCAAAAGGAGTTACGATAGTGACAGGTAGCATCACTTTGCATCTAAGACATTTTGCATAAAAATCTCAAAGTGGAGGAATGTCCCCTCAGATGACACCTCTTTCTCTTACGTCCAGTCAAAAGAAAGGAAAAAAATCACTAAAATAATAAGAATTTCCAAACATATCATCCAAATTGAAGCTTTCTCAAATATAAATCCATTTTGCATGTAAGCCACCTTACATAAACTAAAACTTCTCAGAGAACGTGGTGTCACCCATCCCCTTAGAAGACAGCTCCTTTCCCTACACCTAGGCAAAATGGAAAAATTCCTTGAATATTGATAAGGATTCCAAATATATAACCAGTTCAAAGCTTTGCCAAGATGGTATTTTTTTTTTCAATTTAAGCCACATTCATGGGCGTCCGTAGAAAAATTTTTTAAATGATCAAATCAGGGGAAATATTTACTCCCAGAAAAGAGCTTACAGTAATTGCTAAATGTTGGTGCCTTACAGGGTTGTAGCCATGAATTTACCGGGGGCGAAACCTGTAGGCAAACTATCTAAGCGTAGCGTCAACATAGTTTGTCGCCAAGCGCCAAGAAAATTTTGGCCAAAATGCCTCCCTCCCAGAAAATGGCACTTCCCGGGCCTTGTGAGTTGCATCTTATTATTTTCTATTTTGAAAGCTCATGTTCTGGAAATTTTCTTGCGATATCAAAAAAATGTTAATGTTATTTTTTCTTCAAGTTTTTTTAAGTTTTTTCCAGGGGGCAGGTGACCCCCTCCGGACGCCCATGGCCACATAACATAAATACCACCCCCATTAGAACCCCACCCAATGCACGGGGTGACGAAGGGAGGATACGCCCGATTTTTATCTATCCTAGATATAAACGGCTACCGATTTTCACGAAAGAAGAGAGGGTGAGTGCACGGTACTCTAGCTTTAGATTTGTTGTTTGGTGTATTCATTTTTTGCCAATATGTTCTATACTGTATAATCGGTATCTTGCATGAAAACTAAACAAAATGGGGATGTGCCCTTTTCATGTCGGACCCGGCCCCGGTCACAAAACACCTTAGATCAGCCCCTGCTTCACCTTTCAGCCTTTAGTTCATTTTTTGTTTTCAATTTGCTTTTTCAATATCTTTTCAAATGATTTCGCTTCATTCAACTGTCAATGTCTCTAATCTACATGGGCGTGATCATGAGAGAGCAAAGTTTTTACGGTAACTAGTTTGAAGAGATAAACATATCTGAAACGAAGTTGTGTTCTCTAGCGGATAACGAAGCATTGATAAACCAGATTTATCGTCCTGACAAAATCATTAAGGTTAGGAATTGAAATGTCTCACAGTACTGCCTGAATGCAAATTTTACCATGAAAAAAATTATTTTTAAGAGAAAAAACTTTCCAATCTCCGGACGCAATTGTTGTTGTTCACCCCATACTCGACTACCCTTAAAATGAAAAGACTCAATCATTTTATCAAAAATTAACTAAATGTACATATAGCGGGTAATGCTAGTGTCCAAATTTTGAAATAACCTAAGATTCGCCCTGTCTCCAGGTGCCTTTATAGTAACCTGCACTTAGCAATCGAATTTCTCAAAATATGAAATGACATAGCATCTCCTTAACATAGTTACTGCACTCTTAATATGGAGTATTGCGAGAACTGCCGAGGCTTCTCCCCTGGACGCAGACCTTAACGCAGACCCCTGACCCTCACACGGACAAACTCTCGCTTCGCGCCCGGTGGACTTGAGATTTCATATCGTGCCCCCCCCCCCTCGAAATTCCTGGATCTATGCCTTAGCCAAATACTTGTTGTAAAATTTTTAATTCTTTAAATACCCTAGGACTTCACACAGTCTGACACGTTTCCTCTGAACCCAATGCTTTCAGGAGGGAGCGCTTTGCCTTACCCGACACTTTCGGCTCCTGGCCCCTCTCCCTACTTAGTCTCATCCTGTTGCTGTGCATGCCGTAGCAGACTGTTTAATGGTGGAAGCAGACCACTAATTTTCCCTACATTGAACTACTCACTATTTTTTTCGGGTGGTTTTGGGTCCTCTGCACCCTCACAGATGTTTTCAACGGGTGCAAACTACCTCACATATGAAAGTTTACAAGTTGACCTTTCACACTAATTTCATTTTTTATCATGACTGTTGATATTTTGACCGAAGAGAACTTGTATTAGGGTGGTGGCTTTATCCGTTTCACTCCATTCAAAATGCCTTTCGGCATCGCGGAAGGACATAAATCCACCCCAAGCCCTGCACTGCATTAAACACACAGAAATATCTGGATAAATGCATTATTCTGTCATAAACATGTGTTTGCCCCGGTATCTCAGGTAACCCTTTAAATACCGGTACCTTGACATTTGACAACCAGAAGAAAATAAGATTATTCAGGGGAATTTATCCGACCTGCACGGCAAGCTCTTTCGTAAATTACTGGAATTATTGCCAAGCCCTTTGGGAATGGTAAGTAACATGCAACCCGAGCACTTGTGTAAGCAAAGAGGAAAAAGATGATGCAATAACATGGATTTAAAATATTAAAACGTTGAAAATATTTTCGGAGGGGGATATAGCTCAGTGGTAGAGCATGCGAGTGCAGATCGAATGGTCCCCGGTTCAAATCCGGGTGTCCCCTTACTTTTGGAACACCGCTCAAACATTGAATAAGGACTGGGCCAGTGGGATCAAACCGCAGAGAAATATTACATATCATCACGGTTATCACAACACGGTTGCTATGTTTGATAAACACAAGAGCTCCCCCTATTTTGTATGCGAAAGCAGTATTAAGAGGTAGTGTCGAATAGAGGAGCGAAAGAGGAGGGAAAGCGGAGGGAAGGAGGAGGGAAAGAGGAGGGGAAAGGGGGAGGGGGAAGGGGAGTCAGTACCAAAGATAACGTTGAAGAAAACATGTTCTTGTATGCTTGTGTAAGACATGGTAACATGACCAACTCCTTCCCGAGGTGATTGTGTCATTTCATCTAATTGATTTTTTTAAAGTTTTGCAAAAGATTTTTGTTTACAAATGAGTACAGTATACAATTTCAAGTTGTGTACACCCATGTATGCGGGACCATATGAAAGCCACCTACTCCCTCACTTAGGTTTTGAGACGGGCGGGAGTTATATGTTGTGAGGCGCAGCTTTGATTGAGTCCACATAGTGCCTGTTATTGAAGTTGTGCTAACTGCTAAAATGGGATATAACCGAAATACCCCTCTCCCTGGCTACTACCAGACGCGGATCCAGAAACGATGATAACCCGCATCCCTGTACCCCCTCTTTTCGCTTTTTTGCACTCAGACTTCAAATTTTCGCATTTATTCCAAAATTTTCTTCATTATCATCGTGAGGCTCTCGGAACGTGGGAAATCGCATGGACTGGCCCTTTTTCAGGGAAGGGCATAGGACCAACCGCGGACGCACATTCAGGAAGGGGCAAAACAGATTTTGGACAAACTTTAACATATACATGCCGTGATAATTACTTACAAATACGGTATAGACTCACACAAACAAAATCATTCCTTTATGCTAGTACACATGCAAATCATTTCTAAATACTAAAAGCCCCCCACCCCTTCCCACGATGACAATTTCCTTCATGAAACAGATAATATATGAAATTAACCATGTCTTTACGTTTTGTACCCCGAAATGTATTTAAAAGTGCAGTCGAGCTATATTATTACCAAAATTTATGAGTCAGGGTGACTAGGTCATAAGATGAACAGTCTGTTTAAGGCAGAAAGAGTATTCCTTGATTTCAAGGCGCTTAGGCTCTTTTAAATCTTTCTGCCCCCGCACGCTACCCATAGACCCTTTTCCAAATAGCAATTGCAATGGATTGTGGGATGGAGTTCTGGTAGGCGATGTTGTTGTCAATGGCATTTTGCTGTGGCAAAAAACGATGCACACCAAAATTCTATCCCACAGTCCTTTGTAATTCCTATTGGGAAAAGAGTCTATAGTAGAAGTCCGTTTTCTTCATGACGTAGCACCTGTTCTGTACCGCTAGCAAAACTTGAGAGTGTTAAAGTAACTTTTGCATCATCCTAAATACATTTTGTAATATCTAGGTATATGAGTATATTACCAGTGGCGATCATTACATAAGTTTTGATATGTGCAGATCAGTGAAATGTGAGGTGCACAATATCGCCCCCAGGCTCCGACACACAGTTGTGCGCAGCTTTACACTACATGTATGCAGGCCCAGGTCATCGTTTAAGGGGTACCAAAAACTATATTTTTTTACTTGGAAGAGGGGTTAAGAGTAAACTTAGCCCAGGGGCGTAGATAGGTTGACAGTTTTAAGGGGCCTAGGTATCAAATGGGGAGAGGGGGGTCACGGCATTGATCACCGTCCTTAATTCTTACACATTTTATTTCGGACACACAAAATTTTTGGGAGGGCCTAGCAAGCATCTGCCCTCCCCCCCCCCCTCCCGTAGCTACGCGCCTAACTTCGCTGGGTGAATTTATTGTCTGGGCATACTGGGTCCAGTTGAAAGTGTCAATTATCCCACCCCAGGCAGTTGAAGTTCTCCCAACTAAGTAATTTACTTATAGCGAGTACTTGTCAGCTGCAAATTGCAGAAAAGCTAGTGGCTCTCGAAGCTTTTGAATTGTTTTGGTAACAAACCATTTTTGCAAGGCCCCAAGTCAAGTATAACACGTCATTCTTCGCAACTTCAAGTCCGAGGAAAGTCAGTGCTAGTTTTTTGTAAGTCGATCGATCGAGTGACACTCAAGCCCGATTTCGACTTCATAGTCGTCCAAGTCCCTCGAGCCTATACAACCTGCATCGCTGATGAAGTAAAAATTTTGAGCCATCGGTCATCACTCAATTCTCAATATGATATCATGCATGATAACAAGTCTACAGACTTCTTACTCGAACATTATTTCATGCCTCTAACCCTAACCTATCGGCCTGGAAACATGAGGCGGTCTCCACACGCAAATGTGACACAAGGATCAAAAGCTCTGAATATGAATAGGTCATTACTTCTCTTATCTCGCCCACCTACGGCCGAAAAAACAAACATCGTGCAGAGAGTATCCGAACCATAGAAATACTTTTATTTCTATAATCCGAAGCTGGAGCGACTGACAGTTCGTAGGCGAGGGTGCTGACTTGTTGCAAGTCCAATATTTACAATCTGTAAAAATCACATGACTGCATAGATGTACATTTCAAACGCAGTATGCTTGACTGCACATGCAATCTCAAAGCTCAAACTCGCAATGTCAACATTATTCCGAGTTCTGAGACTTTAGTTCGTGCCCAATGGAGACAGGAACATGAAATAGCCAAAAGTTGGACAGACAATAGGCCATCAGCAAAGGCGAGTTGCCGTCTGGATTGGATCAAAATCTCGTAAATTGTCCTGGTTAATTGAGCCTGGACCATAAATGTCGCAGATAGCCTGGCAGTCTGGACTAATCCGACTAAACTGTTACATAAGGCTATTTCGAATTTGGCTGCAGAACTCATAGGACATTGTAGTAAGATTATTACGGTTTAGTTTTACGTTTAGCCTAGGCTATTGTAATTATTTATACCAAGGATCACTATCATCAGTTGGAACTCCCCGATAGTGATACAGTACCAAAGGCCTAGAAAGATAAACGTGGCTATAGTAGGCCTCTGATTCATCATAACGTAAGTTACAATTGTAATAAGCCAAGCTTAAATGTTCAGCCAGATTACACCTGTACATTGTACATTATTTCATGCAAAATGTCCATTAAACAGCTTGACATTCAGTTACAGACCTAGGCAAGGCCTAATGTAAACTTAAATTCAACCAAAGGGAATCATGCTGCTTACTCCTTGCACAGGACCTCATATTCTCCATTTACAAATTAAATGGGATATTCTGCATGCTTGGAAATGAAAGCCCTATAATCTTGCTGTGGCCTGACAGTAAAAATGTCTCCCTACAGAATCCACTTCTAGCCCCCCCCCCCCCCTCTTTCTAATGTACAAGAAACACTAGTTTAGTACACTGTACTGAAAACTTGACAGTTTTCATACTCTGTGGCATATGAGAATAGGCCCTAAGTGCTGTAAGGGAAAAGCTGCAGTTGCCCCAATTTTTTAGGAAAAAACCAGTAAACTCCTGCAAATCTCCTTTTATTGCCTTACAAGTATGTACATGTTATTGAACATAAATATTATCATGCACAAAAGGTAAGGCAAGGAGTCCAAAAATTTAACAACTCCATAACAAAATGTTGTAACATGATTACAAAGAGCCACTTGATCATGAATTAGGATACGAGGGTATACATATTGGGGTGGCGCCGGCTGAAAATACCCTTAGAGACCGGTTCCAAATTTCATCAACCAAAGGGTTTCAATGGGTTTCAAAACAGTCTTTGACAACTTGAAAGGGTTTGGTGTATCCAAAGGGTAATTTTTCAATTCCCTCTGTCCAATTTCTGTTAGTCAAAGGGAACCATTTCGGTTCAGTTCAAAGGATTTTTCCAAAGGAATTCCTTTTAACCCAAACGGTTTTTCAAAGGGTTTATCTCAAAGGGTCTCAAAGGGAATTTTCAGCTGGGACTGCATTTGCCCATTTTCAAATTTGATTAATGCCAAATCCAATAAATTTTGTCAGTGTCATGGTGCACAATGCATGATGAGGTCTTAAAGTCTTTATCACTTAATATTACATCCTGGCTAGGCCATAATATGCATCTCCAAGCACTGGGTCAATTCTGAGAACGTCTAAATATGTCACAGTTGCAAGAAAAAGTTGGCATGGCATGTTGAAGGAGATATGTCCCTGACAGAAATGGGTATATTCTGTGGCATATGTCTTGCAAACTTTCCAGTATGGGTCTACACCTCCCAGAAGTAGCCTACACATGAGCTTATATAGGCTTTAGGCTTTATATGTAAAGATATGATACTGGAGAGATTATTTGTGAATAATTTTGATGTGCTATATTTTTAAAGGGAGAATTGTTCATATCAGTTTCCATAATTATTCTGTTGAATAGTATTGTATCACAAAACAGAGATAATGGTTTGACCATACAACTTGTATTTGCAAAGTTATTATGATTTGTCACAGTCTTTTAAAAACGTACTTATTTAGGGCACCAAAATGTGACATAAAAGTAAGTGTTGCAGGTTACTCACATTTTTGCCTCTCTTACTGACATTATTGATGTGCTCTCAGAATTATCTTTTTTATTAATAGTACTCCTTGAAATTTATACACAATTAATGAATACATGCTCAATGACTAAATACAAAATATCAATAACAGTTCATCTAACGTATGTACAGTAACTCTTGGTGTCCAATGGCAGGCATTACGTACGTTAGATAGGGTGAATTTTCAGCCTTATATCAAGCAGAAACTTGGTGTGCTAGCCTATATACAAGCAGTGTAACCCCTTTTACTTCATAATGATAATTTACGAGCTTGTTTAAGGCTAAAAGAGCATTATAATATGCCCACAAACAGTGTTTTCTGTTTGGTGTCCACCCCGTTGTAACATACATTAGACACTAATTGCAGAGCAACCATTTTATCTCTCTTCGATAGCATGAAATAATGATTTTACAGGACTAGGTTGGGACCCAGTTGGTAGTGATGGTGAACTATGGGGATTTGTGAAATCTTCAAAATCTTATGATATGGGTAGCAATCAGTGTATGGTGTCCACTTGTTAGACTGTGTTACATACGTTGACCACCACTCCATGAACCCCTGGAAACCCCAAGTAAAACTTACGTATCCTGATTCTTCTGACATGTTTCATCCAGGAGACATGTTTGTGATCTTTACAGTTCAAATAGAGTGCAAATTGTTAACTTTGCGATATGAATGTTAACGTATGTAACAGTGTCCACATTGGTGTCTTTGTTACATACGTTAGAAATGCAGTTTGATTCTAAGAAAAAAAGCAGGGAATGCTGACTTTTGTTAAATTGGAAGTCCTTCACTAACAAAATAAAAATAAGTAAAATGTAAAAAGCCCCCAAATTCCCTTCTTGTGCTAAAGGTACAGCGTTTTATCTTTATTGTGACTATATTGCTAACGTACGTAACTTTTTTTAACGTTTCTTTGGTGTCCAAAGAAACCATCCCTACTATTTCTTAGTGAAAGTGATAAAAAGTGTATTCATTTTCCTCATCAGTAGATATCTTCTGAAAAATTAAAATTTACATCCTCTAATCAAGTAGGGCCAAGCAGGAATCATAAATTCATAAACAAGTGTTGGACACCAAGTTACCTACGTTAGTGTCACAAATCTAATTTTAACCTCACATTTCACACTTCCTGATACTTTTTTATCCTTCACGTATCTCAGTTCAAATTTAGACTTCATTTAGATATTCAAAAGTGTGTTTTAGTGATTTTCAATTTTTCCTTTGCATGTCAGACTTTTGCTACCCAGTATCATATCTTAACTCATATACTATGTACAGTATATGCAAGCTTTAATTGAGAATGTTGTAACTGACTTCACAGGACATCATTAATTGACCACCAGAGTTAGAGCTATTAAAAATTGTTTAAAATGTCAGTCAAAGTGCAGTCACCAATTACATATTATAGAGCTATAGAGACATTTGTCATTATGTCTGGTATCACGCACAGCCCCTTTACTGTAAAAGCCCATGATGTGGGTCTGAGAGGTCAGTCACTTTAAGTTCTAGACAGGGCTGGAAAAAAGGTAATTTTTGTCACTGGGGTAGAAATCTTAATTTAATACAGGAATGTGTACTAATCAAGAAATATCGTGATATTAAAGAAAAGTGAAAATTTCAACTTCCATCTTTGCATAGCCAGAGGTAAGGTCTGTGAAATATGACTAGGTGATCATATGGCAACCCATTGTTTGAGAATCGACCTTAAGTTACATACTTTTTGTCTTTGCTGTAAGGTTATATTTTTAAACTTTAATTCATTACAGGTTTATACCAAAGAGGTGAAGATGGCCCATCGATATCACACAACCAAGAAGCAAAAGTTTGCAATCTCAGCTGTGTGCTGTATCTTACTCCTGACATTGACTTCCATTGGTAGTTTCATAACTCGTTTGGTTCTGGAAGAAAATGTTGACAAGTCCCTGCCAAATCTTGCAGGTAAAGTTTTGTAAAATGATTTGTTCAAAACTGTTACCACTGTGTATGAATTTCTCCAGACTGTCAGCTTTGACCCAAAAAGGATTCGCTATGCTTTAGCTGTGAGATGTTCTCTGTATTGGAGAAACAACATTCTGTCACCCAAAACAAACTCTGGCTGAATTGCCAGCATTTCAACTTTTTCATCAGTAATTTCTTAAGAGCAATTTTAACTGGTAGCACATCAATGAAATAATGACAAAAGAAAGCTGCACTGTGGTGCCTGTTTAGTGTAAAACAAGGTTATTGGATGATGATAAATCCTTGCACTCTACGTCAGTGGGGCACTGTTGAAAAAATTTGCCTTATAAAAAATGAGCTGCAGCAATTGTTGGGAATCAACAGATGGATTACTCATGAAAAGTTTCGAAAGTTCTTCAGCTCTTGGGCTGCAAATATACCTTCACTGCAATATGATGATGCAATGCAGATTGTCCATCATAAAGTTGGTAAAGGCTAGTACTGTGTCTGTTGTTAAAGTACAGATGTATGCTATGCCAAGGCTTTAGCTCCCAGCTCTAAGCCCTGGTGATGGGGAAGGAAGGGGAATGACAGTTATCTTATTTGGCGCGTGTTTAAAATACTGTATCTCGACATGCTACAGAGTGATAACTTGACTTAATTAATGCAAACAATTTCTGTAAAATTTCTGTTATAGCTATAAACCATTTACCTTAAAGAAAAGGATCAGAGAAGATTGATTTACTGTACCTAAGTTTAGGGTATATTACTGTAAACATGTCTGTCATTTAAAATAATCATGATGTTGACAATATTTGTTGCCTAAAAATTTAATGAAATATTTCTTTTCATTTTGTTTCTCTGTTTATTCAGACAGACAAACCCCTGACTAATGTAAATTTTTTTTAACATTTTAAAGCTGATGGGGTAAACCAAAGCAGAGTCAACTGTACAGCAGATACTATTGATGCATTCCCAGATGGCGTATTTACTCCTAGTCAACTTTCCCATGGGGCATTTCTGCTGAATATTGCAGTAGGCATTTACATGTTTGGGGTTTTAGCTATAGTGTGTGATAGTTACTATGTGCCATCACTTGAGGTCATATGTCAAAGTAAGTTGATTCCATTTTTTTAATTTCAATCTGAAGTAGATGTATGCACATCTTTAGAATATTGCTTCAATGTCTTTGTGTCTAATGCTCAGTGGGGTAGCATGACTTTTTTCTTTAAGAAGTGAGGAGAGAGGGGAGCAGGATCAAATTTCCAGGCAGATTTCATCAAATACCAATTTGGCTACCACAGTATTTCTGTTGTGAGAAATTTCAATCAAGGTGGCAAAGATTTCTGACAGACCGGAGGCTTTGTGGGGGAGATAGGTGGAAGGGGGGCAGGGGCATTTCCCCAAGGTATCCCTTCCTTTATCCTGTGCTCTTTGAGCTGTTTCAATGCTAATGCTGTTCAATCCAGTGCACACATTTTCAGGAAATCTGATAGTACAGTAGTCCATCACCTCGCCATAGAAACTTGTTTATAGGCAATATGGATGGTTACTGATTTTGTCCATTCTATATTACTGTACATTGATGATCTATAAAAAAGGGGTAAGCTGTAACTTTAGCATTACTTTGACACAATCTTGTAACATATCATTCTTTTCTCCTCTTCTTTATTCTTCACATCTTTTATGAAGTTTTAATGGACATAAATCAAACTGCACATATCAATTGAAAGGAATTCTTGTAAGTTAGTAAGAGAATTTCTTCAGCTGTCTAAATTACAGATGGTACATGTTCTCTGTTACTGTAACATATTGTCTACAAAGGAAGAGTCTCATCAACCTAAGGTAATATGAAAGATTGTCTGAGCCTTTTGTTCAGGCCATTAACTTTCCTGGAAAAATGTGCCTCTTGTAAGTCTAATACCCACTGTGGGCACATCCTTTTACAGTGTGCTACTAAACTAGTCTTTCAAAGTATGGCTTAAAGGGGCATATTGAGTTGATATCAATAACTTAAGGAGGGTGTTGAAGGGTACTACCACATGACAATGATTATTATTTGCATAATTAGCCAACTTTCACATCCAATAGTTACGCATAAAGCTAAAATTTTTAATTTTTTGGTATCCTGGTTTGTCACGGCTGTGTGCATAATTTGAAAAAGTGTCTGGTCACGAATTTTTGAAAACCTAATTGAATTGTTTATTACTCACTTATGAAACATTTATTTGTTTGCAAGATGTGGGGGTTGTTTAAGTTTGACCATTTGTCATTATTATGTGAAGAAAACTTAACAGGTTTGGCAAAATTTGGTGAATTTCATGAACCAACTCAATGTGCCGCTTTAAGATTTAAACTAGTGGTTTTATGTACAGTGTAAAAATTCCATGAATGCTTAAATAACTTTTGTGGAGAGGGTGAGTTGAAGCTTGTGATCATGAAGAATAGTCAAAATGCTTATGAAATTAAATGATGTCATCATTAGTGAAGTAAAAAGGCATATTCAGCAAAGTATTTCTGCTTGTCATTTCTGGGTCAAAAAGTCAAACCTGTATCAGCCTCAGCAATCCACTTTGGAGGTCATGTTTACTCTGTAGTGTAGTGTAGTAAACTAAGCATGTTGACTCTGTTGTACTTACAGTACATGGGATGGTTATGGGGTGAAACATGAGAAAAGGGAAGGGGTGGGAGGGGCAAGAGAAATAAAGTCCAAGCTGGTAACTGTCTCAAACTTGAAGGCCAAAAACCTGGTAGAATGTTTTAGTGATGACTATTTGAAGATTTTTACCTAATTGAAAAACCATTCCAAACAAGTACTAGTCAATATTCAGCAAGGCCATGCATGGAGTTCCCTGTTTATGTTAAATACTGTACAACCCACTCACTTTGCCAGTTAATGCCAGTTGAGCAGGACATGCCTCTATAATTATATTGGAATTAAAAGTACTGCAGTACATGGGAAGCAAACTCATAGCCAGACAAGGTACTGGAGGGGGGCGAGTTGAGGGAGGGGAAAATATTCTTAGGGGGTGAGATATACTAAAATGTATTAAGGGGATGCAACTTTTAATTATCTAGTTGGGCCAAACTTTAGTAGGAATTTTTTTTTTGGGGGGGGGGGATTTTGTCTGGGAACTATAGTTAACTGCCAGCCAAATTAGAACATCTGTTTTTCTAAGGAAAGCTGTGTATTTTTTTTTATTTTCACTTGTTATTGACATTCCACTGGCTTTTTTACATCTTTCATTTAACAGTAATTACATAAAGTGGGTGGGTTTTTACATCAGGCTCGCTCAATTCTCATGATTAATACTTTGTACATATTTTTAACTCAGGTGCTTTTTTAATCCTTTTATTACATGCCTTTTATTTTTTTACTTTATCTACTCAATTTCTGTTTTTATAGCAAGTTGTAATTGCCCACATTTGAGCTAAATAAAGTTAATTGGAATTTTTAGTTTTTAACTTGAATTTAATTTTATTAAATGTTTTTCCCTCATTTCCAATTTAATCTTTCTCAAGAGTTAAAACTCAGCCAAGATGTTGCTGGTGCTACATTCATGGCTGCTGGTAGTTCTGCTCCAGAGCTCTTTACATCTGTTATTGGTGAGTTGAAGCTAGCAGACAATAGTTCTCTATGAAATCAGCAAGGACTATTGTAATGAACTATCAGCACAAAACTTAAGTTTTGTAAGTCAATTCATTTTTGTGGGCCCACATATGATGGCAGCAGACTTTACACAACCCTTTGCATACATCTTCTTTAGTGTTTAGGGTGACGGAGGCTATTATCTTTGGCATTACATTAAAAACAAAATGATTGATTGTAAAAGTCATCCATTCTGTTGGGTTGTCCCTCTTCTGGCCACCCTGCCTACCCCTGTCTTCCTTTCCTCGATCAAGTAACATCTCAGTCACTCATCTTTGAGGCTTGCTGTACATTTCAAACCAAAACTGCACAGTAACTCATAATTTACAAGTATTTCAGCATGCATAGATAACACAGAAATTCAGTCTGACTGCATTGAGTCAGAATGGAGTAATTCTCCCACAAACCTCCATCCAACCAATTGATGACAGATTTATCTGAGCCCCCAAATTGCACAATACATCCATACTAGCCCTGTGTGTCCTGTTGTCCTGCTCTGCTTCAGCTTGTGTATGTTACATATTCACAAAGGAAGTTCAGCCAAAATAAAAATAAACAGATTTTGCCATACAGTAGTTTGCCAATTGTAAGTAATACAAACAGGCAGAGGTGTAGTAGTTTTTGTCATGTGCAGACTTAATATGATATCTTTATGAAAGTGGTATTGCCACATTCTGTTCTTTTAACTTGTGACTCAACAGTCAGTGATCCCAAATCTGCATGTGATGTCGTGATGTCACACTGGTACAGCCTTACACTAGCAGAATGTGTGTTCATTGAAACAAGTTTGTGAAAATTGCTGTAGGTTGTTCCTAGTGCCTCAGGCAGAAGCCTTAGAATGCCTCCTAGAAGAAACAACTCTTTGCTATACAAATTTTACCCACATGTAAGTGAATAACCTCATCAAAAGGCCATAAGATGGCCCTTTTCGATGGCCCCTTTTAGTGTTCTTCAATAGAAACTCATGTGTAAAACAAGTGGGTGTACAGTGTTCAGATCATTCGCTACAGATGGGCAATTCCACCGTGACTCACGTTACATTTTTGGCATATTTCCTGCATACATTTCAACATAAATGTTAAAGTAAAACATTTAATCATCCCATTTTATTTGTGTTGGAACATGTTGGTATAAAGTATAAAATAGTACCAAGAAATAATTATTTCACTTCATCAGTGTGTTTTAATTAGCACTTATTACAGCGTGACTCGCGTTACACAAAAAGGACACCAAAAAAAGTACCTTTTTTCATTTTGAATTTCTCCTCAAACTATAGCCAGCAGGAAACAATCAGTATTATCAGTAATCTGCTTACTCTTTGCTATTTCATAAAACATGAAATAAATTTTATAAATTTCATTACATATAATTAAAATGTTAATTAATTAGTGTGACTCACGTTACACTTTGTCCATACTATTAACTTAATGCATAGTCAAAGTCACACATTCTCACTGAAGTGTAGGAACTATTGCCCTTATCAGTCTGAATATAGCAAACACTTATTTACAGGCCTAGGATACATCTATTCTAAAATTTGCCCCAATTTTAAATTAAAATAGTACATTTTTCACCACAGATAAGTAAGACGCCCTTTGCACATTCTTCTGGGAGCATAGTACTACAGCAATGCAATGTACTGTAATACAAAATGTGCACAATTGCTGAGTTTTAATGTACTTTTTAAACCTTGCACTTTTTATAGGTTTTATGCAGTATCACAGTTTGCATAGTACTATACTAAACTTCACAATATTTCCACAAGCCATGTTACAGTATGATGCTCTGAAATGTTCATGTTACCTTCATTTCTGACAGTTATTATGTACATTTTTTAGCAACCATAGGACCTCCTTTTTGTGTTGCAACTGCAACTTTTGTGACCTGGTAAGAGACTAGTATGTTATGTTGTTTAATGCCCACTACACTACTGTACTGTACTGTACTTCAAGTTAACCAAAGAAATCACTGAATTTTATCAATGGCCCTACATTGGCTGTGTATGTTCCCAAGCTACTTTGCATTTTAATACAGGTATTGTACTGTATAGCCACTGCCACTCTTAAACTTGTAAAGCACAGTACCTGTTCCCAATACCTGTTCATGAAGCAAGGCATTGTGTTTAAATTCCCCACACAATTTTACAGTAATTTGTACTTGCTGGTCAGGGCATCCAGTTTCTTCTTAACTGTTGTGTTACAGAACCTTCTAGAAAAGTGAAGTTATTACATTATTTTGCCCTCATACTCTATTTTGCTGTACATAGCACAGTCAAGAGTGGGTAAATTGCTGTCATATTTCCTTAAAAGAGAAGATCAGGCTTGGGAAAGTTTGTTTTCCTCAGGTACACTGCCAAGTAGAGTACCTCAGAAGGAGAGGGGGAGGCACAGATGTGAATTCATAAGGGCCAAACTTTTATTACTGCCATCAAAGTCATTTAATTTTCACAACTTTCATTATGCTGGACCTTGTATCAGCAACATCATTAACAGCACCACCAATGCTTACTGTACATGTGCAGTACCAGTACTCAAGTTATTTCATTATCTGGATTCTCTTTGAAGAAGTTCAAGAGTTTTACTGTTAAAGTGAGTAAACTGGTTGTAACAGTACACTGAGATGTGTCCTGGATTGCAACCACTTTGTTTCTTCAGTTCAACCAGAACAAATAAGGACATAGCTATAACCCACTACAGTGCACTTTCATTGTTGAGTATAGTGGAGGTTTTATTGAGGGGTAATGGAAAATGGCTAATGATCACCTTTTCACACAAGTTTCCATGTTTTTTGCAAACTATTGTTCTAATCACTAATTAGAGGTCATAATATTGGGTCAGGCAATTAATTGAAGACCTGTAAATGTGATATGGAAGAGAATTAGTGGAAACTTGTGAAAATGCATCAATTACTGCATTTGAAAACAGTGTGACTCACGTTACATCACCGCTAATCTGTGACTCACGTTACATTGTGACTCACGTTACCATTTTCAATGTTCTATAACAAAAAACATAAACACCAGAGATGGATAATGTCCATGTCATTTTGTTGGGCATCAACCCTAGAAGGAAAATAATAATTGCCACTTTTAGATTCTCGGTAGTTTTAACAGGAAAAAAAAATTGTGAAAAGTTGTGACTCATGTTACATTGAAATATAGCACAATTTTAATGACATTCAAAAATGAACGAAGAGTTCATGAGTAAATTTTAACTGCTAAAATGCATTAACCAATGTGTCAAGTCATATTAGGAAAGAAGACAAACTATAACCACAAAGGAAGCTGGAGGTAATTAACAGTTAATCATTGACACCATAAATTGTCAAATTTTTCCTAATTTGGCATGCAATACTAATTTCTCATTCTGCCACATTTTTTTCAACTAAACATTAAAATTTTCACATTTTTTACAATATAGCATGTTTCCTCGTATGATAACCCACAATTTCATGAAAGTTAACACTTTTAAAATTTTTTGGTTTGTCCCTATTTTCATGGAAATGCCCAGATACATAAAATTTATAAAATGATCATATCCATTGGTTTACATTTCTACTTGGAGGTCATTGCATGTAGATTGAAAAATGCATTCAAATATGGAAACAAAATGTGATAAAGTGGTGCATAGGATCAATCACAACTGTCGTATGAAAGATGTTCTGAAAAGTATAAACTTTAAAAATTTATTGCATAATGACCAGTATAGACTAGCAAAAGTCTTGACAAGTGATGTTATGTCTAGGTTAAGTGTCATCTGCTTCATTTATTGTGTGGAACTTGCTACTAGGCTAAGGCAAGTCCACTCTTTTTGGAGTCAAGTATCCGTGGCCTTATTAGTCATGACTCGCTGGAATGGCAACTCCTGCAATGATGCCATGGATACTGGAACTTAACACCTCAGCACCCATAGACTGTTGACTAAAGGTGTGCGTTGGTCTGGGTTTTAATGACCATACCACCCAGTCATCAGTTTGGAAGATCAAAAAAGCCAGCTGTCAATACTTCATTAAAACATCTGAAATAATACAAAATGCAAACTCCAAAATATGATTTTTGTACATACTTTGGACAGCATTGAAAGTTACTCAGGAGTTATGATTCCACAGAAAGATCCGGTAACCCGCCCAAGCATAGGCATAGGAAGCTGTTCTCATGGGGCTCCTGAACCTTGTTTTGGATCACTGTCCTGGGGTTGGGGTCCAATTTTCAAATTTGAGATCCCTTAGATGCAATTTCGTACAACATATTAGGCAAATTTTAAGGAAAAGTACTGCAAATTGTTGAAGATTTTAACAGAGGGAAAAAATAAGGGTTTTTCATTTTTGAATTGAAAGGGCAGGATGCATACTTCTGCCTTACCACATTTTTGACCCCCCCCCCACCTGCTTCTTACTTCTTATGCCTATATGCCCAAGCCTGCTTACTTCACAATGGAGAGTATACTGTTTAGAGTCCCTAGCAGTACTTACACTTTTGTAAGTACCTTCATTGTGCATAAGATCAGTCCCAAATGACCCTAAAGTACCCCCTTTTGATAAATCTTTTGAAGAGGGTGAGGGGTTTTCTAAAGGCATGCAACTTTACAGTCACCCAAGGGTGTTACTGGTATTGATTTTCTGGGGAATCCCACTAGGTAGAATGTCTGGTAGACTGAAAATCTGATGGTGCCTGATGAGGGTTAGAAATTAGCACTAAGGTTAGGAATAGAGGTAGGGTTTGGATGGAAATAGAATTAGGGTTAAGTTTAGGATAAAGGATAGCGTTAATTTTAGCACAGCTCAGGTCTGCAGTAAAGCTGCGGTCACACTACAACGAATTCGGATCGGATTTCGATCCGATTTTTGTGAGTTTTTATTTAAATCTTCTCCATTTCAGGTCAGAAAGAGCCCAAAATTTGCCACATAGTGTAAATACATGATTTGCATCAGAGATCAAATGTTAACTGATTTTTTTCGTGACGTCACACCAACGGACAGCTTTTATCGGACACGCGTAGTCCGATAAAAGCTGTCTGTCTATGTGACGTTACGAAATAATTCGTAGAAATTTAATTTTCGTAGTCCTTCGATAAAAATCATATAATTACACAGGTTGGCAAATTTTGGGTTCGACCCGAAATGGAGAAGATTTTCATAAAAACTCACAAAAATCAGATCGGAATCCGTTCCAAATTCGTTGTAGTGTGACCGCGGCATAAATCTTCGATCTAGTGGACTTCCAGTCAGGAAGGTCCAAATCTTTTTCTCAGTTGAAAGAGATGTGTTGAGCACTGTGTGCTTATTGCATATTGTTGAACTTGGTTTGTTTCAATAAAAACAAAAACGAAGCCACAAAGTGAATTTTCAGATATGTGACCTGTTGATTATTGAATTTCTTTCTGTCCATTTTGTCATTATAGGTGTTTGTGTAGCAAAGGGAGACATCGGCCTTGGAACTATCATAGGATCTGCAGTGTTTAATCTCTACTTCATAATTGGTCTTTGTGGTCTACTAACCAGTGCAGTAAGTTGTTACAGCTTTCACATTGACCCTGTTTGTACACCACTTATCTACACATTACAACTCCAAATATGCTTCCATAATTCCTCTAGTTGTTGCTTTTTTGAGTGCAACTCTTTTCATAGGAACTTTTGATGTGGCTGAAGGCCACGTGGACTGAAGCACCTGTGACTCTCTGTAAATGTTTAATTGAAACGATGAACAACAGCCAATTGTGACTGGTCCTCAATTCTACAGTATTTGGCTTCTTCACCAATCAGTACCTAGTGTAAAAGATTTCTCAAAATTCAGCTGATTTTGCAAGGTATTAAACACTCACTGCTAGCTTCCCCATCTTACTTTATCTATGATAGCTTCATAAAGTCAGGAGAGTTTGAGCAAACCAAGTAGCTGCTACTCCAACAACCATCCTCTGGTCATTTATGTAGGTTGTTATCAGTGAGCTGCTGGTGTTATCCCATTTGAAAACTGGTGGTGATTATTCATTGGAGTCTGAATGTGTAGTGCCTTTGATTTCAAGGGCTGTTAAGAAATGATTTTAAATGACGAATACAGAATCTTTAAAGACTCCAAAACCTTGCAATGCCAGTGCTTACATTTTGCAAATTATGTCTTTAACAAGTGACTCCAAAGGTCAATGTTGCTGGTATGTTTGGTCCAGTGGGCCACATTCTTCTGCACAGAAAATTCCATCCTACAGTAGCATTACATAGCCCAAGCAACTTGTTGGAACACCATCTCTTTTTGGCTTACCACTTAGTGGTACCTGGACCAGGGGTGGGTAGCAAGTATCTAGGCTACCCATCTGGGAAACCAAAAGAAGTAAGCCTGCATGTACTCTCTCCTACTAAAATAAAATTCATGTGAATAGAAGGCACTATACTATGTATACACTGTTGTTCATTAATGATTCTGTAAATATGTTACTCCTAGAAATACATCTCTTGGTTTCAGTCTTGACCTTTTTTCAATCATCAGGTGATTCAGTTGAAATGGTGGGCTGTTACTAGGGACTGTATATGCTACCTCATCAGTGTAGGGGCTCTGGTAGGTGTCATGCAAGATAGCTACATTAAATGGTAAGTAAGGATAGAAATTATCTTAATTGCATCATCAGGATATTTCATGATACAAACGTTATTTTCTTTGGTTTCTCTTAGCATACATACTCAGTTACAATCATGCAAATCAAACAGAACTTCAGTAAATATCAGATTAACTATAACAGCCATTGTCTCAGCTGTTAGGTATACCAGCTAAAGTGATACCTTTCATAAATGTTTGCCTGAAGACTAACAGTTTCAGAAAAGATGTAAACTTATTAACAGAAAAGTAAACTGAGCTATCTTTTGCCAGTTCAGTTCATTTGTAGTAGAATCTCTTAAGTAATCCATCTATGTATATGTGTACCATAGAAGCAAAAAGTAAAATGTATTCGTGTCAAAGTTTATGGTGGACAGGAACACTTTGCATCAAAGGTTGTTACTCATAGAATACAAAATCCTCATACTATTAAACCTACTTCAACAGGTAATGAGGTACATCATAAAGTTAAACAGTACTGCAAATAGCCAGCTTTCTTTTTTCATTTGGGGGAATAGAGGATAGGGGTGGGGAGGGAGGGTTGTAGTGTGTTTGTTTGGAGGGCAGAGTTTATGTATGGGGGAACATTTGCATTGATCTACCAAAGGGTTTAGTTATTGAAGGTTTGGTAGAAAGTTACAACAAGAACTGTACCCTGGTTCCTGGATAACTTGTCCCCAGACAATGCACACCTAGATAGATCTCCCATGGGTGATTGAATGAATCCCTCCCAGGGAAATTCCAAATTTTGTGATGAAAGAAGTTGTATGACGGGTAATTGTCATTGGTGGAATTTGTCTAAGGGAAAATTGTCTGATAGTAATTGTTGGGGTGGGGGGGGGGGGGCAAGTCATTAGGGGTAAGTCCAGAGGGAAATTGTCTGATGGGAATTGTCTTGGGGCAAGTCATCGGGGGTAAGTCCGAGGGAAAATTGTCTGATAGTAATATCATGGGAGCAAGTCAATCAGGGGTAAGTCCAGGGGGAAATTGTCTTGGGGCATGTCATCACGGTAAATCCAGGGGGAAATTGTGTGATAGCAATTGTCTGGGGGCAAGTCATCGGGGTAAATGTCTAGCTGGAAATTGTCCAGGGGTTTGGTTCAGTCATGTTGTATCCCTGAACTGCTGCATCCCTGCTGGACCATTGTTTCCTGTGTCTTCCCCCTCAAATATAAATCAGAATGGATTTATCTTTCTTTTATCAACAGGTATGAAGGCCTCACACTTCTAGGCCTTTATATCACATACATCTTTTTGATGTTCAACAATCACAGGATTGAACGTTTAGTAATTGGTTCAAAAAGTAAGGTGACCTCTCGCAGAAATGATTCTGAGAGGGCGCCACTCTTATCTGATAAAGAGGACCTGCAGACTGCTACTTCTGGTTACACATCTGAGATGGAAGACATTGATCACTCAGGTAATTTTGGGGAGATATTGGAATGAGGTAATTTCAGATAAATATGGTTGTAACAACGGGTAAAATGTTGGTGCTGTTTATTGCATGTATGTTGTGAGCATTTGTTACTGGTTACTAGCCATTGTGTCACAGACTGTGAGTGTAGTCAGGTTGGCAAAATGTTAATGCTTGTGTGCTAAGGATTGCTTATTCCAGTTCTTTTGCAATATGTGAATATCAGAATGGTCACTTGTTTATATTTGGGCGCAGCACACTCTGCAGCCATCTGGAAGAGTCGTCTCTAAGACAGGCTGTCCTTGATAAATGAATAATATATGTGGCCTGGTTCAGGGGTGGTGCCAGTTGGGTGGCCAGGGGAGCCATGGCCCCTGTTGGGAAAGGCTGGCCCCCTGTTGTGGAAATTTTCCAGTTTCGTCGGGGTGCCTTAATCCGTACGATAAAATACGAAGTCCCAACGACCTTCAGTCGCAACGACGATCTGCTTGATTTTGCTCGTAGGAAGGGCAGATTCTTCAATAAAGGCCCCAAACTTTCCAATTTTCCTTACAAAAAACCCAAATTTTTCAATTTTCTTCCATAAAAATCCAAATTTTTCAAATTTTCTTCAAAAAAACTCCCATATTTTCAATTTTTTGTAAAAAAAAAAACAAAAAATTTTCGGCGTGCTTTGCGCACCCAAAATTTTGCATTTTTAGTCCTTTTGGCCTTTGTCAGGGCTTCAGGCTGTTGCCCCCCCCCGTCGGGGAGCTTTGCCCCCCCCTGTCGGGCAAATCCTGGTGCCACCTCTGGCCTGGTTGATTAAGATTCAAGTTCATAGGTATTACTGCCTTAAAAATGAAAATATTGGCTTTGAAATATAATTATTATTTTTATAACTGCAAATGAATTTGAATACTTTTGAATCTTTATTTGCCTATAGAGCCAGAGGATGGTTATGCAACTGTGGTGAGCCACACTGTGCAAGGGGAACCAGAGGACTCCCTCTCACCATTCCAGATTCCCAAAGAAAGATGGATTACAATCATTATGTGGGTCTTATACTTGCCACCTTCTGTCATGTTTTACTTCACTATCCCTAATTGCCAGAAAGAAAAGTGGAACCGGTGGTTTCCTGTTACTTTTGTTGTTTCCTTGATTTGGATAGGCATTTCATCATATGTTCTGGTGTGGATGGCAAATACTGTCGGTGAGTATTCTGAGATACCAAAGCAAGATTTTTTTGACATAAGCGTAAGGGGAGAGATGGGTGTGGGAAGGGTAGGGAGGGAAATTATAGGCATAGAAACTGGTGGGGAAAGGGGGGCAGATTTGAAGTATAAATACAGCAAGTTGAGAAAAGGTAAGGATACCAGTGTTATTGTTTCCTGGACATTTTTCAGTACCAATACTCATGCTTGGCATACAAGCATCCGTTTTAATTTATGACTTTCTTGATTCAAGCTGCAGTGTCACAGTTTTCTGCCCCACAACCACATATATTTGGAAGTACTGTTGGAAACCGCCCCCCGAAAAAAACATTTCCTACATGCCATTGGATATCAAAGTTTTTCAACTCCCATCCTGCAAACTAGTTTGACACAGGAAATAAGCATTTATCTTTTGTTGGCTTTGTTTGAGGCAAATCGAAGGAAACTTTCGTTCAGTTGCAGGTGGAATGTTAACCATCTCGTCTGGCTGGTTAGGTCACTTTCATTGTTTGAACAGGTTATATTGTGTTAGTTATTATTAAGACTTTACTACATGGATTCTGGACTGTTTTGGAATGAGGACCTCTTTAACTTTGGTGTTTACCTCCTTATAAGCCAGTAGACTTTTGTTTCCCTTATCTAAATTTGGGCTTCTCCAGAAAGCCCAAAGGCTTAGTAATTCCTTGCAGAAAGGAAATAAAAGCTATCAATCTTTGCATCTTGAACTTTGCATTTACATGCAATTTCCAAGGTTTTTGCTTTTTCACCTCTGGAAACATGATGTAACTTTTGACTGCTATCAAAAAGAATAGGGTTCATTTTCTGACTTTAACACATCCACAAGACAAGTATGAAAATATGAAAAGTATACACCGTATGTCAGGTATGAAGGGTATCTGTGCTTCCTACCTTGAGATAACCTGTTTTCACAGTTCTTGTTTTTTGACCTCTGGTGACCCAACATGACCTCTGACCTTAACCAAAACCATAGGATTCTTCCTCTTAATATGATAAATCCATATCCCAAGTATGAAAAGTATCCATTATTCCTGTCTTGGGATGACCTCTTTAAGCCATTTCCCAAGGTTTCTAAAGTTTTATCTTTTGTGACCTCAGGAAACTTTTGACCTCTGCCAAAAACAGTAGGGTTCTTCCTCTCTATCTGATATATCCATATTCCAAGTATGAAAAGTATCATTCCTACCTTGAGTCTTCATCTTTACAAGCATGCATGCATCACAAACACACACACCCACACAAGCATATATACATACACATGCTATCGTGACTGCATCGAGTCTTTTGCCTTGTCAAAACCTACGAGGATTTCAAGAAGATTTGAGTTTTAGAGCTGTAAAGTACACGATAAGATTCTGCAGACTGCAGTAATATATGCCGAGTTTTTAAAGCCCTTCTGCAGGCTCCAGAAAATTTCCTTATGTCCAATATGTACAGCTATGGCAGTACAGTATGGAATTTACTGTAATCCCATTGAAAGTCGAGTTGCTTTCAGAGTATGTTGTGATGTGGGTACAAGAGACCTTTTTGATCTTGTTCGTGATCATTTTTACTGCAGGAATCACATTTGGCATCCCTGATGTGGTACTTGGATACACCGTCCTGGCTGTTGGAAACAGTGTGCCAGATGCACTCGCTAGTGTGATGGTGGCTCGTAATGGTAGGTTCTTTTATGTAGTGCCAAACTTATTTATATGTAATTAGGCAGACAGGTCCTTTGAAGAAACCTACGAACCATTTATCTAGCCGAAAACCACAATCCAAACAGAGAGTCCCTGATCCAAACAACAGTTCTGTCTAATCCCCTACTCTTTCCCATCAGTGAGCTGGAAGATTGTTTGCTTTAGCTAGCTCAAGCAAACAGTTTCCTTGTCTTTGTTTATCTTTGGGGATCTGTTGCAACAGGTGGTAATTGATCCTGTTCAAGGGTACCCGTCCAAATGCCTGATTTGACAGGTATTTGGTTACCAAAGTCTTAAAGGAACTGTTGTCCTCATGGTGGCATTTAAGGTGGGGGAGTAGTGTAGTTTGTGCTGCTCTCTGTCTTAGGTGAGTCCTGCTCAAGGTACTGTGATGCAAGACATAAGACATGACACCATTTTCAGGAATGCCAGGTCTGACCTCAGGTCACATTTATTTATGCATATTCATCACAGGTACTTGAGCATCTCCTAGTTTTTTGTGTCCTACCACTTGGCCTGGCTATCACCAACATAATATGACTAGGGGACTAAGCTGGTCATGTACTGTACTAAGAACCCTCAGGCAGAAAGAATTAAGTATAAACCTACTTTGCATTTGACTTTGATAAATCACAAGGAAAAGAAAAAAGATTGGTTTTACAGGGAAAAAGGAAGTGGATGTTGTCAAGATCAATCTTCATGCTCAAACCTTTCTTAATCAGGTTCAAATATATTGTCAAAATAAAGAGAAAATGAATCAGTTGAAAGATAAAATAATAAAACTAAATTATGTTACAGTCTGTTATGTTCTCATCAGGGCAGTATCTGGCCGTGTCCCTGTTTAAAGCTGTATATTATCAAGGAATTTCATTTCTTTTTTGATTCCTTGACACTCATTATCCTTTGTGCATTTTATACTCCTGAATTGTTCACATTCAATGGTATGGCTAGGGCCTGGATGCTCCTGTTGGTGTGTCCTGTTTGTTCATCCATCTTTTGTCCATTGTCCATCTGTTGTCTGTCTGTCTGTCTATGTGTCTCTGTCTGTCTCTCTGTCTGTTGGTCTATCTTTCTGTGTGGTTTGTCTGTCTGTTTGGTCTGTCTGGTTTGTTTTTCTCTCTATTTTTCTGTCAGGTTTGACTGTCTGCTTAGTCTGTATGGTCTGTCTGTTTGCCAATCTGCTTCTGTATATTGACCCATCTGCCATTGTTAAAGTGTTATGCAATGGCTGGGGTCATACCTTCTCAAAAATGATGCTTATTTCTTTTTCTGCCTCAATTTCTTTCAGGCTATGGAGACATGGCTATATCAAATTCCATCGGAAGCAATATCTTTGATATTCTTCTCTGCCTTGGACTCCCATGGTTTCTTCAGACAGCCGTAATTGACAGAGGGTCAGAGATTGACATTCACAATTCTGGTAGTTGGTACATGGCCATCATGCTGTTTGGTACAGTGTTTATTCTTCTCCTTCTTTTCAAAGTGTCAAAGTTTAAATTAGGTAAAATATTGGGTGCCATCTTTCTAGGTATGTACACAATAACTATTTCTTTGGGAATCTTTATAGAAACCTACCTCTTTAGTAGTCACTTGCCAGAATGCTGAGACTGACCCTCAGAATGGTAGTCTGGCAGTATAATGAAAAACAAATATTACTCTTCTCCCTCTAAATGAGAGAAATATTTAATATATTAGTATTCTCCAAATAGGAAAATTTCCAACTAGAAATGCTACATGCTGTGGTTAATTTGGAAAATTGTCAACTGTACATGGAGACTCAGGTCATGAGTTTGAGCCAGATCAGTTATGGATGTTAACAAACACATGGAGGCCATTTCTATACAGTAAGAAGGCATGGGAGGCTGGGGGGGGGGAGGGGGAAAGGAAGGGGGCTAGAATGTATGCTTCCAGGATCCATGAGCTATGAAGTATTAATAGTAGTATGAAGTCAGATTTTTTGCAGACTATTTTTACCAAAAATGATAATGTATTTCCATATGATCAGTACTACCATGCAGACAATGCCAACTTCATTTGTGTACATTGATACATTCTGTGGAACTGTTCAGACCATAAAGTCTAAAGGGTGATGCATACTGAAACCCTTTAGTTGCCAGACTAGCTGTTCAATTTGGATGCATTTTGGTGAAACAGTCCAGACAAAAATTTTTTCCTTATTCTAAGGCCACAAGCAGGAAATACGTTTTGTTTCTGTTTCAAGTGATAAAGTAATACTTGTGAAGTCTTCTAGCAAATCTTGCCATGGTCTGATTTCATTTCATTTATTTGTTGATATCTGTGACGTGTTGTTTTGTATATTTTAGTTTCATATCTTCTACATATATTTCTGAAATTTTGTTATTAAATTGTAGCTGTACCAAAATATACAGGAATTAAGGCAAAGCAAAATGCTTGAGCTGAAGTTCTTCTGTGACATCATAACAGACCTGCCAGTGTGTGGAAATTGGCAGCTTCTTTGTAAATCATAAAAAATTGTCATGTGTTGTTAAAAATCAAAGAAAGTGAAAAGGTAGAAATTTTGGAAGGGGCATAGAATTTTACTCTCCTTGTGAACCTCTCACTATAAAACTAGAACCTTTCCTGTTTCTCACATTGAATGAAGCTTTCTACTAAAGGGATGAGGTGTATTACCAACCCCCCTCCCAAACATCTCTGGGTATTGGAAGGTGGGCAAATATGTAGAAATTTACTTTAAAGTTGCATTTTCTCCCTAGATAGTCTAATGCTAGTTTTTTGTCAAAATTCCTTTTGACAGGTAGATTTGTACAGCTAAGAGTGCAATGCTGTATTAAGTAGACGTGTATTGTCTGTGAAGCTACTCATGGGTTAATGAATGACCGAATCTGGCAATTAATACTGTTGCTTTCAAATTGTTTATACCGTTTATACTTTATTATACAATGTTAGTGTATATAATCCGACTTTGTGTCAGGTCTTAGGTCACATGGTTGTAATAGGTACTATGTGAGAACACAGTTTGGTTCATTGACTGTAGAGGATGTTATTCTTCACAACTTAGCAAAAGGAAGTTATAAGCTCTGTTTGACCAAGTTTCATGATTGATTTTAAAGCTTACCATGTAGTGTGAAAAGTCATTTTTCCATTTAGTGTTCTGAAGTACCTCATTCTTCTTTTATAGGTAGAATGTAGTCACCTCAAAATATTTAATTTGTATACTGGTATCCTAATTCATGAATGGCTCTTTTAAATCATGTGATAACATTTTTCAAGTTCAGCATCACTACTTATTCACTTTGATTTGAGGTTTTAATGGAAACCTGTATGCTTATTTAGTCAGAGATTTTAAATGGTAAAGTATGCTATATCTTGTTTTATTTACAAAAAAATTTTTATCTTCTTTTGTATAGTAGTTACAGAGAAACACAGGTATTATCTCAAGTAAAAGTTGAAGTGCAACTATGAATGAAGTGTAACACTATGGTTAACAGGGTATAGACATTTCTTGTGGCATAGGGTTTTGCTGTGATGGTATAAAATGGAGCACTTATATGAAATTATCAAGCAGTACCATAAGTATAAGTGGTTGGTTTAATTTGACATGGGGAAGGGGTAAAGGTAGGGGGAAGAGTGGAGGGAAGAAGAAGGGGAGGAAGGGATAATGGTTGAGAGGTAGATTTGCATATTTTTCTTATCTGGTCATAGTTCCTTTTCTGCCTGCCTTTTAAATTGACAGTTGTAGGAGGTGTGTGGGGTAAGGCTTGATGGTTGGGGCAATATTACCTCTGTACAGAAGGTTTCTTTGCTGTACCTGTGCTTAAGGAAGGAGTTTTAGTTTCAGAACTGGTACTTTAGGAAGGGGTTTTGGAATATCTGAAAGTGGGGGAGCTTGTTAAGGAGTGTGTGATCATTGGTCAGGGTGGGGGAACTCACAAGTTAATATGTATTTAAAATGAAAACTTAAGGTGCAAATGTCAAAATATTTACTACTGGCATGGAAATATGAGAATAAGTGGACACTTCCACCTTCATAGGTCATTCAACAGCAGAAAAACAAATGTCTACAACTTAAAATATTTACTTCATTTAAAATGATAGATTATGGAATAGTTTTAATGTCATTTACATTGTAGATGTTTTTGCTTTCCTATAAAAGTAAAAACTTACACTTGAAAAATACCCTGATAAAACTGAACCGGGATCATGGCCATAGAACCAAACAGTTCTTGGTTAAAGAAACCAATAAACCATGTCACATTTTACCAGGTAAATGTTAGTATTTGACAGCATTAATTTTTGAATCAGTTGTTCATTTAACTAGAAAAGTAATCATTAAATTTTGACTCAGATTACGTAGTTATTTGTAACTAGGGAATCGTTGGCTACTGTGACCTTTAACCAGGGTGCTTTGAGAATGTAGATGGCATAAAAAATTAACCGTATGTTACACATAACCTTGTGAACAGAGGATCTGGTACAATTCAACACATTCTGTAGCAATAAGACAGTGATTACATTCTCCAAAAAGTCAGAGAGGCTCATGGGAAAACACAGAAATTCAAGGGCATATATTGCAATAAGTGCAAGAATGACATCACAAAATATTCCATAAGACACCTAAAATTTATTGAATAATTTCAACATATTATATCTGGACACAGAAATGGACTGTGAGGTGAGAGTTAACCACTGCTTTTGTTTTATACTTTTCAGTATGTAATATTTATAGTCTAGATCAGGGGTTCTGAAGTGTTCTGAGCTGAGGACCAGTTTTACTTGCGTTTTAAAGTTTTAAATAATTTACATTAACAGAACTTAATGAAATATTGAATCTTCTTGTGTAAAGTTTGGACTCCTTGACTCTTTTGAGTCCACTTTAATGTATGGTATATTGGTGGCAAATTGCCTGTGGGCCGCCATTTTAGACTCTAGGGTCTAGACTTAAGGTGGTCAGGCGACATCTGTCGGGTGACGCAAGTCATTTTAACCATCCAATCAATTTAGTATTTCTTGTGTTGTTTTAATGTGAAGGACAAAAGATTGCATTGAGCATGTAACAATTACAATTCTCCATAAGTTGGCAATTACTGTATTGCATTGAATAATTAATACTTCAAACGATGAACTGGAATCTTCTTTCAACACACTGCTCCCTAAATTTATTTATTGCCATTCACATATTTTGATTTTTATGTATGCTGAAATATCTTAGTACCATTACCAATGGTAATGAAATTCAAATGTTTCAAATATGTTTGATATTTTTGGTATATGTGTATCATGTCAGTTATGAAATAGGATATTGCGGCTAATGAACTTGAGTACTGTAGGTACAGTTGAGGAGGCAAAGTGTGCCTACTGTAACCTACTGTAGCTGCAAGTGAGGTATTTTAGGACTTAAGCTGCAGCTGAGGAAGTGAAGTATGCCTTAAACCTACTGTAGCTACAAGTGAGGTATTTTAGTACTGAAACTGCAGTTGAGGAAGCAAAGTATGCCTTCTGTAACCTACTGTAGCTGCAAGTGAGGTATTTTAGGACTTTAGCTGCAGCTGAGGAAATTAAGTATGCCTTAAACCTACTGAAGCTGCAAGTGAGGTATTTTAGTACTAAAGCTGCAGTTGAGGAAGCAAAGTATGCCTACTTTAACCAACTGTAGCTGCAAGTGAGGTATTTTAGGACTTGAGCTGCAGTTGAGGAAGCAAAATATGCCTACTGTAGCTGCACTTTGGTAAGTCAAGTACTGCAGCTTTAGTTGAGGAAGTTGAGTATGCCTGCTGTAGCTGCAATTGAGGAAGTTTTGTATGGCTATTATAGCTGCCTACTGTAACTGCAGTTGAAGATGTTAAGCACTGTAGTTACATCTTAGAATATTAAGTATGCTTGCTGTAGCTGCAACTGAGGGAAGATAAGTGCCATATTTGCTTTTAAGAAGGTTAGTTCTGAAGCTGGAGGTGAGGAAGTTAGGAACTGTAGCTTTGGCAAAGTTTGCGGTCTTTAGGAGTATGCAAGGCATAAAAAACTGATATTGAGCTAAACATGGAAACCAAAAAGAAGAAGACAGCTAAAAAATATTTGCTTCACAAAGTCCATCATACTTTGGAAAAACTGTAATGTCATAAAGACGAATCAAGTATACCAATCTTTTATATTTATACTCTTTATAGACATGTAATTGGAATATGTAGACACTTTGTGTAATCTTGTACTCACTTTTGCATAAGCTTTTATATTTACACTCTTTGATGACTGCAGTGGCCAAGTGGTTAGAGCATCCAACTTGCAGCCGGAAGGTCTAGGGTTCAAATCCTGGCCGGGTCATACCAAAGACTTTAAAAATGGAACCTACTGCCTTTGTGCTTGGTGCTCAGCATAAGCAGTGGAGTAGGGAAAACAAGCCAGTGAGCCACAACTGGAAAAAGGCCGTGGTTGTCTCGACTTGAACCAATTGGTTGGAAACTGGGACTTTAAACCTCATCAAAGTAACTAACTCTTTGATGACATGTACCTGAAATATGCAGACACTTTTTGTAATCTAAACTTCTTTTTCCCAAAATGTATGAATCTACAATACAAAGTTTTATCCCATAATCTTGTAGTAATATCGGGGACAACAGTGTCCCAGTGTCAGGCCTGAAGTCAGATAAGATGTTAAAGGGGTGAGGAGGTAGGAAGGGGGATATTTTCAGGGAGAGCAAGACATCCTAAGGCAATAGTAATTTTGTTTCTCAAAATTTTTGTAGGGAACGAAAATGTCTTGGGGGGGGGGGTAACTTTCTTTCCCCACTCCCACCCTCATTCCATGACTGCAGTGTGACATTATGAGGCCTGTAGACAGACAAGGTATGGAAGGAGGGGGAGGGTGAGACATGCTTAGGCAAAACTAGTTGCCTATCCCACCCCATGACTACAAAACCTAGCCAGTGTGAACATTTTGCATGGTAAGACAGAATATTAAAGTTGTGAACAAGATATTGCTGTAAGGTTGGGGAAATATTTTGAAAAATTATTTTTATGTAGTAGCTTCTTTATTAGTAATATAAATATCCTGTTCAGCTGTTGTATTTGTAAGAAACGTTTATTAAGATAAAAGAATAAAAACTATCTAGAAATGCTTATAGTTATATATTAACCTTATCACATAGCCAATGGGAATTCTCTTGAAAGATAACCTGTTTATATATTTTATGTATTGAAATGTAGTGTTAACGAACTTGAGTTTTAGATGACGCACAAAAGCAATATTCTACTGACAGAATGAAAATTAGACATTTTATGTGCGTTATACGAAATGCAAAATATCACATTGTTTAGACTTTGTTAAATTTAAGCTAACATTAATGATGAAAGCCCAGTGTTCTTTCACTGAATAAAAGATTCATTACTGCCAATGGAAATTATTACTTATGATGGCAAAGTGTCTTTTATTGCATAAAATTTGAAATAAAGTAAGCTAGCTGTATCTTCATAATTGAATTGACAACTTCATTCACAAATAAAGAGATGATGTTCTCCCAGAAAAGTGCATCTTAGTTAAAGGGCAAGAACCCATGAGTGGTGAAAACGAGGTTTCAACCCGCCAACAGTACATTGATCTACAGCCCAGTGGTCGTATAACCTGTTGGTCCTAGAGCCCATTGTGCTACAACCAAATGTAGAGTATGCCCTGTAGGGCCAATGATTCCATGGACCAATGATCCTAAGGAATGTAGGTAACTCACCCATTTTTATATGGTAGTCATGTCATTTTTGCCACAATGAAAGCAAAACACTTCTCAAATTTACAACTTTGGCGGAAACGGCAAAACTATTACAAAATTGCGGTGTCAACCAGCCTGCAGACATGCTTAACTGCCAGAGTAATGCCACCAGGAATGCAAGGAGAAATTATGAAGACAGCTATCTTTCTGCCATCACTGAGGTCAGATAGCTCTTTCTTCAGTATTGTAAGCAAGTTACTCGTTAACATTAATACTGGGACATCCATCAATGATTCCTTGCTGAAAAACTAGTCCTTGTCAAGTTTTTGGTTTCGATGATAAGAGAAACCTATGCAACTGTGCTGGCGTGTGTATGTATGTATGTGTGTTTGTGACACTTGCTCGTTAAGACGGTATCTCAAGAAGGGAAACTCTGACAGTTCTCAAACTTGGTACGTAGATGCCCTATATTGAGAGAAGAACCCTATTATTTTTGGTAGGGGTTGAAGGTCATCTGGGGTCACCAGGGGTCAAACTCTGAAAACCTTGTTAACACAATATCTCAAGGTAGAAAGCTTGGATGAATTTCATATGTAGTGTGTAAATGCATTATGGGAAGAGAAAGAACCCTATTGTTTTTGGCGGAGGTCAAAGGTCATTGGGATCACCAGGGGTCAAACTCTGAAAACCTTGTTAACACAATATCTCAAGGTAGAAAGCTTGGATGAATTTCATACGTAGTGTGTAAATGCATTATGGGAAGAGAAAGAACCCTATTGTTTGTGGTGGAGGTCAAAGGTCATTTGGGTCACCAGGGGTCAAACTCTGAAAACCTTTTTAATGCGATATCATAATGTAGGAAGCTTGGATAACTTTTACACTTAGTATTTAGATGCATTATGGGAAGAAGAAGAACCCTATTGTTTTTGGCGGAGGTCAAAGGTCATTTGGGATCACCAGGGGTCAAACTCTGAAAACCTTGTTAACACAATATCTCAAGGTAGAAAGCTTGGATGAATTTCATACGTAGTGTGTAAATACATTATTTATTGCTCGAGAGATTCAATTCATATCACCCTACGTTTATCGTCACGTAAGAAATAACACTTCTCCTTGTTACATTAATGAAAAATGTACGGAGTCCTGGTCCTGGTATCATTTATTGAATTAATTAACTTTGTGTAGTTATCAAGGGCCATTAGAGGTATATAAATTGAAGGATAAAATATAAACTGAAGTTCTCTTCAAATGATAAAGGTTTTACAGATTTCGGAGATTTCCAGAATTGTTCATTACATCCAATAAATTTTCTTTTTCGCCACTGAGGTACAAGAAAATTGCATCTACATCAGTGTCTTATTTCATGTTTTTTTCTGGGTGGGACAGGGATCACCCAGAGCTGCTGTCGAGGCTCTCAGTCACTGGGATTTCAGTCATCCTATGTTTTCCTTTCAAATTCAAACGTAAAGCTAGCCATCCATTTGTCCGATATGCGTTATGCGTTATCCGTCATGCGTATGCGTTAAAAAAAGGTCTCAAAGACTTACAAAAGACGCCCATCCATATGTCCGTCATGCGTTATGCGATTTTGTGTCCGTCATGCGTATGCGTTTTGGAAAGCCTCGAGGACCTTTTTTTACGTAAACGCAGACCAATCGGACAGGACATCTCAAGAAATTTGACGTCAGATAAGGGGATTCCCTGGGCCTCATTTCCCTCCATGCTGTGACTGACATACTCTTCGTGAGTTGCACGTGTGTTTCTCCTGTTAATTTTTGCCAAAATGCAAGATGCCCAAGCGAAAGACAACCACAGAAATGCTGGAAAAGCTTGTGGAATTGGTCAGGCAAAATCCTGTCCTATATGACCCCAAGTTGCCGGGACATAAAGATGCTGTCAGGCTGAGTAACATCTGGAAAAGTATAACAACGGCAATGGAAGACCCTGAAATGACTGGTACGTATGTAGGCCTATATGTAGCCTTCCATTCCATAATATTAAGCTATGTTATTTAGAGGTACTGCTCGACTCGCACAGTATTATACTGAGGTATGCGTGTGTGTGAGAGGGCTTGTCCACAGGGTTGCCAGTTTTTGTCTAGTCTGAATGTCGGAAGAATGATTACTAGCAGCTGCCCTTTCGCCGGTCCTCGCACTTTCGTAGTGAACAGATTACTTGCGGAATCATAAAAGCTACGAAGACGAAAATATTCAATACCAATCGGGCCAAGTTGTCATTCAAATATGATGCAAACGAGCCAAATTCATATAAGATATATAATATAGCTCATAACACATAGCCTGGATCTATAAAACATGCGTTCCATTTAAAAACATAGTTAACTTTTCATTTCTGCCGGTATCTTGGCCATTGCAAACTAAATCAGCAACCAAGTGTGCCAACTAAGCAATACTTCCTAATATCTTCCTCAGTATGGTACAGAACCTGTTTGAACTGTTCCTTAGTCAAACGGAAGTACTTCTGAAAAGAAATGCCATCTAGTTCCAACTCTTTAACAAGATGTTTGTAAGCGCCGTGATCGTTTCGACCCTCTAGTCTGGGACTAACCCAGTATTTGTGCTTTCTCTTCTTTTTTTTTTTCTTCGCCCTGAGATCCACGAGGGCTGAAAGTGTCAATACCTGTTCCTCTTCTTCCATTTCCTCGCGCAAATATACGGAGCATGGTGAAGGTTGTCTGGTGTGTTTGTTCTTTCCAGTCCAGGCCAGTAAAAGGCACAAAATAGCCGTACTAGAGATTATATACGCAATGCAGCACATGTTTTTGACGTATGGTATGAATGGATGGCACTTTTACGCATACGCACACACGTTACGCACACCAAGTTTGTACGCATACGGATAACGCATAACGCATATCGGACAAATGGATGGCTAGCTTAACGCTCTGATTTTCCCAGTCTTGACTTTTTGACGGATTCCTGTTTATAACCACTGGTTAGCCTATTCCGCAATTGCAGAGTAGTCACACTGAATAAGAATGCAAGATTCAGTTAAGATATTCTTTCTATACCTATACCTGATTCCCATATGCCAAAACATCGTATCTAATGGTGCCTGCAAAAATATTCCTGAGGACGGACCCCCACAATCACCTCCCCCCTCCCGTCTTGGCCACTGTTGGACGGAAACATAACGATATTCCCAAATTGCACAGACTACGACTGAAGAAAAATGCACCATTCTATTAAAAGTTTGCATTCGTACTAATCATTGCATTTTGCCAGTAAATAGAATCTGAGTGTAATGTCAAAACTGTCCTACGGAATGACTCCCACTTCCCCTTTTTCGGATATCTTGACGGATACATTATCATTAACAGTGTAACAATCGTACATTCTGAACTCCGTTAGAACCAAAAAAGAATTCCAATTCGGCTAAGCTCTCGAGTGTTGCTTACCAAAGCTACAATTTTTCAACTTTTCGAATAAGTGCACGTGCTTACGATATAGAAAAGCTTATATAAAAGGGCACGAGGGGACAGCTCGATATTCGTAAGGTTTTTAGGTCATATGGTGGGTTATATGGGTCAGTGCGCATAAGGTTCTATAGTCATAAGGGTCATTTGCCATAAGGATTGTTATTCATAATAAAAGCAAGGGTTTGTTTTTCATAAGGTTCTTTATTCATGAAGGGAAAAGGGTTAGTTATTCATAATAGTGAACAGGGCTCGTCATTCATAATAGAAAGGATTTGTTCTTCATAATTAATAGGGGTCTACCGGCTATTCATAAGGTTTTTTGGCATAAGGGTCATTTTTCAAAAGGGTCGTTATTCATAAAGTGCTTTTCTACAAAAAGAAGGTTCATTATTCATAAGGCTCGTTATAATTAAAAAAGGTTCGCTATTCATAAGCGCAAAGAAGGTTTGCTATTCATAATGGCAAAAAGGGTTCGATATTCATAAAAGAACAGAGGTTCGATATTCAAAATGGGGGAAAGGGTTCGCTATTCATAATAGGAAACTGAGAATTCTCTATTCAAAATGGCAATAGAAAGCCCATTTTAGTCTGTAAAACGGAAGGAAAATTTTGTTATTCTGGAATCACCACCTCAAAAACCCTTGAGCCTCCCCTGACATTTGTGTGTTACAAATAGTGGACGATGCATTTTATTATGAAGTACAAACCTTTTTATTATGAGTAACGAACCCGTTTCCTATTATGAAAAGCGAACCCTTTCCCCCATTGAGAATATCGAACCTTTTTTGCCATTATGAATGACGAACCCATTTTCTGTTATGAATAACGAACCTTATGAATAACGAACCTTATGAATAGCGAACCCTGTCTTTTATTATGAATAACGAATCTTATGAAAATCCGCCCTTATGACTACAGAACCTTATGAAAAGTGACCCTAATACTAAAAAAAACCCCTATGAATATCGAGTTGTCCCCATTAAAATATGTGGGTGACTATTCGTAACACACAAGGATCAGGGGTGGATCAATGGTTTTTAGGTGGGGATACCAGAATAACGATTTTTTTCCATTTTACAGGCTAAAATGGGCTTTCTATTGCCATTGTGAATAACGACCTCTATTTTCTTATATGAATATGGAACTCCTTTTCCTATTATGAATAGCGAAACTTTTTTATACATTACGACTAGTGAACCCTTTTCCCATTATGAATATCGAACCTTTTCCCCCATTATGTTCCCCCATTATGAAAAGTGAACCCCTTTTCCCATTATGAATATCGAACGTTTCTTGCCATCAAGAATAGTAGACCTTATGACTAACAAACTCTTTTTATCTTTCTTTTTATGGATAACGAACCTTATAGACAGTGAACCTTATTTTTTGTAGAGAAGCACGTTGTGAATAAGAACCCTTATGAACAATGACCTAGATGACTAAAAAACCTAATGAATAGCAGGTAGACCCCGGGCAGGACTAGGGTGTTGCGTTAGCATAGCTACACCTAGCTACACCGTGTTGACTGAAAAAACTGACCGCCAGTAGACCTGGAATATATGGGCCTATCAACATTATGGATATCTAGATAATGAACTGTTGGGGAGATATAAAAATTAGGCCCAGGGAAAATCATGGTTTTACTGGCTGAAAGTTGATTAATGTAATGACAATAAGATTGTACTCAAATGTGTTTACACGTTAGATGTATTTTCATATGTTGTGGTACTTCTGTATTACGTATAGTTCTGTATGTCCTTTGCCATGTAACAATGCATTTTCGGGACAAATATTTTTATATGCAATTCGGACGTATATTGACGTCAGTTTTCTGTGCTATTTTATATTTTTCACGAAGGTTATAGGTAACCTGAGGTTGATGAGAAAATGTAGCCGTTTGTACAACTGTACAACGAAATAATGACGAGACAAACCAGAAAGCCCAAAGGTTTAGTGATTTCTTGTAAATCAATCTTTACATCTTGAGCTATTGCATTTACTAGCAATTTCCAAGGATTTTGCTCTTTCACCCCCAGAGACCTCGTGTAACCTTTGACCTCTATCAAAAAGAATAAGGTTCATCTTCTGACTATAACACATCACAAGCTAAGTATGAAATGTATTCACGCTTCCTACGTTGGGATATTGTGTTTAGAGAGGATTCAGTTTTTGACCTCTGGTGACCTCACATGACCTCCGACCCCTACCAAATACTAGTGTATTCTTCCTCTTAGTATGATAAAGTTATATATCAAGTATGAAAAGTATACTCTATTCCTAGCTTAAGATATTGTGTTTACAAGGGTTTCAGTTTTTGCTCTCTGTTAACTTCACATGATCTTTGACCTCTACCAAAGAGAACAGGGGTTATCTGCTGACTATACAGCATCCATATGCCAGATATGGAGAGTATCCATGCATCCTGCCTTGAGATATCCTGGGTACGCCCGCATACGGCCCACGGGCCGGAGGTTCCCCACTCTTGCTTTACAGGCTCGCGCATAGCGTTCGCAGGAGGGTGTTCCCCCTATGAATATTGCCAAATTAATCTCTCACTTGTTTGAGACCCTGGATCCTAGCCTGACTATGCTTCCTGGCGGGAAAAGAACAAAATTCCAGCGTCATGTGTTCACGACACTGAATTACTATTATTTTATTACTGTGTGATTGAGAACACGAGTATAGTATTTATCCGGTAACAAAAACATCCCCTCTTAGACCCCCCCCCCACAGGGAACGAATTATAGCTCTTTGCACCCTGACTACAACTGTATAGCAGGTGTAACTTACCACATTCATTCCCTCAATGAACAGAATTGCTCCAGGAAACATTCAAATACTATTTCCATGAAAGTATTCAAACGTCGAGTCCCTATAAATTTCTTTGTCTCCCTATATGGGATTATTGAGATGCAGAGGCTATCAAGGGAACCCAAAATGTGACACAGCCGGTGTATTTTGAGATAATAAAAATGAGTAAATTATGTTCAATAGTCTGCTATGTTTTTGGTCACATAGTGACATTTATCCTAGGTAAAAGAACTGATCTTTAACCCATTTGATAAACAACGTGTTTCGGTTTATTGATGTTGCACTTTTCTTTTCTTTTTTTGTAATAGCTCAATTATTACTCGCAAGTAGTTACTTATAAAGCAATTTCAAGAAAGGCATATGGAAAACAACAGCCCATAAGCTTACGTTACAGCTTAGTTTACAACTGGCTCACACCATCTGTGTTTTTTTTTTTTTAATTTTGGGGGGTTGAAAAATTGTGTTTTCACCGCGAAGTTCTCATCCTTTGGACTAGTAGCAACTTTGAAATCGTGTACGTTATATTACCAGGTACGCTTCTCTCTACTCTGAAGAACCATCTTGAAATTGTAAGCTCAGGTAAGTTTTAAATTTCACTGTATACCTAGCAGGTTTGACATTACGTAAAGAAATCAGCACTGGCTCTTTTCAGTAGGGCCTGTTTAGTAGGTTAACGCTTAGGAAAGGGTGCACCAATCAGTAACATCTCCAATTCCTTAACTGTTTCTGGTGCAGGCGTTGTCCTGTGTTTAGCCGATAAGGCTCCCAACCATAGGTTCAAGTTGACCAGAGCTCACTGAGTTAGTGAGTCCATTTTTCGTAAAAAGTGCTAAAAAGTGCAAAATTTGACCTTTACTTCCGGGGTCTGCGAGACAGTTTCCCACCGTGGGGTACCTTTCCGCCAAGTTTGAACAGAATCGGTCCAACCTTCTAGGAGGAGTTCATGGCACAAGTGTTCATTTAAAGATATACATTTTACCTTCCATCACGTGAGCTTTGACCTATGTTGCCATAGCAATCACATAGTTTGGTAGAAGTAGACATATTCATTAAATGTGCGAATTTTCGTGTCAGTGGGATGTTTGCTCTTAGTAATACATTAAATATACTGATTTTCCAATAACTTGACCTTGGACTTTTACTTCCGGTAGTAGGTTTTCACAAGGGTTCTACCTGGGTACCTTCTCACCAAGTTTGAAGAAAATCGGCTTCATCCTTTAGGAGAAATTAACAAAAAAATTAGACACCTACACATACACTACACACATACACACGCCATCGTGACTGCATGATTCCCTTTGCCCTCTGCAAGGAATCAAAAAGGTAAAATTGTGGTTTTAATGTGCTCCTACAGTGCGTATCCAATGTCATTTGAAGTTACCTATATGGTTCTCTTCTACTAGTTTTGTGAAAACTTCACTCATGCCCACAGTAGTTTTGTCAAAACTTCAACGTTTCCGGAGATTTTGCTCGTGCGGTACTGGTCGTCCAATGATAGCCGGATGTACCGACAATTTTCAATCCGCATTCGACAGGTGTCGATTCTTTCACAGAGCAGTTCTTTTTCAACAACAATACTACAAATCGACAATTGACAATGATCGTGCAATATGTCGATTTTATCCCATCAGAGCATGGTATATCATGCAATTATGCTTTAAATCGATATAGTTGATTTCATGACTTATGGCACACTTTGCGCACCATATTATTCTCACCGTTTGATGTGAATTGTCAACGATATCGGTTGACATTCTTGACAAGAAAATGTTTAAATTGCTCCCCCGTTGGTATTTATCACGAAGTTTTAGAGTGACTGAGTTGGCCCTTAAATTTCTGATCAAATCAAATGCGTTCATCCATGGTTCTTTCCCGTTGACCTTCCTGTGATTTATGGTCCATGGTACAAAACTTTTCAGTCACATTCAAAGTTCTGTTAGATTACTTTCAAGAACTCCTACCAAAGACTTTAAAAGTGGAACCTACTGCCATTGTGCTTGGTGCCCAGAATAAGCAATCGAGTAGGGAAATCAAGCCAATGAGCCACAACTGGAAAAAAGGCCGTGGCCGGACCGACTTAAACCAATTGGTCAGAAAATGAGCCGTAAAACCTCAACTAACTCTTACAATGCGACCCGGTCAGGAGTCGAATCTCAGACCTTCCGGCTGCAAGTCAGTTTGCCGTCAACCATATAAATGAGTTGGTCAACACTAAAATGGACGTGAATGGGTACACTAATTTACAGGTATTCGTGTATCCTCGTCATTACTATTTTCCAACCGTAATATAGCTCCCTAGTGGGAAGAATATGTGGGCGCCATAATTCGTCCCCATTTTGGCGTACTGACGAATCGCCAAAGCCCGAATTTCACGAATGTGTGGTGTTTCCATTTCACATAGTGATGAATGTTGTCTCTATTGGAGGATTCGAATGCAATTTTCGCACAAATCTGTATATCGTAGCATTAAAAATTGAAATGACATTGTATTAAAATAAAATATATTACAATGTCATTTTAATTTTTTAATGCTACGATATACAGATATGGGCGAAAATTGCATTCGTCACTATGCCAAAACGACCAAATATACAAATTCGTCACTATGCCTATTTGCGATTCGTTAGTAATTAAGTCAAAAAGGGGACGAATTGACACATGGTTCGGTCATTTTTTAATGAAAGGATCCTTAATCACGGTTTTGTGTTTTTTTTTCTTGTACTCTGCAGATTTTCCTCATAAATACAGTAGGCTTAAGGCCAATTTTAACACAATGGCAGAAGGGCACGACGTAATGGAAAATGCTCTGAAAACAATAAGTGAAGCTGGGATTCAAAATGTAAGATTTGAAGTGAGTGACATTAACGGTATTGCTAGATCTAAGACCATCCCAGCCCGACGTTTTTTAGACGTCTGTAAGTCTTACATCACATTTCCATGGCCTATATACGCTTGCGACCCACTAGCGCAGATCGTGGAAGATCACCACTTATTCAAGAAATATTTTATGTCAGATGTTTTCTTCTGCCCTGACGTTTCCACGTTCACTGTGTTACCGTGGGTGAAGAACACGGCACGAGTTCACTGTGTTACCGTGGGTGAAGAACACGGCACGAGTTTTACTTTCACCTTCAGCGGTCGCTAACGATGTCGAAGTAACCGTCGATCCTCGTCAAATTGCTTTGAATCAGCTTTCAGCTCTCAAGAAAAGAAACTTGTCATTCTTTTCTTCTTTTGAATACGAATTTTGGGTTGCTCATGCAGAAACACAAGAGCCTCTCATCAATGGTTACAACAGCTACGCCACTCTTCGGTTATCGAAACACCAGAAATTTTTTGACAGATTGATGAACAACCTTCATGGAGCAGGAATTCGTATAGAATGTCTTGAAACTGAGTACGCGATTGGCCAATTTGAGATGCCTATGGAACCTGAATTTGGAATCCAGGCTGTGGATAACGCGGCCACCTTTCGCACTGGCGTGAAGGAAATGGCAATGCAGGAATATTTTGCGGCTAGTTTTATGTCGAAGCCGTATGAAACAGGAGAAGGCGCCTCAGGACATCTGAACCATTCCCTGTGGTCCGTTGATGGTAAAACTCCCAAACTCAGTGACCCATCTCGACCTTTCGGGTTGTCAGAGATTGGAGAACATTGGATCGCAGGGATTTTGGCACATGCCCCAGCCCTTTCCCTCCTGCAATCGCCCACTCTAAACTGTCGCGACAGAGTACAGCCGGGTACATTCTCTCCCATCAATGCGACATGGGGAGTTGACAACAGAACTTGTGCGGTCCGTTGGAAGAGGAGAGGAGGCCATGGTAGTTACATAGAAAATAGAATTGGTTCAAGTGCCGGAAACCCTTACATCAGTTTTGCCGCCACGATTGCCGCTGGAATCGATGGGATCGATAGACGACTTCCGGTACCGAAAGATGTACCATTCAACAAGGACGCTCATGTTGCAGAAAATATCCCCCCTGGAATCGAACTCCTACCTACGGAAATGGAGGGCGCTCTGGATGCTCTGCTCGCTGACCAGACAATGATTGCAGCGTTAGGAACGGACTTCATCGAGTCTTTCGAACAACTGAAGCGCCACGAAATGCAGGTGCTCAAGAAACATGTAGAGGATGGTGGGGATAAATTTCAGTGGGCGAAGGACTTTTATTTTGAGTACATATAGAGAATGTAGAAGTCTCATTTTGCAGACGGAAGATGAAGGTAGTGTATTTAAGCAGACGGGCAACTGCCAAAAATTATTTTGTAGCATTATCTTAATCTACCAAATCTCATCTTATTTTCCTTACAAGCACTTTTATTACTCAACCACGTAGCTGATTGACATAATGTATCGTTTAATCGTCCTCACAAAACAATGGATTGAAAAGGTAAACAATTAATTTCATTTAAAAGGTAAAGTGCAAAATTTTACTTATTTAAGGTTAAAAAAGAAAGCCTTAATAGGTGTGAAGAAAGGAAGCATTGAAGGGATGGCGGTGTGACCTAAATAAAAGAGAGCTTTATAACTTGTTGTTCGGTCGTTTTTGAGATGCCGGTGTGGAAAGACATATTATTCGTATCAAATGGCTGACGAAATAAGGATCGATATTACATAGTGTTCCACCCCCCCCCTACTTCGGTCCCAAATAATGCCCATGCAACCGCGGGCCTAGTAAGGTGCTCACCGAATTGTGGATTCTCCATCCCTCAATGACTAAATACCGTTCTGTTTATACAAATATTAATTTTAAGGGAATATTAAGATTCACCACGGTGATATTTTTGAATATTGCACCCGTGGGCTAACCTGTTGTATGAATCATATACATAAAAAAGTAGAAAAAATACTAACGAGGGTGAGAGACTTACCTTAAGGAGAAAAGTTTACCAACTTTCATTTAAACTTCATAATTAATTTTTAATGTTAGTGGAAGGTGAATAGACACCTAATCTAAAATCGTGACAACCGAGCCCAATTTTTAATAGAAACCAGAAAGTCCAGAGGCTTAGTGATTCCTTGCCGAAAGGAAATGGTTTGTGACATTGAGGTTTATCCCTCAAAGTTGTCCTTTTTCAGATATCAAGTTTAAAGACTTTTTCACAATTTTACCTCTGGTAATCTCAAATGTTCTTTGACCTCCACCAAAAAACAACAGGGTTTCTGTAACCAGCTGCTGCATATATTAGATCCCTCACACTAACATGCAAGGTTTTCACAGTTTAACCTCTTTTGACCTCAAATGACCTTTGGCCGCCACAGAAAATTATTGAATGCAATATGGGGGCATCAACATTGCACTATGAGCTCCGTCATAATAACCCTTTATGGTCTTTTCGTGTTTACGCGGTTTTCACCATACGACTTCTAGTGACTCCAAATGAGCTTTCGCCTCTACCAAAAGAAGGTATGATATACCTCAATTAATAAGGTTTTCGTAGTTCCTTCCCCGGTTACATCAGATGACCTTTAAACTCTACAAGTTTAAAAAGTAGGAATATTTTTCTAAATATAATGCATCCATATTCCAAGTATGAAGAGCATCCATGATTCCTAACTTGAGGTATGATGTTTCAGAGACATTTTTGCCGGACCAGGTTAAAAGCTTCAGTTTCAGTTTCCCTTTGTATCCTCAACTTGAGGTGTGAGAAACTATGGTAACGATAATAACATAAAAAAAAAAGTAAAAGAAAAATGAAGGAATATAAAACTGATAAATTACGAGACGAACTTGGAAATACCTTCAGGCTCAATGAAGCGAATAATAGTTCATTAAAAGTATATACGACAAAATAACTCAGAAAGTACTTTTGATTCCAACTTTACAACTTATGCTGGTAATATGAAGATGAAAAAAATTAAAAGCTTTTAATAATTTTACTACAAAATAAACTTAAGTTAACTAAAGACTTAATGTTACCTATTTGAAACCAAAGATGGCGCAGATAGCACAATGGCCGCCCATATAATTATCAGTATTATATTGAAATAATGAGAAAAATATTCATGAAAAATATGTTTGAGAAAGTTGCGCTCAATATCTAGCCATATTTTTATGCAAAATGATCAGAACTTATTTTTTAGATCATTTTTGTTGGAATTCATGTCAACTAAGATGGCAGAAAATGCAAAATGGACGCCAGACTTAAAAATTACACTATTTTAGAATAATAAGGGAAAAAAATCCTTAAAAATATTTTTAACACGTTTAAACCTACAACCAGTCCATATTCTGTAATATATATTCTAAACCTATTTTTCTGGACCTTGTTTTTGTAAGGATCCAGGTCAACCAAGATGGCGGAAATAACAAAATGGCCGCCTATATAATTATTATACCATATTTAGTTCTATATAAAGAATATTAAATTTTCTTCATAAAATATGAACAAATTTTAAAGTAGATATCTAAAAATGGTTTTGAAGAATATACTCTTTATTATTATTAAATACAAAATATTTATAATTTTTGCCGACATTTTGTTTTTGGCAGCCATTTGAATGAGTGAGACCCAAAATATTTACTGTTACCACTTGATTTCATGTTCAGGGGACCATAAGGTTTTCAAAAAGTTGTGCTTGGGGGATGCCCGTGAAGTGCCTCTGGCCCATGGCCTAATCAACATGTACGTTAATTGTAATTGTCAGAGCCCCAGACAGTGTAAAATGGTTGGGAGCTTAGTTCGAGAACTCTGTTTTGAAGGCTATCATTTAATTCTATTTTAAAACCTCTAAAATTCATACTAGGTGGTCTGCTTTTTCGCCGCGACTGCAAAAATATAGATATTGCGCAATAATCATGACGTTATCAGGGCCTTCGCCTGGGCGAAATCCCTAAGGGGACATTACGTGACAGCGTCCAGTGGAGTCCCTAGAGGGTAGCTGGCACCCAGGTGAAGCCTTTCTTTGTCACCCACTTGCCTCCATGGGGGGGGGTGTCTTATAAGAGACGTCGAAAGTCGAAATGGAGGACTTGGCATTTATGTAAGGTCGCTTCGGTGAAACTTTTGGCTGTCTTTGACAAAGCTTCGGTTTAACTCATAGGCGTATGAAGCTTTTCGAGCCGGGGGGGGGGTTGAACCTTGTTTCGGATCGTCGTCCTCGGGAGGGGTCTAGGGGGTGTCCCCCCTCCCTTCGGAAAATTTTTGGATATTTGAGGGTCCTCAGATGCAATTTGGTGCAACATTTTGGACAAACTTTAAGGAAAATTACTGCAAATTTTTGACATTTCTTACAGAAGAGACAAATAAGGGGCTTATGCCCTTGGATCTTGGGGGCGGAATCATACTTCAGCCCCCGTATTTTGACTGGGGGGTGGCTAATGCCCCCGCTTCCTACGCTTATGGTCTGACTATATGTTTAGAAATTTCATTAGATAGTGTCTTTTCTATTTGAGGGGTGTATTAGAGCCGGTGACACACCTACTCTGTGAGAAATTTTTCTGTATGTAAGATGGCTAAGGTGCAAAATGTTGCTATTTTGGGGAAATTTTGGACTGGTCACATGTTTAAAAATTCTCACATTTTAGGGCCTTTTCTATTTTCTTCTTTGGCTGAGTGTACGAGAGGGGTGCTGTCTAAGATCCCTCGCATTTGAGAAATTTTAGCCTTTGTAAGGTTGCTTGGCTACTAAATGGTGCTATCTTTGACAAAGCTTTGAAATGAATATATTTTTGAGAAATTCTTATTAATAAGGGGTTTTTTTTTTGGCTGTGGCATGACACGGTGCAATGCCACAGTCGAAGTATTAATGCGGATCTATCCTCTTCTTAGTGTGCTTAGTGGAAGGCCACCATCAGTTGGTGCTTAGTTTATAAGTCTAGTTTTTGTCCAAAATGACACTTTATAGCCAAGTTGCATTTAAGCATTTTTGAGACTTCATGCTTTAGAAACTAAGTACTCAAGAAGAAAAAATTAACTTGAAAAACGCTTTCAGTTAAATTACTTTGTAGCAAAGAAGAGTACACAAATGTATTATATAAGCTCATTGATTTTAGCAATTAAGGCAATCATATACTATTTTATATAAGCATGCTGTGGCACCGTCTGAGAAACAACACTTAAGATCAATATGGACTTCAGTCATACATGTTAAAAGCAACATGCATGAGGACGGAGATTCATTCGTCAGTGCGAGTTACCCGCATAAAAGCCGATCTGCGGCGGGGGTCCTGGGCTGCAAAACGTAATCAGGATAATACAGTTTTTAGGATTTTCATTAATTTTTTTCAGGTAGGCCATCTTTCATTTAGGAAATCTCAGGGGCAACTGCCCCTCTTGCCACCACCAATTTTGTTGAAATAAATGAAAAATAAGCATTTTTCTGTTTTAACATATTTGTGTGTATTACATACCGGTCGTAACATTCTTTTTAGTGGGTTTTTATTTCAAACAATATTATATCGAAATATCGAGTTATAGAACTTTCAATATTTTTTCTCATTGATTTGCGTACAAAATGAAAATTTTACATGCGTTTTTCTCAATAATCAATTCCTATATTTTTTTCATAGCTTCAAATATAAGCTATTTTTCTGATAAATTTACACATTTTTATGTAATCTTGTCATTTTTAATTATTTGTATGTGCATTAGGATACTTTGAGCAAGAAAGCGTGTGTCTGATTCAAAAAATGTACTTGTAGGCCTATGTCAGTATGTGGCCTGCTGAACCAAATATGATGATGTCATCAAATTTGGAGGAAAACATGTAAAAGGAATATTTTTCTCATTTGACACATTTGAATACACTGCATAACAGTGCTTTTATTTAGCTTTATTTTCAAAAATGTGATTTCTAGTTTTCGAGTTATAACACCTTTAATTAATTTTTTTGTCAATGACTTGTGTGCAAAATAAAGAAATTTAACTGAGTTTTTTTTATAGGCAAATCAATTTCTGTTTCTCATCGCTTCAAATACTAGCTTTGTCTCTGTAAGTTTTACCATTTCTATTTGTATGTACATTTGGATGTTATAAATGAGAAAACGTGTCTGGTTACAAAACAAATGTTGTATGAGGTCTACAGGACGAAATATGACGTCATCAAATTTCGCTGTAAAATGAACCTTTTTCTCAGTTTACACATTTGAATAAATTGCGAAACAGTTCGTTCATTCAGCTGAATTTTCAATTTGTAATATCTAAACATTGAGTTATGTCAATTTAAATTTATTTTCAGCCATCGGCCTGTGTACAAGATAAGAATTTAAAATTCGTTTTTCTCAATAGTCAATATCTGATATTCATCGCTTGAAATATTATCCATTTCTCTAAAGAATGTGTGTACGTTTCTCTAATTCTTCAGTGTTTGATTGTATATGCATGAAGACGTTCTGGATAATAAATGACTTATCTGAATCAACACACGTATTTGTATAAAGTCTATTGGGCAAAGTATGTTGACGTCATCAATTTGTAATCCACATGCAAAAAGTATCGAACTTTTTGCTTACTATTTTAGTTATCCTTAAAGGGGATATGACATCACAGTTCTAAATACAGTTGATAACTGCACTTTGAATGACATTTATTCAAACAATACATACAGTTCCACTCTGGTTGGTCAGGAATAACTTGTACAGTCAGATGTGTTCCCAGTTAAACTCACACACACTGTGTTTGACAATATTGCCTCGAGCCATTTAAACTCAGTGCAGGCTACTGTGTCTCTCTATCTTGGAGGTGTTATAGACAGGAGGTTTGGTTTAAATTGGAGGAGGGGCTAGAAGTTAACTTAGTAGGAAAAATTGTTGCAGTACTGTCTGGGGTGAGATTAGAGAGTCTTTAATTTAGTTACATGCTTAAATATCACATTCACTTTTAAGCCACAATAACTGAACGAGAGAAATTAATGTATACCCTCCAGGGGTGGCGCCAGGTGGGGGATAGAAAAGGCCAAGCATCCCACCCGTTGGGAAACCCTCCCCCCTCCCCGTCTTCGAGAATATTTTCTAATTTCGTTGAGGGCATTTATTGGTACGGTGAAGTATGAAATCCCCGACAGAAACCAGTCGTCCGTCGGTTGACTTGATTTTGCCCTCATGGATGACAAATTCTTCAATAATAAACAAAAATTCAAAATGGTTGCATCTAAAGCCTCACATACTTAATTTCCTTTAATAAAAAGCAGGAAATTTTCTTCAATAATAACCACAAATTTTCAAATTTTTCAATAATTCCTTCAAATTTTGCTTTCGTCACCTTCCCGGCAAACACTGCTTGTCAGGGGAACTTGTTGCTGTCCCCCTGTCTGGGAGCTTGTCCCTCGTGTCGGTGAAATCCGGGTACCACCCCTGCTGCTATCTATAATCAAAAATGTTACATGACTTTTGAACTCTACAACCTCGTGGGGGTGGGACACGTTTACTGTAGTCCGGGCCCTAAGGTGCAAAAAGTGTTATTAAAATTATAAAAAGTTCATCTAATCGTCACTTTGTATTCACATGTATATCTACGCCTCGCTCATTTTTCCAATATGACTGTTTTGCGCTGTCATCGGAAAGTGACGTAGGTGAACTGGATATGTAGGTATTAAATATGATCATCCTTTGCAGGGGGGCGTCAAGATTGGCGATTGAGGGCATTGCAAAGTATGTCGTTAACCCATCCCAGAGGGACCTATTGAAGTAAACTGTGCACAGGCGCAAGAAGCTGGTGAAATATTTTCCTCTTCCTATAATGGCAATTCCCCACCTTCTTTGTATAAAGCGGCATATAGAGAAACCTCTAAGTCAAGGGCAACCATCAGTTCACGCGAATTTCATACTGAAGTGCCTTCCAGATTATAAACTGTTCTTGTCAGGCCTTATAAGTTGCATACTTACATAACATAACATAACAGGTTAAAGGGCAAAGGAGGGCTAAGGCCCCATAAGATGCCCTGAAGTCCATACAACCTTAACTGAAAACAAACAACCCACCAACACCAAACGAGCCCAGCACAAATTAGATCCTACCACAGTTATGGAAGAACTTGTCAATGTTAACCTTAAAGCAGTGCACAGATGTAGAGTTAACTACCCACTCAGGCAGACTATTCCACTCGTTAACAACTCTATGAGAAAAGCTGAACTTCCTAATGTCGAGCCTTGCAAAACACTTAACTAGCTTCTTACAATGGCCTCGAACCCGAGAATTACTTTGAACCCTTAAATAATTGCAAGATGACAAAGGATTCCTTTCATCATTCTTCTTGTGACATGTGATTTTTTTTTTCAAAAATAGACCTTGGTAGACAATCTGTACAAATGAACCAAGAATAATTACTTCTTTCGGCTCCACAAGGGATGATGGGATGGTGAGGAGGAGATGGAGGTCCATGGGACCCTATGAAAAGATCTTGGTGGGGATCGCGGATAATACCCCAGGCAGGATCCACGGGGTGAGCCCTCTACAGCTCTGGGATAACGAAATAATGGTAACACAAACATGGCTGCATGAACAACGAAAATTCCATACAATCACAATCACCTTCAAAGGATGAGTGAGCGAGAAGGTAGTAGCCTGATGATTACTCTAAATCGATACAGGTACCACTCTTGGTACCGCCTTCTATGGAGGTGAAAGATGTATCCCTAGTTTTAGAAAAAGAGTTTAATCTTGAATTATTCCGCAAACATTTCTGTCCTTGTAATGGCCATCAGATATGGATTTTCAGCTGTATCGAATGGAGCGCAAGCCAGCCGAACGTTTGCATTAAAAGTCATACTCCATGTCGGCAAAGGTTGCAGAGAGACTCTGCTTGACAAATTTGTGACAAATACAATTAAAATAATCACTCATTTTGAGAAAACATCTCACCATACCATACAGAAATCCGATACTAGCTTAAGATCATTTGAAATTTGGGACACCCTTCCCTTCCCCATGTCTAGGCCCGGTGCCACTGGTATTCGTCAGCGTCCTGAACATTAGCCTGCATTTCACTTTACAATGAGGGATACCGGTATCTAAGCACGGTATAGTCATCGACGCGTACCTCAAGTCAAGTTTTGATCGCAGGATATGACACTCCGCACGTTCGAAAGTTACTTCCAAACAATCACTTTTTTTAAGTTTCATGTTTTAGCAGGGAGATGCATTTTCCGAAGGGGAACCAAACTCAGGGCCTTTTTTAACGAATTTGTACTGGGGGGGGGGGGGGCTATTTCACAAAAGGGACCATCTGACACAAAGTTGCTAAGTGGAGCGCCACCATCAGTTGGCGCGTAGCGTATTGAATTTTTTTGGGATCGACAGACACCCGAGATCGCAGGAAATGGCACTTCCCGAGAATTTCGAGGCTCTATCGAACCATCCTAAAATTGAGATATTATGCTCTGCATGTTTTCATTCTGAGAAACAGCCTCAATGATTCCCAGCACATTTTTTGACTGGGCGAAGTACCCAAATCCTTTTCAGTTTCCTAAAGCCAGCCGTACACTACACGACTTTCCACATCGCAACTCAACTCGATCGTCGGATCTCCAACAGTCGTATAGTGTGCATGAGTTTATGACTGAGACTGGAAGTTTTAGGACCAGTTTTAAGTCGCGCCGACGTCAGTCGGGAAGAACGAACATGTTGGTTCTTCCCGACTGAAGTCGGCGCGACTTAAAACTGATCTTAAAGCTGCCAATCGCAGTCTTAAAATCTTGCACACCTCACTACTGTTGGTGACCCGACGATCGAGTTGGGTTGCGGTGTGCTAAGTCGTGTAGTGTACGGCTAGCTTAAGCCCATGCATTATAGACCTACTTATAATTGTTTGATTTAACTCGTGTACTGAACTTTTAGCAACTCGCATCGCGCAGCCGTGACACTGTGTCCAGGTCTGCAGTGCGCGCCGCAATATTGCTCATTGTTGATAATAACTAATCAGCACACTGGAAATGGAATATTTTCAAACTGCTGTCATTGCAGCATTGTATTGTATGGTCACAGTTCGTATCACTTGTAGCCGCCGTAGCGACCTAAAGAAAGAAGGGAAAAGGGTGGAAATAAGAGGGGGGAATAAAAGGTGGAAACTAGACAACGGCAGATTCTGCTGTTGGTGGCGATCAGCCGTCGCTGACCGGCTACTTTTTATTGCCCCTGCATTAGTTGGCATGTAACATACTCAGGATGATTGCTAGAAACAAAAACTGCATACCACACCCAGAGAGCTAGCCCTCCTCCTGTGGGGTTCAGATGGGCAACCGGATGGGGCCCATGTGAGTTACACCTCGTTTTGCCCTGCGTGCCCGGCTCTACCGGCCAGTCCACATTCAGACCATCTGATCCCAGCTGGGCTGAAGACTGGAGCTGGCCCAGTGAGCTCCACCTGGGCACGCAGGACAAAACGAGGTGTAACCAACATGGGCCCATCTGAACCCCACATGGGGTCCAGGTGAGCTTGCTGGCTGGGAAAGGATAGCTAGTTACATCTAAACATACTTTATTTTGGGATTTTGATAACATCGCACGTAGATACTAGCTACCTCCTCCTGCGACCCCCCCCCCCCACATTCCTTGCGAAGTAGTCTATCACTTGGCAGTGTCACTGCTCTCCTTGTAGGCCTGCTGGCTCACCTACTCATAGGAAGAACTATGTGAACTATATGAAGAATTGTGTTTTATATGTATGACAAAAAAAGGACCTACTGGGGGGGGGGGGGCAAATGGACTGAGTGGGTGGGCTGAGTAGGGGACTGGGTGGGCCACGGCCCACCCAGTATGTATGTTAAAAAAGGCCCTGACCAAACTCCCCGTCAGGAAGATGAACCTGAAGTCACGACGAGGGCTACTGGAGAAGGGTAGGAGGACTTTTCGGAGGGCAACAGTTACAGGAAGATAACAACGTTTATATATTATCGTTTCATGTCCTTGCATATTTTGCGCAATGGACGCGCTCGATATTGTTGTGCGCTGATTAAGCTTTTTGTCCACAAAATTTGATATGAAGAAATCCCTACTCTTAGAAGATAAGAGCAGATCAATTGTTAGGAAAGCTAGCTCCTATCAAGGATAATATACATGTAATGTATAGTATCCACCCCGTCCGTTTAAGGAAATGGTCAAACCCGACATGCCTACCGCATAGTATGGTAAGCCGTTTTACTTTTTATTCTTTATTTAATGATATCACTAAATAATTGCAGATATCATTAAATCATTTACTGATATCAAAAAAGCGATTTGAAGATATCAGTAAATCATTTAACGATATCAATAATTGTCACGAATTTGTGTTATCAAAAATTGAAATCTTGATATCAGTAAATCATTTCATGATATCAGTAAATCATTTACAGATATCTCAAAATGAATTGTCAAAATGAATTGAAGATATCTGTAAACATGGCGAACATATCAAAAATTCCAACACATTTAATGATATCAAGAATTCGATTTAACGATATGTAAATATCACTATTTCCTATTTACTGATATCAAGATTTGGAATTAATGATATGTACATATCACTAATTCGAATTCTTGATATCATTAAATATGGCGGACATATCACGAATTCGGCCTTATTTAATGATATCATGAATTCGAATTAACGATATGTACATATCACTAATTCTGATTTAATGATATCAAGAATTGGAATTAACGATATGTACATATCACTAATTCGAATTCTTGATATCATTAAATATGGCGGACATATCACGAATTCGGCCTTATTTAATGATATCATGAATTGGAATTAACGATATGTACATATCACTAATTCTGATTTAATGATATCATGAATTGGAATTAACGATATGTACATATCACTAATTCGAATTCTTGATATCATTAAATATGGCGGAAATATCACGAATTCGGCCTTATTTAATGATATCATGAATTCGAATTAAAGATATGTACATATCACTAATTCTGATTTAATGATATCAAGAATTGGAATTAACGATATGTACATATCACTAATTCGAATTCTTGATATCATTAAATATGGCGGACATATCACGAATTCGGCCTTATTTAATGATATCATGAATTCGAATTAACGATATGTACATATCACTAATTCTGATTTAATGATATCATGAATTCGAATTAACGATATGTACATATCACTAATTCTGATTTAATGATATCAAGAATTGGAATTAACGATATGTACATATCACTAATTCGAATTCTTGATATCATTAAATATGGCGGACATATCACGAATTCGGCCTTATTTAATGATATCATGAATTGGAATTAACGATATGTACATATCACTAATTCTGATTTAATGATATCATGAATTGGAATTAACGATATGTACATATCACTAATTCGAATTCTTGATATCATTAAATAAGGCTGAATTCTTGATATGTGCGTCATATTTACCGATATCTGGAATCCATTTACTGATATCTGTGAATGAATTTTTGATATCATAAACAGAATTAATGATATCTGAAAGACTGACCCCATTTTAAGATATCAGTAATTCTTTCTCTGATATCAGAAATTCGATTTCGTGATATCATTAAAAGATTTCATGATATCAGCAATTGGAAAACACCAATTGCAGATATCTTTAAATAATTACAGATACCATAAAAGAATTAAAGATATCAGTAAATGATTTAATGATATCTACAATAATTTATTGATATCATTAAATAAAGAATAAAAAATAAAACGGCTTGCCATACTACCGTACCATTGGACGAATTTTCCTGCCCTTTATACAAAAAGCTGTGTATGTGGCTAGGTTATTTGTAGTAATAGAGGGAGTACTTGTACTATTCATTCATGTTGTTAATGTGGAAGAAAAATAGACTGAGCAGCACGAGAAGCTGAGAAGGAAGCGAGCAGAAAGTTTCTAGTTCCTATATTGACTGCACTACCCTCTTTGAAGGAAATATGGGGACATTGTTAGGCGACTGACCCCCTTGGGCAACACATTGTCGTATCCTGCTTGACTTTGGCTCCTCGACGACCTTGGCTCACCCTGACATGACTTCCGCCCACCATGGTTTGTAGTCAAGCACACTCCGAATCCTAACCCAATTCCAAACTGCCTAGCCTGTTAAGAAAGTTTTTTAAATGTACATGGCAGATTTGCCATTTACGTGAAACTGTCGCCAATGTAAGAGAAAATTTATCCTAGTCTGTATCATACGTGGGTCGTCAGTATGTTAAAAAATTAAAGGCCATCATACATTGCAGAAAACGCATTCTCTAACACTACTTTTCTTACTCCTCCTCGTCAACCATGCGTAGGTCGCCAGTGCTGGAAAAAGTACCATATAGACTATAACGTACTAGAGCTATATAGATTGCCAGAAATTGCACTTTAACCCTAATCTTCCACTATGCGTGAGGCACCATCATCATGTAAAAGGGACCGAAACCGAAATCAGGGCTCATGGGGCGATTGCCTTCACCCCCAAGAAGATATAACCATGCATGACAGTCGTATTTCAGATCTTTGCATTAATCTAACAGAACCAGGTCAGTAATTACAATTAGAAGAGTTGACAGGGTCGTAGCCAAGGCAAATCTCTAAGGGGAAGGGGATGGGTGCGTGAGTTCATCTGCCCCCTGTACCCCTCCTGTTGATGCCCGTGCCTGGTTAACTCCAAAATAATTACAACAAAAATGACCTAATACTCACTCATTAATGGTAAATTAGAGCTTCACAGGAAGAAGAGAAAACTTGGCCAACACCGTCCTCTGCTGTCCCGTTGTAAGGTGGAATTGGAGTAGCCTGCGGGGCTGCCGTCAATCCGATTTTTCGAAGCGATGAACTGAATTCAAAACCTCGTCCGCCCTGCGGGCTATATCCTAGATTTCTATGCCTTATCTCCGGCGCTAAATAACATCCTTTACGGGAGCAATGAACCAATCGATCCTTCCACCAGGAGTTTCGGCTAGCAACTCGCGGTTGCGTTGCTTCTTATCAGAAAGTCCTGCGGGCTATCTCCAACTGTAGGCGAAAACTTGATAATACTCCCAAATGGATTTTCGACTCCGAGGGGAAAGGAGGCTGCGAGAAACTCCCAACTTCGTAAGTTTCCAGTGCGAGAAACAGTAATACATACTGTACTTGCAAAGTACGTTTACTCCTTTACTTGGACACGCTCAGTATTCACAATGCATACCACGAGCATGACCACTGCCTCCTCACTGCCTTAATTCATTCAAAAGTAGACAAACGTTAACAATACAATGGCAACGTGACAATACCCACCAAAAAAAAGTAGACAAACGTTAACAATACAATGGCAACGTGACAATACCCACCAAAATTCTTAAAGGCTGTCTAAGCTCACCCCAGACAGTAAAAATTTTCCCTACTAAATTAACTTCTATCCCCACCTCCATTTTGTCTCCTGTCTAGCATACCTCTAAGACAGAGCCACAATAGCCTGCACTGGGTTTATATCGCAAGCAATATTATCAAGCATAGAGTATGTGAGCTTCATTACAAACACAAAAGACTGTACAAGTCATTGTTTATATCGCAAGCAATATTATCAAGCATAGAGTATGTGAGCTCCTTTAGAAACACAAAAGACTGTACAAGTCATTGTTTATATCGCAAGCAATATTATCAAGCATAGAGTATGTGAGCTTCATTACAAACACAAAAGACTGTACAAGTCATTGTTTATATCGCAAGCAATATTATCAAGCATAGAGTATGTGAGCTTAATTAGAAACACAAAAGACTGTACAAGTCATTGTTTATATCGCAAGCAATATTATCAAGCATAGAGTATGTGAGCTCCTTTAGAAACACAAAAGACTGTACAAGTCATTGTTTATATCGCAAGCAATATTATCAAGCATAGAGTATGTGAGCTTAATTAGAAACACAAAAGACTGTACAAGTCATTGTTTATATCGCAAGCAATATTATCAAGCATAGAGTGTGTGAGCTTAATTAGAAACACAAAAGACTGTACAAGTCATTGTTTATATCGCAAGCAATATTATCAAGCATAGAGTATGTGAGCTTAATTAGAAACACAAAAGACTGTACAAGTCATTGTTTATATCGCAAGCAATATTATCAAGCATAGAGTATGTGAGCTTCATTACAAACACAAAAGACTGTACAAGTCATTGTTGACCATCAAGAATGAAACTGTATTGTTTGAATGAATGTAAACCAAAGTGCACTTATCAACTTTATTTAGAACTCTGGGGATGTTCCTAAATATGTTTGGGCAGAGAGTTGCTAGCAACTCCTATGGTTTGGGGATGACATGTTCCCTTTAACCGAAATGGGGCACCGGACAGCAGCTAGTATGGAAGTAGGCACTAGAACATGCGCGCTTACTTCCCACGGCGGAGGGGGGGGGGAGGGGATTGACGTTTGATTAATTTTCGTCCATCCACAAGTACCTCGTCAATTATAGTATCCTAAGAAATATTCATTTTGACATTCAAGTTAAAGTACCATTTTATAATCAATTGGTGTTAATGTTAGTTGGATGTAAAATAGCATAATTGGAAAGTGTTGGTTGAGAAATTTAGCATTGGAGGTGATTTAGAGTTTACGAGATTCTATGAATGAAAGCAAAGATTTCCACTATCTTTTCCGCTGCAAGGGGGTAGATGTACAGTCTTGCAGTTTGTCCTCTTCATTCTCAAAATCTAAGCTGTCATGCTACAATAATTTGTGAACACCACGACGGATCACCACATTAGCTTTTATTTGGTTGGTAGTATGTCATGACTGTTAAGTTCTAATAGGAAGGCCCGTAGCAGGGGGTAGACAGGGGTAGAAGCCCCATGGGAAAAATGTCGCCCCTAGAACACCAAACATTACCATTACCTTAGGACATTTAATATATCTCGCCCCCTTTAAAAATTTTCGCCCCCTGAAAGCTATCTTGCCCCCCCCCCCCGAAGCTGGCTCGCCCCCTTCGGTACCTTGTCTGGTTGCGGGCCTGTTTACAGTGTACCGAGGAACGGAGCCATTTTGTGCATAAATCAATACAAGAATTATTTGTGGTATACCAACTTTAATAAGATAGTAGGCATATATAATATAGCTCAATTTTTCTCTCTGGTATTTTCTCTGAACCTTTCCTGCTTTGATAAGGGCTATGCTCTATCTAGGATTGGTATAAAAATTCAAGATCGAATGTACTACTATTTACCTTTCGACCTACGCATTCTAACTTCGATCTACCAACCTCGACCTACTGATTTTTCATCCCGCTTGGGACTACCATGGTAACATCAGGTGGCAAAGAAATGCAACTGAACAACAAAGAAGTAGAAATAGAGAAGAAACACATTGAAGAAAGGCACGAACAAACCGGTCGCACAGAACGAACACGGTGTAAAAAAGCGAAAGAAGGCTGAAAAAAAAACTGGTAAAAAGTGATGAAAAGGGGAATAGGTTAAAAAGGTCCATTCTAATGTTAAGACCGAATGATAGTATATATACTATCATTCTTTGAGAAGCGTCAGTATCCCACCAAAATCCTTACCGGTGCTCTACATAGAATCCAAGGAATCAACAGAGCGGAGGCTTTGAGTAAGAAGTCTAACACATCTACTAATCAACGCATTCCTTTGGTAATTTCCCATCACCCATCGGTACGCCCCATCATTCGTGCCATTTACAGGAATATAGAGACTCTTCGAAAAGACCCTTCAACCCGTGACCTTTTCCCCGAACCCCCCATTACGGCATTCAGAGTTGAAAAGAACATTTCCAAGCACTTAGTTCGGGCTTCCCATCCACAACAACCAACTGACAACACCCCAGGTACATTTCCCTGTGGTCGTAGCAGGTGCAACACATGCCCAGTGGTTGGCAAGAACACACTCATTAATATTTTGGGTTCTAACGGCAACAGATTTAGTGTGAACCAACACTTTACCTGCACTTCCACAAACTTGGTTTACATTTTAGTTTGTGGACGTTGCAATTGCCTGTATGCGGGAGAGACCAAACGTCGCCTGGCTGACCGAATCACTGAACACCTCAGGTCCATCAAACAAAACCTTCAAGGTTATCCGGTCGCCACACATTTCAACCCCCCATCACCGTGCTCAATTAAAGACTTGGCCGTTACCGCAGCCTTAATGTGCAGAGGTTCTGACCGTGATCGTCAGACCGCCGAAAATCGGCTTATCATGAAACTCGGGACCCTCTCCCCACACGGTCTTAACATTAGAATGGACCTTTTTAAACCTGTTCCCCTTTTCATCACTTTTTACCAGTTTTTTTTTTCAGCCTTCTCTCGCTTTTTTACACCGTGTTCGTTCTGTGCGACCGGTTTGTTCGTGCCTTTCTTCAATGTGTTTCTTCTCTATTTCTACTTCTTTGTTGTTCAGTTGCATTTCTTTGCCACCTGATGAAGAGTCTATACTCGAAACGTCGTGGAATTTTCCGCAAACTTTTAGCACTTTTTACAACCTTTATCGACCTATATATATATATATATATATATATATATATATATATATATATATATATATATATATATATACATATACATATATATAGCAACCGCTTTTGAAAATACACGTATTATCCAGAAGAGGACCGCAGTCACCCAGGGAGCTGGTGTCTTCCAGCTCCCTGAGTCACCACACGTTCCCTGTGCGATTTGTGTGGTTTTCATTCTTGCTAAAATTGTCCATATTAGGCTAGTTAGCCTATATATTTGCGTGACATAAGTTTTTCCCCATTTCCGAGAAGTTTGGTTTTATCCCAAGCGGGAGAATCTCCCGGACTACTGAGTGGGCCAGTGATTCTGAAATCCACAAGGAAGTGGTAGCGGAACTGAAAACATTGGATTATTCTTTGTACAGCCAAGTGGACGCTCAATTTTTAATGGAGTGCCACACTATAGTCTACACGAAAATGCCCAATGTACTTGGCTTGGCCAAGGGGCCTGTGCACCTGTTGATTTAACAAAGAGTACTCAAACTATTAAGGGGGTCCAGGCTAGAGCATGGGGCTTTTGACGAACTTAGGGAACGAGGAAGGCTAACCTTGAGAGGAAGCCATACCACAGGTAATAAAAAATCACTATATAATGAGAATTTCTTTACATGTAGCATCATTTTACATTCAAGCCACCTTAAATACCCGGGCCAACAGGCCCGTAGATAAACAAGGTACTGAAGGGGGCAATGATTGACAGCTTCCAACGGTGGAAAAAATGTTTTACGGGGAGAGATATACCAACCAGAATGCAAAAATGCATTGAGGTTTCGATGGTTTATGTTCTATTCCAAATAATGCCATGATGTCCCATACCTTTCAGTCACTGATCAAATGCTATCTTAACATGTTGGAAAAATACAGTTTTGTGTTCCTATTTAATCTTAGGAATTCTTGGGAAATTTGCATTTTGACCTCTGGTGACCCCAAATGACCTTTCACCTCCACCAAAAACAACAGGGTTCATCTTCTTACCGTAATGCATCTACATACTAAGTATGAAATCTATCAAAGCATCCTGCCTTGAGATATCGTGTTAACAAGGCTTTCAGTGTTTGACCCACAGTGACCCCAAAAGACCTTTGACCTCCAGCAAAAATAATAGGATACATCTTCTTACCATAATGCATCCACATACTAAGTATGAAATCTATCCAAGCTTCCTATCTGGAGATATTGTGTTAAAGAGATTTTAAGAGTTTGACCCCCAGTGACCCCAAATGACCTTTGACCTCCACCAAAAATAATAGGATTCTTCCTATTAATATAAGGCATCTACATACTATGTATGAAATTTATCCAAGCTTCCTAACTTGAGATACCGTGTTAACAAGGTTATCAGCGTTTGACCCCCGGTAACCCCAAATGACCTTTGACCTCCGTCAAAAACGATAGGGTTCTTCCTCTTACTATAAGGCATCTACATACAAAGTATGAAATTTATCCAAGCTTCCTACCTCGAGATATCGTGTTAACAAGGTTTTCAGCGTTTGATCCCCGGTGACCCCAGATGACCTTTGACCTCCATCAAAAATGATAGGTTGCTTCCTCTTACCATAACGCATCTACATACAAAGTATGAAATTTATCCAAGCTTCCTACCTCGAGATATCGTGTTAACAAGGTTTTCAGAGTTTGACCCCCGGTGATCCCAGGTGACCTTTGACCCCCACCAAAAATAATAGGGTTCTTCCTCTCAATATGGGGCATCTATGTACCAAGTTTGAGAACTGTCAGAGTTTCCCTTCTTGAGATATCGTGTTAACAAGGTTTTCTGGGTTTGACCCCCGTTGACTCCAGATGACCTTTGACCTCCATCAAAAATGATAGGTTTCTTCCTCTTACCATAACGCATCTTCATACAAAGTATGAAATTCATCCAAGCTTCCTACCGCGAGATATTGTGTTAACAAGGTTTTCAGAGTTTGACCCCCGGTGACCCCAGGTGACCTTTGACCCCACCAAAAACAATAGGGTTCTTCCTCTCAATATGGGGCATCTATGTACCAAGTTTGAGAACTGTTCCAGTTTTCGTTCTTGAGATATCGTGTTAACGAGCAAAGTGTCACAAACACACATACATACACACACATACACACATACATACACACACACGCCATCATGAATGCATAGGTTTCTCTTACCATCGAAACCAAAAATGCATTAAGGCATTGATAATTTTTACTATACTAGGGAGAGAAATTTTTCCAGGGGTCGGCCACCAGCCTCCCCCCACTTGGCCACGGGTTTGCATGCCGGTATACCATAATATCAGAACATCAAACTCCCTTTCCTTACACCCAGCTAAAGGAAAAGATAAACTCAACAATTATGGTATGGTATGGTATGTATTTATTCAGCCAATGACAAAGGTGTCGTTGGAAATCATGTGACCACACAAGCTCAATAAAAGTGCAAAACGGTAAAACAGTAAATGATCAAAAAAAAATTAAACATGTTAAAAATCATGAGAGCAAAAAGTAATAAAATCTAAAACACATACAAGAGTAGAACTTTAAAAAGTTAGCTGCAGTAAGTCAAACATCGGAAAACATATAAATCCTAAGAACAACAAATCTTAAAATCCTGAAACCGTTTATCTGGTTTGGTGCAAATTGAAAATCTTTGTCACAGAAGGGTAAAGACTTTCGGTAAATCTTTTACATCCCTTAAAATTTTGGAGCCTGTTTCCTGACGGAAGGTACAGGGCCGTAGCGAGCGGGGGGTGTGGGGGTGTCACACCCCTCCAAAATTTGTTCGCTCGTCGGCAAATTTGCGGTCTGTCGGCAAAAAGAGGAGAGGGAAAGGAAAAGAAGAGAAAAAGAGGAGAGGAGGGAAAGAAGAGAAGAGAAGAAGGGAAAAGAAAGGGAAAGGAAGGGAGTGAAAGGGAAGACGGAGAATGAAAAGAAAAAAGAGAAAGAGAGAACGGGCCACTCTGTTATCGGCTGTTTCGATTTTCGGCTATTTCGATTTTCGGCTCTTCATCTAATTGGCCCATTCAAGTTGAAGGCCCGTCGGCAAATTGATTATGCATGTGACGGCCGTATCATCGGTCGTCGGTGTAATTGGACGAGTGACTGAGTCCGTCGGCAACTCGGGAAAAGAAAGGGACTTAACGGCTTCAGTATAGGTGCACTATTTCGGGTCATATGACATTCTTGAAAAACCACTTTCTGCACATTATTCCTCACTTTTATCATCACCATGGGGAGCAGCACCCGGTTACCCATGGAGAGGGTATCCTTAGCCCGTCTTTTAAACCCTGACCTTGACTTAAAACACGTTTTGCAAACTTTTGAGGATCCGGTCTACCCACAAACATCCTGGGAAAAATAATGCGTGCCGCGCATGCCATCCCTTCACTGCAATCTCAGGCTTTAACTTTTGAATACCGAAATGAAACAGATACAGAACCCATCTTCAGATTCTGGCGTTCAAATCATATTTTGAACGCTTGTGTTAAGATTCTGAACAGTTTCTCTCCCTTTTTGAACGCCGGACGCCTATCCACTTATCGTAGCGTCTAGTGTTCAAATGCTGAACACATAGTGTTCCAATTCTGAACGACAGGTTCAGCTCCTGAAGTATAGTGGCATGACAGGAGGAAAAGCCTAACACATTAGAATTAACCGGAATCTTTGCATTGGATAGGGCATTATGAACCAAAATATACCAGTCCTGCATGAGACTTAATTTTTTACCGAAAGATTAAGCTAGAACCTCAGAGCTTCCGGGGGCGAAGCCCCACGGACTCCCACCAGGGGCCCTTAAGCCGGCCCAGTGTTTTAGCCAGTCCCTATTTGTGCGACAATGTCGCATAAACGGCGACAAATGTCGCACAAAAAAATCTGACACGCAAATTCTACCCGGGTGTAAATTTTGAGGTTCCTCATTAGGGCAGAAATCCACTCAAATATTGCACCATTTGCAATCTAGGCACCTTTCAGATTCCAAAAATTTCCAAAGGGGAGGGGGAAAGATCAGTAAATGTAGCATTGAGAAAACGTCCAGGCTAAAACACTGGCGGGCCTCTTGATCCCAACCGCTTAAAACTATAGCGGCCTGACGAGAGGGATAGCCTAATACATTAAAATTATTGGAAATCTTTGCATTTGATGATGCATTATGAACCAAAATATATCCATCCTGAGACTTAATTTTTCACCCAGAGATATACTTAAAACTCAGAGCTTCCGGGGGCTTCGCCCTCCGGAATCCACTAGGGGTCCTTAGGCGGGCCCAGTGTTTTAGCCAGCCCTATTTGTGCGACAAATGTCGCACTAAAAAGATCTGACAAGCAAATTCTACCCGGGTGTAAATTTTGAGGTTCCTCATTAGGGCAGAAATCCACTCAAATATTTCACCATTTACGATCTAGGCACCTTACAAATTCCAAAACTCCCCCCACCCCTTAGACCCCTCCCCCAGGCCACAGATCAGTGAATGTCGCATTGAGAAACATCCAGGCAAAAACACTGGCGGGCCTCTGGATCCCAACCGCTTAAACCTATAGCGGCCTGACGAGAGGAATAGCCTAATACATTAAAATTAGTGGGAATCTAGTTTGTATTTGACGATGCATTAAAGGTCAAAAGCAGTCGCCTCAAACTTATTTTGAAACAATAGCTAAATGTCACAAATTTTTCTTATTTCTCTTCCAAGTATCTTTCATAATATTTTAGGACATATATATTGCATATCCAAGGTAAACCAAGCACTTGCTTTTTGTAAATTTTACAATTGAGTGAGAAAAATACAGTCACATGATTCTCAAGAGCCATTGAGGAAATAGGATAGTCTACTATACAATTCTTTATTGGGGTGACTGCATTGTCCCTTTAAGAACCAAAATATATCCATCCTTAGACTTAATTTTTCACCCAGAGATATACTCAAACCTCAGAGATTCCGGGGGCTGCGCCCACTGGACCCCACCAGGGGTCCTTAGGCGGGGCCCTGGACCCCACCCGCTAAGCTCGTTTTCGCACTACGCTTTACTAGATCCGTAGGCAAAACATAATCTCCACACCTCCCCCCCCCCCCCCAAAGATAGCACCTTCTCTACGCCCCTGAAGGTACTTAAAATAACCTCTAGCTGGTGAGAATTGTCATTCAGGATACTTTCGATTCGTTTAAGTGCCCGTTGCTGCATGGTACAATGTGTGTAGTGATGGCAGTTTTGTACCAATTATGCCCTCGGCGCTTCTTATCACAGTTTCTAATTTCCTGAGATCCTTCTGACTTACATGACCAAACCAGACTAAGATGTTGGTGGTTAAAATACTCTCAATAATACCTCGATAAAAAGGAACCAAAATATTTCTACTCATACCAAAAGATTTTAGAGAACGTAAAAAGTACAGTCTATGACGGGCTTTTTGGTTTCCCGAAAGGGAAATCTTAGGAGCCGCTTTAGCCAACCTTGCAAAGACTTGAGAGGGACCGCGGATTGTAACGTCGGAAATGACTACCGTACCACACGGATTACAATGTACACAACTGCTGCCAGTACTGATGAGTGAGTCAGCTCTGTTCCATACATCGTTTCCTGTGATAAAAGCCAACGACCTAGTTGTACTATAACCTTCACAGCAGGTACAGAATATACCTTTTTGGGTTGGACGTAGACATTCTAAGAGTGAGGCCAGTGTAAGTGCAAAGTATACACGTCCGTCGAGCAGGCAAATTGTCGCTCACCGACTGCTTCGATTTCATATCTGCAGGCAGTTATTACGTAATATCATCGAGTGAACACTGCTTTTTAGTGCAAATAAATACCTTCTGTCAAGTGTATCATGCTTCTACATCATTTTTTTTTGTCAAATGTCGTACAGCATAGCTTGAAGGAGAACTCCTTGGATTATTTGCATGAAGAAGTGTCACAGGTGAAAATGGTTGCCTACATAGAAAACTTGTGGCAGTAGATCTGAGAAGAAAATAGAGGGAACGACACACCCGATCGATGCCCCGGCCCTTAGATCCTTACCACCTATGACCTACTTACTTATACGCCTAAATGTGTAGGCCAGAAACAAGAATCAAAATTGTCAAAAGAGCAACATGGCAGCTAAATATATGTATAGATTTTGTTACCACAGAATTTCTGATAAGTTTTGAACAGTACGCCATTTCGGCAAACACCTCATACTGTAGTTTTGATTTCACTATCTCTTCGGTATTGGTACTCCATAGTAGGTTGTCCATGATGGAAGTACCTAGTAGTTTAAACACGTTTACCTGTTCTACACAAACTCCATTTATTATGAGTGGTTCCTTTGTCTTTTTATTCTTCCTGAAGTCCACAATTAATACTTTAGTATTGTTGTCATTGAGTATTAAATTATTATCTGTGCACCATTAAACATGTAAAGAGTTTAGCACGTCATTAGGGTCCTATGTGAAAGACAAATTAGTGTTTGTCTCCAAGTATAATTCCAGGGGCGTAACTCATACGCTGGATGGGGCAACCTCCCTGGGCTAAGGCACCCAGCAGCCTGGATACACTTCGACAGGATAATTCTTTGCTTGCATGGCTGCAGTCCTAATGGCTGCACCATGCACACGCTTGGTCATGGGCATTCCAATCCACTTTCGCCAATGGGCTCCCTGAACCAAAGTTACACCACCGAGTTATTCTAAATATCTGTTCTAAGACACCTCAGCTTAAAGTGTTACTAAAGTCTAATATTTAAAACATATACATGTTACAATGCTTGCAAAATAATGAATCCAAATGGTCAAACTGCCATCTTTGCAGGACATTCCTGAGCTGAGATATAAAATGTTGAAGCTTATTCACTCAATTTAAAATGGTAGTTTGCGCAATAATTTATGCTGTCGTTGTTGTACTACTCAAATTACCGTAATTGTGTTTCTTTTTTCTTTCGAAAGGCACTACACCATGTGCTAAAATGTGATCACTGTCTTAAGTGTAATAGGGTGAATTGACTATGTAGACCCTCTTCGTACAACATATTATGCAAGGAAGCAGTACATTTTTCAAGGTCATATGAACATTTTAATTTCAAAAGGAAACAAAAGCAGGTAATGTCAGTTGTCCAAGGAAGACATCACAAATTATGGCGCAATTGACTATTTCAACTTAAGAGAATACATTTTAACATTTCATATCTTAGCAACGGAATAAGCTATGAAAACGGGAGATGGGTGAATGAAAGCTATTTTCCAATTTCTAAAATATAGGCCTTTATACTTGTATTTCTACACTTAAGGTATACACTTCAAAGATTGATTAAGTTTGTCTAGAGATATCTCTGAAAAGTAACAGAGAATAATGCCAAGTGAAGGGTCGAGAGATTACTCCAGAGATCTTTATAATGAAATACTCTTTGTCCCTGAAATGTAATACTGTTGCAATGTTTGAAAATCTTTCCACATAGTTGTAGCATAAAACTGTACCAAATGTTGGGTATGTCAAAAAAAAAAATCATGCAGAGGTGTCAACATTACATAGTAATATAATATACTAAGTATAATCAGTGTACTGCAATGACATTACGGATTTCCCATCAGGAACTGCACCTCTAAAACATGGCATTCTTTGGAAATAAGACTCTTCCAAACGCTATATTCTGTTGATATAATGCCTTTACCTCCTAACATCTTTCTTTTTGAAGAATGAAATTTAGTCTCCAAGAAACGTTTTCAACCTGTGTGAACAGTTTTTCAGTCTAACCGTGGGGTAGCCTACTATTTAGACGATAGTAAAACTGAAAATTATAATTTATACTTATCTTATTAGATCTACCTTAGTGTGAGAAGGCTTTTACTAGAACTTGCGGTAACTCCGATCTTTTTGATTCCTTGCTGAAAGCAAAAGGAATCTATGCAATTACGTGGGAGATTGTGTTTGTAGGCATGTATGTTTGTGATTTTAACTTGTAAACACGATATCTCAAGATAGCAATGATGAATAATTTTCATACGTGAGATATAAAATTATCATATTAAGAGTAAGATCCCTATTGTTTTTGGTAGAGGTAAAAGGTCATGTGAGGTCACCAGATGCCAAAAACCGAAAGCCTTGTAAACACGATATCTCTAGGAAGGAAGCATGGATGTTTTTCATATTTAGCATGTGGATGCGTTATAGTCAAAAGATGAACCCTATTGATTTTGGTAAAGGTCAAAAGTTATCTGAGGTCACTTGAAGTGAAAATACGAAATTCTTAAAAACTGCTTGTAAACACGATATCTCAAGATAGCTATGATGGACAATCTTCATACTGGTATATAACTTTATGATATTGAAAAAGAGAACCCTATTGTTTTCAGTGAAGGTCAGAGGTCATCTGAGGTCATCAGAGGTCAAAAACCGAAACCTTGAATAAACACGATATTTCAAGACAGGGATGATTGATCCTTTCATACTTGGTATAAAGATATGTTACTTTAAGAGAGAGGGAACCATATGGATTTGCTGGAGGTTAAAGGTCGTACTGGGTAATCAGAGGTGAAACTACGAAAACCTCGTAAACTAAATAGACAGTAAGCGGTACCTCTCAATTGCGTCCGTCCTTTCGTGGCTAACGAAAAGTTAGGCCTGAATTTTCTACCATTCCAAAGATAAAGTTATAGAGAACAACATTTATTTTTTCACAAGCATAACTGTTACAGTAATAATACTAGTTCAAATTACCCAATTATGAGCACGTGAAAAGGACGCTGTGACTATAGAATCATTAGAAATACCCTAAGCTAAATGAGTTCAATGATGGCGTAGCGGATAAGAGCTCGGTTTCTCACGCAGACGGTCCGGGTTACGAATTCTCCTTAAGACAATTTTTTTTTCATTTTTTGTGACTCCCATTTTTCGTGGGGTTCAAAGGTCATATGAGGTCAGCAGAAGTCGATTAAGTCGTGAAAACATCGTAAAAATGATACAGTCAAGAAGTACAAATGCTCGGGATGAACTCATTGCAACAAATCCCCTCTCGGTAAGGAATCACTAAGCCTTTGGGCTTTCTGGTTTCTAATACGGATTTCGGAACCTAGATAATCTCATCCACACCCATTGCTACCCTAAAATTACTTACATGGAGCAAGAAGGTAAACCTAATAAATACCTCCTTGCGGAGCAGGTAATTTAAGGCAGATTTGTGGAAATATATTTAGATGTGTGAGAAAGGTTACCAATTTTTCCTCTCACGCGTTTTCGGGCTTGAGTCGCTGACAGGCAAGAATCAGAAACGATATGGGCGACTATCGGGAACAAATCGGGTAAGAATCGAAAGCAAAATGCGGACAAGAGTCACTGTAGTAAAATCTTTCTAGTAATTGTTTCAGATTTAAATTGAATTTCATTTCCTGTCCTGACAGTCCCGGTATGCCCTAAGTTTTCAAAACCTTTTAGGAAAGTTTGGAGACCCCTGAAACTGAGGGTCAGTCTTTCCCCTGCCCTCATACCGACTACGCCTATGTGTTTGGAGGGGGAATTCTTTTTTATCAACAAATGTGAAATGTACATTAAAAGTAGCCGGTTAATTGTGATACATCACATTGTCGATTCACTAAAACGTAAATTGTAAAGTTACCCTTGTTATTCTCACAAAAGTTTGAAAGTTTTAGCATGTTGGTTCCTTTCTAAATGTACTCAAAATAATACCTTTTCTCCCAATTAATTTTACTTCCGCCCCATTGTGTGGCCTCCTGGAACAGCTTCATCTCATGTCGCTTCAGCCCCTCGAAGAATGCCACGAACTCCTGTCCTAATGCTGTCACCATTACCTGATCAGAAAGCAGAGCATTTAAAGCGTCTTCTGTTTTTGTTGGGAGAAGTTCCGTTCCAGGAGGGATATTTTTCTCGTCTTGAGCACTTTTGTCGAAAGGTACATATTTCGGCAGCGGTAGTTGTCTCTCGATGCCATCTATTCCAGCGGCAATCATGGCGGCTAAACTGATGTAAGGGTTTCCGGCACTCGAACCAATCCTGTCTTCTACATGACTACCATGGTGTCCTCTCTCCTTCCAGCGAATCGCACATGACCGGTTGTCAACTCCCCACGTAGCATTAATGGGAGCAAATACACCTGGTTCAAACCGGTGGCGACAATTTAAAGTGGGAGCTTGAAGGAGGGAAAGAGCTGGGGCGTGCGCCAGGAGTCCGGCTATCCAGTGTTCCCCAATGTCTGACAACCCGTAAGGTCGTGATGGGTCACTGAATTTGGGAGTCTTACCATCTACTGACCAAAGGGAGTGGTTCAGATGTGCCCCAGCCCCGTCTTGTCCTTCATCTGGTTTTGTCATAAAGCTAGCGACGTAGTTATCCTGTATTGCCATTTCTTTAACCCCGGTACGAAAAGTGGCCGCGTTATCGGCAGATTTGATACCGAATGCCGGTGAAATGGGCATCTCAACATGTCCGAAGGCGTGTTCAGAGTGTACACACTCAACATCAATCCCTGCTCCGTAAAGATTTTCTGTGATCCTATCGAAAAATTCCTGGTGTTTAGCTAGTCGTAAAGTGGCTAAACTGTTATGATGGTCGGTGATGGGTTTTCTTGTTGCTGCATGAAGTACCCAAAATTCGTATTCAAAGGAATACAAAATGGACAGGTTTTTCTGTTTCAGAGCAGAGAGCTGCTTCAGAGCAAGGTTTCGAGGATCGACCGCAATTTCGACCCCGTTGCAAGCCGTTGATGGTGAGATCAAAACTCTAGCAGTATTCTTTACCCATGGCAACACAGTGAACGTGGTAAGATCAGGGTAGCACATCATATCAGACCAATTATTTTTCTGAATATTTTCATCTCCAATTACTTCGTCCACTGAGTCCATGCCGTATATACACGCTGGAAATAGAATGCCAGACTTTGCAAGGCTTTGAAAATGTCGGGCGGGGATGGTCTTGGAACGAGCAATGCCATGAAGATCACTGACTTCAAACCGAATGTGTTTTATTTCAGCTTCAGTGATCTTCCTGAGACAGTTCTCCAGCAGGTCTCGATTATTCTCTGTCATGGTCATTCACAGTATTTACAATCGGCTTGATACTTAATCAAATCTGTAGGAAAAGTGAAAGAACACAAACTTGAAAAGCGGTTATCGGTATTTAAGAAAGCATTGACAAGGTAAATATCCTTGAACTACTGGAAGAACTACTGGAAGGCCTCTTAGACTCGGGAGCTGAGACCCTTTAGATACACTGTAAGTCCTTAAAATTGTTTGAAGAAAAACTCCACACTGAAAATTAACGCAGGGCCGTGGCGCCAGCCAGCCCCGACTCAGACGGCGGCCTGTTGGTCGTTGTATTGCTATCTTCTGCTCTTGTCGGAGACCTAACCAAACGACTTGTTGCAGTTTTTGGAACACTTGTCATCGGCGTTGTTATTTATTAATTGTTGTCGTCGTGGTCTCTGTCGGCGTAACGTGTGGGGAATCATAATTGCAAGCGCCAATTTTTACATTTATTCAAGAGCTTACTTCACCTTAATTCTCGGATGTGTCTCAAATTATTTGGCAGAGAATGGCAAGCCTTCCCTCCTCGTGAGGAGCAGGAAGCTAGAAGAGACAGCTTTATGCATAGAGGATCGAATTGCCGGTTCTACCTTCTTGGCACTAAGTATGAATAGAGAGACAGAAAAACCACGAACCTCAAGGTAGGACCATGCATACTTTTCTTACTTGACAGGTGGAAACGCTCTAGTCAGCAACAACCCTAGTTTTGTTAGAGGTCAAAAGTTATGATAGGTCACCACGGGTCTTGTAAACACGATATCTCAAGAAAGGTAACACTGAAGGATCTCAGACATTGTATGTTGATAGCCCATATTGAGTACAAATACTTGACTGGTTTTGGTGGAAGTCTAGGTTTATTTTGGGTCACCAGATGTGGAAAAGTGAAACCTTGTAAACTAGATATCTCTTGAAGGAAACCTTGAAGGATCTTATACTTAGCATGTGGATGCCCCATGCTAAGTTTTACCAGCCTACTGTTTTGTTGGAGGTCAAACGTGATTTGAAGTCACCAAAGGTCAAATTGTGAAAAACTTCGTAAATAAGATATGTCACAAAGAGTGATTGTGAGGGCTCTCATACGTAATATCTCGAAGACCCATGTTGTTAACAAGAACCGTATTGCTCTTGGTAGTGATCAAATGTCATTTGTAGTCACCAAGGCCTAAATTGTGAAAACCTCGTAAAGACACCATTTCTCTAGAAAGGTCTAGGGTCTCGTACTTAGAAGATGCTCCACATAAGTTAGATACCCCTATAGTTTTTGGTGGAGGTATAGAAGGTCATTTAAGGTCACCAAAACTAAATCTGAAACCTTGCACACATGATATCTCCAGAAGGGAAGCTTTGATTAATCTGGCAGATCGGTCCCAGAGTGTGAACTGTTTGAAAGAACCTTAACTTTTTTGAGGTAAAAGGTCATTAGAGGTCACCAGGGCTTTAGCCAGCATGGTGAGATCAGGGAGTCCAAACAGTAAATTCTAGTGAAGTTTGTGTATTAAAATGTATTATACATATGGGACAAAGCAAAATTTTGGGATTCCAAATGACTCCTGGACTGCTCTCTGGCTTAAGCCTTGGAGGCCACTACCGTCACTAGATATCAAACTTACACGTGATATCTCGGAGGAAACGTTGACAGTTAATATTGCGATTGATGGTCACAAAAGGTAAGTCAACTGGATCTGAAACGTTCTACACCTAAGTGCATAACGGTAACTTCACAACGACATTGTGTCAATTTGAAACTTCAGTGCGACAAAGTTCCTCTTTTCGGCAAGGAATCACCAAGCCTTCTAACTTTCTGGTTTCACATGCATTAAATTTCAAAATAAAGTAGGGCCATCTGAACGGAGGGGATTATGGCTGCAGGCTCCCTCACCCCACAATTTTCAGTTTGACGATTTGATTATCTTAAAACGTCAACAATTTCCTTAAAAATGTCAAAACTCAAATAGTTGAAGAATTCAGCTTCCCAATCTTAGAAATCGTCCAACTGCATTGCTAAAAATGTTGGCATGCGGTCTGGAAGGTCTAGAAAGTACCATTCCGCTAATCTGGGACGCAATTTTGGCAAAAACTTTCTTGGTGGTCTACGTTAAGACGGTGGCACCCAATAAAGCGTACTAGTATAAGCGTTCCTCACCAGATGCCAGACTTGGACAGTGCCATGCAACATCCGAAAAATCACTACAGTAAGTACTGAGAATTTCTAAACACATGGTCAGTTCAAAGCGCTGCCAAATGTAGCAGCATTATGCACCTTAGCCACCTTACATTAACAAAGATTTCTCGAAGAGGAGGGTGCCATCCCTTTCCTTAGACGACATCCCTATCCCTCTCACCCAGCCACAATAGGAAAACATATCTAAATATAGAGTAGCCCATTTCTAATCTCATGATCAGTTTAATTTTTGTCACAGATAGCACCATTTCGTATAGTGTAACCTCTCCCCCACTAACCCCTCACAGGACGCCCCCTTGCATTGCACCCCTGTGGGGTAACAAAGAAGGTCCGCCCAGGTGCAAACTATTCGAGGTACGTCACTATACCACCCATGGATTTTGTCCAGGCTATGGCCTGGGAAGTGCAGTACTTTCAGTGTACTTTGAAGCTAGTCCATCTCCCAGAGGAGCAGCGAATTGAAGGGCACGACACTAGTTCTGTAGATGTTTCTGAGTGTCCCTTTTCATGTTAAGCCCCCTTTACTAAAGATGTAAATCCGCCTGTTACACAAAAGAACACGGGGATCTGGTGGCAAAAGTCCCCAAGAAAAAATGCCGATTTTAGGCCAAAACTGTCATTTTCTTCTTTTCCGGGCACTTCCACAATGACACTTCATTTTCATGGCAAACTTTATGGTCATGGTTGTTTGCCGATAAGCCTGGGCAAACTTTAGGGCAAATTCTTTCCTCCACGTTTGAAATGTCTTCACTCGCCTGAGAGAGACAGCGACAATCAAAATTGTTTGTTTGTTTGTTGGCAGGCTTAACAATTAATATTTCAGACTCATTCAAGAGCTGTCTAGAAAGTAATTAATGGATCCCTACGTTCTATTTTTACAAAGAAATAAATTTCATGTCCATTGTGGCCACAGGACCCGAATTACTAGATTAATTTTCATAGCTAAGTGGGGACAAAACTTTCACCCTCACTGGGGTGGCATACTTTAGCAAGTCAAATGATGTTGAGCATTACTGGAGTCACTATATAGACGCCAGTAACAGGCAATAAATAACTGGGCCTAAGCAATGTCGTCTTGCACGCAGGCTATGTACCAAGATTTGGGGTTACACTTCTTCCTTCTGACACCTCTATGCTCCTCTAGTACCAGTGGCGTAGCCAGGATGTTTTTGAGCAGGGGGAACTGGGTGGTCACGAACCTTTTCTGGGAGGGCACAATTTCTGTATTCTCTCCCCTCTACAGGACTAATATATGTAAAACTGTCGCGGTACTTTCCAAAATTTTCCGTAGGGGAAACCTGGGGTGGCACGGCCCCTCATGCCCCCCGTAGCTACGCCACTGTCTAGTACAGAACACGTGGCTGTAAGTGACGGATCCAGCATGACCCTAACATAACCCCTAATCTTAACACTCCTAACCGAAACGTCGGAACAAAGAGACGCCGGAACATGGAGCAGTCACCGTATTCCGCGATGCAAACTAAAAATGTGCACAGGACTCGTTCAGTGTAGGACTAAGTACATATGCCTAGGTCGCAACTTCTAGACTATAGGCCTAACCTAAGGCGGGGATTTGACAATATTTTATAACATTCATTGTTATTTCAGTTGTTGAATTCTTTGCACAAATGTTAAAAGTCCATTGTGTTTCATAAACAAAATATCAGTCACCTGAGTCTCAGTCCCTGTGGGCTCTAACCAGGGACTTCCGTCCAATACAACCAGCTGTGTGTGTAGCTGTATAGCAGGAGTACCCGATATGACTCATAGCTATATAAGTGTCAGAGGGGTACTGACATTTGAAGACAAAAATCATCACGAGACCAAACCATTGTTTTAAAAACATATAGCCTCTCCAAACTGTCGAACAAATAGCCTTCTTGGTAAAAGCCGTGGACATAGCCTAAATACGAGAGGCAAGGGTCGATGGCTGACCCCCAAATTAGACATGCAACCACTTTCACGCAGAACCGATGTTGTACAGCGTGCAACTAGTTTTGGACCGTGTGTACATTTGGTCTTTTCACTTACCAGCTTACCCTTACCAGAAGTAGGTAGTCTTCCCATGCCCTTGTTCAGTCCTACGACGTCCAGGCGCGGATCCAAGGTGGGGGGGGGGGCTTTCCCGGCCTCAGCCCTCCCCTTTTTCGCTACACCAGCAGTAACAATTATTAGCATAATGTTAATCTAGGAGAATATTCAAGGGGGCTTCCAGCTCCCCCCCCCCTTTCGAAATGTCTGGATCCGCGCAAGACGTCGAGGGGCAAGTGAAAGACCAGAAAGCACGCCCCTCAGTTGCCCTGGCTAGCCTTACTGCACGAATATATTAACATCCATCCTACTACCTACCAGTGTTGTAACGAGTCACCCTTAGGTCGAGTCAAAAGTCAAGTCAACGGTGTTCGAGTCGCAAGTCAAGTCAAGTCATTCGTCACTTTGCTCAAGTCAAGCACACTTTCAAGTCAAGTCAAGACAGAAGCCAAGCCAAGTCAGACATTTTGGTCGAGTCAACTCGAGTCAGTTGCGGTGTCTACAAGTAAACGCAAGTCACACTATCACATATTCACAGCAAATTTAAAGCTGGTATTTCTTCTTTGGTGTGACCTTGACACAAACTGTTTCCTTTCTGCCTCTTCTGAAGTGTACCTGTCACTGACTGCAATCTTTTTCTATGGTATGCTACTGATACATTGTTTTCACATAACTTTACATGCAATTTGCCAGGTGTACGCTGCACATACTAAGGTACCACACGTATCTTCCGCCTAGCACAGGAATGCAACTACTCAAGCCAACAATGTTAATGTATATCTGCTGGCTGTGGCTCAATCTCAGTTTCACTTTGCTACATAGGCCTAACGTTAGATGTCGTCGCCCTAGAGTCCACAGATGGCGAGGCCATGGCGTAACATACACTTTAATAGAACGAAGCAGTCAAGGAGCTAGCAGTGGCACTGTGCAACTCTCGGAAATAAACTTTTTCCGTCAATAAAGAATAAAATTGGCCACAACGACCGGGAGAGATTTGATGTCTGAAAAAAAGGGGGGCAAACTCTTGTGGACTGCCAAGTGGCGCCTAAGGCTGGGACCTTGGAGCAATAATTTTACAAATGTGAAATCCAGAACTCAGAGTAGGTGCGGGCGAAGCTCGCGGAAAAAAGTCGCATTTTTCAGACTTTTAGCGATATGAGTTATAAAAAGCTAAGAAAAGGATCCTCAAGGAAAGGGCTCTTGCATCCCCCCCCCCCTTCGCTAACCACCTGTCCCATATTACGGACCGAAAATGGCACATTCTCGAGCCTTACAACTTGCATCTAAACAATCTTCAAAAAGTTGATAAATTTACACAGATCGATGATGATAAAAATTTTGAAAATTTCTGGGGCAGTGGGGAGGAGGTACTTGACCTCCACTGCGTAGGGCCATGGGGAATTCAAGGGTTTCAATGATAATGGAAGAGTTTGTACGAAGCTATGACATGCGAGATGTTCTACAGGAAGTAACCCGGAATCCCAAAACAATATTTAAAACGGGTGCGCGTAAAGCGCCCTGAAGAAAACACGTTAAAATGTTAATTGTAGCCTATTCTTTAGTTTTAAATGCAGTATTGTTTATTACATTACACACTTAAAAAACCCTACTTTCCCCAAGTGCCTGTTCTTTCCATAGAGCAGGATATAGGGCCCTATATCCTGCTCTATGGTCCTTTCTTTCATGTTTCATTTTTGACGATGATCTGGGACAATCTCAACCTTTTTTATTAGTGTGAAAAATAAGGTAGTGTCGATTTTGAAGGTTATCGGGTTATAGAGTATAATTATTATAATTAAAAAAAAAATGAAATGTTTTACGGGTAGTTTTTACATGGAAATGGCCAAGGCCATCGTTGGTTAAATGCCATGCAGGGAAGTAATTTTCATTGGAGGCTGCATCTTGGGAAGTTGTGGCCGGCAAAACCTTTAACCGTGAGCGCCGAAAGGGCAAAGCCGGAGCCTGGAGACTCAGGGTCCTCCCCGAGTAATTTAAATTTGTCGGCTTTTGCGGCAATTGTGGACAATTCCTTGAACAAATTCTGCTTCCCCACCTGTAATTTGAAATGCTAAATATATGGGTTTCTTATCAGCTTATGAGAATCGCAAATTTAAGATAGTAACTGTAAGTAAATTTGCTGAGAATGGTGGTAGCTAGTGGGGAACGTGGACAGGAAGAGATGTAGCGAGGGTTTTGGAAATATTAATTTACTCCAACTGTCCTACAGGAAATAATAACACCAAAGTTTTCCTAAGCACAGCCCTACAGCAGTACTAATGCGACATCAATTTATATCAGGCTCATGCGAAGCACGCCGCAAAATTTATCGAGAATTGCGATTCGCTATAGATGGGTAACGTTTGGGATTTTTGTTTGCAAGGACCAGTTGGGTGCATTTAATGACGTACAGTACTTTCAGTGACTCTTATAACATAGCTTCAAGTCACAATTGTGTGACGTGTAGGAGACGCCCACGCTTTGAAAGAAATTTTACGGTACCAGACAAAATTTTCAATTGCATTAGTCAATTTACTCTGGGGGTGTACGTGGAGCCCGCAGCGAAAAATCTTCCTAGCATTTTTTTGGCATTTGATTTTAATGTTTTTCTTCATTTAGCATTGCAAAATTTAATCATAATAGGCTTTTGAAAATTCTTTTATAGCTTCTCTTGTTTCGATTCCTCTCGCTAATTTTTTGATTGTTTTTTATTTTTTTAAGCTCTGGAAAAAAGTGGGGGAGCAATTAAGTTCCCCCACTGCCCACACATGACACGGATTGGCGCTATATAACACTGCTTATATTATTACCAACGTGGGATGATCCCACCGTGGCGGGGAATCGTCGACGAGCGAGCTAGCTATGTTACTTAAATTGAAAAGAGGATCGATGGACATAGTCCATTTATGGACAGGGTGTTCGAAAATAGACACTGTTTAACAGTCCTTTCTGATGATCTCTTTTAGAGCCACACAAGACAAGTTTGAACAATGATGATCTCTTTTAGAGCCACACAAGATCTTCCATATCTTCACAAAATTGGTACTCAAGTGCCTCAGTAGTACACAGAAAAAAAATACACTGGTTGGTGAAAACGAAATATTGAATAAAGGAAACCCAAATATTGAAATTTATTCATTTTTAGTAAAAAAGATGGGTAAAAGGGCATTTTTGAGCAAAAAAAAAACAAAAGTTAACAAAAGTTAAGGTCGTTGGTATACACACTTTAAGAGAATCTGGTACTCAAATTTGTCCCCCGGCGCCAAACTTGCCAAAATTGCCGATTTTTGGCGAAAAGGGCCATATTCGACAGGTCACTACAACAAAACGGATCAATATTTTGGGGAAAACTTTCAGTATATTTTGAGAGACCTCTACTCCTAAAAAAGTTTTAGACCTCAAATCTTGGCGCAGCAGAGCCTTTCTTGAGCCAAATATGCCCACGGTATTTCCCGCCTGTCGTAAGAGGCGACTAAAGGGAAGGACTCTGCACTGTATTTAAACTTTGCTTGACGCTATATAACACATTTGTGTTGGTGTGTCGTTAAATTTCATCTAACTAACTACCAAATTCTCCACTCCACATTATCGGTAGATAATGGTAAGGAGAAATCGTATCTTGATTTCTCCTTTCCATGTTTACCGAAGAAAGGGGTGGGAAAACTGGCATGTCAGATTTCACACCACCGCGATGTCCTTGCATTGTTGCGATGTTCTTGCATTTTTTTTTTTGCTATATTTGGTAAAAGTTTGATAAGATGTAGAGTAGACATCAGGCAATCAGAAAAGTATGTGCTCCATTTTTTTCTTCATGTGCAAGGGGGGTAGCCAGCCAATTCAAAATGGCCGCCATTTTGACCATTTTGGCTGATTGGCTCAAGAAAGGCTCTGCTGCGCCAAGATTTGAGGTCTAAAACTTTTTTAGGAGTAAAGGTGGTAAAATATACACAGTCTCTCAAAATATAGGCCCTACTGAAAGTTTTCCCCATCCGTTTTGTTGTAGTGACCTGTCGAATATGGCCCTTTTCGCCAAAACTGCAATTTTGGCAAGTTTGGCACAAATTTAGGTACCAGATTCTCTTAAAGTGTGTATACCAACGACCTTAACTTCAGTGTTAATGGGTAGTCCTATAACCAGGCAGTACGTGGGGAAAATTTGGATTCCCAGATTCAAACCTACATGAAATGAGTGGTACTGAAAATTCGCAATTTCTTTGTATTTCGTCGGGAAATTTTGGCCTCTGGGATCATTTTTTATGGCCAATATTTCCTTCAATTGAATAACTAAGTCTACTGATCTCTCTGCTATTAAAAGAAAAGTGGATTGTTAAGACACACATCAATTTTGAAGATTTTAAAAGCAGACAAATTTTTCATTGGTATAGACCCTAAACAGCAAAACAGACAAGTTTGAACAATGATGATCTCTTTTAGAGCCACACAAGATCTTCCATATCTTCACAAAATTGGTAATCAAGTGCCTCAGTAGTACACAGAAAAAAAATACACTGGTTGGTGAAAACGAAATATTGAATAAAGGAAACCCAAATATTGAAATTTATTCATTTTTAGTAAAAAAGATGGGTAAAAGGGCATTTTTGAGCAAAAAAAAAAACAAAAGTTAACAAAAGTTAAGGTCGTTGGTATACACACTTTAAGAGAATCTGGTACTCAAATTTGTCCCCCGGCGCCAAACTTGCCAAAATTGCCGATTTTTGGCGAAAAGGGCCATATTCGACAGGTCACTACAACAAAACGGATCAATATTTTGGGGAAAACTTTCAGTATATTTTGAGAGACTGTGTATTTTTTACCACCTTTACTCCTAAAAAAGTTTTAGACCTCAAATCTTGGCGCAGCAGAGCCTTTCTTGAGCCAAATCAGCCAAAATGGTCAAAATGGCGGCCATTTTGAATTGGCTGGCTACCCCCTTGCACATGAAGAAAAAAATGGAACACATACTTTTCTGATTGCCTGATGTCTACTCTAAATCTTATCAAAGTTTTACCAAATATAGCAAGAAAAAGTGCAAACCCCCAAAAAGCTACGAAACGGCCTGGACTATTTAATTGGACTCGAGTCATGCTATGCTCCGAGTCCGAGTCAAGTCAAGTCATTTAGGGTTCCAGACTCGAGTCAAGTCAAGTCATTTTGGCTGATGACCAAGTCAAGTCAAGTCAAATATGCGACTCGAGTTCGAGTCAGTGGCTTGACTTGTTACAACACTAGTACTGCTACCTACACTGTACGTTACTGCTACCTACACTGTACATTATTGTCCTTGATACAATATATCATACTTACGCCTATAGACGAATCCGGAGAGCAAGTGATGGTCTGATTTCAGTCGGCCATACCTGGGGTCTATCACCTTTAATCTTTCAATTTCCTTGCTTACCTGTATGATGGATGGTTGGACATTAAATTGTATCTTGATTCGTTCAATTTCACTGAATATGTGGGTTTGAAATTCATGTAGAAAATAAATGAAGACGATTTAAGGCTGGTGGACCCCATTAATGGCTGCCTACAGTCACTAAACACAAGCGCTGATCGGATTCGTCTATACTTTACAGCCTACACGAAGAAAAACATTCCTGGTGGGCTTCCACACGACTCACTGGTTCATCATGTATTGTAGCTGTGAAGTTAAAACAAACTCGAACAGTCTATGCAAGCCTACCTTTTGATTCCAAGCTGTGACTTCAGTTAACTACAAGGGTTATATAATAGAGGAAGGAAGGAAACACGAAACACGACCAATTCTATTAACCCGAACCAGGAAGTTGCTATTTGACCGAACAGTCCGACGAGGTTTATGTAATACCACAGGCAGTTCTAACGTTATATAATGCATACATATATATAAATAGACAAGGTAGCCCACTTCTTCCACACCAAGGCGTTCAGTAGCCAGAATTGGCTGTTATGCACTAATGCGGCCAAATCCCCAAATACTATGGCCAAACTGGCAAATCTTTTTCTAACTTGGCCATGTATTCGTGCATATATGGCCAAATAGGCCAAATCTGGCTACTGAACGCCTTTGTGTGGAAGAAGTGCGCTACCTTGTCTATTTATATATGTATGTAATATTATAACGTTAGAACTGCCTGTGTGTAATACTAATATGTTAACCTTTGATCAATGCATGGCACTGTCTGGAATTTGTTATATGTTCGATTTGTCTACTGGCGTGTCGTGCTTGTTGTGACATACGGCGTCGCTGCGTCTTGACGGAGGAGCGTAGGCTACTAGGCTATGTAACAGGGAGTTGCTAACTCCCTGCTTGTAATATGGCGGGGTTTATCACGGAAGACGGTGAGACAAAGAACGAGGAACTGAACAGAGGCGGATCCAGGGTTAGGAGAGCCAGTGGCGCCACCAGGATTTGGTGATGGGGGAGCACCACAGATGACGTCCAAATGCCACCTCAGTTTCCCCCAGGTCTGCAGAAATTGTACCTATTTATGCGTCCACATGATTGTATACAGTAGTTTGGAATCCTTCCTTTGTCACTACATAAAGGTGCCGTCCTGGGGGAGGGGTCTAAGGGGAGTCCCCCTCCCCTTTGAGAAATTTTTAATTTACCGTAAGGTTGCTTAGATGCAAAATGGTGCCATCTTTGGGGTACTTTTTGAACTGATCATATATGGCCTGAAAATATCCATAATTTAAGTGAATTATAAGTTTTGGTTAGGCAAAAGAGGAGGGTATGGTTACGTGAAAGAGGAGAGTATGCGTCTATGCGATAGTTTACAGCAGTGATAATCATTCCTTTGTCACTTCATAAAGGTGCCGTCCTGGGTGAGGGTGAGGGGGTTTTGTGAATTTAAGGTTGCTTAGATGCAAAATGGTGTTATCTTTGGGATGTTTTTGGAACTGATCATATATGACTGGAAAATATCCATAGTTTAATGAATTCTCATTTTTGGTAAGGTGAAGAGGAGAGTATGGTGTCTAAGAGAAGGGTATGTTGTCAGAAAACCTCCTGAAGCCCCCCCCCCCCTTAATGCTTTCCATTCGCGGAAAGTTTTTACGTAAAAATACGTGCGTGGAGTCTACAGAAACATTTCTGGACTATTACGAAAATTTGCCTTTGCTTCATTGTGCATTATAAAAGGGTATCTAAGGCTGGAAGACAGCGGTATAGGGGCCTCCTGGAAGCTCTGGATTAATTATACAAAGTGGGGCACTGATATGATGCTTATTACCTGACATCCAAATGATACTATAGCAGGCCCGTAGCCAGACAAGGTGCTGAAGGGGGGGGGGGAATTTTCCAGAGGGGGTATAGAGTATGATGCCGAGCACTTTGCAACTATCGTACGTCCACTAATCCTTTTGAACGGAAACCTAGACGAACACCTTCCAGGTATATAGCTAAAAGGGGTTTAGGACTAAAAAGAGCATTTCAAAATGCTTTTTCGTCGAAAGTGTATTAAAATTCACCATCTATACCGGTAATGGCTGCATTTGAAAAATGTATAACCTCAAATACGTACTTTCAACCTTCCACATCATATTACAAATTAGACTGAAAGATCCCATAGGCCTACAGAGGTTGGAAATGTACTTATGTTTCTCGGAAAAGAGTTGAGATCAGAATAGTCGCATGTATTATAACCTTAATAATGGTCATAAGATGGGGTGCAAACCGCGACGAATGCGGGCGAAGCGCGCCGATATTTTTAATTAAATAAGATTACCATGACAAAACCTGCATTCATGATCCTCTGCATCGAAATTACACTTTCAATTCCTCATCAAATCTATATGCCAATCACAAAGCCAATCTTTTACCTGAGAAGTCGTAAACAGCCTTCCACTTTTGTTACTGTGCTTCTGCGGGAGTTGCTACCGGAAATTATTGACAATAAGGATGTTTCTGAGGTAAAGTTTGGAACGCGCGGAGCGCGCGAATATTTTGATAGTTTGCAAAAGATTTGGGATAATTCTGATAGTTTGAGAACCATTTGTGATTGGAATTGGTTACCACAGATCCATCACTCGGTTCAGAACACACCTCACCCTACCCCCTACGGAAATCTATACCGTAGCTTAAACGCCTTTTGAGATCATTGTTAAATTTTCAAAGAAAAATTCTTAAATCGATTGGAGGGCACGCGCCCCCATGCCCCCCATTCCGGCGCCACTGAGGAGAACGGAGACACTCATGAGGAAGAAAATCACCCAGAAGTACTGAAGGTGCGAGTGTCTTCCGGGATAATTTCTAAAGTGAACATCTGATCTGTGATTTTATCTGTTGGGTTCTAAAGAACTGATGATCAGTGCCAAAAGGGGATCGATGGATTAGTAGGGTGCAAAAAGTTCCCCCAAAAGTTCCGCGCCCTCGGTCGCCCTACTGGCCTACGTCAATTCCCCATGAGAAGGTGGAACTCCCTGGGCCCCAGTTTAATATTTTCCGACTATGCCACTCTTAACAATCGTAACCATCAGGATAATGCATCTCATAGGTGGAAATTTCATAAAGGATAGGGGTATAACTGCCCCCCCCCCCACACACACACACACACTTTATGGAGATGTTCCCATTGACTTTCACGTTTTGACACAATAGGCCTAAATTTTCCTTAAAGTGGCCTTTCTCTCCCGCCCCCTTTTTCTCCCAACCTCCGCTATTGAGTGAACTCATCGTCATTCTCTTTTCTCGTACATCATGGGCTAATAAACGCCTAAAATAACAGGCTTTACCGGTACGGTTGAACCCCGACCTGAATACGTGCCTGAAACCCTGAACACAACCCTTAAAGGGAAACATTGCGTTTAAAACAAACCAACATGGCATACGAAGAAAATACCTTAAACCATTATTAAACCATTCAGTCTCACCAATAAACCCTAGCAACAACTTTATCTCCTCAAAGTATTATGCATTACAAGAGTAATGGATGTTGCATCATTTGAATCCTTGAAAGTATGGGTGAACAAATTACTTTTGTGCAACAAATAACCGCATTACTTCCTGTGAGAGCCTTATATCTTGAAAAGAAGGCTACAATACTGCCTTATTTTGAATTGTCTATTCATCTGTATCTGTTAATATTGGTTTAAAAAACATGACAATTTTCTGTGAAACAAATGCAATATTTCCCTTTAATTAATTACGGAGGGAAATGGTATTTGTCATTAATTTAGCTAGCAATTGAGACCAGTATGAAGGTCCAGATAAATTACAGAATGTCAAATTGTTGTTTTCAACAAAGTAAGAGAACATGAAAAATAAGTGTATAGGACTAATATCACTCTCGTGAAAAAGATATGTAGGTAAAAAAGGGGCACGTACGACTCCTAGCTGGGTAAAATAAACAACAAATGGTTGTGTAGATTATTCCCATTATGGTTAGTATTCTAACAAAATAAGAATTTGTCTTCGAAGAGATTAGCAGAAGACATGCCTAAGGCATGCCCAACCAGTGGCTGATCCATGACTCTTTACGGAACATAGTTCCCAAATTAACGACCCCTTGCCCCTGAGAGGCGCCGAGTGTGGAAGGTGTGCATTCAGTGATGATGTTGGCTCAATGCCCCCCTTATGCCTCTGGCGGGGCCCAAGGTCTAAGCCTGCAAGTGCCCATGTTCAACAATATTAAGGGTATTAGAAATGAAGCATTTGCCCATCTTAAAAAGCATTTGATGGGCACTAAACTGACAACAAATCATGATTTAAAACTTTTTTCAGTTTAGAATAGCCAGCTACCAAAAGTCGGATTTAATCGGTGCAGGGGCACTTTGAATGGGAGGGTGGATAATGGTAGGAATTACCTGGGAATTTATAACAATAATATCAGTCATGCTGTCATACATAAAGGAGCCTTATGATTTCGAAAAGTGCGTTCCAGGGCTCGCGCGAAGGTGGCCGAAACGTTTTCTTCAGTTTTTTTTTTTAAACTTTTTACTACTTGAAAATCAAATGCATTTCGTTGAATATTGTTTCTCATAGGAACGAGTTACCTAATTAAACATGTTGTATAAATACAATGTTTAATTTGGGCAGTGGTAGGCAACTGTGGGACTTTTCGGGGGCAAATTCCCCTTTGTGTTCTCGTAGAGAGCCACCTTCCAAGTTTGTGATTTTTGTTTTTTTAAATTTTATTCTCAAAGGTAAGTAGTTTTCACCAGGGCGAGGTTTCCTTTCAATTCTCATACAAAACTATGTAGTTTGGTAGTAAATAGGGCCGTTAATAACAGAAGATGGTGTCCTTAGAGCAGCAGCTTCTACCCGGAGGCAATATGATATATCGCTTAGAGGTAGGCGATTTTGAAGCTCGGTGGTGTGATCAATGACTACATACTAGCGCCCTAGGCGCACTTGACTTCTGTCACAGTCTTAATTGTTATGGGTGACTTGATCATAAAAGCACCTCAACATATCATGCAATAGAACAGAAAGTCTTTCAAGGTCGTATAAACATTTTTAATTACAAAAGGAAACAAAAACGGACTGAGTTGTACAAGAAGGACATCATTAACATATACATTTTGACCTCTTTTGACCCATATGACCTTTGACCGTAACTTTAAACGATGTCTAGTTGCACTCAATATCGGGCACCTACGTATTAAGTAAGAGATCCCTCAAAGATTTGGCATCGAGATATCGTGTCTAAGAGGTTTTCATAGTTTGACTACTGGTGACCTTAAATAACCTTTAATCGCCACCAAAACAGGGTTCTTTTACTGCCTGTCTTGCACCGACATGTCAAATATAAAGGTAACTTGCGACATCGTTATTACAAGATTTTGGAGTTTTTACCTTTGGTGACTTGGCATGACCTATGGCCTTTTCTTAATGTATAATTTAAATACTCAGTATGACCATGGAAAATGACAAACATTCTGTTAGATGAAACGTAGTAAAAATAATATTTCGGCAGTGAAAGCTAGACTTCTGATCCATGCAATGTTAGAAAAAAAAAACGAAGATACTCGAGTAGTTCAAATGGTTCATGAGTATGTAATGACATGTAAATTTATGCAAACGTCGTTATGAGAATTATCACAAACTGCGAACAGCAAAACGAGAACTATAAGTCTCTTTGGGACCTTTTACTACTGTGGGAGTATGCTGCTCAGATGTGTCAATTTTTTAAATCTTCTGCGCTGCCACACTGCATGTCATTAAAATGAATATTTAATGAACATATATTGCTGCTTGTCGTTAGACCCATTGTATTTGTCTGTCTGGTAATACTACTAGACATCACTCATTTATCAGGTTATATCGTTTTAGCTTTTGCATCGTTTAAAGAAAGTTACTGTTTAGGTGTCCACAGACCTTTAGGTGCATATTAAAGGGGAACAATTGTACAGCTTTCTAAGCAGGTACAACATTTAGAACACATTTGTCCAAGCATTGTGATACCATTAACAACTAATATAACTCAATATCTAATTTAACACGAATTTTTCAAAACAATTTCTGAAACTCACTAAACGCCACTCTGTAGGCAGTCATGATATTGTGTTATTACCCACAATGCAACGGAACTTTGATGTCACACCTGCACCTCGCCGCGGGTTGTACAACTACTACTTGTGTAGCTTGTACGCACACACCTACAGTATTCACGGTAAAACTCCGCTCTTATGGATTAGCGATTGGCTGATATGGTTGTAATTAATTTTAAACTTGAAGATAGCTCATGAATGAGTGCCTGAAACGGTTTTAGAAGAGCTTTTGAAGACTATATGGGGCATCACTGTAATACATAATAATGATCATACTCCTACTGTACAATCCGGAGCGGGCCATTGATATTGCCCCCGGGGTGGGAGGCGTCCGAGCCTCCCTGAATACGGACTTGATTTTGCCCCACCAAACAAAATTTCTTAGGGCCGCCCATGTTAAGACTACTGTATTTGCAGTGGCGTAGCTAGATATTTTTTGTGGGGTGGCAAAAGCATAAAAATTCCGACAGACCATTATCTGGGGACCTTTTTTTTTTTGGCTTTCCGGGCAATTTGAGACCCACTTTTGATGATTTCCATGTTGACATTTCGATGTGTAATTCTGCTTAAAAACATAACAAGTGTTGTAAGTGTTTCAAATGAATTGTTTTTAATTTATTTCCGACAGAGACTAGAAATTTCCGACAGAGGCCTTCGGAGGCTTTGTGGGGGGAGGCAACCGCCCCCCTCTGGCGACGCCACTGTGTATTTGCGATGAAAATACTGTAGAGAACGGACAACACCGTAAAGAACGAAAAAAAGTGTATTTTCGAACACCCTGTCCATAAATGGACTATGTCTATTGTTACGGCTTGTGGTCGCAAGTCAAACCAATAACAGCGAAAGATCACAGAAGAACGAGATTAAAATTCAACAACTTAACTATTATTTACGATCTCCTTATCTTACTTAAATTTACAATAATTAATTAGACTTACTCACAATCCTTTACTTAATATTATTCTGGTCTGGTCCAAGGGTTGGCAGTGCATGCACGTCGACGATGGTACAGTTGTAGGCCTGCAGCGTGCTGTAGCGTAGGAACTGGTTCCTCGAGCGAATAATGACAAGGCTAGGCGACGATGGATGATAACGATCTCAATACACAGTGTAGAAACGGCGAAGGGCAATTTATCACAAGTGTGCAGTGTCAGTGGCTGGCTTCAGGTGATTCGGACAATGACAGCGTCTGGTCTCGATGAAGTATTATGATATCTCTCTCTCATAACAGTTGTTGAACTGCCTTTTATACGCTAGGCTTTTAATCGAGAAATCTCTGGAATTCAATAGAACTTCCAGTGCACACAGTCGAGCAATTACGAGAACGTTCCTTAATAGAAACTTCCAGTGCACACAGTCGAGCAATTACGAGAACGTTCCTTGTATGCACAGTAGTAAACAATGGCATTATTTCTTAGAAGTGTCGCCAGGCCGCTGCTATAATTGGCACATTACGTAAACAGTTCTCACTTCTAGACAATTCTAGAAAGGCTGCGTTGAAGTTGAATTCTCTGGAGCTTTCCATTAGCTCGTCGACGGATTCAATCTGGTGTTCCTGACGGGTCGTCTTGTAACACTATCGATCCTCTTTTCAATTTAAGTAACATAGCTAGCTCGCTCGTCGACGATTTCTCCGTACCACGATGGGATCATTCCACGATGGTAATAATATAACCAAAGTTTTACAGCGCCAATCCGTGTCATGTGCGGGCGCGTCCATTTATGGACAGGGTGTTCGAAAACAGACACTGTGTAATGGTCCTTTCTTGAAGTACCCCCCACTAACTTTGGTTTTCTCCACTCCACGTTATCGGTGGATAGGCTAATGGTAAGGAGAAATCGTTTCTTGATTTCTCCTTCCCATGTTTACCGAAGAAAGGGGTGGGAAAACTGGCATGTCAGATTGCACACCACCGCGATGTTCTCGGCTTCCGTACAATACACCTACCCACAAGAACGAAAAACGAAACAAATAACACCCCCGAAAGCTATCGACGACATGCCCGCCCAAGCGGAAGGCGGAAAGCGGAAAACACTAACCCTTATAAAGACAAATTTACGCTGTTCAGTGATCCAAGCTGAACTCCTGTGTCTATTGAACTGTAGGCTACTTACGATCGGTTAACTTAAACTCCTTCATTCCGCTCTACTGCTGTTGTGATGTATCTGAGGAAGCCGAGAAGTTCGGTAGGTAAACAAAACGCACATCGATTCCTGCATGCGCCATTCTAACGAAGGCATGAACACAGAAACCGGAAACAGAAGATGGGATACTGTAAGAACGACTCATTACAGCACTGAAGGTATTGCATATCCTAACGAGTGGCAACTTACTAGAGAACAGAGCCGTCTGGACAAGAATACTAACTTACCTTCTCAGCTTGCTACCCTGCTAACCAGCAAGTCGTATCAGTAGTTAGCCAAATGAAGCATTGGCTCATCGCCCTACATCTGTATTGCATGAAGGTAGGGAACTTGCACAAAAACAAGGGAATACATTTTACATGGTGCGAGGCTCTCCGAGCAGTTAGTACCGCTCCGTCCCGTTTTGATCTACCAAGACGGTTTAAACTTTAGCTCCTGAAGAAGGGTCGTGTTATTTCTTAACTCCAAAAACTCTCAGTTGGCCTACCTCCTGGTTGGTGAGTAAACACATTTCTTGTAGTCTAATTTTTTGTTATACTGTTGCATCTTGTTGCCTCAGAAGATTTGGCACGATCTTTGTCTTCAGTATTTTATTAAAATTTGAGGTCGTTTTAACAGTATGTCGTGTGTTTTGTGCATGTTTCTCGTTATCGTTTTATATATATATATATATATATATATATATATATAAATGCCTTTGGTGTGCACCGTATTCATAATTCTATATGTATATATAATATGATATAAATAAGTAAAAGTTCCACGTGTACTCTTAGAGATGAAAAATTAGATGAAAATCCGAAGACATAAGATCGGTTATGTCCATCTTTTGTTTATGTCTTCGGATTTTCATCTATATATATATATATATATATAATAGGTCGAAATATGGTAGATCGAACTATGAATAAATAGGTGGAAAGTTGTATGAACTGTTCCGTCATGAAATTGAAATCAATCTCAAGCATTGGCATAGCTCGAATGAATAAGGGAAAGAACAGAAACAATAAATTCAAAGAGAAAATTAAGTCGGGACCTTAGGACTCGAACCCAGGTCTGTCGCACACTGCTTGTGTAGTCTTGGCATTTTCGTCAAGACGTAATACTGTTGCTTTATGCTAGCACGCTCCTTAGAGCTTGTGCACTTTGGTATTCATAGGCAGTGTACCGTGAAAGGCCGGACTGACGCAAGTTATGCTTGTGTCAGCCTTGCCATTCAGTCTTGAAACCTACTCTGAGCTGCACTGATGAGATCTAACAAGATCGAAACAGTTCTGTCTGCAGATTGAGTTATATTATATATATATATATATATATATATATATATATATATATATATATATATATATATATATATATATATATATATATATATATATATATATATATATTAAACTTTGAGGTCTGGGAGTTTTAATTTCGACTTCCAGAATATAGTCTACCTGTTGCATTGTTCCAAATGTCCCCAGGCAACCTATATTGGCGAAGCAAGTGTGTGGCAGTCTACGGTTCAATAAAGCACAAGCTATACGTCAAAACAAGCCAGGTTTCCTGGTTCCGAGCTTTCTAATCTCTTTTGACATAACATTTGCTATCTTGTATGGCAACTTCAAATCGGCCTAGGAGAGAGGCAACCGGGAACTTACAACGATCTTTACGCCATAACACTTTGCTTAACAGGGATTTCTCTCTCTCATGAGCTTTCTCGAGCTCAAAAGAGGTCTAGCTTTTTACGAGCCAGTAGCGACGTATATCTGTCGTATTTCAGACTTGCCACAGTCTTTACCTCATTTTTTGCACATTTCTCTATTGCTTTTCTCCATTTGCGAGCGTGAATGCTTCGCATTCTGGTAACGTTTATGTTACTTGCAAGTGAGAAAAAGCTGTTGTAAATGCTCGAAATATTTTCCTTTTGAGTAAATCTTGGAAATTTAAGCTGTAAATGAAAGTATCATTTATTGTTGATGTTTTTTGCATTCTGTATTTAATTTTCGCATCGTGCTATAATTTCATATCTCTTGTAATTGTAAATTGTAAATTTGTATATATATTACTAACTACTATATTGTATTTACTTGAACACTAAATAATGTCAACCCTAAATTGAGACTTATTGAACCTGTGAGAATTCTTGCAAAAGTAATGTTTATTTGTAAACATATTGTAATCACAATTCTGATCATAAAATGATACCTTGATTTGAAAAGACAATGAATTGAATAAAATATATATTTCTGGGGCGGATCCATGGTTTTTTCTTTGGGAGTGCTCTACATTCACCCATTGTGGGAGAGTGTCATCCATCTAAAGGACTTAGATAAAAAATGGTGCTCTCAATATGGCATACGAGTTTCGTTACCAAAACCGTGACGAGGAGACCAACAAAGAGATGTCTGTGATAGAATATTAAAGGCATGTTCCACCTTAGTACGTAAAACTTTTAGTCTTATAAATTTTGGGGGTGTACGTGCACCCACGGAACCCCCTCTGGATCCGCCACAGTATTTATAATATATACATATATATATATATATATACACATATATATATATATATGTATATATATATATATATATTTATATATATATAACCTGGGATTCTTAGCTCGTAATAGCTCCATGCTGTAACCAAGGAGATGCCCGGCTATAGCCATGAGACACACAGAAACACTATCAGCCCACATACGCTTCGAGTTGCCGCTCGAACACTCCCTGCATTCGAGATACCAGGGAAGTCCTAACACCTCCTGGAAATACACAGCGAAGTCTTCTTTAGGAAGTTTCGTGTTAAAGCCTTCAGGCACTGAAGAGGTATTGTCAGTAAAACTGAAAATTTTTGCCTTTCCAGTTTTACAACAATTCAGCCATTGGAATAACGATGAATGTCTTTAAGTTCGTCACAAAATTCACATCTTACAATACAAGAGCGCATAGTTTAATATTTTTGTTCGGGGCGAAGAACAATTTTCCCCACAGATTACTAACTTCAAGTAACAGTTTTACTAGGCCTACTCTCTCATTGATCTGCTAACATCAGACGTTAATTGCTTGGAGAACTCTGTCATGGGGGAGTGTAAAGAAAATTTAAAGAAAAAATAGTTCTGAGGTGCTAAATGGTGCTACATGTATCAACGTTTGGCAACTACGAAACTTCCAACATTAATTTTTATTACTGTTTGATGATCTAGTAAGTTTTCCTAACTCAACTAAATGCTGTTAATATACAAATTTCATTCATTGACATGATTGTAACGGGTTGTCCGTAAATAAAACGTTAGGAGCAGTAAACTACTTTCAACGGAGGTTACATTTGGTAATGTTGGCCGACGAAGCCTTTCTCCGCGAGCGCGGAAGGCGCGAAGTTTGAAGCAGGATTTTAAAGGTGTGGGAGGCAAGTTGGGAGGGGGGGCAAACAGGAATTTAGGGGCAAAACTTGCGCGTGTTTATTGCTCCTGAAACACTGTATACCTTTGAGCCGGAGAGGACCGGGTAAAGTGGGGGAGGGAGACCAGAGTCCTCTGAGAGGGAGGAGACCATTTCCAGAGAAAATCCTGCCTCCCTCAGGCATAATTTGAGATGCTAATGAAGTAGTGGCTGACATTGCAAATTAATTGTTGACCAAGACCTTTTGTATTGTGAGTTACTGATGTAGCGCTACACCCCCTCCCCCAGCCTGCCGCTGAGCGATCTAAGGTCCACCTTGCTGGTGGAATCCATGCAGGCAAAAGTGTCCGATGACGTCCAGTGGCAAAGCCCCAGAAACTCTGGATATGTGTTTACAAAATTGTTGCCTTTGGAATAATAAAACTTCCTACTGTCTACATACGGTATCGCGACATTAGCAATGGACAGGCCATAAAGAATTCATCACCTTTTAAATGATGTTGGGGTAGTAGTTTTTGGATAGTGGATTGCAGTAGGGATTGCAATAGGTTTGGAAACAATAATTCCACTTAAGTTGTTGCATAGACTACGGAAATTATTAATGATAAATTAAAAGTTGAAAAGGGCATTTTATACCGAAATCAACTTTTCTGTTTGCTCGCTCTAGACCCTTTATAACAACTTGTTTCGCGTAGTATGGAACTAGGCAGCCTGAATCCCCAGTCACTTTGGTCAAAATTCAGGGTCGGCTCCAGGATTTTACAAACTGGGCAGAGGCTAACTTCGTGAGGGCAAAGTTCAAACTTACAGGCGTCAAATGTACGTAACCTCGATGGGGAGGGTAGGGGGTTGATAAATTACTCATTATTAGCTCATACCAGCATGCTGATGTGAGCCATTGTGATCACGCGGCGTCACTCTATCTATCTATCTGTCTATCTATCTATCTATCTATCTGTCTGTCTGTCTGTCTGGCCATACTTGTTCAAACTGTTTCTCTTCTCACATACTTTCATGGATTTGTTTGAAACTTGGGCACAATGTTCCTTGGGTGGTAGGCCATTTGGGGTGTTCAGGAATTTTTGGTCCAAGGTCCAATGTGGACCCTATGGCCCATTTTATAAAATTCTGCAAAATGGTTCTCCTCCGACAGATTCTCTTGTACAGTGCTGATGGTTTGTCATAATGTTACTCTGTTAATGGTCCCTTCGGGGTGTTTAGGGATTTGGGGTCCAAGGCCCAGGATGGATTGTTCGGTCCATTTTGTGAAATATGGCAAAGTAATTAACTTCTTCTCTATTTAATGTTTGAAGAGAGATAACAGCCTCTCATTATAATGCTTGGTTAGTGATCTCATTATGGTGTTCTTGAATTTTGGTCTAAGGTCCCATGTGGGCCCCAATGGCTCATTTTATGAAATTTTACAAAATACTTTTTCTCCTACAAATTGTGTTGTACAATGTTGATGATTTGTCATGATGAAGCTCTGTTAATGGTCCTTACAAATTACTTCTCCAATTTGGGATGAAAAATACTTTTGATACCTTTCTAACCAGTTTTGTGCCACCCCTCTATTTTACCAGTCTCACAAAATCACTTTACTACCTATTTTCTCTGTACTGCACCCCCTTTAAAATAGACTTGGCCAAGTCTCTGGTGGTGTCATCTTTTCTCTCTGCATAGTCGTGTGCACTGTGCCGATCTTCTGATTAACTCGCCCTCTATCGGCTGCTTATTGGTATCGCTGTGGTAAGCGATACCAATAAGCAGCCAATAGAGGGCGTGTTAATCAGAAGATCGGCACAGTGCACACGACTATGCAGAGAGAAAAGATGACACCACGAGAGACTTGGCCAAGTCTACCTTTAAAACTGTCTGTGTAGAAGAGGTCAATCCTGTGCGGTTGTTTAGGTTAGTTTAAGGGGAGCTGCTTAATGGAATTTCCATTGGGTATTTCCATTGTGTGTGCATTGTCAGAGCATGTGGGTGTGTTTGTCATGATGATGCTCTGTTAATGGTTCTTTTCGGGTGTACAGAAATTTTGGGTCCAAGGCCCAAGATGTACCCTAGGGTCCATTTTCTGAAATATTGCAAAATGGTCAATTCCTCCTCCAGTTAATGTTAAATAGAGTTGAAGGCCTGTCATAATGATGCTTGGTTAGTGATCTGTTTATGGTGTTCTGGAAGTTTGGGTCTAAGGTACCATATGGGCCCTATGGCCCTTTCTATGACATTTTGCAAATTGCTTACTCCTACAGATTCTCTTGTACAATGTTGGTGGTTTGTCATAATTATATTCGGGTAGTGGTACCTTCAGGGTGTTTAACAAGTTGGGGTCCAAGGCACAAGATGGACCATAGGATCCATTTTGTGTAGTATTGCAAGTGATTAACTTTTCCTCCAGTTAATGTTTAACAGAGTTGATGGTCTGTTATAATGATGCTTGGTTAGTGATCTGTTTCTGGTTTTCTGGAATTTTGGTCCAAGATCCCATGTGGACCCTATGGCTCTTTTATGAAATCTGCAAAAGTGCATCTTCAACTACAGATTCTCTTGTACAGTGTTGATGGTTTGTCATAATGATACTTGAAATTTGGGGTCCAAGGCCAAAGATGGGCCCTAGAGGCTTTTGCTTTCTTAAATTGTATTCATGAAACAACTTACAAAGCAAAGATAGCATGACAAATTTTTTGTGACATTCGGGAAGGTGCCATCAGGGTATGTGAGATTTAAGGCATTTGACGTCATTCAAAGTCATATGATGCTTGTACTAACAAAGACTAGAAGCCAGGAACCCTTAATTGGTTGAAGGTATGAGCTTCAGCACCATTGGTGCTCTAGTTTTTACTTGTCAGTGTTTCCTTAATTAGTGATAGCCATGATTCAGATTTGCCCTGGCTTTATTTTTTGTTTTCCTGCAGATGTACGCCACATCGGACGGATTCTCAATATCATTATGACCATGTCAGAGAATAATCAAGACTTGCTGGACCACTGTCTACAGGAGATTAAAGAAGGTGACATAAAAAACGTACGGTTTGAACTTATCGATCTGAATGGCATCGCTAAGTCCAAAACCATTACAGCTCGACATTTTCAAAGCCTTGCAAAGTCTGGCATTCTTTTACCAGCGGGTATATACTGCATCGATTCAGTGGACGAAATAATCAAAGATGAAAACATGCAGAAATACGTCTGGTCCGATGTGATGTGCCACTCTGATCTTACCACTTTCACTGTGTTGCCATGGGTGAAGAAAACTGCCAGAGTTTTAGTTTCACCATCAACGGCATGCAACGGGGTCCAAATTGCCGTTGATCCGCGGAACCTTGCTCTGAAGCAGCTCTCCGTTCTCAAAGAGAGAAATTTGTCCATTTTGTCTTCCTTTGAATACGAATTTTGGGTATTTCATGCAGCAACAAGGGAACCCATTTCCGATGGGTATAACACTTTAGCCACTCTACGACTAGCTAAACACCAGCATTTTTTCGATAGGCTTACAGAAAATCTTTACGGAGCAGGGATTGATGTTGAGTGTGTACACTCTGAACATGCCTTCGGACATTTTGAGATGCCGATTGCACCGGTATTCGGTATCAAGTCTGCCGATAACGCGACCACTTTTCGTACCGGGGTTAAGGAAATGGCAATACAGGATAACTACGTTGCTAGTTTTATGACAAAACCAGGTGAAGGACGAGATGGGGCTGGGGCACATCTGAACCACTCCCTTTGGTCAGAAGATGGTAAGACTCCCAAATTCAGTGACCCATCACGACCTTACGGGTTGTCAGAGATTGGGGAACATTGGATAGCTGGACTTTTGGCGCACGCCCCAGCTCTTTCCCTCCTTCAAGCGCCCACTTTAAACTGTCGTGACCGTTTGAAACCAGGTGCATTTGCTCCCATTAATGCGACGTGGGGAGTTGACAACCGGTCATGTGCGATTCGTTGGAAAGAGAGAGGACACCATGGTAGTCATGTAGAAGACAGAATTGGTTCGAGTGCCGGAAACCCTTACATCAGTTTAGCCGCCATGATTGCCGCTGGAATCGATGGCATCGACCGACAACTACCTCTGCCGAAAGATGTACCTTTCGACAAAAGTGCTCAAGACGAGAAAAATGTCCCTCCTGGAACGGAACTTCTCCTGACAAAAACAGAAGACGCTTTAAATGCTCTGCTTTCTGATAAGGTAATGGTGACAGCATTAGGACAGGAGTTTGTGGCATTCTTCGAGGGGCTGAAGCGACATGAGATGAAGGTCTTCCAGGAGTCTACACAGTGGGGCGGAAGTAAATTAAACTGGGCAAAAAAGTATTATTTTGAGTACATCTAGAGAGGAAATTGACAAACTGGAACTTTTACACCTTGGCGAAGTAAAAGGTTTAACTTTACATTCTACGTTTAAGTGAATCGACAGTGTGATGTATAACTGTTAACAAGCTCGTTTAATGTATAGTACACATTTTTAGATAAAATATATTCCTCTGGAAAAACACAAGCGTACACGGTGTGAGGGAAGGAGGCAGACTGACCCACAAAGTTTTAGGAGGATCATGGCTTTGGCAAAAGACGTTGAAAACTTATGTCATCCTCGGAAGAAGAAATAAGATAATCGAAGTTTTTAATACACCGACGCCTAGCCGAATTTTCTTTGATTCTTACCCGAATTGTTGCATATTCTTGCCCAAATCATTCCTGATTCTTGCCTGTCAAACACTCTTGCCCGAATATTCAGGCAATGAAAACGTCGCGAGAGGGAAAAAGTGGCAGCCTTTGTGCATACAAAATTTCTTTCACAATAAGTTCATCCTAACTTACCGACTCCGCAAAGAAGTTTTTCACGGGACGCCTTCCTGTTTTACATAATTCATTTTCAGGGTAGCATGTGGGTGTGAATGTGGTTGCCTATAGTATTATATAGAGAAAAGATGCATAACATAAAACTCTAGTCATAGTCTTTGCACATTAGAGTAGATGTAATACAATCAGAACAAATTAAACTTTCAGTTATATCTTCTCCGAAATAATAGGATACCTCTTTGATTAGAGTACTGTAATGTTCATACAGTTTAAATGCATATGCTAAAGACTAACCTAAATGCTTTCACAAATGCAGAATAAAGTGCAAACTGCATATGTGTCGCATGTAGCGTTTGGAAGACACAAATTTCCAAATGTATTGTTTTCAGTGGTGCAGTGTATGTGGAAAATCCGTTATTTCATTGGGCATTAGACGTAGTGTGTACATTTCTGTATGATATGGCCACCGCTGTATGGAATGTTTAATAACCGTGTTTGTTGTATACCCTACACAAAGCATAGTTTATTACAAGATCTACACGGAAAGATTTTCAAACATTCCAACAGTATCAAAATTTCAGGGACAAACTGGGTATTGAAGGATAGAAAGCAAGAAAGGGACTTTGGAGATATGTTCCTACCCTGATTAGAGCAAAACAAGATCTTCAACAGCTCCTCAAAAGTGTGTGTGTGTGGGTGTGTGTGTGTGGGTGGGTGTGTGTGTGTATTTGTGTGTTTGCTTGCGTACGTAAATTTACAAAAAGTGTGTCGTGAACTAATCCTATACCAAAAGCCCGATGAACTCAAATTTCGTGGGTAGGTACCTGATCAAGTAAACTCATGCATATATCATTATTGACGTCATAGGTCAATGGTTTAATTTGCTCAAACTTGGTTCTTGCTATCATTTCCCTATCAGTATATCAAAGGTCAAAATTAAGGGCAAAGGTCAAATTTGCCTGAATTTTGCGAAATAATGTGTCGCCTCCTTCACCCTATGTACGATGACGTAAGTTCAAGCTTGGTGGTTAGGTACCTGAACATGAATACTCGTGCATGCGTAAATCGATGGAATAAAAGGTGAAAGATAAAATTTGCTAAACATTTTTGTCATTATTTTGCTATTGGAATGTTATAAGAAGTAATAAAAGCACATCATATGCTTGGACTGATAAGAATATTTTAAAAGGTGCTTTTGGTTGCTAAGGAGTGGGGGTCAAAGGTCAATTTTGTCCGAATTTTGCGAAAAAGGGTTGCGTTCCTCCTAAAACATAAGTCCGATAAAGTTCAAAATTAGTGCATATGAACAGATGAACTCGTGCACGCAAAATTGGACATAAGGCTGTTGGCCGAACCGCACAAAGCCGAGGCCTGTACAAAGTTTAAGACTTATATAGGCCATTGTCTTCAGGTGTTTATTTTTTCTTTTTCTTTTTGAATGGAAATGAAAACACTCACCTCCTTTCTTCTCTAGCTGCATCCATTCTCAGATCCAGGTAATTACTGTTACTATGAACATTTGTAATCAAAGCTCAAGAAATGACGTCATCATACACTTTCGTTAAAAGAAATACAGCTTGATTCAACTTCATATCGGTATGAAGTGATACTGCATGCATACACCAAAATTTTGTACTGTAAGTTTTTTTCTTCCTTGTGGAGATATCAACAAGAAACAAAATGGAAAGAGTGGGTAGCGGCTTTTAGCAGCCAGAGCTCTCGTAAGAAGTATCCATATTAAATGAAATAGCCCAACCAGTTTGTAAAACTGAAAATGAAAAATAATCAAAAGACTAGAATCACGCTTTCATAGACGCTGGTCATCGAGAAACGTACCCCACTGTGTCAAGTGTCTGAGTAAGCTCAATGCGCGCAGGCTATTTAGTTCACTTCTGCTCACATCTGAAAGGACAGCCCCTGTAAGAGCTGAACGATCCTTATCGTCATCGTGAACGACTCTAGTATTTGGCAAGCAGGGAGGGAGGAAATGACACGGCCCTTGGACCATAAAAGTATCACATCACGTACAGAGGCTTTTCAAGGCATATACTACTCGCATTCGGACGAAGAACTCCACTGGTTATATAGTGTCACTCACAGGTCCATTGAAACATATCACATAATTCTTTATACCAAAATTTCACACGATAAAAAGGGATATGATGTTTGTTTATATCATCTTTGATTTTGATGCAAAGTTTTTTACCTATCTCTGTTGTATTTTTGTGAATTCCGCCTAATGTCTGTTGTTTTTACATAATTTTCTGCATTTTGGGCATTAAGTTCAATCTCTGAAAGAATCATAGAAACAGAAACGTCACCTTCTCCCTAACGAACCAGCCAATCACAAGAGCTTGGTCAGTTGTTAGCATACTGTTGTAAATAAGTATATTGCTACCGTTAAGGTGCTACATTGAGCCTCCTGCAATCCTTTTCGTAAGTTATGACAATCACAAATTAAAGTAGGGGACAATCTTATTGTTGTTTCACTAGCCACGGCAACTTTTAATGGATTTTTGTGGGGAGTATGCCAGAGACACATCGGCTACTTCTTAAGTGTTAAAAAGTCTAGTCACTCATACAGCTCTTTATTGGACCATGCAAAGCGTTACAAAGCTGTCTGAAGAATCACGTAAGTTGTCAGGTTTATTTAGGCCCACGGCCTCCAACAGGATATCGTAGACTATCTTAATCTAAATGACGTCTGAAACACCAAAATCAATTCTTATATTTACATGCCCGTATAGCTACTATTGCTTACTTACTGTATAAGTATGATGCAATCTACACACAGTGAAGGCGGGTATTATGTTGATAAAAAAGCGATGAATAAACAAGGTTAAAATAGTCTTTTGTTGTTTTTCAAAGAGGCAGTCTATCATGTAATGGGGGCAACTCCGACTGACAATTTTATAACATCGTTGGTGTATGTAATTATGAGGTGACCCCTGCTTGGAGAGGGGAGAGTAGCGGGGCTAAATGCTTCTTCTGACAGCACTTTCATGTTATTTGTAGACTTTTCCTAGGCATTTGAAGGGTAAAGCGCAGCCTACCCACAGTTACTACTGAGAGTCGTAATGTTTTTTTCCATGATCTGTCATGTAAATCTATGCAAGCGCAATCTATTTTATTTTGTACTTGATACCCGATATTTGTGTGAGACACCGTGAAAGATACTTGTGAGGGGAATGGAATCAATCTAATTAATTATCTCATTTGCCATCATCAACTTAAATGCAATTAACGCTTGTATTGGTGGCAGCAATCCTGCAAACCAACTTTGTACCCCAAGTCCCCTGATTTTACTGACCCTGCAGAAATGTGTATTTCTATACCAGTCCATATGAATGTAAACAACGTCGGGGGTTGCTTTTCTATGTGCAAAAATCTCCCATTTACACTTGAGATGGGAACACCCGCTTAGTTTTCGGTTGCTAGTTAATGAAGCGTTGAGTGCCTCTAAAAGAAGGAGAAACAAAAACTAAAACTTGGCTCAGCTCTCTTTCTAAGGAGAAGACCTACACTTGTGAGCTTATGAAAGGCGAACGAATCCTTATTATGACTTTAAAGCTCGTGTTTTGCGCCAGCGGTAGTCCATTGTTGCAGAGTTCCTAAATGAGCTCTGGAAAAAGTGTTTCGTAACCCCTATTCACTAGGTCTAAGAAATTTTGACAGAAAGAATTCTTTGACTACATGTAAATATTTGCGAAGACGACCATCTTTTTCGTAGCCCGTACATTTTCCCCAAGTGCTAGGTGCATTGCAAACTTGTATTTATTGGGTAATCTTGGCCGGCCACATTCAAATTGCTAATCGCTTTTGAAACGACCGGCACCATACCACACATTTGAGACGGGATAGAAGTTCTGAAACGAATCGTTGTAGGAGATTTATGATTAAGCTTTGCTTGGATACCAACTTGAACTGTTAAATAGCAGAATAGCTGAGAAGCCCGGGATATTTGTTTGTGAGTAATCTTTTGATCAAAGGAAGAGGGCAGCATTTAAAGGGGGAGAAGCTCTAGGACCGAAGTTGTGCAAAGAATGTGCAGTCACACAATTTAATATTACTTAATATTCTTAAGGGTATTAATATTTTTCCCGAGGCTCTCAACCCCATAAAACCCCTTGGCTACGGCCCTGGATCATAATGTTCCCTATTTTAGGAGGCTGTTGCCTCCTGACTGAACATAAAAGGCTAACAAAACAAGACAAATCCGAAATATCGCACAATTTCTTTAATAGTAAAGATATTCTTACTCAAGCACCTCCGTGGTCCATCCCTTCCTTGAAATAGTCTGCATTCAAAAGGGCCGTACATCTTTAGTGGTGCGAAGCCTTCCAATGTGCGGTGGGCAAGAATTTAACTTTACGCTTAAACCGGTTGTTAGTATCAGTTTCGAATTTTATGAGTACTTGTGGGTTGCCAGAAAGCTGGTAACCACCTGAAGAAACAAAATCATATTATAACCCGGTGGGCAAGAGGGGAGGAAAGGGGACTTAAGTATTACCCAAAGTGTTCATTTAGGGCTTCAAATACGAAATAGCCCAAGATAAATTACACATACAGAAGGATCTTGTAAAGCCTGGTTCAAATACAATGTTTTCAAAAAGGCACATTTTGGTCCTGATAGCTAAATGATAGGCGGTCATCTCCTCACTGACCCGGGGTACAGGAATCGACCCGGTGACCTCCGTTTTTGGTCTTGCTTTCAATTCCCAGTAGAAAAGTGTTTTTGCACTGCACGAGTAATTTCAAATTAGTACTACCGAAGTAACATTTACCTGAGTATATAACAATAACCTATCCGAAATAGCCTGTATACACGTATACAAAACTACAGCGGTGATATCAGATATCAGTAGCTATTCAGTTCCGTATACTTTTATTTCCAGTCTTAGCCAAATTAATTGAACGGCAATAAAGTAATAACTAAGTATAAAAACGTAACAAATAGACTGATTACATCACACGTAATTACTTGAAAAAGAAATGGATGAGACTGAGGAGTGGCAACTAAAGCTGCTAGGAGCCTATGGAGGTCGACACCCCTAAACAACAGGAGAAGACAGAAAACAAAACATAACTAAAGGGGAAAAAGAAGGAAAAACACGAAGTAACAACATTAATGTACAAGATACGCACACAAAAGTACCCTGGATCCCACGCTTAGCCTTTTGGAAGTGCAATAAAAGTGTTTGGTCAGCACCTAATTTGTGATCATCGTAAGGACGAGGGATTTCCCTGGAGATGGTCCAGAATAGCAACAAAAGTCATTTAAATTGAGAAAATTGTGGGGTAGGACCTCTAGACACGATAAACTGCAAGCTTCTGGCATCATGAATTCGGCGCTTATGCTGAATAGCTTCCTCGGTGAGTCGTTGTCAATGGCATTGTGTTTCTACGGCCGCGCATGGTCATTTGTATGTATGAGCTGTCTACAATAATCTTCCCTTTTAACAATAACACAGGTTCATTGATTTTATTATACCTGTTCTAAAATACTTGTTTTCAAGGTTCATAGTACCTTAACATTTTTAAAAATATAGTAAATTTTGCATCTAAGCCTGAAGTTTTTCTTTTTTCAAGAGGGAGGGTTTCCCCTCCCATTAAGCCTTCACCCAAAACATTTAAGTTCTAGGCCAAACACCCAAAACGCTTGAAAAAAGCGACAATCCCTGTTACAACTGAATTTGTAACAAAATATTGTTAGGTAGTTATCTTTCAATTCCACTCTTTGTCCCCTTGCAAAAATGTGTAGCTACGCCACTGGATAATATGAAGTATTTTAGGGGGTAACCCTTCCTTCCGACTTCCCTTCCTCACCCCTAAAAATAGGAAAAGGAAAGCCTGCACGAAATCTTATAAAACGAACTTTAATTCTAATATCATGTATCATGTTGGGCTTCTTAATCTACGTATCATCAACTCACCACTTAACATACAGGCCGAGGAAAATGTGAATTTTTTCCACGCCCTCCAGCTTCTCCATGATTTGGCAAGGAGCTCAGTTCCATCAGAGGAAAAGTGAGAAATTCTGTTAATTCCCCGATTCTCAAAACTTCCACCAGATGCTTAAAATTTTGCCCAAAATGGTTTGCAAGATAAATGAAGATAGTATTTGAGAGGGCTGTGTGGACTTTGCTGGCTACATACTTTTTTGTTTTGACAGCGTATATATGGTGAAGCTTAAATTTGGATAAGGTATGAGCATTCATCCAGAATTTTCTAGGGACCATACTTTGAAAGTTCTTGTACTCCTTTGGAATGTAAGAGCTGTCACATCAAAATCTGATCAAATTCCACTTAATTAAGTTACATCACCTAGCTATTCTATTTAGTATTAAAAAATAATGCTGATAGTTCAAGTTAGTGTAAGTAGGTATGTACATGACATGTTACTATCACGTTGGGGATAAACGTCCCCATGCACACACTCTGACATTTTGGGGAAGCATTGTGCCATTAACTGATCTCATCAAGCAATATTACAGTTATAACGTCATAAAGATCAATCATTACATTTTTCAAAATGTTAAAGGTGATCAGTCGTCTTGAAATATTCTTTGTGACGTCAGCCTTTTCTTGACATGTTTCTGCAGTCGTCACTGTTCAAGGATACACCGTACAAGCATGGTATAGCTAATCGGTAAGCAAGAAGAGACGGCTTGTAGCTGTATACCTACTAGCTATACCGATGTCATCATAGCTACTTGTACGGTGTATCCTTGAACAGTGACGACTGCAGAAACATGTCAAGAAAAGGCTGACGTCACAAAGAATATTTCAAGACGACTGATCACCTTTAACTTTCTGTTGTAAATTTTGAAGCAAAGACACTATCTATAGAAAGCTATTTGTAGAAAGATTACTTGACATCATGTGCTGAAGGGCTTAAGCGCAGGTTACACTAGAGCGATTTCAGATACAGGATTACGGTCCGATTTTTGTGAGTTTAAAGGGGAATTTTCATGATCCCAGACAGTTCCAATTCTCCCAACTATGCATCTTCTAGCTCCTCCCATAAATGTATGAGGCTCTTCCTTGTGCAAGAATAAACCTGTTTTATTGCTTAAGGCCATGTCCTGGTGAGCACACAAGGCTATAAAATGTAATAAAAGTACTCTCTCTGCCTTGTGTGGAATGTGAGCTACTCTGCATCTTTCAAATTTTCAAACTTTGATGTCAATCAAACAGCAGTCACCAACTGAGAATTTTGATATACATACACTAAAAATATACTTTGGGGTGATGACAGTCTGTCTTTAAGTTAAAATCTTCTCAATCCCTGGTCAGAAAGAGCTAAAAAAAATTTTGCCAAACTGTGTAAATATATGATTTGAATCAGAGGATTACGAAAATGAAATGTAAACTAATTATTTCGTAAAGTCACATCGGCAGACAGCGTTAATCGGACACGCGTGCAAAAATCGGCTTGATTTTCAAACAAATACGCTATGTATAAGTTATATATTGGTAGAAGAATAGTTTATCGTGAAACAAAGTAAGATCAGTTATCGATATAGCGTGACCATCCTTAGAACAAAGTCTGAATAAAAAAACTATTGGTCCGATTTAGAAAAATTCGGATCGGATTTCGGATTGAAAATCGCTGTAGTGTGACCCGCCCTTTAAAATAATTTCATCATTCAAGAAGGTTAACTGAGACTAGGTTCATTGCCTTCACCTCCCCCACCTATTTTATGGGTATTGAAAAGACTAGTAACGCAATTAAATATTAACTGGGTTCGGAAGAGCCTGATGGTAGATCTGGAGAAAGCATGTCTGAGGTATGTGAGTTACCTATTATACTTTAGAAGGTCAACTGAGAATTTCTAGAGTATTGAAATGGAAATTATGGCGTCTTGGGTTCATGAGGCAAGAGGCTAACTTAACTAATACACACATCAGGGGGACAGTGTCATTTGCAATCAGGATTTTTAGATTGCTTTACAATATAATGATTCATTACTCCACCAAATTAATTAATCAAATTAATGATACAATAACCAGGACTCCGTGCATTATTCATTAAAGACCCGCAAAGCTCACCCCAAACAGTAGAAATTCTCCCAACTAACCTAACTTTTAGCCCCGCCTCCAATTTAAACACAAAAACTGTCTAATAGCAGAACACTTCCAAGACAGAGCCACAGTAGCCTGCCCTGAGTTTCAATTGCTCGAGGCAATATTGAAAAGCAAACTGCGTATGACTGTGAGCCTAATTAGCAGGGCTGTAACCAAGTCCACCTAACACAATTTCGGGCCAGTTCCGATTCCAGTGGCCACCATTCCGGGCCAATTCCGAGTCCAGTACCCTCCGATTCCGAGCCAATTCCGATTCCAGGTTTTCCAATCCCGGGCCAATTCCGAGTCCGGCCATTTGGCAAGGTAGCGCCTAATGCAAATGTTTTTTTACTGTTTACAATTACAGTTATGATGAAAACGAGCACTTTTAGGGAGTCAATTTCATACTTTGGCTGACCCTGTAGTTTAGTTGACTGTAAGCTTATGTGACCATTTACGTTTTAAATTGTGCACCTATAATAATGCTGCCTAGGTAACATTAATGAAACTTTCATTTTTGTGGACTCGACTGAAATCGGTTTCGAGTCCGAGTCCAGCTGAGCTCATTCCGGGCCAATTTCGATTCCGTGACCTCCCATTCTGGGCCAATTCCGAGTCCAGCGAAAAAGGAACTCGAGTCCGGAATCGGTTCGGACTCGGATGTTACAGCCCTGCTAATTAGGAACACAACTGACTGTCCAAGTCATCATTACCAACCAGAGTGGTGCTGTTATTGTTTGAATGAATGCCAGTCAAAGTACACTCACCAACTGGATTTAGAACTATGGGGATATGTCTAAATATATTTGGGGGGATGCCATAGCTCCTTTAACCTAACAAGGAGAAGTCTTATTCCTTACTCGACTATCCACGCAGCTTTAAATGAAGGAAATCTCTCAAGGAATAAAAACCACAAATTCACAATTGCGTCACTCCAGATGTCACTAATGAATTTCTGAAGGGTCAGAACAGGTTAGTCTATACGTCTCAGCAGAAGTGTCCTCAAACAACGGTAGTTGCAAAATAACCAGCTTTTAATATGAGCTTGTGTCACTTTATCTAAAAAGTTAATTGAGTCGAATTTTGTGAGTGATTTTCACTACAAAATTTGACGAGAGAAATCAATTTCCGGGGGTAATTCCTAATGGCCGGGCCGGCAAGGTAGTCTTTATGAAGACAATCCGCATTCAAGGAAATATTACAAGTATTTTATCCTGAACAGTGGAACGATTTAACCGAGCGAAATGTAGCTAATGGACAAAATAATACTGCTGTTTGAGATGATTGTAAAGGTTAGGTAGGCAAGGAGTGTATTGGTGTCAATCATATATGTATATGTGTAATGATAGTAAAACTGACATTGCTTGTCTGTTAAGTTGTTCAATACTTGGGATGATATTTACAAAAGAAATGTTTCCAGTTGTTCTAAGCATTCTTTTGGGGGTGGGGGGTTGTCGAAGTCTCATTTTTAAGCATATTACTGATTTATCGATAAACAGATAAGAACTTTGCGTAAAGGACAAAAGACGATATTTTTCTGTTAAAAAGCAACTACGACAGCTTTCTTAATGCACTTCAAGTCACGTGCAAAGCATATCAACTAACACAAGTCACTAATATCTATAGCGACTAAAACACTAACCTTCGCAGCTGTGATTGTGTACCGCTTTCTAACCCACGTACATGGTATGGCGAGTGCAGCCAATATAGGTGCAGGAATAATACACGTTCACCACGCTACCCCGCGGAGCGGACGAAGTGTTTTCGTTCAGCTCATCGCTGAAGGCGGCAGCCCAAGGGGGGGGGGGGGGCATATGGGAACGATTACTGTGGAAACGCGCATTGAGCAAGATTATCGCGCAACTGTTTCAACGTTGACAGAACTAAATAAAGACATTACCATTATTCCATGGGTGTTTTATAAGTGCGCGGCCAACGCTCAACTTAACCAGCGCTTATAGCTAGGTCACATGCACAGATACGTTCACAAACAGCTGCAATATACCTATGCAAGATTTCTACAAGAAAGAGTCGTGGTCGCGGGATGCAGGCGAACGAACATAAAATCCTTTACTGAGGACTAATTCATGATTGTTGTGCTGGTAATTCACTAACGGGACGTTAAACTAGGCTATAGTACAGCCTCTGCAAGGCTGTAGCCTAATCTGTAATGTTAGACATACTAGAACTAACGTTAAGGCTAATGGGCAATGCTCAGAATCAGACACCTAGGCTAGCTTAGTCCGCAGTCTGCTGACCTAGTATTTGGGAAGCTTTTGGGCTTCCCATACTAGGTCAGCAATATACCCATTGTCAAAATTGGGCTACCGCAACTTCAAAAATTTTGAATGGTCTCGATCTTTCTCAAATTCACGTATACTCCTACATAATTGACCTCTACGGGGCCTTATATGTTTAAGACTCTTCATTCTAAGATTTTTTGCACTAAGTGTCCAAAAAAAGACCAAAAATTTTGATTTACACAAACGATCCTGTTTTGTTTTTTTTTTAACATTCTATGAAACTGCTAAATCGTGTAACTAGGACGTTCACACTATTGTGTGCTAAATAGCACGCACTGCTGTTCAATTGTGACATAGTCTATAGCTATAGTTACGTTCATACACGCGCATACGCGTATATAGCAACAATCACTGCAGCAACGCACGCAGACGATATTACTCTCACAGTAATATGCGGTCAAAAATTTGTGTTGCAATAGCCTAGGCCTAGTTCGGGGAACAAAGTGTACGTGAGAACTAGGCCTAGGTACCCTAGGCTAGGCTAGCTAAACTAACGTTACTTTTTGAATCACGAGTAGGCAACTTACTAACCTTGAAGTGGTGAAGAATTCATCTATGTGGTCGGCCGAATATCCAACTTCCCAAGAAAGCTTTCAGTACACAGGCCCACTACTAAGCGCTCTATTACTTAGTGCCTAAAGTATACTACGCTCGGTCGTCAGTCTACGTTAGACTAGAGCTCTACGCTCTGAACATATGCATATGGAAGGAAACCAATGCGCGCGTATGAGTGCACGGTGTGTACGGCCTGATTTAGGACTAGCCTACTATACTTCACACGTGTAGTGTACTACAAGCACTGTAGTAGTGGCAAAACGCACGCATGTTAACGTGACTTCGCAGCACTGGCGAACCCTTTTCTGTAATGGAACCGTCCTCATGAAGGGAAAATTACTTAAAAATAGCTATTCTTTGTTAAAATGACGGTGTTTTTTGGAAGCCATTTACAAATCATTTAGGAGATATCGGTGTAAAAAAAGTACGGAGTTTTTTACCGTACTTGAAATGCTTGGCATAATCTCGTCACTGCAGAGTAAAAAAATATTTTTCCGTTAATTATTTAGGCCATCTAGAAAAATGGCCATTGACTAAATGTAAAACATGCGTTAAAAAAAACCCAAAATGACGGTACTTTTTCTGAAAGTTTGAACATAAAACAGATTAAGACTGACGAAAAACAAATCAAAGTTACCAGTATTAATTGAAATGGGTGTATCAGCACGACATAATCCCAGTAAGAACAAAATTTTAGTCAGAATGATCAGTTTTCACTGCAAGATTTACACAACGAGGCCAAACAACAGAAATGGACGAACCAAACGTTCCCATATGGGGGCGGCAGCCACAGAGGCGCTACGTAGGCTATCACCACGCGGGTAAGTATACCTTCACGGCCTCTCGGTCCCTCTAGAGGAGCAAAGCTTTACGTTTGAAAAGACAGTTGTGTAATGGTAGTAGTTGCAACACAAGAAAATAGTCAAACCCGAGGGTCTCCGTACTGCAAGTGCTGTTCTTTAATTGCATTGCGGCGCAGGCACGGGACATGGGAGCACCCCAATTTATTACTGAAATTTCCGAACATTTTATAAAACGAGCCTCAAAGGCGTTTAAGCTATAAATTTCTGTAAGGGGTGGGGTGAGGTATGTTTTCGACTGAGTGATGGATCTATTTTAATCAATTTCTATCACACGTCGTTATGAAACAATTAAAGTTTTCAAACATTCGCAAACTATCAAACTTTTCGCGCACTTCACGCGTCATCAGTGACGCCCGTTGCCCTTGCGCATTTTGTCAATTCCGTCTCAAACGTATTCACATTTTTCATTGGTGAGGGCTTTTAGGTCGATTGTTCGTGTCCGTAGGAGTGATTAGGAGCACAGTATTGCAAGAATGCGAAACAGGAGTTCAAGTAAAGACGTACGTATTTCATGAGAACTGAAAGTTCTTCAGGAATTCACAGGCAAAAGACTCGCCGTCTAATCGATAGATAAATTTTGTTATATCAGTAGCCTATACAGTAATATTTTTTGTGCGTGATGTGAAAGATTGAAAGAAGGCCCCATGTATTTGTCGTTACATTTTTGTGTGTAACGGGTGCCATGCAACGGCCAAGATATTACTTAATGATGAGAATTTCTAAGGATAATAGTTCAAACGTTTACCAAAGGTAGCACCATTTTGCATGTATAGGCCACCTAAAATTAATGAACATAGGTTTCTCAAGGGGAGGAGTTGTAACCCCTCTACTTAGACAATATACCCTTCCCTTAAACCGAAACAAAATAAAAATTCACAGAATTATGAGAATCTTTCAGCATATGATCAGTTCGAAAAGTTGCCATAATAGCACCATTTTGCATCTTAGCCACCTCAAACGAACAAAACGTTCTCAGAGGGGAGGGGGACACCCTGTCCCTTTAGACCCTTCCCTACGACTGCACCTGCACGAGGGGACAAAGGATCCTCCGCGGGTGCAACTCATCGCAAGTACGTATATTACAATTTATACTGATTTTGTGGGGTATCTGAGTTGGGTTTAATCTTCTGTTGTGTAATGCCCCCCCCCCCCCATTACCAACTCCAAGCGGCGCCATTGTTTATTGACAAACCTCCGCGAAAAGTGTGACACAAAACAGTGCACTATTTCAAGGACACTCGTACAAACGTACAAATACTGAATTGCCAAAAACTTCAAACTGACCATACAAAAAACGAACAAAATATATACAAAGATATGATACAAATATACTCTTAAGATATGTGCCTGTGTTGTAATTCTCAGTATATATATTGCACCATATTAACTCAAGTCTTATCCCAGTTTCTTTTATCAAAATTCGTACATTTCAATAAATACAAAACCACATGTTCACAGGCGACACAAGAATATTGAAATAAATACATAAATGATAATTCGCAAATACTTTAAACTAGCAACGTACCTATTTGGGGCCTCCAAACCGCACCAAAGGCAGTCTTGAAGTTAAACACGTGAAAGTGGTGGGGCTACGGTACGGTACACGTCTTACATATTTGATATATGAGTAGCCGAAGTGGACTCAATGAGGTCTGAGAGCTGAATGCTCTATCAACTAGGCTGGACAATGTCCGTGCACCCTGGCCATTCAAAGGAAGACATTCCGCTGGCTTGCATTCTTTACGTTTGAGGTGTTAGGAAGGAGATAAAACGACCAAATCTGTCAGACAATATGAACTTGAAAATGATTTAATTCTTTACAGGCACCGCCATTTGATTGACAGGTCTCTTTGTTCCTATTGTTAAGTTTCTGTTGACTAAACCCTTTTAATGATGATTTCCTCCTTTCTTCTCCAAGTAATCCCAAGACACTAGGCAATTTGTAAATTTTAATTCAGAATCACTTGAACTTGAGTAATTGATGTTTTTGCCCACGGTGCCCAACGTTTATTCTGCTCGTACCATTTTTCGTTTCGGGATATTTTACGTAAAAATGCTGCAGAATAAAACTTCCAGTATCTTACTAATATCCTGACAGGCACAATGTAAAAAGCCTATACCGTCTCGTTAGTCATAAACCAGGTGTAGAACCCTTGTACTGACTACTACTGATGGTAAAGTAAGCTGTGCGTGCAGGGGTGCTACATAGCATTGAACCAGGGAGGTGCTACTTTCGACAGAAGTGCACTATCACGTGCATAGGCCTATCTATTGCAGTATGAGACTCAAGTGGGTCCGGTGAATTGTTCCTGTGGATTCCGGGGTTCAGAACTCCTGTTTCTCCGAAGAGCGAATTAAAAGTTAAAGTGGGCAATTTTGCAATGTAAAGTGAAAAAATAAAGACGGTTTCAAAATACACGGTGATTTCTTCTGTGCACTTTTCGTATGTGCTCATTCATTATCACTTAATATATACGAAATAAAAAGACAAAATGGTCATATTGCGATATTTCTGGTCTATGTAGCCTTGCACACATTCAATGTTATTTAAATATAGGTGAAGAACATTCTGTTGTCTACAAATTTGTGCGAACTTGCAGAGCTTCCTGGCTTCGACCCAGTTCCTTACATGGGCTTTTCCCCTAGAGGCCTAGACCACACCAGGGCCTGTTTGCGACCCTTGGTCTGCACCCTATAGGGGAAGCTTGTTGCGCCATCCCTGCCTGCAGCGCCGTAGGCCCTCGGGTGGATCACGACTATCAAAATGGCCCGTCGGAGGAAAGGGTTCCCCACCTCTGTCGTACAAACTATATGTACATATATTTAACAGAAAACAATGTTTTACTTTAGTTGGTCCTACATATACATAAACTTTTGAATTAATCTGAAATGGATTCTTTGTCTTGTCTTTCAAAGCATATTATTTATATTTAAACTGTTATAACAGAGTGCATTTTACAGACAACTTAATGTTAGTTTACTATGTAACAAACAAAGCACCCTTAAAGCGTGCTTCTCTGGCATACTGACCATTCTCTCTGCAGCAAAGTATTAGGTCTGAACAATTACGAATGAGACAAAGTTGTGAGGACAAGTTGTGAACTTAAAAGAGACAGAGAGCGCCATCACCTACGCAAATACTATGAGAGGTTGACAATGGCACAGAATGTTAGGTAAACTAACTTTATGGGGTTCAGTGAGTTGTGACGATGTTAAGGTTCACTGAACCCTATACCTATAGTGTACCTAACATTATGTGCCACCGTCGTAGTGATGACAGGCTCATCGCATCACGTGACTCCAGTCATCCAGGTTAAGTCACGTGACCTCTCAAGCTTATCAATAATCGTAAACTTAAACAAGACCCTAAGCTGAGATTTGATTAAGATTCTACTTACCTGTCACAGGAACAAGGGCTGTTTTGGATATAAATTAATAGTCTTTGTGTGCAATGTACATGGAAAATTGTAAATGACTCGAAAAGCATTATGTTCTGCTGTTGCAGACAATATCAATACGGCACTCATATGTGAAATCGACTGGAGGGGGGGGGGGGACGAAAAGGGCTGTTGGCACCAGCATTTTCAGGAGTGGGGAGGTCACCTACTGCCCCTCCCCTTTTCCAACGCATAAGGGTATAGAAACTTACCAGACAAATCTAATTTCTTTGACCCGTGATGTTATGCGAATTGTACTTCCATACCCACCAAGTAAATATGTGTCAACAAAATACAGTGGGCTTACTATATTACAAGCTATATTTCTTACTATTATTTTTCTTATCTTTTCACAACCAGCACGAAGGCAACTGGCGTAAAAGCACTCAGGCCTTTCATTTCAAGTGAAGCGTAATGTCCACCACTGATAATTAAAAACTGATGTATTTGCATTACAAAGGATGATTTGGGATCAATAAAGCTTAGCAAGTTGGCAAAAAAATTGTTTAGGCCTAAGTCTCTACTTTTAAAATGTAATAACATGAAATATTAGGAAAGGTCTTTTCACAAAGTTTTAATATGCATCTGAGACGAGTGTCTTATGGTTTTCAAACTATTATTCCAATGTTTTATGCAAAGTATAGCTGGTTCGTGCAGTTAACTGCTGTACTCATAAACCTGATAAATGGAATGAGGGAAAGTGGACAACAATTTAGGGATTATATGACTTTTGACATCTGAAAGTGAAGAAGAGGAAGGGAGGCTGGGTTTAGGAGACACTCAGACTTTCGAATAGGGTAGACTGATGTAAAGAACCCCTTGTAGGAAAATTTCAATTAACTCTCACGAATACAATAAATATAAAATGTTTTGAACTTCAAGTTTTAGAAAATTAAAATCGAATTAAGAAACATTTATGTATGAAAGAAGTAAATTTAGCAATAAAAGATCAAACGGGTGTTTCATGCCCCCGTAGCAGGAATAAAATGTGTATCAAGGGATTTTGCCCCATTCACAACATTGTTACATACTTAAAACTGTAGTTTCTTTTCAGATCCAAAATGAGGTGTGTTTACTAAAAATAATGATCAGGACTGCTTAGTAAAGGTCTGGTGACAGAGTTGGATATTTGATGTAAAAAGCATTTAAAATCTAGAAAACAGCCGCAATTCTCATCGAAATCCATCAAATCTTGACCATTTTATAGGTTAATTTCTATTTCACATTCGTAGGCCAATCATGAATAAACATGAGCTAAATATGCATATTTGTGACGTCGTAAGATGGATTTACCAAATATGTGTAATATTAGCCTTTATTTTTCTAACCTTCATGTCAAAGATACTTGTCGCATTGCTATCCCCTGTGGGATTTATTATGTAATTTAAAACTGTTTTCTTGAAAATATCAATATCACTCACTAAACTGTACACTCTCTGATGAGAAATTTATAGTTAATTTATATAGGGTTAACAAAAGAAATGCTAATATTTTACGACAATACACATCATTAGTTTTGCATAGGGAAAGATTTTCTCCAGAAACCATTAAACTTCTAAGAAGGTATATTTTGAGAACGGTAAAAGATATTGAAAAAGTTCCAAAAGATCTTTCATTGGAGAGGCTATTTTCTTCTTTAACTGCCAGTAAACCAATACTTGTTTGTAGGCATGTCACCATAACTTTAATGCATAAATCATGTAAGGTAGATAATACTCTACGTTGGATAGGATGCTCATTTGATATTTTGCAAACTAAGCTCATACAAAATATAACCCTAGGTCTGGTGGCGTGGAGAGGTATTTTACTCCAATGCACAGATGGCCTCTTGCCCAATGACAGCCATATTTTATTCTCGAACTTTCTCACACGCCCTTAAGCATGCACGGTACTGACAAAATAGCATCGGCAAGACTCAGTAATCAAAATTATCTGTCACTCCTTTCAGCAACCAAGAGTTATTCCTTTGTACCCGAATGCATTTTTAGGTCCTTACTTGTTCATAACTTAGTGCCAAATTTTAAAGGAAATGTATGGCAAAATGACATTTTGTTGCAAAGTCAGCATCACTCGTTTCGTAGCGCAGGGCCGGATCCAAGGGGGCGTAAGGGGCCTACGCCCCCTATTTCCGGCAAAGCAATGATTTTTGTAACAGAATTTCAGATCTCCAAGCCCATCTGATTGCAGCATGCACTCTCCGCAGACGGTTACGCCCCCTTTTACATATTCCTGGATCCGGCCCTGTAGCCCCCATTATCTTAGTGTCAGTGACGCAAAGATTAGAACTGTTCCCTCTTTTAATTTGAAAACAGTATTCCTAAACCGTTCTGGAAGAAAAACCTGATAAAATCTATTTTATTTCCGGGTAAAAATCTTTGTCGACTAGACTAAATAGTTTTGCACACATCGTATAGTCGACAACACCCTGGCTATATGTTACAAGCTTCACAAAGAAACCTCACAGGAATCACACCTCTCAAAGCCCACTTATCCCTTACCACTGAAAGCTACTTATGAGTTCCACATATTGGCAGTCGGTAAATGGATATTCGGTTACGTGCAGCGCCCTTTCTATAATAGTTTTTGAAGAAATTAATGTTCCTACGTTTACCAACAATTGTTTGCATAGCTACAGATGAATTCCGTTTGACCTAATTGCATTCTCAGCTAAATGTTTTTTATCTTATGACACAAGTCACCTGCTAAATGGCGTACGTCCTTCTTTGTAAGTTTTAATTAAAATCTGGACTACGCTATTTTATGCCGAAACCAATGAGATGTCAGCCTCGTTCGTCATCAAAAGCAGGAGTGCAGATGTGGGTATAGTTATTCCGAGCCACAAATCAAAAATAAAAATGTATGTTTTTTCTACCCTGGTGTACACGTCTTTTACGTCCGTAGGCATAGAAAGCCCCCCCCCCCCCCCTTGTCAAAAATGTGGTTGGTCGGAAGTATGCTTCCGCCCCCTTCAGTTCAAGGACGAAACCCCCTTGTTTGTTCCTTCTGTAAAAAGGTAAAAAATTTGCAGTAATTCTCCTCAAAATTTGCCCAATATGTTACACCAAATTGCATCTAAGGAACCTCAAATATTCAAAAAAATTTCAAAAGGCTTTAGACACTTTCCACTTTGCCGACCAAGGCAACGATCACCCCCTCCCTCCCGCTGAGAACAGCTTCCTTCGCCTATGTCCACGTCGCATAGTTCACCCGGAGATGCTCTGAAAATTACCATCTTTCTGACTTGTTGCATTTAGCGATCGAGGCATACGGTCTTTATATATTCATAGAAGAGGAAATTTCCTTCAACGCACTTGATGAACGTAACGATGTACGAATTGGGGGAGTAACAAGACCGGGAGTACTGTGAGCACAGAAGTCATTAAAGGGTCTATTGTATCACTCCAAATATTTAGGAATATATGTGATCATATCTCTAAATACAATGTGTAACTAAACTGACATTAATTCAAACAGTAGCTTCACTGTGGTTGGTCAATGATGACTTGTGCAGTCAGTTGTGTTTCCAATTATGCTCACACACAGTTTTGTATTGAAATGGTCTTGAGCAGGTAAAACTTAGTGCATACTGTATCTTGTAGGAGACAGTTTTTTTTTTTTGATTAGGGGCTAGAAATAAGTTGAGTAGCGAGAATTTTTATTGTCTGTGGGGGAGATCTGTTACCCTTTAAGTGAAAGGTGACGGAGTTGTCTGTAAACAAGGGATGTCGATGACATGCCCCTTTCCCCAAATGAAGCTTTCAAGCAATTAGCCACATTCTGAGGTACTTCAGGCCAGAAAAGGAAAGTCAGAACCCTGAGGCATATTTTCCTACGAGAGTAATCAATAAAAGTTAGGAAACATTGGCGGGTATGCACTGCAGACGGAGGAGTTGCTCCAGAAACAGAGAATGCTTTGTCCGAACCCAATATGATTTGGCCCTTGCATACACTGCTTAGGAATAAAACATGTCATTCCTCTTTAACGCCTTATCTCGCTCTCGTTGCTATTTCAATCACGGCAAGAGGACATGATAAAAGATAGGATACGAAATTTGTTACTGAAGTAGCTCCGACATCCTATTCGCACATTGCCTGGTGTGATCCCTTTTAATAAAATCTTTTACACTGTTTTTATCGAAGCAGGTCACGATGTATTACCTCCTCATAGATTTACAGTAATGACATTCTCAGCTCATTGCTGAGGTTGTCATTTCAACCTGCTCTTCCGCAGTAGATGGCGTTCTGAACTGGATAAGGATTGTAAAATAGGTCAGAATTGCTCCAAACACCTGGAAAGACGAATAAAAAATGGAAACTTGTTTCTTTTTGTGACCTTTCCAACATCCTGTCACGAACTAGTTTGGTGGGAAACTTAAGATAATTTCCGAATGTCCTGGATCTTTCACGCAACAATGTAAGGCTAAAATGCATGTTTGCTTTGCAGTAAGAACTTTTCTCCTCCATTCATTTTCAAGTCAAAGCTCTTTCTCCCACGATAAAATGAATTTAAAAGTTACAGAGAATTTTTAAGTACCCAATAATATTCCCTTGTCCATGCAACAAATAAATAAGTGCAGAAAGTATGAAACACATTGCTGATTAAATTACAGGTCATTGCAATCACAAAACGAATCTCAAAATTCTTAATCTGAAAGTGCAGGGCTTTTCTTAAACTTCAGCATACAAAATAAACTATTTCTGGTAAAATTCTCTTACATTTGCTTTTGCTAGACTCACTTTTTTTCCGGAAAAATGTAAAATATAACAAAAACTAAATATCAAGCATTCTGAATACATTAGACAATAATTGTCACTTTTTGTAACCATCCAACAAGGATTCCTCACTATTATTAATGTGTCAGTGACGAAGAACATAGATCGTTCCATCTTTTTAATATCATGCCAACAGAATTCACCATTTATCAGCCTAACTGTCACTTTTAGAACCATTTTCCAACCGAGATTCCTTACACTTCAACGTTATATTCTCTCCTCCAAACTCCTAATGTATAGTAACTGAAAGCATACCACTGTTCTCATATTAAACATATGGGCGGCAAAGGAGCAAAAAATAAACAAAACAAAAAAAAAACAAGAATATCAAATTTTATCTAGTTGCCGATCATACAAATCAGACTGTATTATGGCTACGCTATAACAGTAGTATATTCACGTCAACAGAAGTATATATGGGTAACTTACTTTACATCACCCTTAATATTATTTGTCATCGGGACCAGATATCTATGTAATAAAGTGTATGTGTGTGTGTGTGGGGGGGGGGGGGATAAAAACCCTTGAAACAAAATCTACCATGTGAAAGTAGGAAAATCAGTGCAAGCATCGCCAGATAGTGTGGGCATAACCGCATGTATCAATTGTCAAATAATCAATTATGCCTATGTCTGTGAAAGATATAGACTTGAAAAGAAAATTAGAACATTTGCAGTCGTAGCTTTACATAGTTGAACCCATTCAGGTTTACATTCAAACAGGTGATTCATATGGCGCTATACATCTCGACACATTCTTTTCATTTTCATTATTCTAAATTACATCATCTGTCTGGTTCAAAAAGCTTTCCGAACTTTTGAAAGTGCATTTTGTCTTCTTGTGGCAATAACGAGTTGAGGTAATTATTAAAGGACATGATCTGTAAAGTAATATTTGAATAAGCTTGTTTTACTTCCCTCAGCATATCATAATCATCTTTGACATTAATAACCGGTCTTTGGTTCCAACTATTTTAATATCAGTGCCTCCTTCTTCGTTGTAAGTTCAGCTAACAAGCTTAAAGTGAAATTGAAATGGTGAAATTCCATCATGACTTTTAGCGCGCAATAATGCGACAGCATTGGGCAAACACATTGATCACGATTGATCTCTGTTTTCAAGCAAGAGCTCTAAACCATGTTCAGGGGATCAAGTGTTAGCCAAATAAATTTGAGAACAATAAAGGGTAACTTCGACGTTGGTCTGTGATTGCAATTTTAGGTAAACACAATAATTTAGTGAAAGTATGATTCTTTGAAATCATTCGCAAAGTTGCCAAGAACCAAGAATATAACTGTATTTTCACGACTTGACATATTTTTTTTCTGGATAAGTAATCAGGTTTGGAGGTTTCTTCAGGAACACCATGTAGGAACGGAAGAGTAGTTACATTAACAGGGAGATTTTAAAAGCCAAACAAAGCATCAGAAAAATCATTTCCTTTTTTAATTTTTGTCAAACGCAAAAATCAACTTACGCGTTTTTTTTTGTATCCAATTGCAAACAAAGCTCATTATATTTTGACATCATATAAAGATGTAAATTGACAGCAAGTCGTAACGAAAGTTTGATCATACTTTTCTGCATCTATGTGCAGAACGTGTAGTGACTTCGTAGTGTCAACTATACTCAGATTATATTTGGAATTTGTTCGACTCAGAATTTGCTTCTTCATCACAAAAGATTGGCGTCGATAAAACGACTTGCCCTTTTAAAGACAATTTTGTATCACGTGTGTAGCAGAAGTTCTCTCCAATAACGCTAAACAGGAAACACCAAGAACGTTAAAACAAATCGGAAAATCAAAATTAATGACCTATTATTAGTTTGCCGAAAAATATTGAGCGCATGTTCTTTGCGCTCCAACAAGTCCCCATTTGAATGGTTTAATGCACTCTCATACTTGGATAAGAAAGTTGCACTTGCATATACTTTCCTCAACTGGCAGAATGGTTTGATACTCTGCCTTTCTCACCAATGCATTTCACACAGGTTGTGGGGGTTCGAATCTCAATGTACATGGGCTTACCTCCCGGTACTCCGGCTTTATACTTGAAATGATTGATTACCATCAAAATCGTTATCCAAGCGGACAAGTCGGTTATTCGCCGGGACTGAAGAGCTTTCGGGGGGAACCAGCTTTCTAGCCAACTTTGCTTTGCACATGCATAGTCATTATCTGACCGGCTAATCGCTTAATGCATACAAAACAAAAAGGAAAGGTAAGAAGCCATACCCCTAGTACCAGCTCTTTGGTCACCACAACGAAACCGAGGGCCGTAAAGCCAACAGGTGGACCAGTCAATCGGGACAAAAGTAATGATTGAATCTATGGGTGAAAAAATCCAAAGAAGAAAATAAGAAATAAAAAAAATTGGCGTACTTGGGGGAGGGATTGGGGAGTTCCCCCATTCGGCTTATCATTTGTTGTTTACGGGTAATTATGAGAACTGTTTGTATTAAAATTCTGGCAGCAGTGCCCAGCCCTTCTCCAAGTACTTGAAATTGTCCCGTGTCATACACGCCTGAAATTTTAACAAAAATGTATGAAGGCTAACCTTATTCAGACGAAATTTATTTTGTATAAAACCAGTAAGCTAAATCATATTATCGTTTTGCTTTTCTGTATCTCTGAAATTTGTTTTCCAAGAACTGCATGGCTTTGACAATACCGTATTACCGAGTGAAGGGAAAATTTTTAAACATTTTGAGCTCTGTAACACAAGATAAGTAGTTCAGTAAATTAACTTTCTCACCAAACAAGTTACTAGCAGAATCAGCGTTTCGTTATAAATAATTCTGATTACACAATATTGTTGTAAACTTTTACATACGAATTTAGTATACATTGATTTCCATAGGCATTATATGATGGGGGAAGTTAAAGCCCACCCATATGAAAGAAAGTGTAATTTTAATATCTGCTTTAAGGAAGAAACATTCAAGTAAAAATATACCTCCATATTTCTCAATCATGGTCAAATAAATGCTTCCAATAAGTAAGGCGTCCATTTTTATATAGTGTCATTTTTTAATTTTGTTTACATATTCAGCATTAAGCAGACAACCCTTTGATGACTATGTCAAGTCTTACATCATATAGCAACGAAGAATCATTTAATTTTACGAGGTCTTTTGGACCAAACGAATTTAGGGAAGAGGAGTATCCTGTTTCCCTAAGGAAGTAAACAGGCGGGTCGGGAAAAACTCTGAAAAAATAAGTAAGACGTAAAATGACGAACGTTTTAATGGTTAGAATAACATTACTTGGAGTAAAATTACTGGAGGACCAAACATTCAAGAGATGGTTGATTCGTGATAATTTCGGTATAAAATTAAGCATAGGCGTATAAGGCGAGGCGGAGAGGGTTCAAACCCCCAGTCTAAACTGAGTGGGGTTTAAGAATGCTTTTGAAATTTATCAATTTTTTTTTAAAAACTATCAAACTTTTTCAGTAACTGTACTTCAAAAACTGCCCAAATGTACAATCAAAATGCATCTAAGGACCCTCAAGTATTCGAGAAATAAACTGATAGCGACTGAAAAAAAAATAAAATTAAAATGTTACCTGCAAAGATCGAAAGTCCCCGTTCTTTATTTCTAAAGCATACACTTGTTCTTTCAAAGCATGTGCCTGTAAGGCAAGGGCAAAGATAAGTTCTTTGTAAAGCATGACATTTCCTTTTTTTGCATGGCCAGGGGAAAAACAACGAAAAAAAAACAGAGAGGTGTAATAGTGACGTAACAAATTTTGGTCCAATCTATGCTCTTCTAAAGAAAGGGAGAAGAAAGAAAGTTAGCATTGTTTGTCTAAGCACATAAATGCCATACAGAGATTGAGTTATTGGACCATTGGGTATTCTTTTTCAACCATTAGCTTATCATCATGCAGACACATTTATAACTAAAAATCTTACGTGCCATTAAACTGTCAATTTCTTTGGACAGCCAAGGAATTGCCCAAATGGATAATTACACACTTTTTAGCTGATTGTCGGCATACTAGAAAGTTCGGGAGATTCCCCCTTTTAGGAGAATCTACTTTTCCCATCATCGGGAGAAAAATTAGTCATGGACGCGGCAGGCACGTAGCTATGGGGGGCCTGGAGCGCCTGACCCCCAAGATGTTTACTAGGCCCCCCAGAAATTGTGTGTGTTCTAATAAAATGTGCAAGAATTAAGGACGGCGATCAATGCCGTGACCCCCCATTTGATACATAGGCCCCCTAAAAATTTCATCCTTGCTACGCCCCTGGAGGGCTGCCATTTCGTATATTTCACAAACAGTTCCAAGGGTTCTTTGTGTACATCATCAGTGGAGAACGGGTTTGCAAAATTTGTCGGTCTAATGTAGTTAGATGAGGTTTTACGGCTCAGTTTCTAACCAATTGGTTTAAGTCGGGCCGGCCACGGCCTTTTTTCCAGTTGTGGCTCACTGGCTTGTTTTCCCTACTCCATTGTTTATGCTGAGCACCAAGCACAATGGCAGTAGGTTCCATTTTAAAAATCTACGGTATGACCCGGCAGGAGTCGAACCCCAGACCTTCCGGCTGTAAGTCGGATGCTCTAACCACTTGACCATGCAGTCTGTCTAATGTAATGAAATAAAATGTATATTCAGCAGGTGTATTGTCATAGCTACCGAAAAGCCACTTCCTAATTGGTGATTCACCACGCCGTTTTTGAGAAAATTTGAGTGGTCTTCGTTATTCTTAAACCTTGTCTTTGTTAGGCTAGCAAGCCTATAGAATGTGTTGCATAGGTTCTACCCCGTTCGGGGGAGAATTTTGTTTTTCCCCGAAGCGGGAGAATCTCCCGGACTGAGTAAGCTAGTGGACAGCCATCGTTTTAGTCATTTTCGCTTTTTTCAGAAGACAATAACTCCACTTTGCGAAATTTCGACGACGGCACAGTCGTAAGCATAGGCTCTGAATTTAATGAAGACAATTGGGACGTCGAATATTAAAGCTACTCCCGGCCAGCATTTGCTTGTCGTGAGCCAGTGGCTATGGCTACAAGCTTATGAGCCCTGTTTGGCATCTCTACTTAGGCATCTAATACAAAACTGATAGCATCATTAACATTATACAGGCATACCTACTGAAAAGTAATTAGAAATATTGACCATACCTTATCATTGACAACAGCCGCATCAAAGGAGACGATGGCGACCTGTATGCAGGACACTAGAGCCCAAAAGGAATTTAACATCAGTTCAATGGTGTCGAATCCCGCGAATAAAATCTGATAAAAAAGAAATATCGCAAGAGGTACATTTGTGACGTAAGTAATGGCCAGTATAGGTCCAAAGATAACGTCTGCTTTTTGCACCGCCTGGCAGAGATATGTGTGCTGTTTACGTACAAAGTCAATCTTATCCACCGGTGTATCGGCTTGAGCTAGCGAGTCACTTAATACTTGAAATTGTTTCGCTAGAAGCTTGCAGACAACAGAGAAAAACGTTATCGGAAATAACCAAGCTCCAGATGCAAAGATCATAGTAACAATGGCAATGACTAATGCACGCAAGGTTGCCCACGGTGTAGTAATTTGACGATGTTCGGGTTTGATGTGTGGGCCTGTGTTCTGGTACAAAATCCCTACCATGTTACCCACAATAAGGACCCATGTCAGTATTGTGGCGTAGAGAGATGTTTTCCTCAGCCACATGCGATCTATCAATGGTGTACCAGAAGCGAAGCAACAGCCGTTGCAATATGTGTGCCAAAATTTAAAGAACCCTCCAATCCTTTCCTTGCAAATGACACTTATATAGAGAGATGCAGAGTTGAGAAAGCATTGTGCAGTCCAAACGGCATAAATTATATAAGCATACACTGCAATATCGAGCTCTGTCCACCAGAAAGAGACGATTGATCTACCTAGGTTAAATAACATTAATCCAATGCAAAACAAATGCCACACATTCTGTTGAATAAGTAAGCCGTACTTTTTCGTTAAGGATTGGTTTGACTCAGGCTGTATGTATCTAAAATTTTCAGGCGAATGATATAAACCGAGTAATTGCATACTGAAGAGCAATGACGCCATTTCTCGCGGTAGCCATTTTCGTTTTGATACATTCATGTTGCCGCAACGATTTGTGCTCAATTAGATTCCAGAAATAATGGTTTCCTTATACGAAATTCTTGGTTGTTTCCGGTTTTAAAGGGTGGCCAACAAACACACAATCAAAATCCAGATATACCGACCAACAGACAAACCACGAAATTAAACAATTTTGAACGTTAATCGAAATTCAGTAAAGTTGCCGTCGTCATTACTTTTCCAATATTTACGGTGATTCGTCGCTCCTCCTGATGTTCTTTGAAAATCGCTTCGTAGCCTTATTGCCTCTTCAAGTGGTAAATAAGCGGCACTTTAAGGAAATTTTCAATCACTTTCCAATTATGAATGCAATGTCTTTTTACGAATGTAGTTAGCAAGCTCATATGAAAGACAGAACTCATTCATTTTATAATTGTCTAACATAACTATCCAAGGCTCGTTCCAAAAAATAAATCATTGTAAAAAGTTGGCTCATTTTAAGATGTCTCCTGCAGCTGGTAACATTTCGCTTCCTAACAAATAGCAACTTACTAAAGTTCTGATTTTCGTAACATCACAACAACTACACCAATTAGTAATGATCTTCTCGACCCACATTCTTTCAATGTAGGTTGACACTGGTCATCGGAACTCTCTATTCAGAAGTACATCGAATCCTCAGAACAGATTTCAAGCTGTAAAGTGCGCAAGCTGTAAAGTTCAGTCAAGGTTCCATACCTTGTCGTGAAACGGTTTCATAGGTAGCGTACCAATAAAGTAAAGACTTATCTCCTACTGATGTCGTTTCGCTGTGTCATTGTATTACTTAATCCAAGCTACCCACGTTCTTTAGTTTTTTACCAGGCTTGCTACTAAGTGTCATTGCCGCGGAGAGAATTTTTACGCTTTGATTAACGTTTTACGCTCAAATGGAAACTAAACGATACAAGTGCGTACAGAGATAATGCCCGTACGAGACCGGAAACCTAATGGTCCTAGCTGTTAAATGTAAATGTCTAATTAAGCAAGCCTCGAAGAAACGCTTTTAATTTTTTTTAACTGAGATTTTAGTGTAATAGCTCTCTTGATCATAAGTACGGTCACCTCACATAGAACAGAAACGACTTGACTGATAATACCCACGAAACTCAGTAGCACACGAAATAACGTAACTGTTCTGGTTCATTACTGAAATTATAACGGCGCCAAAAATTCCATGGACACACTCAGTGAATCGTATTAAAATGATAGGTTATATATGATAGGCTGTAAACATTTTACTCCTCATAAAAGAGTGTGGCCCAATTTTTCAGAATGACTGATCGGTCTGTATACACCTAAAGACGTGATTTCTGCTGTAACAAATGGACTGCGATCGTGATTTACTATTAAATGGTTGCAAATGTCACATATTTTAACTGTTAAGTGTTGGTCAGATTGTTTAAGACTTCCAAAGAGTCGTTCCATCGTTTTGTAAAATGAACCAAATGTACCTATGAAAACCGATGATGAAAAAACTCGTGTCCTATTCAGCAACGAAATCAAAAAATAAGATTGATCCACCTAGCACGTGGATTCTTATCGATCAACACAACAATGTAATTGCTATAGTGCGATTAACTCAGTGGCGACACAAGGAGCTTAAAACTAGAAAAGAGAATGAGGATAGAAGAAACTATTGGGGGTCGATAGCAGGTCAACTACATGCGTTCGTATTTAAGAGATAAATGGGGGCTAGTGGACAAAGGCGTACGGGGGTCAACATTTTGGGAGGTCATGGATAATACTTGCTCGAATTTAGAATTTGGACCAAGTTGCCCCAATTTTGATGCCGCTGCCTTGGTTGCAAAAGGGCATAATTTATAATTTTTTGGCTGTCTCATTTGGCCGAATGGATCTACTATTTTTGCCCAAATTGGGAGGGCATATGTCCTCCTGCTCTTCCCCCCCCCCCTCGAACGCTTATGCTTGTGGAGGAGTTAGGGTAAAATCGGGGAGGAGGTGGGGGGAGACAAATGTAGGCAAGAAGCTCAGTGTGACAAATTTCCAGTGACGTAACAAGAGCATGTCCAAGGGGTGATAGGGAGGGGGCACAGTTTTAATTCTACCGACAGCAGAACAAAACATCATTCTCCAATATCTTTTAAAAAGAGGGGTAGATATCATAATTGGTATGATAAGTTTTAATCACGAAGGCACCACCGTGAAGTCAAAAATACCGTCAGACTTCCAGCGAGACCACCAAGATGTTACCTCTTAATCCCACCAGGGGGAACAAGGTTTCCTAGGGGGCACGTTCCCCCTGTCCCCCCCCCCCTTGGTGACGCCACTGTCAACACTTCGCGCTCCAATGGAGGTTTCTTAGCCAAAAAAAAAAACAGAATTGTAGTCTTCTTTTGTTCAATTATGAAGACTTTTTAAGCCTATGGACCGCAAGAAGGGGCGAAAAAATGGCCCACAAGGGAGAGGGAACTCCTACACATTAAAAACCGATTTCTTGGGGTCATTTGGGGTCGGTTGAAGGTATCATTCTTTGTGGTTCCCTGTAAACTTCCCTGCAACTGGCGGTATTACTGAATACAATGTAAATTTTCTGGTGCCCTACCCCTCCCTTGAAGAGCATGTACCCCTACGTCCTGGCTATGGGCCTGCAGGAGCCTCCACCGCTAGCACTTTGAAAGACCACACGATGTCTACCGCTGATTAGACTACTGATAGAGCTAGTCTACTTCTGATCTTTTTGCTGTGCGATCACAAAATAATGATAACTTAAAAGTAGTTAATCGCAATGGAAAACGTTTTTTCTCTCCCTCTAATACAGCCAATAAAGTAATTACATAGTAATTGACTCCTTATTCAGACTCACATAAACGTAGTGGACCACCTTCATTTGCTGATCACTTTTGCACAGATTTTAAAATCAATTGCTCAAAATAGCATATATTTCGCAGGAATTAGCAATTTATGCCCGACTGGGAGCTACAACCCCCTTCTCTCCTCCTCGACCTCGCAAGCCCCGACTCAGTTCAGATCTACGCATGTAACGGAACGAGCAAGTGTACGCAGATAGAATAGATGACCCACTGCAAAATTGGAAGGCGATACCACGGACAAACTCGACCTCAAGGCCCTGCTTTTGCTCCAGAACGGTACCTTTTGCAAAACAGTGACAATTTGCTCTGTCAGTGATATAGGTTTGTGTCATAGTAACTCAATCTTTAAAAATGAATCTCAACAGTCTAAAACTACAACAATACATGTTACCAAGATAGGTAACTTAAATCCATGTCACATTGTTTCAGTAAATTTCTAAACAAGTTCGAAAAATATTGCAGTTGTCTTGATCAATTTAAAAGAGTAGAATGGACCACGTTTATGATGTCTCTTGTAGGTCTGCACTCTGCTTGCCTTTCCGTGTCGCTGTCTTTCTTAAAACTATGCAACTTCGTTTATACATAACAAGAGGAAGGGCTCAGACATTAGCCCACTTCTCACAAAAAAATCTCCAAAAATAGATCATTTCCTGATGTCTAAGCATTGTAATTTTACAAGAAACAAAAACAGGTAAAGTGCAGAGCACAGTAAACTATAAAATAAAGTAGTCCAAACTTGAACAAAGTTAATTAGTCATACATAAAATATCATTTTGAATCTGGCCAAAATCACGTCTTTTATTGAAAACAACATTTAATTAGTCATATAAAGCAACATCTTGACCCTAATCAAAACGATGTCTTGTACGAGTAACTTACGTTGTTTGGACTAATTTATAGTATACGTCATATTAATTAGTCAAACAACGTGTCACAGGAGGAATCATATTGACCAGTATTAAACAAAATGATATCAAATGTCTCATTAATCTTATTCTGGCTAATTAATTTTAAGTTTGTAGTAGAATGCGGACATTATTTCACAATCTAACATTTTAAAGGCGTCCTGATCTTCTCCATCACCAATTAAACTTCGGGATCGTCCATTTTTCACCATTTCCACAAGAGTACAAATCGTACGGTGGGAAGGGGCGTTCAAAGACCTATGCAGGCTTCTCCAAAGTGTATTGAGAGAAGATGATTCGTTGACCCAAGAATCATCATTTTTCACACTTTTTAGAGTACGAAATGAAAGGCGGAGAGGGTTCAAAGAAAATCAATATCCATGTCTAAGTAGTATTCAGTTATACTCCCATATTTACTACCACATAAGTGACCAAGCTAACATCAGGCATAGGAGTGTGGGAAAACATTGACAGGAGGGTCGGAAGACCGTTGCCGTGACTTTTCTTCCTTATTAAAAAGCAATAATGACCTACGTTTTGTCCTTGGGGTAATACCATTGTGTCTTAAAGTACATATAATTTTCAGCCTCTTGAAGGTCTATATTTCAGCAAGGGAATAAAAAATGCAGACGAGGAGAAAGAAGTTTTATTGATGATTTTACTGTATAGTTTAAAAATTAAGACTTTATGTCCCATATGTACAGCTTTGAAAGTTCCAACTGTACTATAGTAGATGTACTTATAATATTGTGTACTTATAATATTGTGTCATTGTTCTCGATCAGCTTTATGAAATACAGAGCGGTAAAGTCACTTTTTTCTATGAATTTTTGTGCTTCACTCTTCTCGAATTGATGACACCAACAAAGGGCCGGTTTATCAGAAATCATAAAAAATAATGCAGGTGGCCACCCTTAATTAAAGGGAAAAGGCAGTCACCCCAATTTGAATAAGTGTACCCCGGTATCCTAATTCAGGAATGGCTGTTTAATTATTTGACAACATTTTTGTTTCTGGAATTATTAATTAACGCAGAATAAATACTTAGTTTACCTTTAACATGAAATATTTTTGTTCGGACACATCATGGAAGATATTTGTAAGGGAAATTGGGAACAATTTGTGAGATGCAGGTAATGTTTATAAATAAATTTGGAGTGACTTCTCATTCCCTTTAACTATATACAAAAAGGTTTCGGAGTCAAACAAATCGCAGGAGTTGACAAATTTCGTCACACAGAAGTATGTTGAATTAATATGGGATGTACAATTTTGACTGGCATATGTGGTACTAAAACATCAATATTTGTTCGTATCATTGAAGAAGCCAATAAGAAAGGGGGAAAAGTTAACCTGTTTGGAATTTCCCATTTCTTAAATATTCTGCAAAGGAAAAGAAATCCTGTTAGCTTATAGAAGTTTTTTGGTAATAAAGTTACCAGGCAAATTCTGTAAATCCAAATTTCTAAAACATTGTTTTCTTTTATTAGTTTTTAATTTTTTTCCAAAACGATAAATAAACAGAAATTGGCATGGAAACCAGTTCTGTACAAATTGAAAGGAACACTCACTAGTTTACAGATACGTTACTTGAATTGTCACTTGAGCAACCTCTCAGCCTCCAAATATCTTTCATTACAAACTGCTCGACTTGAGCAATTCTGTTTATGCTAACAAAGTTTACTCCGTGGGAGTTCTATAAATGGGAAAATAATATACAAGTTTCAAAAGATACAATCATTGTTTACAAAGTAATTACAGCAATCGTCATTTCTAAGAATTTTCGAGTAATTAGGCCTATGTTCTTAATAAAATCAAAGCAAAAATACATTATTTAAGTGACAATCATTGTAAAAAAAAAACGTTAATTAAACTTAATTATGACCACTTAACTTCGATGTTCCACACGTTTTAAAGTTGTAAATCCCTGACCTCAAATGATATTTGTTATAGTTTTCGTAACTTACGCTATCCTTATCTCTGATTTCAAATTCTGATAGTAAATTGAAGTGAATCATGAAGACACCCACGTTTCAGAACACACCATGACGAGGGCGTACTACACGTTTGAATATGTCCAATCATGTTGTTCAAAAAGTCTCCTTCACGAAATTGTTACATCTTCCAACTGTTTCTAATCATAAGGTCGAAGTAGGCATCGTTGTCAATAGAGGCGCTGACTCCTGCGTAGTAGTTAATAAATTCATCTTTGGTAATCTGAAATGAATAGTATACAACTTGTAGTGTGAGTACAATGTCATGAATATGAGCACAAGTGTAGAGTGAGTACAGTGTCATCATGAGTATGAGTACAAGTGAAGTGTGAGAACAATGTCGAGTATGAGTACAAGGCTAGTGTGAGTGCAATGTCATGTGCACAAATGAAGTGTGAGTGCAAGTTCATGAATATGAGTAGAAGTGTAGTGTGAGTGCAGTGTCATGTGCTCAAGTGAAGTGTGAGTACAATGTCATGAGTATGAGTACAAGTGTAGAGTGAGTAGAGTGTCATGTCATGAGTATGAGTAGAAGATAAGTGTGAGAACAATGTCGAGTATGAGTGCAAGGCTAGTGTGAGTGCAATGTCATATGCACATGAATTGTGAGTGCAAGTTCGTGAATATGAGTACAAGACTAATGTGAATACAATGGTAATGTGAGTGCTTT